>LR880967.1:979083475-979113102 GCA_904067115.1 Aegilops sharonensis | reverse complement strand
TCAATCAGATCATTCAACTAATGATGTGACCTTGTTAATCAAATAACAACTCCTTGTTCATGGTTAGGAAACATAACCATCTTTGATTAACAAGCTAGTCAAGTAGAGGCATACTAGTGACATACTGTTTGTCTATATATTCACACATGTATTATGTTTCCGGTTAATACAATTCTAGCATGAATAATAAACATTTATCATGATATAAGGAAATAAATAATAACTTTATTATTGCCTCTAGGGCATATTTCCTTCACCCTCAGCCCCGAGGGTTAACTACTCCCTCCTCGTCATTGAGAGCGCCGGGATGATGAAAATAGCCACCGGTGATGGTTCCCCCCTCCGGCAGGGTGCCGGAACAGGGTCCCGATTGGTTTTTCATGGCTACAGAGTCTTGCGGCGGCTCCCGATCTAGGTTTCTTTCCGGGGGTTTCTGTATTTATAGGAAATTTTGGCATCGGTTTCACGTCAGGGGGGGGGGGAGGGGGTCTCCGAGTCAACGACAAGACCGGAGCACCCTCCCGGGGGGGTAGGGCGTGCCCTCCACCCTAGTGGTTGACTCGAGACTCTTCTGACCCAACTCTTTTGTTTCAGGGGCTTCTTCTGGTCCATAAAAAATCACCGTAAATTTTCAGCTCATTTGGACTCCGTTTGATATTACTTTTCTGCGAAACTCAAAAACAGGAAAAAAACAGAAACTGACACTAGGCTCTAGGTTAATAAGTTCGTCCCAAAAATCATATAAAATAGCATATAAATGCATATAAAACATCCAAGATAGATAATATAATAGCATGGAACAATAAAAAATTATAGATACATTGGAGACTTATCAAACTCCTCTAGCCGGTTTTGAGGAATCAGCTAGACATGACCTAAGAGCATCTACAACTAGACCCCTCACCCCCTAGACATTCAAATGGATAGTTCCTTCATTGTCCAGTCACAAAATCGCAACCCAACCGGATCTCTCAAAGCCAGTCCAAACGTCTTGGTTGTCCGACACCTCTCAAACATAGCTCATATGTGGGGTGGATTTGGGGACGCCCAAATGTGTTCGTCACGTCGAATCCGACATGTCAGACCTATTTCAAATCCTCTTCAACTTCAAAATGTCCAGTCACCAAATCGATCGCATTCCTCCCGCATTTATGTCGTCATCCTCGTCCACCCATGCTTCCCATCTGCACCGCCGTTCGATTCTGATGTCTTACATGTCGATGCCGAGCACCCGTCCTCCACCGCTGACATGGACAATGCTTCGATGGAGTCCGTGTCACTCCCGACGTGACATGTTTCAAGGCGGTGAACGTCGCCCGGAGGTACCAGCGCACCCGGCGCCAGTGACATGGACTTGGGCGCCGTCTGGTCTGGCTACCACCTCCGCAACCGCAAGAAGGAAGTAGCCGTCGGTCGAGCCCAACTCTGTTCCGGCCTCCTAGTGTGTGGGCATCCTGTATGGCTTGACGTGGACGAAAGAGAATGGTGTCGCGTCACGGTGTACAACTCTCTGCAACCCCAACGGGAGAGGACAACGTCGAAAAATGCTAGAACCGGACATGCCTAGGTCATGTTCGACAAAATTGCTGACCAAGATACCATACATTATTGCCTCATATGCAATTGTATCTATTGCCTTGTTTAATGCACATACCATTGGATGAATCAGAGATGGTAGTTTCGTTGTGATGCATATTGTAGGACGTATTCATGCTGAACATGATACATGATGGTAAAGTGACTGCATTTTTTTGGATATGGAGGGATCCCTCTTCGAGTTCTATTAACAACAACCATATTGTCTTTGATTACAAACTATTGAAGTTTTTAAAAAACCGATGACACATAAGGCCTATCAGAGACCAAATGGACACGGGCACAGAGTCGTCAGCCCCAATAGCTCACATGGGCTATCTGGCTATATCGGCCATATACCAACCGATACCCGACAAAACCAACTAAGCCCAGCTCCATCGTCAAGTCTACAAGTCAGATCTCTCGAATGTGATTACAAATCACAAGGTTCAAACATACTCCATGACACAGGCGTGCATTCATAATAGTGAGTGTATGTCCACGATTTTGAGGTATGCTTTCCTGTTTAAAAAATAAAGGACCCCAATCCCTGGCGAACGGTCGCCAGGAGGGATGGCAAGTGTGAATGGAATTTTATGGCTAGGGTGGCATTTTACAGAACTGCCACCATCCGATCAGGGGCATTCGCCGGGATGCCAACCCCAGTGAACATTCGCCAGATATCTATACCGAAAATAAATCATGGTGACTCTCCAAAATGCGTGGATTCGATGTGCCGTGGTGGCTCCCTTTTCCGAAACTTTACCGAGATCTAACCCTGCCTTGCAAATATTTCAGGATCTGGCCCTTTTCTTACCGCCAGGGTCCATGTCGGTAGGTTATAATAGCCTACCGCCAAGGGCCCTGGCGGTAGGGTTGCATGCCCTACCGCAAATATTTCTTAAGTATGAAACACAGTGCATGCTTGCGCCTACCGTTGGGCACCTTGGCGGTAGGGTTGTACAGGCTACCGCCAGCCTATTTGACGATAGGGATGTTTTCTACCGCCAAGGTCCCTGGCGGTAGGCTGTTACACCATACCACCATGGACCCTGACGGTAGGCTGTTACACCCTACCGCCATGGACCCTGGCGGTAGCAAAAATGTCAAATCTCGAAATTTTTGCAAACTAGGGCCAGATCTCGATTAAGTTCTAGAAAAGAGTCAAAAAACGAAATTTTGCCTGCCCTGGTGTGGTCAAATTTCGTGTTTTGACCCTTTTGTCAAACAAAGACCCCCCTTTGAAAAAATTTCAACATCTAACCCTTTTGCTACCGCCAAAGGCCTCGGCGGTAAGGTCACGCAGGCTACCGCCAGGGCTTCTGGCGGTGGCATGGACGGCCCACTGCCGTTACCTAACAGCCAGCGCAACACCCTACCGCCGCAGGCCTTGGCGGTAGGTTATGATATCCTACCGCCAGGTGGCTTGGCGGTAGGGTCCTGTGGTTTTGGGTTTTTATAAGTTTTAGTGATTGTTTCTTTTGTAAAGTTTTATCACAGGAAAGAATACAGTTTCACAAATATGCTGTAACAAAAATATATATTTAAAAACCTTAAATATGTAGAGCTAACACAATATAACATGTATCACACTCGAGTAGTTTCACATAGTTTCACAAATAGGAAAATATGAGCTCACATATTAATANCTACCGCAAATATTTCTTAAGTATGAAACACAGTGCATGCTTGCGCCTACCGTTGGGCACCTTGGCGGTAGGGTTGTACAGGCTACCGCCAGCCTATTTGACGATAGGGATGTTTTCTACCGCCAAGGTCCCTGGCGGTAGGCTGTTACACCATACCACCATGGACCCTGACGGTAGGCTGTTACACCCTACCGCCATGGACCCTGGCGGTAGCAAAAATGTCAAATCTCGAAATTTTTGCAAACTAGGGCCAGATCTCGATTAAGTTCTAGAAAAGAGTCAAAAAACGAAATTTTGCCTGCCCTGGTGTGGTCAAATTTCGTGTTTTGACCCTTTTGTCAAACAAAGACCCCCCTTTGAAAAAATTTCAACATCTAACCCTTTTGCTACCGCCAAAGGCCTCGGCGGTAAGGTCACGCAGGCTACCGCCAGGGCTTCTGGCGGTGGCATGGACGGCCCACTGCCGTTACCTAACAGCCAGCGCAACACCCTACCGCCGCAGGCCTTGGCGGTAGGTTATGATATCCTACCGCCAGGTGGCTTGGCGGTAGGGTCCTGTGGTTTTGGGTTTTTATAAGTTTTAGTGATTGTTTCTTTTGTAAAGTTTTATCACAGGAAAGAATACAGTTTCACAAATATGCTGTAACAAAAATATATATTTAAAAACCTTAAATATGTAGAGCTAACACAATATAACATGTATCACACTCGAGTAGTTTCACATAGTTTCACAAATAGGAAAATATGAGCTCACATATTAATAAAGGTTCCACATAGAAAATACCAAACAGTTTACACATAGTTTCACAAGTAGCAAATAGCAAATACCAAACTTGTCCACATAGTTTGACAACCCCAACTAACGCAAGTAGTTTCGCAAAAAGCTTTCGCAAAGCCAACAAACGGTGCAACAAGTTCTTAAGACAAGTTTATAGGGCGGATAAACCTCCTCCCCTTGTATGCTAGGCCTGGCCATGGAGACAGATACGACAGCGGATCCACCTGTTCAGGCGGAGGCAAAACGCTGGTCGGCATCCGACCGTTCAAGCACTCCCACCTTGCCTTGCCTACTGGAGTTTTCGCCTCCGCCCTTCCCCAGCTGATGATATCGAACGCCGATGCACTTGGCGGCGGCATCCTGGCTCTGTCCTCCGCATTGCTCTCGAAGTAGATCCTCCGGCCCAAATTGCGCAGCTCCTAGTTGGAGTGCTGCTTGGTAGCTTCAATGGTCCCTTCTCGGCGTTCTTGGGAGATAGTTGGATTAGCCATCTCGGCAATCACTCTCTTCCACTCCTTCACACTCTGCGACCAACACTTCACATTGTGGGAGATCTGTTCTGCCCTCACGTGCCACCGCACTGCCCTCATCGCTTGTAGGAACTCGTCTGGAAAAGCTCCCACCGGCTGCAGAAGCTCGGGGAAGGACTCGTACACGTACGGAAGTGGTAAGGCGGATGGGTCGTGTTGGAGATGAATGGGCGATGGTTGCGCCACTGTTGCAGACCTAAACATATGGATGAATAACAAAAGTTCACCATTAACTAAATAAAATACATATATCAAGATGGGTCAAATGCAATATCATATCATATTTACTCCAACCAAATCCAGTACTTGCATCATATAAATTTTGTTTACTCCAATATTCATCATATCATAAATTTTGTTAACAAAAAAATTGAGAAGTTGATGGTTCAACATTTGTCAAAAATATAAATCTAAACCTAAACCTAGGGTTCATCAACTATGGAGGGTTCCTCATATGGTCAAAAAAAAAACTAAACCTAGGGTTCATCACTTTGCAATCACCTAGGGTTCATCAACTATGGACAGTTCCTCATATGGTCAAAAAAACTAAACCTAGGGTTAATCAACTAGGTTCATCACATTGCAATCACCTAGGGTTCATCAACTATGGAGGGTTCCTCATATGGTCAAAAAAACTAAACCTAGGGTTCATTAACTAGGTTCATCACATTGCAATCTAAACCTAAACCTAGGGTTCATCAACTAGGGATCCTCATGATTTTGAACATGAACATGAACCTTTTTAGGCTACAAAAAAGCGGATTGATTTGACTCAAACTAATTGGGGGATGGGAGGAGCTTACTTTCCTCTTTCCGAAGCCATCTCGATCCGCAAAATCCGTGAATAAACGAAGAAGATCGGAGGGGGGAAGTGGAGGAGATGAGAAAAGGGGCGAGAGGAAGAAGAAGGCGGCTGGGTGGGTGGGGATAAGGGGGTGGGGTGGATTAGGCGGGGCGGCCGGGTTTATAAATGCCCAAACCCTACCGCCAGGGCAGCCGACGGTAGGGATAAACAACCTACCGCCATAGGGCGTGGTGGTAGGGTCGGAGCATGTTTGCTCAGTTTCTGTGACCAAAACAGCCAGTGGCTAAGCGGTAGGGTTGCACACCCTACCGTCAGGGCTTTTGGTCATAGAAGGGGGCGTGGGGGGAGGCACCCTACCGCTGGGTGTCATGGCGGTAGGCTGTACAGACCTACCGCCTTAGTGTCTGGCGGTAGGGTGGCCCAGAGTGCATTTTTGGCTCCTCCTAACTTCTCTTGCCTTCAGTTTTTGGCAAACAACAATTAAACACTTGTAAACATTAACGAAACAGTTGGTCACGACAAGCAACAATCAAGAATACATCCACAAATCCATAAATAAGATAGGTTGGATACATAGCAAGTAGACATCCACAAAGTTTTCACCAAGTTATACATAGCAAATTAACGAAACAGTTTCACGAGCAAATCCATATGGTTCACGAAGCAAATATGCAAGTTTTTAGTTCAACGACACGGCAACAACTTTAGTCCTTCCTTCCCCTCTTCGACGTTCGGTCCTCGTTATCCTTGGATCGCTTCTCGGCCGCCGTGTTCTTGCGGTGAGTAGGACGTTCTTTCTGAAACGGGGATGGACTCTTCCAATCCTTCTTCGGCACATTCCTCTTCTCACGCTGGGTTGGCTGAGTTGCTGGAGGTCTGTCGTCATCATCGTACTCCTCCTCCTCCTCCTCCTCATCGTCCTCTTCCTCTTCCTCACCATGTTCTTCTTCTGCGCCCTCTTCTTCATCTTCCTCTTCATCATCATCGTCCTCGCTCTCCTCCTCTTCATCTTGAACCGCCCTAGACGACGAGGTTGCATGCCTTGATGAAGCGAGGCTACGCATCGGTGCAGGAGGAAAAACATCCTCGGTGTTTGTAGCGCACCCAAGCAGGCCCACAAGCCGACGTGCTTTGTTGACGTATTTATGCAATGATAACGAAACAATATGAACTTCTCGAATGTCCAATGATAACGAAAATGAACTCCAAATTACCTTCACCATTTCCCTCAACTTGTTCTCACTAGCTCGAGTCCCAGGGATAGCACTAAGCGCATCAGAGGCATGAAAATGCTTTTGTTCAGATCCGAAGACTGCAAAGTAATAAAATGAGTCAGTATCACTAAAAGCCGATTTCATCCAACCGTCGGTTCAAAAGAGGTAAAAACAACATACAACTCTGTTCATGAGGGATCCGTACTCCCTAAACCCGCCTTGAAGCTCTCTGATGCTCTCGTTGTAGGCTTCATTCTCGGAGGCGTCATCGAACAGGTCTTCGGCATCTGTTGTCGTCCACTGGGGCCTCAGACGCAGACGATGCTTGATGCCATCGTCGTACCACAGCATGTGATCCTCGTAATCGTACTAGTCAATCACTCTCCTCTCGTGTCTTTGCGACCTTTCCACTCATTACATTCCTTCACGTATCTCGCATGCTGGGCTTCCCTATCCGTGATTGACCGGTTCTTCTGCCTGCTCATCCTACAATGCATAAGAAAGAATGTAAAACACCCTTCTTGTATGAATGTTGTCGGAGTAATGGGCCACGAGTAGCCTAACCCGAGTCCCTGAATATTTCAAGACATCGGGGCCGGCTGCGACCCTCAAGCATCAAGGATGAAGTGCCGCCTTCTGGTGGCCGGCTGACCAAGTGGCCGGCTGCCGGAAGACGGCCAAGCACTAGAAGACGGCCCCAAGACGGGCCGACTCCTAGCAGGCGGCCCACAACACCCACGAAAGTCTGTGCCCCCATTAAGAAGACAAGACAGGATGTGGCTACAGTGTAGCCCATCACCCCCATATCCAGGGCGCGGCACGGCCACAGTGCCCCGTACGGGCGGAGATCTCCGCATGGCGCGGCACTGTTGCCACTCCATCCTTGACGCCAGCCCTGTCAGGCGAAGCCCTGTTCCGACGACGGCTTGTCGGTACGGCCTGCAGGTGGCGGGCCCTACCAGGTAGCAAGAGCCCGGAAGGCGGCAGAACTCGAACCAGTCAGACCCGAGGGAGGCTGGCCTCTAGCAGGCGGCCCACTCCTCCCTCGGAGTCCGCGTGTCATTAACCAGACAAGACACGGTGTGGCTACAGTGATCTGCCACCAGGCGGCGGGACTGTAGCCACGCCTCCCCGACCAAGCATGCGTCGTTAGCAATATGGCAACGGTAACAAGCTGCCGACCAGACCCGCAAGCGGCGGAGGAGGACTATCGGCTCCGTACCAGACCAGACGGCGGGGCCCACCAGGCGGTGGGCCCTAGCAGCCGGCGGAGAAGTCGGCGACCAGAGACGCTGACAGCTGGGACCTACACCCAGCCAGATTACCATTGTACCCCATGGGGGGTAGGCCTATATAAACCCCCCAGGGCACCCATGCAAAGGGTTCCCAACCTGTTAGAACTACACACAAACATAGAGAGAGGAGAGAGCTAGCCCTGCTTTCTTCCTCCTCTAGCATACAGCTCGAGGAGCACCATTGTACTCACTAGTGCCTTAGTGATCATGCAGAGACCCCGCAGAGCAGGACTAGGGGTGATATCTCCAAGGAGAGCCCCAAACCTGGGTAAAGTACGCCGGCGTTCGTGTCTACGCCTCATCCCGCTTCTGGGCACCGGTGACGTTCTACTCGCTCCCACCATGATAAGCCATCCATTGGCATATGTCGCACCCAACCCCCGACATTTGGCGTCCACCATGGGGCGAGGTGCCCCGTCGTCCGGAGATCTGCTCTGGACGGGAACCCTGTTCCTTCCTGGTGAGCACAGCCAGCCCGGCATGCCAGACGGCGTCTGCGCCGACGCGCTGCATGGCCGGAGGTCGCCTGCACGGCGAGCTGCCTCGCCGACCTTGTAGGCGAGATTCGCCTCTCCGACGAGCCCGTATCTGACGCGGGCACAGAAGGCCCTGAGAGCCGCCTCGTCAGCCTCCTCGACCAGCTCCACATCGTCAGTGAGCCAGCTGTGGATTTGGAGTCGGTTGGTTCTACCGACCCGATGCTCGTCGACTCCGACACGACGTCGCTCGATGCATTCCCCACCATCGTGGTGGTCTACAATGAGCCGCTTCCTCGCGAGGATAGCGGCGGAAGCACCGTCACAGAGGTGCTTGTCATTAGCCATGGCGAGCACTCCGGCGGGAATGGCGCCCCAGACCCGCTCGAGACGAAGCTGTGAGACCTGTCGGCACCCATCCCAGATGACGCCGGTGCCGAGACGCTGGAGGCACGCCGTGTCCAGCTCATTGAGAGTGCCAAGAAGTTGGCGAGCATGAGACGCCTCTCGAAGGCTTACCAGCGCGAGATGGACCGTGCTGTAGGTGGTACGCCGGCTCCAGGCGAGCCTAGCCGCATCGGCACGGTCCGGCAGCGTGGCGCTACCATCGCCAGCATCTTCGGGGCGGATCACCCTGTGTACGCCACGCCTGCGGAGAATATACGAGCTGCCTAGGCGGCAGCAGATGAGCTGGACAAGCTTGAGGGCGACGAGCGTTGCCACATGACGGAGCGCGTCCAGCGGCTCATTGACGCGGCTGCCGAGCAGCAAGAAGCCGGCTGCCGTACCGAAGCGCCCAATCGGCGGAACGACGACCCGCCTCCTCGCCGAGATCAAGGCGCAACATCCCCACGCCGACTGGTGGCGTCCGCGACAGAAGAGACAAGGAGCCGGCTGCCAGCTACAGACGGACTCGCATTACCATCGAGCGTGACCAAGATGGCCGCCCCAAAGTAGTGGAACAACGGGACGACTGTCCGCCTCCCCCTCCTTCCCGCAGGGAAAGGCGTGCTTCCCCGCCGCCTGTTGACCACCCGACACTCAGAGACCGCCTTGGCCGCCTAGAAGGAGTCGGAGAGAACGATGCCCGCCACCGGATCGACCGCCTCAACCGATCCTTGGCGCTAGAAGAAGAAGACGCGCTAGGCCCGCCCTGTTTCGGCCCCCGCATCCGAGATGAGCCTTTTCCCAAAGGGTTCACACTCCCAAGAGATACGCCCAAGTACACCGGCTCCGTGAAGCCGGAGGACTGGCTGGTCGACTACTCTACGGCCGTCAGCATAGCAAACGGCAACAAGCGCGTTGCCGTGAAGTATGTTCCGCTCATGCTCCAGGGCACAACCCGGACATGGTTGAACAACCTGAAGCCCCGCTGTCGGTGTCAAAACCGGTGGATCTCGGGTAGGGGGTCCCGAACTGTGCTTCTAAGGCGGATGGTAACAGGAGGCGGGGGACACAATGTTTACCCAGGTTCGGGCCCTCTCGATGGAGATAATACCCTACTTCCTGCTTGATTGATCTTGATGATATGAGTATTACAAGAGTTGATCTACCACGAGATCGTAGAGGCTAAACCCTAGAAGCTAGGTATGATTGTTGTTGTCCTACGGACTAAACCCTCCGGTTTATATAGACAACGGAGGGGGCTAGGGTTACACAGAGTCGGTTACATGGGAGGACATCTACATATCCGTATTGCCAAGCTTGCCTTCCACGCCAAGAAGAGTCCTATCCGGACACAGGTCGAAGTCTTCAATCTTGTATCTTCATAGTCCAACAGTCCGGCCAAAGGATATAGTCCGGCTGTCCGAGGACCCCCTAATCAGGGACTCCCTCAGTAGCCCCCGAACTAGGCTTCAATGGAAATGAGTCTGGCGCGCAGATTGTCTTTGGCATTGCAAGGCGGGTTCTTCTCCAAATTATGAATACCTGTTGAGTAGTGTCCGGCTTCCCATAAATGTTGCACTCCTTGGCTTCCGCGCCTGATAATGGCGAATGCGAGAAGCCGGGGCATTTTTACATTTGCCACCCTAGCCATGCGAGTAAATCGTCTATTAAAGAGACGGGGATTCTCAGATCCAGATCACACCATCCTCCCACAACGAGTATCAATCGGAGTGCGCTCGGAAAAAAATCCATTCCAGCATGGCCGGCCATTGCAGCTCCTCCTCTCACACCCGTAGCCCTAAGCCCGGCAATTGGAAAAAGTGTTCCGTCCCCCACAGCCAATTAGTTGAGTTACAGACCCAGGGATTTCTCCCTCCAGCGTATATGGTCCCCGTTCGAGCAGAGCTCGCCACCTACAATGGAGGGGAGCAAGCGGAGAGCTTTCCCAACCCATCCAAGGGGGAGCGGGTATGCCTTGTCCCTTACTTATTAAGAGGGCTTGGATTTCCAATTCATCCGTTCCTCCGCGGGCTCCTGGAGTTCTATGGCCTCCAGCTGCATAATTTAACTCCCGCCTCCATATTACACATCGCTGGCTATGTCGCCTTTTGCGAGCTGTTTCTGGGCTGCGAAGCTCTTTTTGAGCTATGGAAGAGGCTATTCTGCCTCGTACCCCGTACACAGGAGGGGTCAATATACCAAGTGGGCGGAGCCGAAATATGGCGCATCGTCGGGACCGGATACCTGTCCGGTACTCCGAAGAATACATCCGAGGGCTGGCCTTCGGAGTGGTTTTATATGGAGGACGTTCCCCTTCCGGACCCTATTCGGATGGGCCTTCCTGAGTTCGACAATGCTCCCTTGAAGAAACACCGCAGCTGACGACCTCGGAGCCCTCAGGAGGAAGATAATGAGGAAGTCCTTTACCTGATGAGTCGCATACGAAAGCTGGCCCAGTCAGGATTGAGAATAATTGAAGTTATGGCAATATGTATAATGCGGGGGGTACAGCCACTTCAATATCGGGGGCGTCCCATGTGGCACTTTAACGGAGAAGATGATGCCACCCGCTGCGGTCGTAAGGGACCGGACTGAATCGCTGCTCTAGCAAAAATCCTATCCGATTTGTACAAAGGAGAGGAAGAGGAGTTCATCCACATTAAGCCACGGGATGGATTCTCCATGTACAACCCTCCAAGTTGGGTGAGCTGTCACTTTTTACTCCCAACCTTCCCGCATTCTTCGTCATAAGTATTTACCTTGCCGTTTCATGGCAGGAACTGTGAAAAGCTGTAAGGGAGGTCCACAGCCCGCCTCCACAACCGGAGGACCCTGACCGGGCCCTCGATCCCGGACTCTAAGAGGATCCAGACATATTTGTGGAGCTGATCGACAGGACATTCTATCAATTGAGCTACGATGATGCCATGGTGGCTATCATAGCTGATTATCCTGGACTACTCCCTGCATCGCATGTAAGTAAAACCGGAGTCCCAACTTCCGAGAAGGATCCCCTTTTCTGCACTTCACCTACCGCACACATATGGTGTCTTAAGGTAAGGCCCTCGGGACGCCATGCCGAACCCGCAGTGACTCGCCAACAAGGGGCACCGAAGCCGGGTAGGCTAAAAAGGAAGTCAGTCAGGACTGAGACGCCATCGCAGAGGTACGATATAGAATCCCGCTCTGTGGTTGTCGTCTTTTAAAATATAATAATGTCCATGTTTCCTAGTAGAAAAAACGCTCACCGGACTATATCCAGAGAGGCTGCCGGGCACACCTCCACCAGTCGGGCTCCAGAGCCAGACATAGAGGCGGATGCTAACATGGGGCGAACGCCGAATGTTCCTCCTACAGAGGATGCGGATAGGCTATCCGCTACAAATTCCAAAGTGGAGAGTGCTATGAATCACAGGCGTTGCCGGGGCGTACTCCGTGACGCTTGTTTCCTCCAAGAGGCGTTTGATGCCTTCAACTCAGGAGACACGTACTTCCGTGCTGCTCAAAATGGTCTTGCCAGAGCCACGGACCAGTATGTAAAGGATATACGGGTAAGAAAATCTGATAATTATATATACCAGTAGCCCCTGAGATTTGAAACAGTTGACACAACTGATTTGAGGATCATTATTTGTGCAGGTTCTTACAAAGAAGAATACCCAATTGTCTCAAGAGCTAGAAGAGTGCGAAGCCCAGCTACGTGCCACAGTTGCCGCACTGAAGGAGTCCGAGAAGGGCCCCTCTGGTAACACTTGTCTCTATTGCAAAGAATGACAGGTACCAGATAGTATTCGGCATGCATGCAAATCTAACAATAGATTATGCAGATGACTCTGGAGTGAATCCGAAGGTCGTGATAGGAAATGAGCCGCATACCCAACGACAGCTAAAGGCTGGTGAGCGCGTGCTTAAAAAGGTTAGGCAGGAGAAAAACAATCTCCAAGACGCCAATATCCAGCTGGGCGTGGAACTGAAAGATGTTCGGGCCCAGCTTGCTGACTCCGTAAAGGAGAATAAGAGGCTTCGAGGCGGCATTTTCAGTAAGTGCTTGAACGGACTTTGAAAGAGTTCGGCAAAGAAACAAGCTAACAGAGTTATATCTGCAGGTATGCTGACGGGTCGTCCCGAGGAGGAGATGCCCGGGTCTGCGGGTGATCTTCTGCCAGAGCTCACAAAACTGCACGAACAAGTTCGGCAGGTGATGCAGGGCATTGCCCAAGCCTTGTGGCCACCCGTCTCCCTGCCAGGAGGCATGGGGGAGCTTGTAGAGAAGCTCAAGGGAGCGCGATGGCCCTTCCGATTATGGAAGATATCAGCCTGCCGACAAGGTGCGAGGGTAGCCTGGGCCATGGTGAAGACGCGGTATACCAAGGCTGACCTTAACCACATGGCCGAGGTCGGACTTGTGGGGCCTGATGGGAAAGAGATCCCCGTCGGTTTGGTGTATGACCAAGTAGAATTAGCCGCAAAGTATTCCCAACAGGATTGTAGGCTAGACAGCCTGTTGGATGGTATAGAAGAAGAATTTAGTCATTTTAAGTGACTGTGTACTTCAAGTGACATACATTGTCCCTAGCCGGATTGTAAATCATTTGTCATGGCAGACCTTTTCGCTTCGACCTCTGGACCCGATAGTCCGGAGTGTTTCCGAATACCCGCTCAGTTATGTAAAAACCGGGGCACGCGTGGAAACCAGGCGTAGGGGTCATAAGTGCTTGAACAGACAAGTACCCAACTAGCTATGTTATATTACATGGATAGTAAGAAACATCTTCCAGGGAGAATAGTTCCGTTAAGGGTTCCTTTCCCTGGGTACGCATGCCCTAATGTGCATGTCCGAACTGCGAAAAGAGACGCAGGCTTATAAACATCTGGGGGCATGTATCAAAAATAAATAAAAGTCATCTTTTGTTCACCGACCGAATATTCTCTTAAGAACGCTATCTTTCGGCTTCACCCAGTCTGAGGTACACATCCGGCTGACCCGGCAGTAACAATCGCAGAGGTGCTCCCCTTATGCCCTAGCCGAATTAACAGGAACATACGGCATAAACACAAGAGCCAGGCAACCCAGCTTGGCCAAAACTTAAGTCATATTGATGCATATAATGGCGAAAAAAGGTACATGTGGAAGAATAACACATGTGTGGGGCATAGAGCCCAGAGAAATAATTATATTAAGCTTCTGTATAAGAAGCCCCCAGGTATAATGAGTGCGGTTAGGGCGTCTAGATTGTGTAATCAAGACACAAGTTAGCCTTTTAAGGCCTAGAGGAGAATTATAAAAAGAAAGAGAGAGAAGACAGATAACATATATGCAAAAAATTGACGGGGGTAAGGAGACGAACATAGAGTCCGGCACTAGGCGTAGAATCTCCGGAGTCTGGCTGCGTTCCATGGGTTTGGCTCGAGTCGATTGTCCGATGCATCCCGCAGACGGTACGCTCCACCGGTTAGAACCTGGTCAATAATGAAGGGACCTTCCCACTTGGGTTTTAACTTGTTCTTTTTCTTCTCCGGCAGGCGTAGAACTAGTTCGCCAACGTTAGAAGTTTTGGCCCGTACTTCTCTGCTTTGATACCTTCGAGCCTGTTGCTGATAGAATGCGGAACGGGCTTTTGCCACGTCACGCTCCTCCTCCAGGGCGT
This sequence comes from Aegilops sharonensis, assembly GCA_904067115.1. Lineage (NCBI taxonomy): Eukaryota > Viridiplantae > Streptophyta > Magnoliopsida > Poales > Poaceae > Aegilops > Aegilops sharonensis. The sequence goes on along the minus strand of LR880967.1, from coordinate 979,098,745 downwards.
CCAAACTGTCCTGCTGATCGAGCTCGGCCTCTTTTTCTTCATACATGCGCACCCGAGGTGAGTCATGAATTATGTCGCAGGGCAGAACCGCCTCTGCGTCGTACACCATAAAAAACGGTGTGTATCCGGTAGTGCGATTCGGCATGGTCCGCAGCCCCCATAGTACGGAGTCTAGATCCTCTACCCAGTGCATGTTTGATTCCTTTAAGGACCACACTAATCTAGGTTTGATGCCGCTCATGATAAGACCATTCGCTCGCTCGACTTGACCGTTAGTTTGCGGGTGATAGACGGAAGCATAATCGAGCTTGATGCCCATATTGCTGCACCAAAGTTTTACCTCGTCGGCTGTAAAGTTCGAGCCATTGTCAGTGATGATGCTGTGGGGGATGCCATAACGGTGAACAACCCCAGATATGAAGTCTATCACCGGCCCGGATTCAGCCATTTTAACAGGTTTGGCTTCTATCCATTTGGTGAATTTGTCCACCATGACCAGTAGGTATTTTTTCTTGTGGGTTCCCCCTTTGAGGGGTCCGACCATGTCAAGCCCCCAAAACGCAAAGGGCCAAGTAATGGGGATTGTTTGGAGAGCGGTAGGCGGCATATGGCTTTGGTTTGCAAAAAGCTGGCAACCGACGCAATGTTGAACAAGGTCATGTGCATCTGCTTGGGTCGTCGGCTAATAGAAACCCATACGGAAGACCTTGCTTACAAGGGCCCGGGCTGTGGCGTGGTGGCCGCCGAGTCTAGCATGGTTCTCTGCCAAAAGCTTCCACCCTTCCTCTTCGGAGGTGCACCTTTGAAGGACTCCGGTAGTGCTTTTATTATAAAGCTCTCCATCGTGGACCTTGTAGGCTTTAGACCGTCGCACTATGTAGCGTGCCTCATTTTGATCCTCAGGTAGTTCCTGCCTGGTTAGGTAGGCTAGGAATGATTCTGTCCACGGGGCGATGACGGCCATTATCACATGAGCTGAAGGCGTTATTTCGATGGCAGAGCCCCCAATTGTGTCAGAGTGTTCGGTATCTGGTGTTGTGGCCGGGTCCGGACTATTGTTACCAGTGTCCCCTTCCCATACCACAGATGGTTTAAACAGTCTTTCCAAGAAGATATTAGGTGGGACAGGGTCGCTCTTAGCGCCGATGAGGGCGAGGATATCCGCCGCCTGGTTGTTTTCCCGGACCACAAGGTGGAATTCAAGCCCCTCGAACCGAGCTGACATTTTAGGACAGCATTGCGGTAAGCCGCCATTTTTGGGTCCTTGGCGTCGAAGTCACCATCTATTTGAGATATTGCAAGGTTCGAGTCCCCGCGCACCTCCGGGCGTTGAATGCCCATGGAAACTGCCATTCAGAGACCATGTAATAGGGCCTCGTATTCGGCTGCGTTGTTGGAGTCTGTATATAGTATCTGGAGTACATATTGTACTGTGTCTCCAGTGGGGGACGTCAGGACGACACCAGCCCCCAGACCAGCCAGCATTTTAGAGCCGTCGAAGTGCATGATTCAATTAGAGTACGCGCCGTACTCTTTAGGGAGTTCGGCTTCTGTCCATTCGGTGACAAAGTCGGCTAGTACTTGCGACTTAATGGCTTGCCGAGGTCTATATTTTATGTCGAACGGGAGGAGCTCGATAGCCCATTTGGCAATCCGGCCCGTGGCATCGCGGTTGTTTATTATGTCGTTGAGTGGTACCTCCGAGGCCACCGTAATCGAACACTCTTGAAAGTAGTGTCGTAGTTTCTGGGATGCCATAAATACCGCGTATGCTATCTTTTGATAATGTGGGTACCGTGATTTGCATGGAGTGAGGACAATGGATACATAATATACCAGCTTTTGAAGTGGGAATGTATGTCCGTCTGTCTCTCGTTCGACGACGAGCACTGCGCCTACAACTTGGTGAGTTGCCGCTATATATAGCATCATTGGTTCGCCGAAATTTGGCGTGGCCAAGATTGGGTTGGTGGCCAAGATGGCTTTTATTTCTTCCAATCCGGTCGTGGCTGCATCTGTCCACTCGAAGTGTTCGGTTCGCCGAAGAAGGCGATAAAGGGGTAATGCCTTTTCTCCTAGTCGGAAGATAAAGCGGCTTAAGGCCGCCACGCATCCAGTTAACTTCTGGATTTGCTTGAGGTCAGTTGGGATAGCCAACTGTGACAGAGCTCGAATTTGCTTCAATTCCTCTGCTAGAGACGATGAAGCCCAGGAGTTTTCCGGCGGGAACGCCGAAAACGCATTTTTCTGGATTGAGCTTGATGTCGTATGTTCAGAGATTGTCGAACGTGAGCCTCAAGTCTTCTATTAAGGACTCGACGTGTCTGGTTTTGACGACCACATCGTCCACGTATGCCTCTACTGTTTTTTCGATCTGTTTTTCCAGGCAAGTCTGAATCATTCGTTGATACGTTGCACCGGCGTTTTTGAGCCCGAAGGGCATTGTGTTGAAACAGAAAGGGTCGTATGGAGTTATAAATGCCGTTGCGGCTTGGTCAGACTCCGCAATTTTAATTTGGTAGTAACCGGAGTATGCATCGAGGACGCACAATGAGTCGTGTCCTGTAGTGGCGTCGATAATTTGATCGATGCGGGGGAGGGGAAGGGATCCTTGGGGAAAGCTTTTTTAAGGTCCTTGAAATCGACACATAGGCGCCAGGATTTATCCTTCTTTGGTACCATCACCAGGTTTGCTAGCCAGTCCGGATGTTTTATTTCTCTAATGAATCCGGCCTCCAGTAACTTGGCTAGCTCCTCTCCCATGGCTTGTCGCTTAGGTTCAGAGAAACGCCGAAGAGCCTGCTTGACCGGCTTGAATCCCTTTAGAATGTTAAGGCTATGCTCGGCCAGCCTCCGTGGGATTCCTGGCATGTCTGAAGGATGCCAGGCGAATATGTCCCAATTCTCGCGCTGGAATTCCCGTAGTGCGGCGTCTACAGCGGGGTTTAACTGGGCCTCGATGGATGATGTTTTTGTAGGGTCCGTTGGGTGGACTTGGAATTTGACTATTTCATCCGCTGGTTTAAAAGAGGTGCACTTGGATCTTTTGTCGAGTATCACGTCATCCCTGTCCACTGTGGAGCACAGCAAAGTTAATTCTTCCGCCGTGAGGGCTTCGGATAATGCCTCGAGGGCCAGCGCAGCTGTTTTGTTTTCGGCGCGGAGTGCTATGTCCGGATCACTAGCTAGTGTGATGATTCCATTGGGCCCGGGCATTTTGAGCTTCATGTACCCGTAATGGGGTATGGCTTGGAAGATCATGAATGCTTCCCGCCCTAAAAGGGCGTGGTATCCGCTACTGAACGGGGCCACTTGGACTGTAATTTCTTCGGACCTATAATTCTCCGGAGTGCCGAATACCACATCTAATGTGATTTTCTTGGCGCAACGTGCCTCTCGACTAGGGATGATTCCTCTGAAGGTCGTGCTGCTTTGCTCAATGCGGCTTCTGTGTATTTCCATTTTTTGAAGAGTCTCCTCATAAATGAGATTTAATCCGCTGCCGCCGTCCATGAGCACTTTAGTAAGCCGAAAGCCATCCACGATTGGACCAAGGACCAAGGTGGCTGGTGCTCGGGCTGTTCGGAATTTAGGTTCTTCACTGGCATTGAAGGTGATAGCCGTGTCGCTCCATGAATTTATTGATGCCACGTGGCAGACTTCGGCGAGGCTGCGGAGTGCTCGCTTACGCCTATTATTTGAGGCGAAGGTCTCGAAGACTGTCAAAACTATATTGTTATCCATGGGAAGGTGCTCTGCGGTGTTTTTAATGAGGAGATCCTCACCGCTCTTGGCCACCTGCCGGAGTACCCAACACGCTCTAAGGTTGTGTGTTGGTATGGTATCCGCTGTACTGTGAATTTTGCAGGGCCCATTAAGCCATCCCTCCAAAACGGTTCCACGCCCAGTAGTGGGCTTTTGCTTCTTTGTAATTGAGTCGGGCGATTTATGAGAGTGCACCCTTTTTGTTCGGACTGGGGGTTTTGTTAGTGCAGGATTACCCCAAAATTTTCTTTGGGGTTTCCAGGTGCTTTCCATCGCACAGTACTTCCGTACTATGGCCGCCAAGTCGGCAAAACGTGCTATATCATGGCGACTTATGGCGTTGAGGATTCCCTTGTCCGTGCAATTATTGCAAAAGAATGAAATTGTGTCTTCCTCGCGACAGTCCTTGACCTTGTTCATTACAAGGAGGAATCTGGCCCAATAGTGATGTACTGTCTCTAGGGGCTCTTGCCTAATGTGGAAAAGATCGTTTGTATCGGGGTGGGTGGGTGGATTTGAGTCCGGACCTTGACCCGATCTGATACCCAGGGGCGGGGGAGTTTCCCATCTTGGAAGTTCAGGCTCCGGGATGTTGCCCGGTGGGACTGGCCTGTTGCCTGATTCTAGGTTCAGGGTTTGGCCGTCGTCCTCCCGTAGACGGGTATCCGGCTCGGGGAGCTCGGAAATCCGAACATAGCTTGTCCTCAAGAAAGAGGGAGAATCGCCGCATTGCTCCTCCACCACCGCTATCTAATGGGTGACCGGCGGTGAGTTAATCTCTCTTTGGTCGGGTATAACCCCAATCCGATCATAGTCCGTAGCGACTCCCAAAGCGGCGATGCGATCCAAGAGCTCGTTCAAAGAGGAGAGCTCCGTCGGGTTCATCCGCTCGGTAAGTTACGAGCCGATGTGGAGGCTGTTTTCGATGATCCGAGAGGTCATCGTCGGGGCAACGGCCAAACGAGCGGTCATGACGAAGCCACCCAGTCGAAGAGTTTGGCCAATAGCCAGGGCTCCCCCAGAGGTGATGTTATCCCTGACAACGAGATGAGCCATCCTTCCTTATGATGATGGCACAGTGGAACTCTCAATGAAAGCACCAATGTCGGTGTCAAAACCGGCGGATCTCGGGTAGGGGGTCCCGAACTGTGCGTCTAAGGCGGATGGTAACAGGAGGCGGGGGACACAATGTTTACCCAGGTTCGGGCCCTCTCGATGGAGGTAATACCCTACTTCCTGCTTGATTGATCTTGATGATATGAGTATTACAAGAGTTGATCTACCACGAGATCGTGGAGGCCAAACGCTAGAAGCTAGCCAATGGTATGATTGTTGTTGTCCTACGGACTAAACCCTCCGGTTTATATAGACACAGGAGGGGGATAGGGTTACACAAAGTCGGTTACAAGGAAGGAGATCTACATATCCGTATTGCCAAGCTTGCCTTCCACGCCAAGGAGAGTCCCATCCGGACACGGGACGAAGTCTTTAATCTTGTATCTTCATAGTCCAACAGTCCGGCCAAAGGATATAGTCCGGCTATCCGGAGACCCCCTAATCCAGGACTCCCTCAGACGCGCTTAGCGCCAATGCGGGCGAGGATATCCGCCGCCTGATTGTTTTCCTGGACCACATGGTGGAATTCAAGCCCCTCGAACCGAGCTGACATTTTGAGGACGGCGTTGCGATAAGCCGCCTTTTTGGATCTTTGGCGTCGAAATCTCCATTTATTTGAGATATCGCGAGGTCCGAGTCCCCGCGCACCTCCAGTCGTTGAATGCCCATGGAGACTGCCATCCGGAGACCATGTAACAGGGCCTCATATTCTGCTGCGTTGTTGGAGTCTGTGTATAGTATTTGGAGTACGTATTGGACTGTATCTCCGATGGGGGATGTCAGGACGACTCCGGCCCCCAGACCAGCCAACATTTTAGAGCCGTCAAAGTGCATAATCCAATTGGAGTATGCGCGGTACTCTTTAGGGAGTTCGGCTTTTGTCCATTCGGCGACAAAATCAGCCAGTACTTGTGACTTAATGGCTCGCCGTGGTTTGTATATTATGTCGGACGGGAGGAGCTCAATAGCCCATATGGCAATCCGGCCTGTGGCATCGTGGTTGTTTATTATGTCGTTGAGTGGTACTTCAGAGGCCACCGTGATTGAACACTCTTGAAAGTAGTGTCGTAGTTTCAGGGATGCCATGAAGACCGCGTATGCTATCTTTTGATAATGTGGGTACCGTGATTTGCATGGAGTGAGGACAGTGGATACGTAGTATACCGGCTTTTGAAGTGGGAACTTATGTCCGTTCGTCTCTCGTTCGACGATGAGCACTGCGCTTACAACTTGGTGAGTTGCTGCTATATATAACAACATTGGTTCGCCGACATTTGGCGCGGCCAAGATTGGGTTGGTGGCCAGGATGGCTTTTAGTACTTCCAATCCGGCCGTGGCAGCATCAGTCCACTCGAAGTGTTCGGTGCGCCGAAGAAGGCGATAAAGGGGCAGTGCCTTTTCTCCTAATTGGGAGATAAAGCGGCTTAAGGCAGCCACGCATCCACTTAGTTTCTGGATTTGCTTGAGGTCTATTGGGATAGCCAACTGTGACAAAGCTCGAATTTTAGCCGAGTTTGCGTCAATTCCTCTATTAGAGACAATGAAGCCTCGGAGTTTTCCGGCGGGCACGCCGAAGACGCATTTTCCAGATTGAGCTTGATGTCGCATGTTCGGAGATTGTCGAACGTGAGCCTCAAGTCGGATATTAAGGATTCGACGTGTTTGGTTTTAATGACATCATCGTCTACGTATGCCTCCACTGTTTTGCCGATCTGTGTCTCCAAGCATGTCTGAATCATGCGTTGATAGGTTGCGCCGGCGTTTTTGAGCCCGAAAGGCATGGTGTTGAAACAGAAGGGGCCGTATGGAATGATAAATGCCGTTACGGCTTGATCAGACTCCACCATCTTAATTTGATGGTATCCAGAGTATGCGTCGAGGAGACACAGTGAGTCGTGTCCTACGGTAGCATCGATAATTTGATCGATGCGAGGGAGGGGGAAGGGATCCTTTGGGCAAGCCTTATTAAGGTCCTTGAAGTCGACGCATAGGCGCCAGGATTTGTCCTTCTTTGGTACCATCACCAGGTTTGCTAGCCAGTCCGGATGTTTTATTTCTCGGATGAATCCGGCCTCCAGTAACTTGGCTAGCTCTTCTCCCATAGCTTGTCTCTTAGGCTCAGATAACCACCGAAGAGTTTTCTTGACCGGCTTGAATCCTTTTAGAATGTTAAGGCTATGCTCGGCCAGCCTGCGTGGGATTCCCGGCATGTGTGAAGGATGCTAGGCGAATATGTACCAATTCACGTGCAAGAACTCCCGTAGTGCGGCGTCTACTGTGGGGTTTAACTGTGCCGTGATAGATGCTGTTTTTGTAGGGTTCGTTGGATGGACTTGGAATTTGACTATTTCGTCCGCTGGTTTAAAAGAGGTGGACTTGGATCTTTTGTCAAGTATCACGTCGTCCCTGTCCACTGTGGAGCATAGCGTAGTTAATTCCTCGGCCGTGAGGGCTTCAGATAACGCCTCGAGGGCCAGTGCGGCTGTTTTATTTTCGGTGCGGAGTGCTATGTCCGAATCACTAGCTAGAGTGATGATTCCGTTGGGCCCGGGCATTTTGAGCTTCATGTACCCGTAATGGGGTATAGCTTGGAAGATCGTGAATGCCTCCCGCCCTAGAAGGGCGTGGTATCCTCTTTTGAACGGGGCCACTTGGCATGTGATTTCTTCGGACATGTAATTCTCCGGCGTGCCGAATACCACATCCAGTGTGATTTCCCGGCACATCGTGCCTCCCGACTAGGGATGATTCCTCTGAAGGTCGTGCTGCTTTGCTCAATGCGGCTTCTGTCTATTTCCATTTTTTCGAAGAGTCTCCTCATAGATGAGGTTTAATCCACTGCCGCCGTCCATGAGCACTTTAGTAAGCCGGAAGCCGTCCACAATTGGACTAAGGACCAAGGCGGCTGGTGCTCAGGCTGTTCGGAATTTAGGTTCGTCACTGGCATTGAAGGTGATAGCCGTATCGCTGCATGGATTTATTGCTGCCATGTGGCAGACTTCGGCAAGGCTGTGGAGTGCTCGCTTACGCCTATTATTTGGGGCGAAGGTCTCGAAGACTGTCAGTACTATATTGTTGTTCTCCACAGAATGGTGCTCTGCAGTATTGTTGATGAGGAGATCCTCACCGCTCTTGGCCACCTGCCGGAGTACCCAACATGCTCTAAGGCTGTGTGTTGGCATGGTATCCACTGTACTGTGAATTTTGCATGGCCCATTGAGCCATTCCTCCAATACGGTTCCACGCCCTGCAGTGGGCTTATGTTTCTTTGTAGTTGGATCGGGTGACTTACGAGAGTGCACCCTTTTAGTTCGGACTGGGGGTTTTGTTAGAGTAGGAGGATCCCAAAATTTTGTTTGGTTTTTCCAGGCGCTTTCCATCGCACAGTACTTTCGTATGATGGCCGCCAAGTCGGCGAAGTGTGCTATGTCACGGCGACTTATGGCATTGAGGATTCCCCTGTCTGTGCAATTTTTGCAAAAGAATGAAATTGTGTCTTCCTCGCAATAGTCCTTAACCTTGCTCATTAAAAGGAGGAATCTGGCCCAATAGCAGTGTACTGTCTCCTGGGGCTCTTGTCTAATGTGGGAAGGATCACTTATATCTGGGTGGGTGGGTAGATTTAGATCCGAACCCTGACCCGATCTGAGACCCAGGGGCGGAAGAGTTTCCGAGCTTGGAAGTTCGGGCTCCGGGATGTTGCCCAATAGGTCTGGCCTGCTGCCTGATTCTAGGTTCAAGGTTTGGGCCATGTCGTCCTGTAGACGGGTATCCGGCTCGACGAGCTCGGGAATCCGGACATAGTTTCTCCTCAAGATAGAGCAAGAACCGCCGCATTGCTCCTCCCCAACCGCTATCTGATGGGTGACCGGCGGAGAGTTAATCTCCCGTTGGTCGGGTTTAAGCCCAATCCGATCATAGTCTGTAGCGACTCCCAAAGCAGCGATGCGATCCAAGATCTCGTTCAAAGAGGAGAGCTCCATTGGATCCATCTGCTCGGTGAATTCTGAGCCGACGTGGAGGTTGTGTTCGGTGACCCGAGAAGTCATCGTCGACACAGCGGCCGAACGGGCGGTCATGATGAAACCGCCTAGTCGGAGAGTTTGGCCTACAGCCAGGGCTCCCCCAGAGGTGATGTTGTCCTTGACAACGAGACGAACCATCCAGCCTTATGATGACGGCACAGTGGAACTCTCAATGAAAGCAGCAATGTCGGTGTCAAAACCGGCGGATCTCGGGTAGGGGGTCCCGAACTGTGCGTCTAAGGAGGATGGTAACAGGGGGCGGGGGACACGATGTTTACCCAGGTTCGGGCCCTCTCGATGGAGGTAATACCCTACTTCCTGCTTGATTGATCTTGATGAATATGAGTAATACAAGAGTTGATCTACCACGAGATCGTAGAGGCTAAACCCTAGAAGCTAGCCTATGGTATGATTGTTGTTGTACTACGGACTAAACCCTCCGGTTTATATAGACATCGGAGGGGGCTAGGGTTACACAGAGTCGGTTACATGGGAGGAGATCTACATATCCGTATTGCCAAGATTGCCTTCCACGCCAAGAAGAGTCCTATCCGGACACAGGTCGAAGTCTTCAATCTTGTATCTTCATAGTCCAATAGTCCGGCCAAAGGATATAGTCCGGCTGTCCGAGGACCCCCTAATCCGGGACTCCCTCACCCGCAGCATCAACAGCTGAGTAGATTTCATGAAGCCTCCGTCCACAATTTCACCAGCACGTACAAGCGGCCCCCCAAGCCCCGCCAGCTCTCCTTGTGCGTCCAAGGTCCCAACGAATCAACTCGCGATTACCTCACGCGTAGGGCCGAGCTGTGCAACTCTTGCGAGGGTGTGCACGAGGTGCAGGGGTGCCGAGAAGGCACCCTCCTCAAGCACTGGCTTCTTTGCGACGAGCCGGCGACCCTCGACGAACTGCTGATCATAGCAGACAAGTACGCCATGTCCGACTCCTCTATGAAGGCGGAGATTCAAGTTGACGCATCTGGCAAAGTAGCTCCTCAAGCTCCTCGGACTCCGGCTGGCGACACCAGTCGGCGTCAGCCACAGAATGACAACAAGCGCAAGGCCACATAGCCGGATTCCACAAGCCGGCAGGTGGCGACAGTCGAAGATCATCAGCCGGAAGGGCAGCCTCCTCCCAAGCGCCAGAAGGGCGACAAGCCCAACTGGCTGCCTGCGTTCTCGTACGAGCAGACTCTCGATGGGCCCTGCAAGTTCCATAGCGTGGCGAAGCCGTCCAACCACATCACCTGGAAGTGCCACTGGCTCACCAGGATCGCCAAGGGTGAAGGACTCCTGCCTCCTCCGCCTGCCGGCCCGCTGCCTCCTCCTCCCCAGCAGCTGGCGGTACGGCCAGTCGGTGCAATACAAGATGAATATCCTGAAGAGCATGGAACTTATGTCGTGTTCACCAGTGTGGCCGATGACAAGCACAGCAGGCGGCAACGGCAACAAGAAGTACATGCAGTAGCATCAGAGACCCTCGAGTTCATGCACTGGTCTGAGAAGCCTATCAGCTGGAGCCGAGCCGACCACCCAGAGGTGATGCCTTCTCCTGGTTCATATGCCCTGGTCTTGGATGCCACCTTCGCAACAGAGAGGCGGGCTTCTCGCTTCTCTCGAGTTCTGAGAGATGGCGGCAGCAGCATCAACATCCTATATCGAGACACTATGGAGAAGTTGGGAATCAAGCAGAAGCAGCTCCAGCCCAGTCGGACTGTATTCCATGGCATAGTCCCTGGCCTTTCCTGCTCACCAATCGGCAAGATCTAGATAGACGTCCTCTTCGGAGACAAAGATCATTTTTGCCGAGAGCCAGTATGGTCTGAGGTGGTGGACCTTGAGAGCCCCTATCATGCGCTACTTGGCCGGCATGCTCTGGCCAAGTTCATGGCGGTCCCCCACTATGCTTACCTCAAGATGAAGATGCCAAGCACCAAGGGAATCCTGACCATAGCATGAGACTACAAGAAGTCGTCCGCCATGCAGCAGACAGCAGCCGGCTAGCCGAGTCCCTCGTGATTGCAGCAGAGAAGCGGCTCCTTGATCGGGTTGTGGCAATGGCAGGCAAGCAGCCGGAAATGTTGCCCAACCCCAAGGAGGCGGAAGCTGAGGGCTCGTTCAAGCCGGCAAAGGAAACAAAGAAGATACCCTTGGACCCGGAGCACCCGGAGAGGTACGCTGTTGTAGGTACAAACCTTGACAGAAAATAGGAAAGCAAGCTCATCGATTTGCTCCGTGAGAATCGGGGCATCTTTGCATGGTCTCCCAAGGACATGCCGGGTGTTCCGACAAAATTCGCCGAGCACAAGCTACATGTACGACCTGATGCCAAGCCGGTCAGGCAGCCCTTCCGCCGCCTGTCAGAAGAGAAGAGAAGAGTCGTTGGAGAAGAGATAGCCCGGCTTCTAGCGGTCGGCTTCATTATAGAAGTGTTCTTCCCAGAGTGGTTAGCCAACCCAGTCCTTGTACTGAAGAAGAATAAGTAGTGGCGCATGTGTATTGATTATACCAGCCTCAACAAAGCCTGCCCCAAAGAACCCTTCGCTTTGCCAAGAATTGATCAAGTAATAGATTCCACAGCCAGATGAGAGTTGTTGAGTTTTTTGGATGCATACTCAGGATATCATCAGATCAAGCTGAACCCGACCGACAGGCTGAAGACCGCCTTCATCACACCATTCGGAGCCTTCTGCTACCTGACCATGACATTCGGATTGAGGAATGTCGGCGCCACGTTTCAGTGTTGCATGCAGAAGTGTCTCCTCAAGTAACTCGGCAGAAATGCCCACGTCTATGTGGACGACATTGTGGTGAAGACGGAGAAGCGTGGCACTCTGCTTGAAGATCTCAAAAAAACCTTTGAGAACCTGCGCAGTTTTCAGATCAAGCTCAACCCGGAGAAATGCGTCTTTGGAGTACCAGCTGGCCAGCTTCTTAGCTTTTTGGTCTCAGAGCGCGGCATAGAGTGCAACCCTTTGAAGATCAAGGCCATCGAGAGAATGGAAGTACCCACCCGACTGCTGGATGTGCAAAAATTCACCGGTTTCTTGGCATCCATCAGCCGTTTCATCAGTCGGCTGGGCGAGAAGGCCCTTCCCCTGTACCAGCTCATGAAGAAGACCACTTTTTTCGAGTGGAATGACAAGGCGGACGAAGCTTTTCTCTAGTTCAAGAAGATGTTGACCACTCCGCCTGTCCTGGCGGCCCCGGTTGCTAAGGAGCTCATGCTTCTCTACTTCGCCGCCACCAGCCGGGTGGTCAGCACAGTCATAGTTGTGGAACGCAAAGAAGACGACAAAGCACTGCCAGTCCAGAGGCCGGTGTATTACCTAAGTGAAGTGTTGTCCGCCTCCAAGTAGAACTATCCGCACTATCAGAAGATGTGCTACAGCGTATATTTCGCTGCCAAGAAGCTGAAGCCATATTTTCAAGAGCACCCAATCACTGTTGTCTGCACTGCTCCACTTGCCGAGATCATTGGAAGACGAGATGCTTCAGGCTGAGTGGCCAAGTGGGCCATAGATTTGGCTCCCTACACCATCTACTATCAGCCTCGCACCGCCATCAAGTCCCAAGCATTGGCAGCCTTCCTCGTCGACTGGGACGAGACCCAGTACCTACCGCCAGCGCCGGACTCTACCCATTGGCAGATGCATTTCGATGGATCCAAGATGCGCACCGGTTTGGGAGCCGGCATCGTCCTCACCTCTCCCAAAGGTGACAAGCTCAGATATGTGCTGCAAATTCATTTTTCCGCCTCCAACAACGTAGCCGAATACGAAGCACTCATACACGGGCTCCATCTTGCCAAGGAACTCGGCATTCGCCGGATCCTGTGCTATGGCGACTCCGACTTGGTGGTCCAGCAGTCGTCAGGCGACTGGGACGCCAATGATGCAAATATGGCAAGCTACCGTTTCCTCGTCCAACAACTCAGTGGATATTTTGAAAGGTGTGAGTTCCTCCACGTGCCACGAAACTACAACGAGCAAGCCGATGCTCTGGAACAGATCGGCTCTACCCGGCAAGCAATACCAGCCGGCGTCGCCTTGCAACGCCTCCTCAAGCCGTCTGTCAAGCCGTCACCAGAATCAGACTCCATCTTCGTGCCGGCTCCTCCCGAAGCAGTCGGATCTGACTTGGGGACCTCAGCAGCTGGCTCGGGGGCTGCAGCAGTTGCACCCAGCTCAGGGACTTCAGAACCCGGCCCGGGGACTGCAGCAGTCAGCCGGGGGCTTCATCGACTCAGCAAGCGGCAGTCGACTCCAACCCGCCGCCTCCCAGCCCAACCGCCCTCGTACAAGTTGCAGCCCTGGTAGTCGAAGAAATAGCAGCACCTTCATGGGCGCAGCCCATCCTCAACTTTCTGGTGAACAAAGAGCTACCGGCTGATGAGATCTCGGCCCGACAAGTGCAACGTCGGGCAGCAGAATACACCATTGTCGACAGAGAGCTCGTGAGACGCAGTGTCACTAGTGTGTACCAACACTGCATGGAACCGGAGGAAGGCCAAGATATCCTCAAAGATATCCACCAAGGCGAGTGCGGTCACCACGCGGCTCCAAGAGCACTTGTTGCCAAAGCTTTCCGCCATGGTTTTTTCTGGCCGACTGCCCTACAAGATGCCAAAGACTTGGTCCAGAAATGTAAGGGGTGCCAGAAGTTCCGCTCCAAGCCATATCTGCCGGCTTCTGCACTCAATACCATTCCCATTGCATGGCCCTTTGTCGTCTGGGGACTGGACATGGTGGGACCATTCAAGACAGCACGCGGCGGCATGACTCATCTGTTGGTCGCCATGGACAAATTCACCAAGTGGATAGAAGCAAAGCCAATCAAGAAGTTGAATGGTCCGACTGCTGTGACTTTCATTGCAGACATCACCATCCGGTATGGCATACCACACAGTATCATCACCGACAACGGCACCAACTTTGCCAAAGGCGCCTTGGCTCGTTTCTACGCGACGCAGGGCATCCGACTGGACTTAGCGTCCGTTGCCCATCCGCAGTCAAACGACCAAGTGGAGCGAGCAAACGGCCTCATTTTGTCCGGCATTAAGCCCTGACTGGTCGAGCCTCTGGAGTGTTCAGCCAGCTGTTGGCTCGACGAGCTGCCGGCCGTCCTCTGGAGCCTGCGCACAACTCCAAACAAGTCAACCGGCTTCACACCTTTCTTCCTCGTCTACGGTGCCGAAGCCGTCATCCCAACGGATACAGAATTCGACTCCCCTCGAGTCACCATGTACACCGAGGAGGAGGCAAAAGAAGTGCGAGAAGACGGTGTCGATCTGCTGGAAGAGGGCTGGCTGTTGGCACTCAATCGGTCCGCCATCTATTAGCAGAGTCTACGCCGATACTACAATTGGAAGGTCAAGCCAAGATCATTCCAGGAGAGAGACCTTGTGCTCCGGCTGATTCAGCGAACAGCCGGCCAGCACAAGCTCTCGGCACCTTGGGATGGCCCCTTCATCATAAGCAAAGTTTTGGGAAATGACTCCTACTAGCTGATCGATGCTCAGAAGCCCAGAGGACGTAAGAGAGACGACTCCGGCAAGGAGACAGAGCGGTCGTGGAATGCAAACCTCCTTCAAAGATTTTACAGTTGACGCAGTATGTTCCACGCTACCTTTTGTATTAAGTACGAAGACTCCGGGTCCCCCGAGAAGAGCTCGGGGGCTACCCTCTTTCATCTATATGATAAGTATTATGCCAATGAATGTGTTATTTCATTATTCTGCCTGGCACCGGGTTCGACCAGTCGGCCCGGGGGCTCGCCGCCTTGTACTCTGTGGTACTTCCTGCAGTCGGACAACTAGTGTGTTGGCACATAAGCCTTCTCCTGCCAGAAGCCGCAGCTCGCAGAGCGACTGAGGGAGTCCTGGATTAGGGGGTATCCGGACAGCCGTACTATATCCTTTGGCCGGACTGTTCGACTATGAAGATACAAGATCTAAGACTTCGTCCCGTGTCCGGATGGGACTCTCTTAGCGTGGAAGGCAAGCTTGGTGATACGGATATGTAGATCTCCTTCTGTTGTAACCGACTCTGTGTAACCCTAGCCCCCTCCGGTGTCTATATAAACCGGAGGGTTTAGTCCGTAGGACGACAACAATCATACCATAGGCTAGCTTCTAGGGTTTAGCCTCTACGATATCGTGGTAGATCAACTCTTGTATTACTCATATTCATCAAGATCAATCAAGTAGGAAGTAGGGTATTACCTCCATAGAGAGGGCCCGAACCTGGGTAAACATTGTTTCCCTTGCCTCCTGTTACCATCCACCTTAGACGCACAGTTCGGGACCCCCTACCCGAGATCCGCCGGTTTTGACACCGACATTGGTGCTTTCATTGAGAGTTCC
>LR880967.1:979064371-979083133 GCA_904067115.1 Aegilops sharonensis | reverse complement strand
AGATCTCCTTCTGTTGTAACCGACTCTGTGTAACCCTAGCCCCCTCCGGTGTCTATATAAACCGGAGGGTTTAGTCCGTAGGACGACAACAATCATACCATAGGCTAGCTTCTAGGGTTTAGCCTCTACGATATCGTGGTAGATCAACTCTTGTATTACTCATATTCATCAAGATCAATCAAGTAGGAAGTAGGGTATTACCTCCATAGAGAGGGCCCGAACCTGGGTAAACATTGTTTCCCTTGCCTCCTGTTACCATCCACCTTAGACGCACAGTTCGGGACCCCCTACCCGAGATCCGCCGGTTTTGACACCGACATTGGTGCTTTCATTGAGAGTTCCACTGTGTCGTCGCCGCAAGGTTTGATGGCCCCTTCGATCATCGACAACGATGCGGTCCAGGGTGAGGTTTTCCTTCCCGGACAGATCTTCGTGTTAGGCGGCTTCGCACTGCGGGCCAACTCGTTTGGCCATCTAGAGCAGATCAAAAGCTGCCCCCTGGCCATCAGGTTAGGTTTGGAAACTTGAATTACACCGCCGATATCTGCAGAGACTTGATCTTCGACGGGTTCGGGCCCATGCAGGGTGTGCCGCACGATCACGACGAGCATGACATAGCTCTGTCATCGGACGGTGTTCGGGAGATCACACCAGCAACTACTCCGGCCTCTAGTCCGGAGCTGATCGCTCCATCCAAGGACGGGAGGATAGACTCCACCATGGAGGCCGCGCCCTCAGTGGTGATAGAGCCGAATACTGACCTTACCCCTCACGAGAGCCGTGTCACCAAGCTGCTAGACTTGTCCTCGGCCACGGACTCCGTACCACCCGTGCCCATACCTATCGAATCCGATTGGGCGCCGATCATGGAGTTCACCTCCGCAGACATCTTTCAGCACTCGCCCTTCGGCGACATACTGAACTCACTGAAATCCCTCTCCCTGTCCGGAGAACCTTGGCCGAACTATGTCCGGCTAGAGTGGGATGCGGACGACGAAGAAATTCAATCCCCACCCACCACCCACTTAGTAGCCACTGTCGACGATTTAACCGACATGCTCGACTTCAACTCCGAAGACATTGATGGTATGGACACCGATGCCGGAGACGAACAGGAACCACTGGCCACAGGGCACTGGACCGCCACCTCATCATACGATGTATATATGGTGGATACACCCAAAGAAAATAATAACGAGGATGCAGCAAAAGATAGCTCCCACGACAAGCAATCAAAACGGTGACGTAAGCGCCTCTCTAAATCCCGCCTTGGCAAAAACAGCGACAATAGCGCAACAAGAAGCCAAATTGACCCAGCAACAGAGCAGGGTAAGCCAGCGGATGACGAACAAAGTGCGGAGCCGCTGTCCGAGCATGGCTACGCCGAGCATCAAGACAACCAACCCGTCTCCGGTCAGGAGAACAGTCTGGACGACAACGAGCGCATCATCCTGAAAACGCAGCTGGAGCAAGAAAGGCTTATGGCCACTGCAAGAAGTCTGAAGAAGCAGAAACAAAGGCTCAAGGCCGCACAAAACACACTCAATAGTAGATGGAATAAAGTGCTCGACACGGCAGAAAAGTACGGTGGCAGTCGCCCCACGAAGAGCTACCCAAAGCGGAAGCTGCTGCCGGAGTTCGATGAAGAGGCCTTCGAATCCTCACAAGCCAAAAAACAAAACCACCAATCGGTCGGTGATAACCCACAAGTATAGGGGATCAATTGTAGCCTCTTTCGATAAGTAAGAGTGTCGGACCCAACGAGGAGCTAAAGGTAGAACAAATATTCCCAAAATTTCTATCGACCACCGATACAACTCTACGCACGCTTGACGTTCGCTTTACCTAGAACAAGTATGAAACTAGAAGTACTTTGTAGGTGTTTTTGGGTAAGCTTGCAAGAAAGTAAAGAGCACGTAAATAAAGACTAGGGGCTGCTTAGATAAAGACACAACTAAATTAGTTTTAGTAAAGAGTTCGTTGTCATGAGAAAGTTAGTTGTCCCTAGGCAATCGATAACTAGACCGGTAATCATTATTGCAATTTTATTTGAGGGAGAGGCATAAGCTAATATACTTTCTCTACTTGGATCATATGCACTTATGATTGGAACTCTAGCAAGCATCCTCAACTACTAAAGATCATTAAGGTAAAACCCAACCATAGCATTAAAGTATCAAGTCCCCTTTATCCCATACGTAAACAACCTACTTACTCGGGTTTGTGTTTCAGTCACTCACGCAACCCACTATAAGCAAATCATAAACATATTGCAAACCCTACAGCGGAGATCCCTCACGCTTGCGCAACACGGAGAGCACCATAGGACAACACCAATAATAAAACATGCAACTCAAACCAATCTTGATCATCAAATAGCCATTAGGACAAAACGGATCTACTCAAACATCATAGGATAGCCATACATCATTGGGAAATAATATATAGCGTTGAGCACCATGTTTAAGTAGAGATTACAACGGGTAAGAGAGAGGTTACACCGCTGCATAGAGGGGGGAAGAGTTGGTGATGATGGCGGTGAAGTTGTTGGTGAAGATTGCGGTGATGATGATGGCAACGGCAGTGTTCCGGCGCCACCGGAAGAGAAGGGGAGAGGGGGGCCCTTCGTCTTCTTCTTCCTTGACCTCCTCCCTAGATGGAAGAAGGGTTTCCCCTCTGGTCCTTGGCTCCCATGGCGTGGTAGGGGCAAGAGCCCCTCCGAGATTAGATCTATCTCTCTGTTTCTCTCTATTTCTGTGTTCTGTTCTGGCTCTGTTTCACCGTTTCGTGTATATATGGAGATCCGTAACTCCGATTGCCCTGAAACCTTCGCCATGTTTTTTTCCGAATATTATCTTTCTTGCGGCAAAAGAAGAGCGTCAACCGCCTTACGGTGGGCTCAAGAGGGAAGGGACGCGCCCAGGGGGGTCAGGCGCGCCCCCTACCTCGTGACCACCTCGGGCACCGTCTCGCGTGGATTTTTCTTCCGGAATTTTCCATATTTTCCAAAAATAAGCTCCATCCGTTTTTATCCCATTTGGACTCCGTCTGATATGGATATTCTGCGAAACATAAGACATGCAATAGACAGGAACTGGCACTGGGCACTGGATCAATATGTTAGTCCCAAAAATAATATAAAAAGTTGCCAAAAAGTATATGAAAGTGAATAATATTGGCATCGAACAATCAAAAATTATAGATACGACGGAGACGTATCAGCATCCCCAAGCTTAATTCATGCTCGTCCTCAAGTAGGTAAATGATAAAAAAAGATAATTTTTGATGTGGAATGCTACCTAGCATAATCTTGATCATATGTCTAATCATGGCATGAATATTAAGACACGAGTGATTCAAAGCAATAGTCTATCGTTTGACATAAAAACAATAATACTTCAAGCATACCAACCAAGCAATTATGTCTTATTGAAATAACATAGCCAAAGAAAGCTCATCCCTACAAAATCATATAGTCTGGCTATGCTCCATCTTCACCACACAAAATATTTACATCATGCACAACCCCGATGACAAGCCAAGCAATTGTTTCATACTTTTGACGTTCTCAAACCTTTTCAACTTTCACGCAATACATGAGCGTGAGCCATGGACATAGCACTATAGGTGGAATAGAATATGATGATGGGGGTTATGTGGAGAAGACAAAAAAGGAGAAAGTCTCACATCGACGCGGCTAATCAACGGGCTATGGAGATGCCCATCAATTGATGTCAACGCGAGGAGTAGGGATTGCCATGCAACGGATGCACTAAGAGCTATAAGTGTATGAAAGCTCAACAAAAGAAACTAAGTGGGTGTGCATCCAACTTGCTTGCTCGTGAAGACCTAGGGCATTTGAGGAAGCCCATCGTTGGAATATACAAGCCAAGTTCTATAATGAAAATTCCCACTAGTATATGAAAGTGACAACATAGGAGACAATCTATATGAAGAACATGGTGCTACTTTGAAGCACAAGATATGAGACTCACTACATGAAGAACATGGTGCTACTTTGAAGCACAAGTGTGGTAAAAGGATAGTAACATTGCCCCTTTTTATTTATTTTCTTTTTTCTTCATTTTTTTTGCGGGCTTCTTTGGCCCCATTTTTTTTATTTAGGCTTCTTTGGCCTCTCCTTTTTTTTGATGGGGCAATGCTCTAATAATGATGATCATCACACTTTTATTTACTTACAACTCGATATTACAACTCGATACTAGAACAAAGATATGACTCTATATGAATGCCTCCGGCGGTGTACCGGGATGTGCAATGATCTAGCGTAGCAATGACATCAAAAACGGACAAGCCATGAAAACATCATGCTAGCTATCTTACGATCATGTAAAGCAATATGACAATGAATGCTCTAGTCATGTATATGATGATGATGAAAGTTGCATGGCAATATATCTCGGAATGGCTATGGAAATGCCATGATAGGTAGGTATGGTGGCTGTTTTGAGGAAGATATAATGAGGCTTATGTGTGACAGAGCGTATCGTATCACGGGGTTTGGATGCACCGGCGAAGTTTGCACCAACTCTCGAGGTGAGAAAGGGCAATGCACGGTACCGAAGAGGCTAGCAGTGATGGAAGGGTGAGAGTGTGTATAATCCATGGACTCAACATTAGTCATAAAGAACTCACATACTTATTGCAAAAATCTATTAGTCATCGAAACAAAGTACTACGTGCATGCTCCTAGGGGGATAGATTGGTAGGAAAAGACCATCGCTCGTCCCCGACCGCCACTCATAACGAAGGCAATCAATAAACACCTCATGCTCCGACTTCGTTACATGACGGTTCACCATACGTGCATGCTACGGGACTTGCAAACCTCAACACAAGTATTTCTCAATTTCACAATTACTCAACTAGCACGACTCTAATATCACCACCTTTATATCGCAGAACTATTGCAAGGAATCAGACATATCATATTCAGCGATCTACAAGTTTATGTAGGATTTTATGACTAACCATGTGAATGACCAGTTCCTGTCATCTCTCTAAATAGATACAAGTGAAGCAAGAGAGTTTAATTCTTTCTACAAAAGATATGCCCACGCTCTAACAAATATAAGTGAAGCAAAAGAGCATTCTTCAAATGGCAGTTGTCTATGTAAAGAGAAACAGGCAATCCAAACTTCAAATGATATAAGTGAAGCACATGAAGCATTCTATAAAGCCATACTCAACAGATATAAGTGAAGTGCATAGAGCATTCTATTAATCAACCAAGGACCATCTCAGACCAGCATGGTGCATAAAATAAAAATAAAAACCTAATTGCAAAAGATGCTCCAAGACTTGCACATATCGCATGAACGAAACGAATCCGGAAACATACCGATATTTGTTGAAGAAAGAGGGGATGCCTCCCCAGCATCCCCAAGCTTAGACGCTTGAGTCTCCTTGAATATTTACTTGGGGTGCCTCGGGCATCCCCAAGCTTGAGCTCTTGCCTCTCTTCCTTCTTGTCACATCGAAACCTTCTCGATCATCAAACACTTCATCCACACAAAACTTCAACAGAAAACTCGGTAAGATCCGTTAGTATAATCAAGCAAATCACTACTCTAAGTACTGTTGAAAACCAATTCATATTTTTTTTGCATTTTGTCTACTGTAATATAACTTTTTCATGGCTTAATCCACTGATATAAATTGATAGTTTCATCAAAACAAGCAAACTATGCATCAAAAACAGAATCTGTCTAAAACAGAACAGTCTGTAGCAATCTGAACATTCGCCATACTTATGATACTTGAAAAATTCTGCTAAAATTAGAAAAAATAAAAATTTGTACATCAATACAGTGCAAAAAGAATCAGAACCATTTGACGTTCCAGTAAAAAATTAAAATTTACTCACTACAGCCAAAGTTTCTGTCCTGCACCGCACAAACCAACAAGCATTGTAAACATCCTAAAGGCAAACCTTGGCACATTATTTTTAAAATACAATGGAATTGTACAAGGGGATAATTATTTTTGTTGAAAATTTGCTGTAATCAAGATTCACAAAGTTGCCGTGAGCATGAACAAAGTTCAAGGAGCTCTCCCACTTCAACAATGCTTGTCTTTCTCACTTTCGCTTTTCTTTTTGAAAATGTTTTGGGTTCCCCTCTTTATTTTTGTTGTTTTTAAACTATATGAAAGCACTCAACAGAAATAAATGACTCTCTAAAACTTCCGGGTTGTCTCCCTGGCAGCGGTTTCTTTAAAGCCATTAAGCTAGGCATATAGTGCTCAAGTAGTGAATCCACCCGGATCCCAAGGTATATCAAAGCCAATTTTAATTAGCAATGATTTGTAATTTAGTAAGGAGCACAAAGTAACATATATCATGTAATGACGAATTCTAACTCTCTTCCTATGCATCGGCATGTCATAAAAGAACAATTCATGCACACATAGTAAAGGCCAATGCATAGTATAAACAGTTTCTTGCAATTTAATCATGTTGGAAACATAGAGAGGTGGAGATATAGTTCCTCTCTCATAATAATTGCAAGTAGGAGCAGCAATCACATGCATATTATATTTATCAAAATCATCATGTGCAACGGTATAAGGCAACCCATCAATGTAATCCTTAATAAGCACAAACTTCTCCGATATAGTGTAGTTTGGAGAATTCAAAAAGATAATAGGACTATCATGCGTGGGTGCAATAGCAACAATTTCATGTTTAACATAAGGAACTATAGCAAGTTCATCTCCATAAGCATCATTCATATTGGCATCTTGGCCACAAGCATAGCAAGCATCATCAAAAAGGGATATTTCAGACAAATTCAAGGGATCATAGCAATCATCCTTCGGTAAGCACGAAGGGGAATTAAATAATGTATGAGTTGGAGGGTTACTCTCATTAGAAGGTGGGCACGGGTAGCTAATCCGCTCTTCCTCCTTTTGTTCTTCGCTCTCCTCATCATCTTTTTCATCCAATGAGCTCACAGTTTCATCAATTTCTTCTTCCATAGTTTCCTGCAAAATATTAGTCTCTTCTTGGACAGCGTTGTCTTCCTTCATAAAAGCATTAATATAGTAATTGTATTCATAATTTTCATAGCAATATCCAAGTATAGCAAGATTTTCAGGCCTATAAGCATCATCATCTAAAGCTTCATACTTTTCAAACAAAGATTCAATTTCATAAGCAGCCTTAAAAGCAACAAATTCTTCTATTTGTTCCACATCATAGTAATCATATATACCATTAGAATAAGAAGCTAAGGTTTCATTATCATTAAATTCGCATGAAAAGGGGAGGTGTGGAGCCTCCATCCTAGAGCAACAAGTAATATCATATCTCAAGCATAGATTCCAGGCATACCAACGCAACATAATAAATTGATCCCATAATAGTTTCCTTTTTGTGTCGAGCGATAATCCCTAAAGTATTCACGTTGATCCAACGTGTCTCCCATTATAAAGTTGAATGGGGTTTTCTCAGGATTATCAAAGTAGTATATAATATCTCCCGCATAATGAGAATCAAGGGTTTTAGGAGTTACCCCATCCTCGTGAGTAGCAAGTACCTCTAATTTTTTTGGTATTTTGCGTTCCATATCCATAACTAAAGATAAAGAACAACTAAGAACAGCAAATAAAAAATTACTTAGTGATAAAGCAAACAAGCACACACGAGAATATTCACCCCACGCTATGACTCCCCGGCAACGGCGCCAGAAAAAGGTCTTGATAACTCACAAGTATAGGGGATCAATTGTAGCCTCTTTCGATAAGTAAGAGTGTCGAACCCAACGAGGAGCTAAAGGTAGAACAAATATTCCCAAAAGTTCTATCGACCACCGATACAACTCTACGCACGCTTGACGTTCGCTTTACCTAGAACAAGTACGGAACTAGAAGTACTTTGTAGGTGTTTTTGGGTAAGCTTGCAAGAAAGTAAAGAGCACGTAAATAAAGACTAGGGGCTGCTTAGATAAAGACACAACTAAATTAGTTTTAGTAAAGAGTTTGTTGTCACGAGAAAGTTATTTGTCCCTAGGCAATCGATAACTAGACCGGTAATCATTATTGCAATTTTATTTGAGGGAAAGGCATAAGCTAACATACTTTCTCTACTTGGATCATATGCACTTATGAGTGGAACTCTAGCAAGCATCCGCAACTACTAAAGATCATTAAGGTAAAACCTAACCATAGCATTAATGTATCAAGTCCCCTTTATCCCATACGTAAACTACCTACTTACTCGGGTTTGTGTTTCAGTCACTCACGCAACCCACTATAAGCAAATCATTAACATATTGCATACCCTACAGCGGAGATCCCTCACGCTTGCGCGACATGGAGAGCACCATAGGACAACACCAATAATAAAACATGCAACTCAAACCAATCTTGATCATCAAATAGCCATTAGGACAAAACGGATCTACTCAAACATCATAAGATAGCCATACATCATTGGGAAATAATATATAGCGTTGAGCACCATGTTTAAGTAGATATTACAGCGGGTAAGATAGAGGTTACACCGCTGCATAGAGGGGGGAAGAGTTGGTGATGATGGCAGTGAATTTGTTGGTGAAGATTGCGGTGATGATGATGGCCACGGCAGCGTTCCGGCGCCACCGGAAGAGAAGGGGAGAGGGGGCCCCTTCGTCTTCTTCTTCCTTGACCTCCTCCCTAGATGGGAGAAGGGTTTCCCCTCTGGTCCTTGGCTCCCATGGCGTGGGAGGGGCGAGAGCCCCTCCGAGATTGGATCTATCTCTCTGTTTCTCTCTATTTCTGCGTTCTGTTCTGGCTCTGTTTCACCGTTTCATGTATATATGGAGATTCGTAACTCCGGTTGCCCTGAAGCCTTCGCCGTGATTTGTTTCCGAATATTATCTTTCTTGCGGCAAAAGAAGAGCGTCAACCGCCTTACGGTGGGCTCACCAGGGTAGGGGGCGCGCCCAGGGGGGTCAGGCGCGCCCCCCTACCTCGTGACCACCTCGGGCACCGTCTCGCGTGGATTTTTCTTCCGGAATTTTCCATATTTTCAAAAAATAAGCTCCGTCCGTTTTTATCTCGTTTGGACTCCGTTTGATATGGATATTCTGCGAAACATAAAACATGCAACAGACAACAACTGGCACTGGGCACTATATCAATATGTTAGTCCCAAAAATAATATAAAAAGTTGCCAAAAAGTATATGAAAGTGAATAATATTGGCATGGAACAATCAAAAATTATAGATACGACGGAGACGTATCAGTCAGATCGACGACCTCGTGGCCGCGATAGGGAGGCCAATGAGGCCGCACATAAGTCAGTACATGACCAACGCGAGGACCCGCATCAACGGGTCGGCGCAACCAGATCCATCTACGGATCAAGGAAACACGCTCCAGCACTCCGCCAACACCAAATACCACAACTGTCCGAACGCCATGGCACAGCCAAATACAAGGGTGCCGCACACCCCCTATGCTTCTCCGACGAGGTATTAGACCATGAATTTCCAGACGGGTTCAACCGAGTTAACATAGAGGCATACGGCGGAACCACAGACCCTGGGGTCTGGATCGAGGACTTCATCCTCCATATTCACATGGATCGTGGAGGCGATCTCCACGCCATCAAATACTTACCCCTCAAGCTCAAAGGACCAGCTCGGCACTGGCTGAAAAGCCTCCCCGAAAATTCCATTGGAAGTTGGGAAGAGCTCAAGGACGCTTTCCGGACTAACTTTCAAGGGACTTATGTCCGACCCCCGGACGCTGATGATTTGAGTCATATAATTTAACAGTCCGGAGAGTCAGCCCGAAAGCTTTGTAACAGGTTTCTCACTATGAAGTACCAAATTGTCGACTGTCCGGACGCTGAAGCCCTAGCAGCTTTCAAGCACAGTGTTCGAGACGAATGGCTTGCCAGACACCTTGGCCAGGAAAAGCCAAGAAGAATGGCAGCCCTAACAAGCCTCATGACCCGCTTTTGCGCGGGTGAGGACAGCTGGTTAACTCGCAGCAGCACCAGCGACCCAAGCACATCCAAGGTCGGGGACGGCAATGGAAAACCGCGACGCAGTAAAAACAAGCGCCAGAATAAAGAAGACAGCCTAGACAACACGGCGGTAAACGCCGGATTTAGAGGCTCTCGACCGGGTCAGCGGAAAAAGCCCTCTAAAGGCAACAAAGATGAACTGACCGGCCTAAACAAAATTCTAGATAAACTATGTCAGATCCACAGCACCCCCAGCAAGCCTGCAAATCATACCCACAGAGATTGATGGGTCTTCAAGCAGGCTGGCAAGCTAAACGCCGAACACAAGGGGGAGGACACTCCGAGCGAGGACGAGGATACGCCTCGCCAGCAAGACACTGGGGGACAGAAAAAATTCCCGACAGAAGTCAAAACAGTAAATGTTGTCCACGTGACAAAGTGGAGAGGCAAATACGCACTCCTAAATACACGAGCCATATAGCCCGTCACTCATGAGTCCCGCCACTGGTCGGCCTGCCCGGTCACTTTTGATCTCAGGGATCACCTAATAGGTATCCGGCATGAAGGATTAGCCGCCTTGGTGCTGGACCCAATAGTAAACGGATACCACCTTACACAAGTCCTTATGGACGGCGGCAGTAGTCTAAATCTGATATACCAGGACACTGTCCGCAAAATGGGGATAAACCCAACAAACATCAGCCACAGTAATACTACCTTCAAGGGAGTAATACCAGGCACAGAGGCTCACTGCACGGGCTCTCTAGCGCTAGAGGTTGTGTTCGGCTCGCCCGACAACCTCCGGAGCGAAAGGTTAACCTTCTACATTGCTCCATTCCGAAGTGGCTATCAAGCACTACTCGGACGAGAGGCTTTTGCCAGTTTCAATGCAATACCGCATTACGCTTTACTCCAACTTAAAATGCCCGGTCCGCGCGGCACCATCACAGTACATGGAAATGTTGAGCATTCGTTCCGAGCAGAAGAACGCACGGCTGCTTTAACAGCCGAGCACTAGACGGCCTCATCACCAGAGATGATGACCGGTCATTAGGACCGCGGACACGGTTAGACGAGTCCGGCCAATCATTGATAGATATTGGTTCGATGGTTACACCCGTATAGACGGTACCAGGGGCTTCGTCGTAATAATTCGGCTCATCTTTACCCATCTCGAATTTTTCATGGTTTATTTATAATAACCAAATTTTTGCACAACAACTTTTCACTAAGCAACTCTCTTTTACAGATGACGATCGTGCTACACCCGTCCAGGATACGGCACAACAGAGACACAGGCGCAGACATGCAGCAGGGACCCGTACAAAGGTTTCTCTTTAGATTAAGACCCTGCATAAACCTTTTTTACTGTCTTTTGTTGTTCACATCCTCCGGATTCTCAATAGAACCGAGAAGGATGCTGACGTCTTGGCATGTGGCCACGTCAGAATATTGCTCGTACCTGGACACTATGGGTTCATTATCCAAGGGCATCACCTAAGCCCAGTATATGTTTCAAAGACCGAACACCTTAGGGAGTGTTCGGCGTCGCGAGTTAGGCCTTATATGCATCAGCTCTGAATCATGTCTTTGGTCAAATGTTGGGTTTGCCCAGCTCCTGTGTTTTGCTACCTTACGTTCCGCTTTATCGGCTAAGGTGGCACCAGGAAAACTACTGCGATTGTGCCTTGGCTAGCCTGGACGAGCACCTCGGTAGAGAAAGTCGAAAACTGATTGTCATGATAAAGCGAGAGACTGGTCAACCACTCGATGACTTATCAGAATCTTCGGGATTCCTCCGAATTAACGAAGGGCCGTTTCCCGACCAGGCATGATCGCGCCCCGTATTCGGATGAGCGCGGAGCCACCAGGGGCTATATAGTAGCCCCACTGTCAAACTCCTATGGCTAAGTGAAAGTGTTAAAGCAATATAGTCCGATTGCCTAGTTCGCTGCGATATCACCTCCTTAATGGACCAAGACGTTGGATCAAGTGTGAACATGCGTCTTCTGCGAACACCCCCGCATTGTATGCATGGGGGCTGAAGCCGACGACTGCAAACTTTCAGGTTATATAAACATATACATAAACGGCCGCACAGGAGGCATCATAACACTTTTAGGCAAAAGTATAAAAATAGCCTTTATATAATTTCGTAAAACATTGTTTTTCAATGGGAATACATGTCATTCGAACATAATATTCTTCGAGCACTGCGCTTCTATTGAACGAGCGCCTTCAAGGACCTCATCAAAGTAGTGCTCGGCAGCTACTCGTCTAATTGCCGAACTAGGGGCTGCAATTGCGGTGGCTTCCATCTCCGCCCAGTGTGTTTTGACACGGGCAAGCGCCATCCACGCACCCTCAATGCACGCCGACCTCTTCATAGCGTCGATGCGCGGCACAACACCAAGGAACCGCTGCACCAAGCTGAAGTAACTGTTCGGCCTTGGCCCTGCCGGCCACAGGTGATCCACAACAGACCTCATCGCGAGTCCGGACAACCTATGGAGCTCGGCACATTCGGCCATTCGCTCATTCAGAGGAAGCGGACGCGCTAGACCATTAAATTGTGAACAGAACAGCTTCTCCACTTCATGATCTCTTTGATCCTTGAAGAACTCGAGCGCATCAGCAGCACTCGCTGCCAAATCAAGATAGGCGTCTGCAGAACTCCACAGCCGGTCCAGAGGAGCATACTTAGGATCTACGAACTTCATCTGCAGCACAAAGGGCTTCCCAGCCGCGATATCCCCGGCGTGACGCAGCTCCTCCTTCATCGCTCTAATTGTAGAGCGGGATTCCTTGGCTGCTACCATGGCCTTCTCCAGCTCCGCAGCCTTCGCTCGGCTTTCCTTCTCAAGAAGCCGGTATCGGTCGGCGGCATCACTTAACTCAACGGCCATCTTGGCCATCTTCTCCTTACTTTGGCAATGGGCAGCTTGTTCGGCCCTCAGCTCTTCAGCCGCCTTTAGAGCAGCCGCATCACTTTTCCTGGCTTGCTTTTTGGCTCGGGCAAGTTCCGCCCGAAGGGTCTCCACCGCCGCAGCTCCGTCTGCATTTCACAACATGTTCAAGATACTGGCATTACGCTCCTCTTACCATATGCTGAAATCCGGAGAAATTACATACCCTGCACCTCATCAAGCCGCTTGTTGACAAGCAGGATGTCGGCATCTGCCGCATCAAGTCGCCGTGTTAGCTCGGCAACCTCACAAGTCCGGCTAGCCACCGGACCTCCTGCCACCTGCATATGAAGACGCATGGATTATTACCTGCGACTATGATCCTCTGTTTACCGCCGTTTACGATGGCAACCAGAGTCTCAGGGGCTACTATCTGCACAGGGGCACGTTTTAAACATGTGTGGTACTGTTAAAAATACACATCACTTTGCTTACCTCAAAACCTTTCAGCAGACTCATAAAGGCTTCATGCAACCTGCTTTCTGCGGATGAAACCCTCTCAACCACCGCGCCCATTAGCGCATGGTGCGCTTCTGAGATAGCCGCCTGCTCTAGAAGATCCTTCAGTGCATCCGACCGCATGACAAGCGGAGCCGGACCCTTTCGGTTCCTCTCTCCAAGAGCCGGATACTGAGGACTTTGGGTGGCCAGAGAATCACCCTCTGGCCTTGCCGGATCAGGAGGAGCCCTCCGAGACGACACCTTGGGGTCGCCCGCCTCGTAAGGCGGGATGGCGTGGGGAGGCGTTTCTCTCTCCATCATCTCCGGAGGAAGATCCCCCGAAGACGAACTCTGCCGAGAAGGGTCACGATCCGGACTACAAGACGGATGTTTCGGTTATTCTCCTCAGAAGTAAAGCAGGATGTTTTCTTACTATTAGACCCTTTCTTTTACTTATAGCTCGATGGAGGGCTGATCCCCTTGCGGGCACTGTACGGCCAGGATATCTCCTGGCCAAGACCCTCTGGCGAAGATTTCTTCCCCCGTTTAGAGACTATTGTCTCCGGGCCTTCAGAGGCGGTCCTTTTCCTTCCTTGGGGAGAGGGAACTTTGGCTTCTTCTCCCCAGTTGTCCGCCTTCACGGAGGCGTCAGCCTCTTTCTTCCCACCTTTATCCTCCCCTGAGGGCGCTTGGTAGGGCGCAAGCTCCAACATCCGGACTAGTATCGGATCCGGTGAGACCTCGAGGAGGGGGGTCGGACACCTGATCATCTTCGCCTTTGTTATCCAGTCCTGGTCAAAGAGCGACTTTTCATAATGATGTCACGATGAATAGAAATACAATGTGTTCGGCCATAGGGCAACTTACTTGGGTATCTGGACGATTGCAGCTCAGACCCGCGTCCTCGGTGCACTACAAAAAAAAGACACATCCGTGACATTTTGGGCCGAACGAAATTTTTTCCTGTCATACATATGACACTTCTATGACGATAATTGTGACAAAACCCGGTATCATCATAGATCTGGTGAGCTCCTACTTCTATGACAAAAAATCATGACAGAAAATGGACTTTTCGTCCTGGGCGGGCCGGAGACGCAGCTGCATGACATTCTTCGGGCCGTCCATGACGAAAAAAACCGTGGTAGAAACGAGGGGGAGGAAAATTTCGGGGAGTTCCCGGTTACGGTGGGAGCTCGGGGTCGAGCGATGCGCGTTTCTCTCATACACGTACGCGCGTGTGTGCGAGGCATTGGCTCTAATTGAACCCGAGCAATTGCACTGCAGGCTACGCGTTACTGAACCCGAGCGATCGATCGATGGCTGTTAACTGAACCCGATCGAGCGATTCCTTCGCTACTGCTGCTAACTGAAGCCGATCGATTGGATGAACAGTGAGCGTTGCGGGGGGGGAGAGTGTAGATCTCGGTGGTCGCCGGATCATTCAAAAAGGGGAACAGGACCCCGGGGTGTGGAGGGCTGGCTGAACAGTAGCCGGTGGAGGGGTGCCCGTGGAGGGGTGGTTGAACAGGACCCTGGGGTGGGGAGGGCTGGAGGTACTGCAGAGGGTGGAGGGGTGCCTGGGGAGGGGTGGTTGAACAGGACCCTGGGGTGGGGAGGGCTGGAGGTACTGCAGAGGGTGGAGGGGTGCCTGGGGAGGGGTGGTTGAACAGGACCCTGGGGTGGGGAGGGCTGGAGGTACTGCAGAGGGTGGAGGGGTGCCTGGGGAGGGGTGGTTGAACAGGACCCTGGGGTGGGGAGGGCTGGAGGTACTGCAGAGGGTGGAGGGGTGCCTGGGGAGGGGTGGTTGAACAGGACCCTGGGGTGGGGAGGGCTGGAGGTACTGCAGAGGGTGGAGGGGTGCCTGGGGAGGGGTGGTTGAACAGGACCCTGGGGTGGGGAGGGCTGGAGGTACTGCAGAGGGTGGAGGGGTGCCTGGGGAGGGGTGGTTGAACAGGACCCTGGGGTGGGGAGGGCTGGAGGTACTGCAGAGGGTGGAGGGGTGCCTGGGGAGGGGTGGTTGAACAGGACCCTGGGGTGGGGAGGGCTGGAGGTACTGCAGAGGGTGGAGGGGTGCCTGGGGAGGGGTGGTTGAACAGGACCCTGGGGTGGGGAGGGCTGGAGGTACTGCAGAGGGTGGAGGGGTGCCTGGGGAGGGGTGGTTGAACAGGACCCTGGGGTGGGGAGGGCTGGAGGTACTGCAGAGGGTGGAGGGGTGCCTGGGGAGGGGTGGTTGAACAGGACCCTGGGGTGGGGAGGGCTGGAGGTACTGCAGAGGGTGGAGGGGTGCCTGGGGAGGGGTGGTTGAACAGGAGCCGGTGGAGGGGTGGCCGTGGAGGGGTGGGTGAACAGGACCCCGTGCTGTGGAGGGCTGGATGAACAGTAGACGGTGGAGGGGTGGCCGTGGAGGGGTGGTTGAACAGGACCCCTGGGTGTGGAGGGCTGGATGAACAGTAGACGGTGGAGGGGTGCCTGTGGAGGGGTGGTTGAACAGTAGCCGGTGGAGTAGCGCGCGGTGGAGGCTGGATGAATAGGAGCCCGTGGAGGCTGGAGGAGGTCGATGGTAGACCGTGGAGGCTGGAGGAGATCGACGATGGAGATGAACAGTATCCCGTGGAGTCCCGTTTTGCGGTACGCCAGATCCCTCCCGATGAACAGGACCCCTGTTTCGACCGTAGCACTCCAACACAAGTCCGTTTCGTCCGTTTTGCGGTACGCCACACCCCTCCTGATCAACAGGACCCCCGTTTCGACCGTAGGAGGTCCGTTTCGTCCGTTTTGCGGTACGCCACACCCCTCCCGATCAACAGGACCCCCGTTTCGACCGTAGGAGGTCTGTTTCCTCCGTTTTGCGGTATGCCACACCCCTCCCGATCAACAGGACCCTGTTCTGAACGTAGGAGGTCTGTTTCCTCCGTTGTGCGGTACGCCAGGCCTCGTTTCCATCGTGTGTTCCGTCCAAGCCGGTTGGCTCCCACGCGTTCCGTTGCCTCCCGATGAACACGACGCATTACGTTGCCTCCTCATGAACACGACGCACTCCGTTGCCTCCCCATGAACACGACAACGACGCTATTTCTCTGTTCCAACCTAGCCATGTACACGAGCCCTGGCCGTACGTATGCGCGAGTAGGCGTTCGAGACCCCGCCCGTATGTACACATATGTGGCCGTATTTTCTTTCTTGCACCCTGGCAGCTGTACGTACGTGTACATGCTACGTGTGCGCCTCTACTACGACATGTGCGCGCCTCTACAAGGACCAGTATGTACGTACACATTCGCGACCAGAATGACAACACTACGTACCCTTCGACCAGGTGGGCCCCGACTGTCACGCACTTCCTTGCGTGCGAAGATGTAGCTGGTGGGTCCCAGCAGTCAGGGGGGCGAATCATTTTTTTGCCCAGACGCACTTCCTTGCGTGCGAAGATGTAGCCGGTGGGTCCCAGCAGTCAGGGGGGCGAATCATTTTATTTTTTTGCCCGGACGCACTTCCTTGCGTGCGAAGGTGTAGCTGGTGGGTCCCAGCAGTCAGGGAGGCGAATCGTTTTTTCTTTTGCCCGGACGCACTTCCTTGCGTGCGAAGATGAAGCTGGCGGGTCCCAGCAGTCAGGGGGAAACGTTTTTTCCGCGAATACAATGGCCCGTCCGGTGGGTCCCAGCTGTCAGGTGGAGGAATCATTATTTTCTGCGTAATAAGGAGGCACTTCCTTGTTGCGGCCGTGGACCCAGCTGTCAGCCTCTCCACGTACAGTCCACGTCCGATGGAAGCCATTCCTTGACCACGTTGACCACGCCGCGCCGAGAGCACCAGGGCGGTGGACGACGGCGAGGCCTAGGAAGGGGACGACGCGGAGCCGGGGAAGATGCGGCAGTGGATGCCCACGCGTAGAGGAGTATGAGGGTTCACTCGTTCGGCTGCGGTGTGAGGCTGCCGTCGCCGCAGAATAACAGGGGTGTGGGTGTGTAGAGGGATGGTCTGGCCAGCGGTGAGAGTAGTAGGGGGCGGTGAGGCCTCCGCGGCATCACAGCCGGCCAAGGGCGGCAGGAGCAGGCGGCACGACCGAAGCTGCTTTGGGCGGCTGGAGCAAGAAGACCAAAGGTTGAAGAAGCACTACGGCCATTGGATGGACAACCTATGGTCACTGGAGCTAGAATCGTTCATATATTGACTAAAGTTGACAAAGGCATCCGTCCCAGTCAACTTAGTAGCCCCACAAGTCAGCCTCCCACCAAGGTGGGTCCCAGCTAGCAGGGGGTATTCATTTTTTTGTGCGTAATAAGGAGGCACTTCCGGTGGGTCCGAGCTGACAGCGGGGGGAACGTTTTTTTGGCGAAATACGGTGGCCCGTCTTGTGGGTCCCAGCAGTCAGGGGCAAACGTTTTTTTTTCGCGAAATACTGGTGGCCCGTCCGGTGGGTCCCTGCTGTCTGGTGGAGGAATAATTATTTTACGCGTGATAAGGAGGCACTTCCTTGCGGCTGCCATGGACCCAGCTGTCAGCCTCTCCATGTACAGTACTCTTCCGATGGAAGTCGGTCGTTGTCTACATTGACCACACCGCGCCGAGAGCACCACGGTGTTGGGTTCTACGGTAGGGTGCGTCGACTGCAATTAAAAATTCCTACGCGCAGAACATCCAGGAACATGCTGCGGGAGATGGATCATAGTTCGTTACCACTAGATGCGCAGTGTCGTGCAGCGGAAGAAGAGTTGGGGCAGCGCGTCCGCGTGGATCTTCTCCTCCTCGTTCGATCTCCCTCGAGCGGCCGGTCGTCCGATCCCACGTACGAGTTCGCCGGAGCGGCGCAAGTGCACCGCCTCTAATGGTATCCGCGCATGCGGGAGGAACGTCGTGCGGCGGACTGCTAGGTCCGATCACACAGTCGGCGGCAAGTGGAGGTGGCTCCTGAGGCCGAAGCGATCTGCCTCCTGAGGCAGAAGCGTTCTCTCTTTACCTGAGTGTGCCGCACCTCCACTTTATATAGGTGTCCGTCGCGAGCACAACACTTGGGCCTCGCACGGACCCTAAAGCCCAAAGTCTACTCGGTCACGTTCCTAGTCCAGTTCGGATCACATCCGACCAGTGTCCTACGAACTGACCTCGTAGGTTCCTTCCCTTAAGCGCGCGACCCCTTAGGTTCAAGTCAGCTTGGTCACAGTTCGGATCACCTCCGACCTGTACGGTTGGTAGCGGCCTCTAGCAAGGCGTGCCGACCACCAAGCAGACTATGAAGCTGGTTAGGCGAACCTGTACAACGTGTCACACTTCTGTTCCCTTTGCCGCACGATATATGTTGTCGGGCTCAAGGCGAGACTGTCATCCTTGTGCTAACCCGACCTCTTTCTCGTTCCAGTGATACCGACCACTGTCCG
>LR880967.1:979039692-979063376 GCA_904067115.1 Aegilops sharonensis | reverse complement strand
CCGAGCCATCGACCGTGTCATATGCTAGTCTAGTCGGCTGCGCGTCCACACAGCCCTTTCGACTAGGGACCTTTTAGGACAGTCATCATACAATGCATAGTCCCACAAACAAGTCACGTACTTGCTGATACACATCATTGATAATGTCCAAGGACTATCTTTATTCATAAACACATAGGAAATATCATCATACATGATTGCCTCTAGGGCATATCTCCAACACACGGCGGTGGACGACGGCGAGGCCTAGGAAGGGGACGACGCGGAGCCGGGGAAGACGCGGCAGTGGAAGCCCGCGCGGAGAGGAGTACGAGGGTTCACCGGTTCGGCTGCGGTGTGAGGCTGTCGTCGCCGCAGAATAACATGGGGTGTGGGTGAGTAGAGGGATGCCCTGGCCAGCGGTGGGAGTAGTAGGGGCGCTGAGGCCTGCGCGGCAGCATAGCCGGCCACGGGAGGCGGGAGCAGGCGGTCCCGCCAGCGCTGCTTTGGCGGCTGGAGCAAGAAGATCAGAGATTGAAGAAACACGACGGCCGTTGGATTGACATCCAACGGTTATGTCTGCTAGAATCGTTTGTTGACGTATATAATAACTAAAAAAATCTTGCATACGCGTCAACTAAACAGGCCCACAAGTCAGACCACTCCCTCTTTTTTTAATAATTTATATATTGCTCATGGCAACTTCTTATGCAATTTATTGCAGCCGTTTTTTTTTTGGTTGGCCAGGGCCAATTTCGCATATTTCTGTGGGTTCCAAACTATTTTTAATACCGAAATGTCGAGCCAGATTTAAAGTACTTTGAAGATATATTTAAATTAGGTTAATGCCCAGTGAAATAGGAATCTAAAAATGTGAAAAAATCAGAAATTATAAAGTAATTGCCAATTTGTCATCTGTTTTTATATTTACAACCCATTTCATATTACTTTCAAGATTTGCAGGCGTTTTGAAAGAGTTGCATCCCATCAGGGCGTAGAAAAATAAGTAGGCCTGGATTGGGTATTCTTCAGAAAAAATAAACTAGGCTCATTTTCACAAAGAAAAAATAGCTGGGCTGGTCACATGGTGAACATAAAATATAAGCCTGGGCTAGACGGGCCACAGCCCAATTCAAACCCTGCTCCGTCTCAACAATACCAAACAAAAAAAATACTACTCGAGTAGCTACGTCCCAGGTGTCAGCCAATCTTGTGTTGTTCTCTTGTCTATTGACTATATACGCTCACAATGTCGTGGGTCCCAGATGTCAGGAAAACACTAGGAGGAAGCATTTTATTTTTCCATACGCTAACGTGGTGGGCCCCTACTGTCATCCTCTCCACGTACTTCTGCTGATTCCTGTTGTTTGTTGACCATGTTGACAACGCGAGAGGGCGGCACCGCGGCGAGCGCACCAAAGCGCGCGGAGGACGTCGGCATTAACGATTTAGGAGACGATGGGCGGCGATGCATGCACTGAGGTGCAGCCAGCCTTGGGAGGCGGAAGCAGGCGGCCCCGCTGGTGCTGGTTTGGTTTTGGCGGCTGGAGGAAGACAGGACTGAAGAAACACGAAAGACTGTAAAAGCAGCAGGAGTACTTAACAACCTTAACTGAAACCAGCAGGGGCACTTAACAACCAAAGCTGAAAGCAGTATGACTACTTATACAGGTTCAACCCTACAAAGCACGCCTCGAACAATGCTACTTTGCCTACAGTTAACCAAGGGTGAGGCCGCCAAGCCCAAGGACAAGGCCCAGGCGCCACCCTGCGCATCCACAACCTTCTGAAAGCGTCTTCATCTCGCAACGTGTTCAATAAATAGGATATTCGCTTTAGAGCCATGGAAAAGCATAAACATAATCTTCTGTCCTATTCTCCAAGATGGATGGGCCTTCATTATTTGAGACCACCCATGAATAAGTATCTTTTCACCTCCAAGGGGAATTGAGTAGGTCAACATAAACATCATGTTGTGACCAAGCGCAAGTCTGACCCGACCATGGTCAGGCATCTGTATAGGAACAATAGAACTCGGCAGTTCCTGTGTCAAGAAGATCACAGCTGTAAAACTGTGTATAAGCAATAGTTTATGAACAACATATATAACAGAAAACAGCTCGTACCATAAGTTTCTCGACACAGTTGGACCTGTTCAACGAGTGCAGCAGTGGCACACATATCCCACGTGGCCTTCCACCATTTAAACGCCCCACAAGGACCTCAAGACGATCAATAAAGTGTAGGAACTTGTGGATGTCGATCCAGTCAACTTCAGTGCCATTAGTAACAGCCGAGTTATTACAGAGTAACAAACGAGCAGACTGCTTAACTCTGAAAAAACCTACATGTGCCACCAATTATAAGAAAATATTAGTTAGAAGTAGCATCTTCGTAAGAGATTTTTTGCTACTTCTAAAGTTAAATTGTGATTAGTTGGACAGAATAGGTGGATTAAGAAGTAATCGAAGCAACAAGCAAGAACCAGATACAAAACTAACATGGATGAACAATTGGAACGACGTCGGGATGGAAGATCACAGTGAAGATGAGACCAGGTTCTGCTATTTCCATCAACATTCGTGCGCCAACTTTCAGTCCGTAACAATTAAGAAAGTTTATCCAAGTTCGGCCATAAAAAAAGCAGCGATCTTCTTGGTTCATGAACCCAACTCGGAACTTATATCCATGGCTTATCTTCACTGTGACCATTAAACTAGTGTATTTAGTTATGGCAAGGCCGAGCATCTTGAGTACATGTGTTCTGGCAGAGCAAATAATACACTGCAGGAAAAATAATATGAGAACACAGCATGTTCAAAAAAACCCCACCCTCCCGGATAGAAAATAGGATTCTAGGAACATACTATGCGCGTTTCAAAATGCTGTGTTAGGATGAGAAGGAACAAGTGTGGCGTCTCGCTAAGGGCGCAGAAACCTGTAGGGTACTCGCACTTTGGGCACTACAAATGAAACACACTAGATTCAGTAGGAAGAAAAATGCATCAACGGCAGCGGCTGCCATCCTAGGATTACCTGCGACCAAGGGACTTGGATTTATCGGGGATGTATGAAGAATTCGTACATGGTTCTCCATGAGAAAACCCTATGCAATCGCCGAGAGGGGGTTTTCTCTGAACAAGCAGACGAGGGAGAAGGGGATTCAGGCCCAGTGAAATATTGCCACTTCGTCCGTCCAGCTTACTGCTTAAGCTGGAAAGGGGGGGGGGGTTGTGATTTGACGGCTCATTGGGCATTACTGCGGCGCTATGACCGGGGTGTGTCTACTGTGAAGTTGTGCCCTCTAATTTGTGCATATGGCACGTGGACCCCGTTGCCGGTTGCCCCACATATCAGCGAAAGGAAGTAGAAAGACAGGAGTAACTAGTTACACATAAATATATTTTTTGACAGAGAGATACTCCCTCTATAAAGAAATATACAAATCTTTTATATCACAAGCTCACCTTGCCGAGAAATATACTCCCTCTGAACCGCACGGGCATTATGGGGGTTCAGCTTTTTTATGGGGGTTCAGCTGAGAATATAATACTCAGATAGGCTCACGGTTCTGGACTTTGGGCCGCAGGCTGACCCTGCATGTTTGGGGGCCCATGTGTTCTACCTCAGCGCTTTTCATATTGCAAGCGATCGGTACGGCGTTGGTTTTAGATGTTGTCGCAAGGCGAATACACAAAATTGAATAAAGCACGGCAGCTGTTGGAATGAAATCGAACGACAGTTCCTAACCAGCAATCAGAGTTGCAATTCTATCAACGATATACCATGTGATAAATAATACTATCGTACTACTTATACACACAGGACACTTGTTTCACCATGCCAGATTATTACATCAAAATCTCTCAGAGGATAGATCAGTTCGGCAGTTGTGTGCTGCTACTGAAGAATTTCAAAGTTGATTTGGACCAGCTCTCCTTGCCGACAAAGTTCGATTTTGACATCATCCCCTACCGCAAGATATGATTTAGATTTGAACCTTGACCATCCTTTAGCATCAATCATCATGCGACCATCCTTTGTACTTACGGTATATTGAGCAGGTTCATTCACACCAAGGCTGCGCATGGTAAGAGAAACTTGGCCGCGGTCGCCCGGATTGTTGAACGACTCCCTCGTTGCTCTAGGAATACTCTGTTTGCAAACAAGAAGACATACCCAAACAGTTAGATCAACACAGTGAATCATGTGAAACAACATGGAAAGAAAAAAGAACGAAGCACTTGGGCGGCCAATGCTTACCAAGAAGGTGGACATGTCGGTTTTTGTAAGGACTTTGGTATATGAAGTGCGAACTGCAGCCCAGTCTGTTGCCGGTGCAATTGCACGGGCCGGAGCAGATGCAAGTGCAAGTGTTGGTGCAGGTGCCGAAGCCGTTGCTACTGTCGGAGATGGTGCTCCTTTTGGAGAGCTGGTGTCGGTGTCGGAGCAGGTGCCGGTGTCGATGCCCGATCCTCCGGTAGATCAGACTGATCCGCTGACGCGGTCGGTGCCCAATCCTCAGCTGGATCAGACTGAGCTGTTGCCGCTGTCAGTGCTAGAGCAACTGTCGGTGATCGATCTGTGCGAGACAGCGGCGATCGTGTCTGGTCTGCTATGATCAGCTTTCTAACTTGACTAGGATCCGTGACCATGATCTAGCTTTTTTCTTCATTTCTTTTAAACGCGAGAAGGACTAATTGTGGCGTTTTTGTTAAACCAAACTGCAGTTCATCATAGGGATTCAGCTTGTACTCAGACAACAGACTGATCCAATTTTTTCCAGAAATATAAGTGATGGACAGTGAATTCGTTACTGACACGACATAAGAAGTGAAACCTGCAAAAATAGCCATCGTAGAGCAAACCAAATGGTTTATTCTGTGATGAATGTCACATGGAAAAACCTGCATCGTAAAATTGCAGGAAAAGAAAGAAAACATGACATTAAATCAATAAGATTTAGACAGTAAATCAATAAGATTTACTTGATGTGACACGAGCGAATCCTTACCAGGAAATCACTATGTTGAAGTACTAAACAGAAGATTGATCGTCCAACTACGCGTGACATGTAGGGGCCCCGCCTACTCCCACAAGCAGGACAGTCCAAAGGTCGTGACAAATCGTATGGACCGAACATCCATGGGACTGGAAATCCTGGTGGGTGTGATAAACCCTGCAATGCATACAGATATTGGAGTGTAACCATAATTGATAAACCGTCCTCACAAAAAATATGATCTGGATACTTCAAAATATACAGACTGAATTGAGTGGACAGACATTAACCTAGACCGTTCTCAGGACTGACCACACACCAAAAGCGGCAGTACTAATAAACAATACAGGGTTCACAAACACCAAAAGCGGCAGTACTAATAGTACTTACTACAGACAAGAAAAGTTGCACTAACTAAACTCTGCAGACTATTTCTTGCCACCGACCTACGGGATGAAACTCGCATAACTGACTAGGCCATGGACTTCGTGTGAGATGTCTACATGCACCATCACCATCTTGTCAACCTTGGAGAACCTAACAGAGTGGTCTTTAGACTCATAAACATGATGATGAAGACATGCCGCATCAGATTTGTTGGGAAGCTTTACAAGAACCACACCCTTCGTAATCGAAGGCACAGCCAGGAAATTGTTGTGGTCAAGTACAGCCTCGAGAACACGCCTGACAACAATGCTACAAGAAAACACTAGTTCATGACACGTGGCGACAAGGACACAGCAGCTGTATAGTTCAGTAGTAGAACTCATCATCAGGTCTTCCAGTTCACATGGCATGACTTTGAGAACTTCATCTCCACCACGGACCTGGTTCTAATTCAAACAGAAACCATATTTTATTACTACCTCCGTTTAGAAATATAAGATGATTTTCGATATTATACTCCATATATGACTACATATACGCATAGAAATGAGTGAACAAAGACACTAGAACATGTCTTCAAAAGGCATGACAGCAGAGGGATTACATGCAATATCCAT
The DNA here is from genome assembly GCA_904067115.1 of Aegilops sharonensis. NCBI lineage: Eukaryota > Viridiplantae > Streptophyta > Magnoliopsida > Poales > Poaceae > Aegilops > Aegilops sharonensis. The sequence continues at coordinate 979,057,391 of LR880967.1, read as the reverse complement.
AACACAAGTTACTGAGGCAAATATACCCTCTTAAAAGGTAGCATTGATGTTTATAAAATACTCCCTCCATCCCAAAATTCTTTTCTTGATTTGTCTAGATACGGATGTATCAAGTCACATTTTAGTATTAGATACATCCGGATCTAGACAAATCTAAGACAAGAAATTTGGGACAGAGGGAGTAGTTGAAAGTAATCTATAAGAAATCAGTGTCAACCTCTCGCATGTTTTGGTCAAAAGAGGAATTTAGAACCGTCATTTGGCACACTAAAATCACATGCAAGATCACCCAGAAAGTTGTACTACCAGTACTAGTACTGCGTGTTAGATGAAAAAACACGATGAAGATCGAGAAAAAGATCGTCAACAAGAGACATTACCTGGACTTGCTTAATGAGGGATCCCGGAGAGGGGGGCTTGGACAGGGTGATGGCTTTGAGCTTGTCTGCGGTAGTCTCGGCGGGGTTATTGCACTTCTTCGTACCATAAGCCTCGACGGTTTTGGCCAGAGCCATAGACATCACGTCGGCCGGTGCTCCGGCGTCCATCCAAGAGAGGAAGCTGACAGAGAAGAGTGAAAGGAGGAACGAGATGAGGGAGAAGCGAAGCGAGTGGGGGTTTTCTTCAAGAGAGGAAGCTGAGAGAGAAGAGTGAAATGATGGTTGCTTCGTCCGTCCAACTTACTGCTGGAAAGGAGGGGGTTTTGTGATTTGACGGCTCATTGGGCATTACTGTGGCGCTTCGATCGGGGTAGTCTACCATCACTCTACTACGGAGTAATTTAGTGCATGGCTGGTGGACCCAGGTGCTGGCTGTCCCACACGTCGGCGAAAGTGAATAATTTAGTGCATGGCTGGAGGAGGATCTGCACGGTAGAGCGTGTCCACTGTTTTTCATTCTGAAGAAAAAAATGATTACAGCAAGCGTTTCCACTCTTACGACGGAGGAGTGCGAAACACGGCAGCCACTTGAACATACACAGTGCTCCTACTACTAGGCATGTGCAGTGGTTCATACGTCAGTACTACACAATCTTGTTGCTAGTGTAGTAAGATATGACGATAACAAATGATGTTCTGCGCATATCAACTACTCCTATATGTAACATAGTACCACTTTTATTCTTTTCAACTGTCCGGTCGAGAATGAACGGTGAGATCAATGTTAACAGAACTAGGTCCACAGCGCAAGGAGAGTACGGTGCTACAGTACTCCACAAAACATGAACCATATGAAGCACGAATAGTGTTAGGCAGGGTGTATGAAGGGTGCACGGGATGGGAGCAAAAGTTCCCTTCTCGACCCACTTTTGGGTGTTTGGCAGAGTGCATGAAGGGTGCAGGAGTCCACACTAGTAGGTTGACAAAAATACACGAAGAGGAAACAACTATATTGAGATGAGAATGCAACCAAACACACCCACACGCTTTGTGCTACAGTGACTGGTCTGCACCGTCTGAGTTTGATCCAACGGTCATGTTGCGCCGAGACATGGACATGCCCATGCAGAGGGTGCCTAAACACCACCGAAGTCCCTCTGCTTCTCGAGGCGCACGACGTTGGTGACGCAGGGTGCAACCGCCCGCAGAGCCCGCTCCCGGTCGACGGGAGCCAGCTCGTCAAAGACGGCGTCCAATGGCACGAATGGATTCCGGTGACGGAGCCCTGAAAGGATTCGCCCGGCAACGGCGACGGCAGCCCGCAACCCCTCCTTGTCCAGCTCAGCCCCCACCATCGCGGGGAGACGGCTCAGCTCCTCAGAGATATAGGTGAAGAAGGAGACCAGGTCAGGAAGCCGCAGCTCGTTGAAGTCGACCGGGTGGTCGAACGGGTTTAGCCCGACGGCCGACATCGTCGCACTGGCACGATGGTAGGCATCGCGCAGCCGCAACACGTGCGTGGAAACTTGCTTCACCAAGTGGCTGAGGCGATCCTGGACCTCGTCACGATCGGCCCGCTCGCACTCCAGCCGGCTCCCCCGACGGCCTATCGTATCTCCCGCTTTCTGCAGCAACGCCGCCGACGCCTCGAGCATCTTTGTGGTGGACGCTTGCCGCTTTTGAAGCTCTGTGAACTCCCGCACATAACGGAGGAGCATGGCACTCCTCTCCTCCTTAAGCTCACGGAGCTCCACGTCCTTGGCATGGAGCTCCTGTGTCAGGCGCCTCACCTCGGACTCCATGATCTGCTGCGCCGCCATGGCACCAGGTAGAAGCAATGGGGAGAGGAAGCAAAGGGGGCGAAACGGCTGAAAGGCAATGCAATCTACGGTAAGGCGCAGGGAGCGGGGAATCTTTTGGTTTTCACCACGGTAAAACACCAGTCGACGACTTCTCACATCAGGGAGTAGTGGGTTTTTACAGGTGGAGTCATCGTGACTAATTGCTGCCGCGCCTGCTCCCGTCAATCAAAAAATTTAAAATCCTGCCGCACCTGCTCCCGTCAATCAAAAAATTAAAAATCCTGCCGCACCCAAACACCAGAGCAACGCCGCGGTGGATATTTAAATTTACATGCCAGCAACTAGATAAAAAAAGGGGTGAAAAAAAATGTGGCGGCGTCCTAGCTAATCGGTCGAACTAGCCCAACTAGCTAGCCACCGTGCTTCACTGATGTACTCGGCAGGAAAGGTGGTCTTTCGTGATTTGACGACTCATTTACTTGCTTCAGCGCTACGACCGAGGAGGACCCAGAAAACGCACGGTAGGCCATCCCACGTCAGGAAGAATATATGCGTGCACCACCCGGGAGGACCCCGAAACCGCGCAGTAAGGTGTGCCACGTCTCGGCACGGAGGAAAAATGTGCGTGTAAAAATATACTGTATCAGACGTAGTACCTATGGTTCGACCTCGGGACCCAGCCAGTCGGTCAAAAACACCCCACTAGCCACACAGCTTCATCATGCAAACATGGCACGGAGGATAGATGTGGTTAGCTCCGTCTCGACCAGCCACAACGTCTCTTGTTCTAGGCGATTCTTCTATTTTCCAAGATTTTTTTTAGTTGTAATAACACCACGGCAAGCTAGCGCCGCTCTTCGTGTGTGCCCGTGCAAAGGTTAGACGATGGAGAGAAGAGAGATTGAGATCGCAGACCTGGGACCCACCAAGTGAGACAACGGTCATGCACGTGTTGACGAGGCACTCCCTCTACTCTAATCAATGCAAGTACTGTATAAAATCAAGTTAATGGGACAAAGCCAACAACCGTTCGTTTTTCAGGCTATTGACTTAAACTTTGTAGTCCAGGTTGCCAGTTAGAATCTCGTCTTTCAGATTTGTTAATTTTAGGTCCAAATTTGATTAATGACAAGTGGGACCCCCGTGTGTTGTTTCGATATTTCAGTGTAGGATGGTTTTTTTGAACAAACACTTTGCGCGGTTAGACAAGTAACGGCACGAGTTACACGTATTTTGCAAGTTTACAAACAAAAATGACAGTGGCATAGAATATCACATCCACCCTGCAGCTTAGATACTATGGTGATACGAGTTTTTACACCGTTGGAAGTGAGATCCAATGGCTTGGGAGTAGTCTTTGTAATTATGCGCAATTTCCAAACTCTCCAAAGATTTTTTTTTTTGCAAATAAAACATTCAGGCCTCGTGTGTGCCACTGCATCTTCGATCTAACGGCTCCCCGGTGCTCATATTAGGTGCTCTCCGTAGCTTAATTACCCGCTACGGTGATATGAGCATCTAGGTCGTATGATCAGTGATCAGATGGCACATGCATAGTACTTGTAATTTCTGCGCATTTCCCAAACTCTATCAGCCGTATATTGCAAAAACATTCAAACCACCTACTGTGGGCCGTTAGATCTCAGTGAACTCGTATCACCATAGAATCTACGGTGCGGGAGCACCTCATACTCTCCCGTGCGAGAAAACATAAGGTGCTATCACAGCTTGGATGCTACGGTGATACGAGCTTGGAGGTCGTTTGATCTGAGATCCAATGGCATCTGAGCAGTCTTTGTGCTTGTAAGCAGTAGCCTAACTATTTTGGGGCTTTTCTGCAAAAAACCATTCGAACCACCGAGGAGGTGTTGGGTCACAAATCCAACGCCTCCGAAGAGCTTGTATCACCAAAGCATCTAAGGTGTGGTAGCACATGATATTCTTACATACAGGAGAATATGATGTCCTCCTTCATCTTAGATGCTACGATGATACGAGCTTCGAGGTCATTGGATATGGGATCAAAGGGCATCTAAGTAGTTTTTGTACAAATTGTGTGCAATTCTCAAACTCATCAAGGTTTCCTGCAAAAATATTAATACACATCATGTGAGCTGCTATATCTCAGATCTACAAGCTCCAAGCAACTCGTATCGGCATATAGCATCTAAGGTATGGGGGCACATGATATTCTCTCGGGGAGGAGGGGTGGGGGTGCACAACCAATCGGTGGTTGGGAGGGTGGGGACAAATATAATCTAAACAACCCTAAACAGAGCTCCACAATTTTATCTAAGGTCGAGGGGTTGACCCCCGACAATCATAGCTCCGCCTAAACACAACATTTGCATGTACTGTAGTACTAGACTTAATATTCATGTTTCAGTTTCATGTTCATTTAAATTATTGAACTGAGGACCATGGATGTCTTACATTTTACTCCCTTCGTTCCTAAATATTAGTCTTTTTAGAGGCTTCAAATGGACTAGCACATACATATGTATATAGACATATTTTAGAGTCTAGATTCACTCATTTTGCTCCGTATGTAGTCACTTGTTGAACTCTCTAAAAGACTAGTATTTAGGAATAGAAGGAGTATTTTTGAATTCGTGTCGTACATGCATGGTTTGGAAAAATAGATGCACTATACTTATCGGATTATTGTTGTGTTCGTGTGTGTGTGTCTGTGTGTGTGTGTGTGTGGCCATATGCTTGATACATACAAAGTTTTCTCACCTCCGTATTGTTCATCTTTTAAATTTGAATCTGCATTGGAAAACTTACTAGGGATACCATGAAATGTGAAATCCACGTTGAGATCACTATATCACAAACTCACTCTAATTCAACAACTCGTCATAAATCAATTACCACGTTGAGATTAGTATTTGCAAGGAAAATACGGGTATTGTACTACACATAGATTCGTTCGGCAATTTAAAAGGTTCCTTTCGTATTCTCGAATGGTAGGACCCAACAGCGTACCAGCCAGACCTTGGCTCGTGTTGATCCTAAAAAACCGGGCTCGTGTCCTTTGGTGGCGTGCGTGGTACGCACATTAGGCAACCCCAACCAGTCGAGCCTCGGCGTTTCAAGTCGAAATATCTGACGGCCAGAATTCCAGCCCTAGGAAATTCCCCTCATGTCCCCGGTCCATAATGACTACCGATGAACAACGGAGGGATGCTTTAGTAACTAGGCAATGTTACCTACCGTGCCGAGCACGGTTCAATTCCCTCGGTCGCCGCTCGTCAAGGTCACCCGTCAACTGCATTGCCTAGTACTACTACTATTACTACACCAGGATGAGCACAGAATTGAGCCTGTTTGTTCGTGCCTAGTACTTGAGTTAATATATCAAGCAATGCACTGGTACGGAGGGATTATCCTTTTACTCTGCATATATAACTTGTTGAAGTCTAAATAAGAAAAATGTTTGACCAAATCCTTTCTTAAGAAATACAACAGGACAGATGTACGGCTTGAAAATTTATTGCATGATGCAGGTTATGATATTGTTTCGAATCCTGGATCTTAAATTTCAGAAAATCCAAAAGTGAGCATAAATTCTTGAAACTGAGCATGGTCACGTGATATGGCACAAATATTACTTCGTAAGTTTTTTCTTCAATTCGAGGAAAGCTGCTTATGACAAGTTACACAAATGAAGAGCCTAGGTATTTTGGAACAAAGACCTGTCACGTTAAGGCGAACACTTACAGTATTGAAACCGTGGGCGTTTTCGTGCCGCCATGAGTCCCCGCTTCTCATCGGCAGGTGCCGTCCCAGCAAGCGTGTGATTCGACGGGAGGCGTGCGAGCAAACCGCTGCGCCGGCTGTCAGGGATGCGTGCGAGCAGACCGTTGTGCAGACTCACCGGGAGGCGAGCCCTTTGACCAGGCTCCGCCGCCCACCATCGTCCCAACTGCTCCCACTTATAATATCGCCGGCGCCGCAGTTTAAAATCAACCCCGCACTACCCGGTATCGCTACAATCCTCTCTCTTCCTCTCCGATTCTCCTGTCGTCTACCTCCAACTAGCCTGACCTAAAAGTACGCCATGCCGCATCACGATGGTCTGCCCTTAGTGTTCCAGTTTCCTGAGGAAGACACCCAGCCGGAGTCTCAAGAACATAAAGCGCTTTGGGCCGAGCTTGAACTGGCCTTGCGGGAAGACGTCGTGCCTGTCCCCGCTCCTGTTCCGGCTCCCGTCGCCCTGACTACGCCAGCGGCCATCCCCGTGGCATTGATGGGCTGGGAGCTGCACATTGTCGCTAAGCTTGATGCCACGGGGTTCCACGAGGTCCCCGCCAACTTTCACGCGCCCATGCACCTGCCAGCGCATGCGCCTGCGCGTGCACTGACGCGCACGGCCGTGCCGGTGCCCGTGCACCTGCCAGCGCATGCGCCTGCGCGTGCACTGACGTGCGCGCCCGTGCCGGTGCCCGTGCACACCGAATGTCTCCGCCGCGTCGTTGACAGCGCCTGTCCCCGCGCGGGTGCCAGTGCCCCCCTCAGCGGCATGGATGGCCGCCGTCGACCGCTTCCTTGAACCAATGCCAGTCGCCTCCTCCGGCTAGTTGACTCACTCCGAAGTCCGGAACATTTTGGCCTTCCTTGAAGCTAGGCCAACGTCCAGGAGTACGCCAACAACAGCGCAAGACACCGCTATCGCCATCGGTCAGTGGCCCGACGACACACAGAGCACGGCAGAGGAGCCGCTTCCCACCGTGAGACGTCCCCGTCGCCGCCGCGTAATCTAAATTTACCATGAAAAACGTTCGGATTGCCATGCTTAAAATCCGAATGTTTATCATTTCCATTTATTTTATATCGATCGTCGCATAATTTAAAGTCGGAGTCAGACTGAACGAAATGTATGGTTTGATCGATTGAATGTTCTGCTAGAGCCGTATCAAATTAGATATAAAACGTCATCAAGCCACATGTATTCCTTGTCATCCAACGACCTATACTGCTTCAATGTCGAGCGCTCAACACGTTTAGCGTGCAGTTAATTTCATGCCAAAAATGGTGCTAATCATATGACAACACGCAAATAATATCCTATTAGTTAATATCCGCATGCACTTCATATACTTCCAAATTAACGTGCATTGCACGTACACACTGACTAGTGCTGCTAGTACGTGAAACTGGTGCCGTGACTTGTGAACGCGTCTAGATATGGTCAACGGCAACATCGCCTGCGAGTTCTTCCTGTTTGCCCGTGCGTCTAAACGCAGAAGGGGAGAAGAGAGAGAGCACACATGGAACCCACCAGTAAGTGAAGGCAAATAGTACTAAAAATAATATTACATGTTATCCATTAATTAGGATGTGGTAATATAAAAACATTATGTGAACAAAGGTGGTACAACAAGCATTGCTATTCTACGTATGTTGCCTATTGACGTGCGGCTTGAAGGCCCGGTCGCATGTTCGATCCTCGTCCTTTATTTTTTAAATTTGTATATGGGTCCAAATTTGTTTCATGACATGTGGGCCCCTCGGTGTGTAGTTTGTAGCACTTTAATTTGTGGGTCGAAATTTGTTCCATTCCAAGTGGACTATCGGTGTGTAGTTTTGTAGGTTATTTATAATAATTAAATAGAACAACATAGTTTTTTCAATAATACCATGGTGCGACGTTGAAGGCGAGAAAGGACGTGTGAGAGAGCGATGAACGAGCCAGAGGGAAATCAACTAGGGGAGTTGCGTGGGCTGCAACGGTGTATGGAGTAGTTGTGGGCCGAATGCTACGAAAATATAATCTAAACCGACCGGAATAAATGCCTACACAAATCAATCCAAGGTTGGAGTGCCCCTCGCAATGTAAATAGCTCCGGCTTTGCAAGGGATGGAGAGGTAGTAGCTTCAACGCGTGGAAGATACGGTGTGAGAAAGCGAGGTCAATCGAGAGACATATAGATAGAGAGACAAAGTGAGTGTGGTCCGACATTCATTGAACAAATATATATGCTCTGGAGAGATATTGTCCGATTGAGCTTTTGGCAAGGGTGAGGGCTGTAAGATAGAGCTTGAGATATGATCCAGTTACAGACGTGTAGATATATTTTATGCGTGGGAGGAAGCAAGGTCAACCGATCACATAGGGTCATCGTGCGATCGAAAGAGTGAGACGGGTTGGAGAGAGTGACCTAGATAGACGATGTGCGTGAGAGAGTATACAATGTGAATAGGTCAAACTGGGCTCAAACATGGTAATATATCGTTTTTGTCCGAGAAAGAGCGAGGTCAATCGAGACATACGGAGAGAGAGAGAGAGAGAGAGAGAGAGAGAGAGTGAGCATGGCCCACCATGAGGTCGAAAGAGTGGCGGCGGCTTGGATGGACTGGCCTAGATAGACAATCTGCGTGAGAGAGTATAGAGTGTGTCGATCGACGCCCGAAGAGGGAGATATATCATTTGTGTGTGAAAGAAAACGAGGTTAAACGAGACTCAGATAAAGAGAGCAGGATTGAGCGAGTGTGGCCCGTCGTGCCGAAGAAAGAGTGAGACAGTCTCGAGGCAGTGACCTAGATATACAACGTGCTTGCGTGCGCACGAGAGGTTGGGGGGTGTCGGTGTCAAAACCGGCGGATCTCGGGTAGGGGGTCCCGAACTGTGCGTCTAGGCGGATGGTAACAGGAGACAAGGGACACGATGTTTTTACCCAGGTTTGGGCCCTCTCGATGGAGGTAATACCCTACTCCTGCTTGATTAATATTGATGATATGGGTAGTACAAGAGTGGATCTACCACGAGATCAGAGAGGCTAAACCCTAGAAGCTAGCCTATTGTATGATTGTTGTTCGTCCTACGGACTAAAACCCTCCGGTTTATATAGACACCGGATAGGGTTAGAGTTACACAGAGACGGTTACAATGGTAAGAGGTCTACATATCCGTATCGCCAAGCTTGCCTTCCACGCCAAGGAAAGTCCCATCCGGACACGGGACGAAGTCTTCAATCTTGTATCTTCATAGTCCAGGAGTCCGTCCAACGTTGATAGTTCGGCTATCCGGACACCCCATAATCCAGGACTCCCTTAGTAGCCCCTGAACCAAGCTTCAATGACGACGAGTCTGGCGCGCATATTGTCTTCGGCATTGCAAGGCGGGTTCCTCCTCCGAATACTTCATAGAAGATTTTGAACACAAGGATAGTGTCCGGCTCTGCGAAACAAGTTCCACATACTACCGTAGAGAGAATAACCTTTGCAAAGATCTGCTGAAGTATTCCGCGGCGTGACATCACACCACGGCCAGGCCTTTATACGAATCATTTTTACTGTTCCACCTCAGCGCGTTTAGCGAGGCGGTTTCCTTGGCACGTCTTATCAGAGCGGATATCGTGCCCCCTTATTTCGGGATCCTCATCAATACGGGCGTGGGTAACCCAGTCGTGCCCGTTGGCACGCCTCCTCCATCGAAGGCGAGTCCTGAACGGTCACGGGGAGGGCTCTTGGTATTCAACCTCTTTATAACGAGACCAAGGCCCGCTCCTTTCTTTCAATCTCAATCGAATCCGCCCCTCGCCTCGAGTTCCAACACCCAAAGCTCCAGATTTAGGCGCTTCGGACCTTCAACGATGTCCGGCTCCGACCTGCACTGCTGGTGGATGTCTTCCTCCGTCACGGAAGAAGATGTGCTAAAGCTGAGAGACGCCAGGTATCTAACCGGCGAAATTTCGCATAGGCTGCCTGCCCAAGGGCAGGTTATTCCCACTCCCGAGCCTGGTGAGAGCATGGTATTCTTGTCTCACTTCCTTCGGGGTTTAGGCTTCCCGACGGACCCTTTTGTGAGGGGGCTCATGTTTTATTATGGGCTGGAATTCCATGACTTGGATCCGGAGTCCATCCTCCACATCTCGTCGTTCATTGTCGTATGTGAAGCCTTCCTCTGCATTACCCCTCACTTCGGATTGTGGCTCAAGACCTTCAAAGTGGAGCCGAAGATGATCAAGGGGCATCAGGCAGAGTGCGGAGGGGCTGTTATAAGCAAGAATGCGGACGCTCCATGGCCCGAGGGCTCTTTTCAAGAGGAGCTCAATTTATGGCAACAGGAGTGGTTCTATATCACCGCTCCCAGGGGCACCAAATGGGCGGCGCCACCTGCCTTCCGCTCGGGTCCTCCACTGCGGCGTGCGTCATGGGTCAATAAAGGGCTCGACTGGGGACCGTCCAAGGACGTACCTCTATTGCAGGGCCATATTCAAGACCTCCGAGAGAGAGAGATCAATCTGGTCGTAGTGGCGCAGGTCATGCTGATTCGTCGCACCTTGCCCTGCAAACGTCGCCCCCTCCGCCTGTGGGAGTTTAATCCGGAGGGACCACGAGCTCTCCAACATTTTATGGGCGTAACGCCCGTGGAGATGTACCAACTGTTCTTCGGATCACAAGCAATGTGTCCGGACTTAACCGAGGACGCAGGTCTGAGCTGCAATTGCCCGGATACTCAAGTAAGTAGTCCTGTCCCCGGACATGCTATCCGCATATTTATCATAAACTTGCCCTTAAAAGAGCTATCCTTTAAACAGGAGTGGATAGCAAAAGCAAAACTGATCAGGTGTCCGGCCCCCCTCCCCGAGACCACGCCGGATCCTGTATTAACCAAGATGCTAGAGGTTGTGCCTTTTGAAGAAGGCGAAGGGGGGGAACAAGGGAACTACTACCTCCGTGAAGGAGGCTATAAAGAAAGGGGGGATCGAGAATCCCTCCCTCCAAGGGGAGAAGAGGACCGCTTCTGAAGATCTGGAGACCAAAGCCTCGAAGCGGGGGAAGAAATCTTCACCAGAGGGTCCTGCGGCGGGAGATGCCCCGGCCGCACTATTTCCCCAAGGAGATCAGCCCTCCAGCGAGCCGTAAGTAAAAGGGGGGCATTTTTTTTTAAAGAGAGACATCCCTGTTTTATTTCTGAAGGTAACCGAAAGTTTACCTTGTAGTTCGGATCTCAGCCCTTCACAGCAGAGCTCGTCTTCAGGGGATCTTGACGAAGATGATGGAGAGCGAAACGCCTCCGCCTGCCGTACCGTTATGCGAGGTGGACGACCCTGAGGTGTCGTCGCGGAGGGCTTCTCCGAATCCGGCAGGGCCAGAAGGCAGTCGTATGTCCCCTCAAAGCCCTCTATGTCCGGCCTTTGGAAAAGGCCACCGGATGAGTCCGGCACCAACGGGTGTACGGTCGGAGGAGCTGAAGGATCTGCTCGGGCGAGCGTCTATCTCGGAAGATCACCGTACGTTAATGGGTACGGTGATTGAAAGGATTTCATCCGCTGAGAGCGGATTGCATGAAGCCGTCGTAAGTTTACTGACGGGTTTTGAGGTACGCAAAATGATGTACCTTCTGACAGTTTTGCATATAAAATGCGCCTGTATAGATAGTAGCCCTGAGACTTGGTGCGGTGTCAAAAATGACGGCGTGCCGAGGATCATAACCCCAGGTATAATATGCGCTCTTCCTATGTAGGTGGCGAAGCGTCCGGTGGCTAGCCGGGCTAATGAATTTGCCAAACTGAAGCGGCAACTTGACGTGGCGGATGCGGACATCACGCTTGTTAATAAGAGGCTTGACGAGTCACAATGTATGCAACCTCTCCGCAGACACCTTGTAAGGGAGCTTGACGCCCATGCCTTACAACATGTATGCTTAATGCAGATGGTGCCGCTGCTATGGAGAACCTTCGGGTGGAGCTCGCCCGAGCCAAGGAGCAAGCCAGAAAAAGTGATGCGGCGGCCTTGAAGGCGGTCGCAGAGCTAAAAGCCGAACAGGCTGCTCACTGCCGAAGCAAGAAAGAAATGGCCGAGATGGCCGTGAAATTGAAGAATGCTACTGACCGTTGCGAGCTTCTTGAAAAAGAAGATCGGGCGAAACAAGAGGACCTGAAAAAGTCCGCCACCGAGGCCAAGGATACTCGCTCTGCGATGAGAGCTATGAAGGAGGAGCTACGTCAGGCCGGAGATATTGCGGCTGGAAAGCCCTTTCTGATGCGGAGAAAATTCACGGATCCTAAGTACGCTCAATTGGACCGGCTGTGGAGTGGGAAGGATGCTTATCTAGACTTGGCGGCGAGTGCCGCAGACGCGGCCGAACACTTCCGAGGTCAAAAGGATCACGGGATGGAAGAGCTTTTTTGGTCGTAGTTCCATAGTCCGGAGCGTCCACTTTCGTTAACCGATCGTTTGGCTGAATGGGCTGAGCTGAATAGGTTGTCCGGACTTGCCATGAAGGCTGTCGTGACTCATTTGTGGCCGAAAAGGCCCGAGCCGAAGAGTTATTTTGGCTTGTTGCAGCAGTTCCTTGGTGCGGTGCCGCATATCGATGCAATGAAGCGGTCAGCACGCACAGAGGGTGCGCGGATGGCTCTTGCCCGTGTCAAGACATACTGGGCGGAGATGAAGGCCACCGATGTTGCATCCCAAGAGTCGGACAGAAGCCGAGTACCTGCCGAGCACTATTTTGAGGAAGTCCTGCAGGGCTCTCGTTTAATAGAGACGCAGTGCTCGAAGGATATTATGTTTAAATGACATGTATGATTTGTGAAAACAATGTTTCAATATAATGTAAGAGCTTTTTATACTTGCGCGTTCAAGTATTAAAACACCTCCTGTGCGGCCGTTGATGTATATGTGTATATAACCTGAAAGATGGCAGTCTTTGGCTTCAGCCCCCACGCACATAGTGCGGGGGTGTTTGCAAAAAGGCGCATTTTCACACTTAATCCAACGTCTTGGTCCTGTAAAGGAGGTGATAGCGTAGCAAACTAGGCAACCGGACTATAATGCTTTATCACTTTCACTTAGCCATGGGAGTTCGATGGTGGGGCTACTATATAGCCCCTAGGGGAACCGCGCTCTCCCGAATTCGGGGCGCGTGTGTGCCTGACCGGGAAACGGTCCTTCGTTAATGTGGCGGAATTCTAAACATTACGGTGGGTCATCGAGTGGTTGACCAGTCTCACGCTATATCATGACAGTCAGTTTTCGGCTTTCTCTACTGAGGTGCTCACCTGGCCGAACCGGGGCACAATCGCAGTAGTTCTCCTGGTGCCGCGTTAGCCGATAGAACGGAACGTAAGGCAGCAAAACACAGGAGCCGGGCAAACCCAACATTTGACCAAAGACATGATTCGGAGCTAATGCATATAAGGCCTAACTCGAGACGCCGAACACTCCCTAAGGTATTCGGTCTTTATGAAAACGGGCAGAATAATGCCCTAAGCCCCTGGTGTCCAGGTACGCGCAAAAATTCTGACGCGGTCGATGCCAAAACGCCAGCCTCCTCCTCGGTTATAGAAAGAAACCGGGGGATGTGTATCAGCAAGAGACAGTAAAAAAGGTTTACGAAGGGTCTTAATCTAAAAAGAATCCTTGCAACGGGTCCCTACTGCATGTCTGCGCCTGTGTCTCCGTTGTGCCGTATCCTGGACGGGTGTAGCACGGTGTTCATCTGTAAAAGAGAAGAACTTAGTTGAAAAGAAAAAAATCATGCGAGAAATGTACTTTAAATAAACAGAGTACGGTTCGAAAGGTGAATAAAATTGAGCTTTATTGTCTCTTGCTGTACATGCGTGCAGCCCCTTGTACGGGGGTATGCCGCTAGTAGGTGTTTATATGTTTACGCCGGACTCGTCTAGCCGTGTCCGGGGTCCGAATGACCTATTCAGGTGCTTTGATTAGCGGAGCCGGATTCGTGTGGGGCTGTCAAGGCAAGCTCACGTTCTTCCGTGCTCGGGTAACACTTGGTACTCCCTTTTAAAGAGATGATGCCGCGTAGACCGGGCATTTTAAGTGTGAGAGATGCATAATGCGGTATTGCGTTAAAGCGGGCGAAAGCTTCACGTCCCAGTAGTGCTTGATAGCTACATTCGAATGGGACGATATGGAAGGTTAACTTTTCACGGCGGAAGTTGTCGGATGAGCCGAACACAACTTCTAGCAGTAGGGAGCCCGTACAATGGGCATATAGGCCTGGCATTACCCCTTTGAAGGAGGTGTTGCTATGGCGAATTTTGGTTGGGTCTATCCCTATTTTGCGGATTGTGTCCTAATATAGCAGGTTTAGATCGCTACCTCCGTCCATTAGGACTTGTGTAAATTGGAGTCCGTCGATTATAGGATCTAATATCAAGGCAGTCCATCCTGCGTTCCGGATACTTCCGTAATAGTCCTGATGATCGAAGGTGATTGGTTTTGACAACCATCGTTGGGACTCTGCTGGGATAGGCCGTGCGGCGCGTGTTTCTATGGGCGCCGCTCTGTTTTTCCCTTCTGTCACTTGAAGTGAGTTCACTATTTTGACTTTTTGTGGTAAATTCTTTTGTTTTCCGGTGCTCTTCTTGTGGGGTTCGTCGTCGTCCTCGCTTGGTGTGTCGAGCCCCTTGCGTTCGGCATTGAGTTTGCCGGACTGCTTGAAGACCCAACAATCTATGTGGGTATGGTTTGCAGGCTTCCCGGGAGTACTGTGGATTTGGCATATTTTGTCCATGATTTTGTTTAGGTTGGATAGCTCATCGATGTTGTCCTTGAGGGGCAGGTTTTTATGATTCTGCCGGGAGCTTCTGAATCCGGCGTTGACTGCCGTGCTCTTCGGGCTGTTTCCCTTTGTCCGGCGCTGGTCCTTGCTGCGTCGTGGTTTTCCATTTCCATCCCTGACTTCGGATGTACTTGGGTCGCTGGTACTGCATCTTGCCAGCCAACTATCCTCTCCCGCGCAAAAGAGGGTCATGAGGCTTGTTAATGCAGCCATGGTTCTCGGCTTCTCCTAGCCGAGGTGTCTGGCGAGCCATTCGTCTCGGACGTTGTGTTTGAAAGCTGCTGAGGCTTCGGCGTCCGGACAGTCGACTATTTGGTTCTTTTTGGTAAGGAACCTGTTCCAGAATTTGCAGGCTGACTCTCCAGGTTGTTGAGTTATGTGACTTAAATCGTCTACATCCGGAGGACGGACATAAGTCCCTTGAAAATTTGCCCGAAAAGCATCCTCGAGCTCTTCCCAACTTCCAATGGTATTTTCAGGGAGGCTTTTGAGCCAATGCCGGGCTGGCCCTTTGAGCTTGAGGGGTAAGTATTTTATGGCGTGGAGATCATCATCTCTGGCCATGTGTATGTGGAGGATGTAATCCTCAATCCAGACTCCAGGGTCTGTTGTTCCGTCGTATGCCTCTATGTTTACGGGTTTGAATCCCGCTGGGAATTCATGATCCAGCACCTCATCGGTGAAACACAGGGGGTGTGCGGCACCCCTATATTTGGGTGTGCCGTGATGTTCGGATAATTGCCGTGTTGCAGTGCTTGGAAGAGCTTGCTTTCTCTGCCCATAGATGGACCTAACTGGGCCATCCTTTTGATGTGATCCTTATGCGGATCGCGTGTCGGCTTGTGTGCGGCGCCGCTTGCCACTCTGTGCTTGCCATGTGGTCGTCTATCCGACCGGGCGGCCTCTTTGTTCTTTGATTGCGGGGGCTCTACGGCCTCCTCATCAAATTCGGGCAGTAATTTGCGCTTCGGGTAGCTCTTTGTTTGGCGAATGTCGCCGTATTTCTCTGTGGTGTTGAGTACTTTGCTCCATCTGATTCTGAGTGCATCTTCCGCTGTTTTGAGCTTTTGCTTCTGCTTTTCCAGGCTACGCGCAGTGGCGACGAGCCTTTTGTGGAGGTTCTTCTGCTCCAACAATTTGTCCGGCGTGAGATCGTCCGGACTGTTATCTTCGCCGGGGACGGGTTGTTTATCCAAGTTGTCCTGTTCGGACGGTTGCTCGATAGCATGTTCATCGTCCACCGGTTCGCCCTGCTCTATGGCTGGGTCTGTGCGGCTGCCATCTTTGTCGAGGCAGGACTTGGTGCGGCGTTTACGTTGCCGTTTTGACTGCTTTTCGAGGGATTTATCCTTCGTAGTGTCCCGTTGTTCCTCACCGTCACTTCCTTTAGGTGTATCCACCATGTATACATCGTGGGATGAGGTGGCTGTCCAGCATCCTATAGGTGCTGGTTCATGGTTGTCTCCTACATCGTCGTCCATACCGTCGATGTCTTCGGAGTCGAAATCGAGCACATCGTTTAAGCTTTCGACGGTGGCTACAAAGTGGGTGGTGGGTGGGCGTTGAATTTCTTTGTCGTCCGCATCCCAACCTTCCTGACCGTAGTCTGGACAGGGCTCTCCGGATAAAGAGAGAGACTTTAGTGAATTCAGGATGTCGCCAAAGGGCGAGTGTCGAAAGATGTCTGCGGCAGTGAACTCCATAACCGGCGCCCAATTGGATTCGATTGGGAGGGGCGCGGGGGGTTCGGAGTCCGGAGACGAGTCCGGCACCTTGGAGTAAAGGTCTTCGCAAAGGACAGGGATGGAGTTCGGCTCAATCGCCGTAGAGATCGTAGCCCCCGAGGTGGTGTCCAACCACCCGTCCTCGATCGGCGGAGTCGGCTCCGAGCTAAGGGTCGGAGCGGACGCTGGTGCGGCCTCCAAGGCACTGTTCAGCAGCAGAGCCAGATCATGTCCATCGAGACAGTGCGGCGCGCTTGGCTGTGGCTCGAATCCGTCGAAGATCAAGTCTCCGCGGATGTCGGCCATGTAGTTCAAACTCCCGAATCTGACCTGATGGCCAGGGGCGTAGCTTTCGATCTGCTCCAGATGGCCAAGTGAATTGGCCTGCAGTGCAAAGGCGCCGAATACGAAGATCTGTCCGGGGAGAAAAGTCTCGCCCTGGACCGCGTCGTTGTTGATGATCGAAGGAGCCATCGGGCCTAAGGATGACGTCACAGAGGAACTCTCAATGAAAGCACCAATGTCGGTGTCAAAACCGGTGGATCTCGGGTAGGGGGTCCCGAACTGTGTGTCTAGGCGGATGGTAACAGGAGACAAGGGACACGATGTTTTTACCCAGGTTCGGGCCCTCTCGATGGAGGTAATACCCTACTCCTGCTTGATTAATATTGATGATATGGGTAGTACAAGAGTGGATCTACCACGAGATCAGAGAGGCTAAACCCTAGAAGCTAGCCTGTGGTATGATTGTTGTTCGTCCTATGGACTAAAACCCTCCAGTTTATATAGACATCGGATAGGGTTAGGGTTACACAGAGTCGGTTACAATGGTAAGAGATCTACATATCCGTATCGCCAAGCTTGCCTTCCACGCCAAGGAAAGTCCCATCCGGACACGCGACGAAGTCTTCAATCTTGTATCTTCATAGTCCAGGAGTCCGGCCAACGGTGATAGTTCGGCTATCCGGACACCCCCTAATCCAGGACTCCCTCAGGGGGCTAGATAGGCAATGCATGTATTTAGCACGAGAGGGTGAGAGGGAGAGGGGGGAGAGAGAGAGCTCGGCATGGGGTGCAATGGCGGGTGTGTGAGGTAAATACATTTGGTAACAGAGTGGAAAAATGGGTTGTGTAGTTTAGAGACTTAGAGATCGAAACATGGAGAGAAAGAATGAACGTGTGTTGGAAACCGATAGCTTCCTAAGGTGGTTAGGAGAGGAAGATTGACCGATACAGGAAGTATGTAGCGTTT
>LR880967.1:979024414-979035034 GCA_904067115.1 Aegilops sharonensis | reverse complement strand
CCAATAATGTGAAGGATGCCAGTCTTTTCATCCTATTGTAGATTGCTTAGATCTCGATATGCCAAAAGTAATCGCATGAAATATACAGTAAAAGCCAGTGTGATGTGTTTGGCTACAACTAGTCTGACTACATGTCCTCATATAACATATCAAGGACGCACCATCTTACCAGATTAACCTCGACTTGCCCATGCAGTGTGGGAAGAAAGAAGTATTGGGACTGCGTATCCAAGCAATTGATGCAATGGACTCCTTCATACAACCTTGTAAGCGAAAAAGAAGTTGCAGTGTGCCTGTACAAAGAACTAGCATAAGTTCAGTTACCTGCTTCTCGGAATTTTAGTTAGCCACTTATTGCAAAATTGTTCAATTACGTTGCTTGGCTTAATTTAGTTTGCTACTGATTACATAATGGCACAGCCTGTTAATCATATTGTAGACTGCGCCTATCTATGTGTTTGATACTTACTGTTAAGAATTACCTGTTTGCCTTAACTTAAATATCTACTTGTTTGTTTAACTGCATTGTTGCTGCAACAGCGGGTTACAATGATGTTAATAACTACTTTTCAGCATCCAATTGAAACTCTTTAATTCCTTGTTTGTTTAACTGGTTTGCTGTTATAACTCGCAGTTGAGATGTTTTGCTAACTTCAACTTTTCTGAATCCAATCGGAACTTTAATGGCAATACAGGTTAGCCCAAGATCAAAGAGCGAGGTCCCCATGGACGTTGCATCATCCCACAGCAGTGGCACCGGCCCAATCGTGCATTATGAATTGCCAACTGTTGATGCTCCAGAGGCTAAACTAGTAGTAGAAAGAGATTCTGCTTCTGCACTTAGAGATGAAGTTGACATGTTGAGGAAGCAAACAGCACAATCACAAGCAGTACTCAAGACAACCATTAAATATTTGGTGGATTTCAAAACGAAGCAAGCTGAGACTGATTAGATTGTTAAGGACCTGAAGGAAAAAAAGGAAATTAAATTCCTACTTGGTAAATCATAGGTGAAATATTCTTTCCATAGTTGAATAACATTTGTGTTGTCTGTTCATGTAATCAATCAAACCATTTGTTTTAGAGATCATGTAATGATTGTTTTTTTTGGTTTGTAATTTTATTTGAGCACAAGTCTGTATTAATTGATAAGACTCAGAGACATTTCATTTGGATTGCTGTGCCAGACCTACAAATATGCCAATCGGGCTGAATGCGCATTCAGCAATAGTAGTAGTATAGATGGACCATAAGTGGCACGCATCGGAAAGGGCCAAGATGCTGGCTAAAAAAAGGATGATGTTGTAGCCAAAAAAAAGTACAGCGGCCTGGCTTATGTATGTTAGTTGATATTATTGTGCCATATACTATATAAGTGTTTATATGTTCGTTAGTTGTGTACATTATTGGTTGATTGACTCGGTATTTGAATCTTGATACATCGCTTGTGTACATATCTAAATGGGAGTACACATTATGCTGCGTGTGACATTTGAGTTGGACATAAAGTGTTCCAAATATTCAAATTCACCTTAAACTGGATTCTAGCTTCTGAATTCGAGTATCGGCATTTGTAAATCATATTCATATATGACAGTGGAATACATCTTTGTCGTGCTTTTGAAGATATATAAAAACACATAGAATGATTTATAAAGATTCGTATAGGAATACAAAATGGATTCGAATTTAGTTGCCAGGGTAAACATGGATGCTTATTGTCCCAAAATTCCAAAGAAGCGGCAAAATGTCCACTCCCACGTCGTCTGCCCGAAGCCAAGTGTTTGGGAGATGGAAATTACTGTCTACCCCTTACACAGACAATCCATCGGCTCGATTTCCACTGCTCTCAATAGGGGTAGGTTAGTAACTTCAAGTAGATGTGACACGACTGCCTCTGAGCCCATTCCGACACGGTGGGCGCCAAACATTGGCGGCCAAACACATTTGATTCAAGCTCGTTCGAAAGACCTCTGTTTCTCCCTCCATTTCCCCATTCATACACGGTGGGCGGCAAAACAAACTCGACTTGGCCGAAATCGATGTAGGCAAATATTTTCAATAGGGGCAGGTTTGTAACTACACTCAGACGTGACACAACCGCCTTACCTATCAGCCCCGTTCATACACTGTGGGCACCAACCATGGGCGCCAACCACCCTCTCCTCGCCTGAAATCGCTCTGGGAAAATATTGGCGAGATGCGAGATTACCGTCCTATCCCCAACCGACGAGACGTCCAAATTTTAAACGGGGGCTAAGTTCGTAACTTTCCCATATTTCAGACAGGCGCGTCCCAAAAACATGGTTCCCCGTACCTCTCCCTCCATTTTCCCATTCATACACCGTCCGCGCTAGAACACCCCATCCCCACACCAGCCTCCGTCCGCCACCCCATCCATCGCCGCCGTCCTCCACCACATCCATCGCCACCGTCCTCCACCATGCCGGAGCGCCTACCAAGACTGCGTCGTCCAATGCTAGAGATGGTCGTTTCTCATCCACGGCGACGGACCAATAGCCTTGCATCGCGTCCTCTCGCTTCATCGGCGCCGTCGTCCTCTTTGCCGGGGCCGCTCACACGACCTTCTCTTCCACCACAACGGGACTTATCCCCTGATGCACCCGTCTACCGTCGCAGATCTGCTTCAACGCCACCGACAGCCATCGCACCCCCGATGCCTACACGGCGCCGCAAGAGAGGTGGTACTTCATATCTCCTCAACTTTTTGATCTCAACCAGAGAATAGATCTTAACTTGGTTACTCTACTTTCTTTTCAGCTCTTAGAATTTAGTTCTTAGTTCAAAGCAAACAATGGATGCTAAATATCATTTCTCCGGTTTGCAGCTTCAAATCTGCCATGGCACAGCCATAATACGGTTTAATTGATCATGCTTAGGGTTTAATTGATCATGTTGGTTCCGTGGTGGTTTCTTTAATAGAAATCGGAGGGGAAACCCTCTTTTGCTAAAACAAATATGCTTAGAGTTTCCCCCTTTTATGATCACTATACGATCAGAATGCGTGCTTCGTGTCATAATAACACTGCTCCAGCCATCAAGCTAAACAAGCTTGGTTGTTCAAATACGAATATGATATTATTAAAACAGAGTTGTTTAATTGGTCAGCTAAATGTTCCTAAATTAGTTTTGAAAATGCATGTTCGTCGCTCGGGTGTGTATCTCTACAGGGTGCCCACGGTGGGCCGGCCCACCCTGGGATTTTGGGTCGTCCCAGGCCCCGATTCCCCTCTGTTCTGCTGTGCGCTTCCGATCTCTACTCACCCCCAGCCGCCTACCTCGTCGGCGACTTGCCGTCCCCGGACGGCATGACTCTAGGAGGAGACGCCGGACTAACAGGAGGCCAGGAGCCGCTCGCCCAACAGCGTCACCGCTGCCTGGGCGCGCCGCCGTGCCTACCTTCCCAGCCCGTTCAGAGCTCAGGCGTGCAGCACCCACCAAGCCAACCCGATTTATCCTGAGATACGTCCTCAACACTCAGCAGCCACTCCTCATCACCCATTTTTCTAATTGATTCATTACTCATTACGCAGGACTATCATTAGGGTTTGTTGTGTGCTTAGTGCTACCTACACTTATGGTTCAGATGTATTTCGGTAATCTTTTAGTACCTCTAAAGTTCACAGGGTTTTCAAAATTCCGGCCCTCGGAACATAAACTAGTCATTTTGGATTGTTGGTCGTAGTGACATTGACCCAGATTACTACTGCAAGCCAGGTTTGTTGACAATTTTACTTGTTTTTCTTACTCATTGATATAATATCCAATTATTCACGTCGATTAGTTACAAACAATAAGTGCTAGACAAACTTATTCATTCAGATTTTGGATGGTCTCTTACTGCAGTTACAATTCTGCATACTTATCCTAATATGCTCACAAGTAAATGATTGATTCACTACATCTATGCTTGCCTTGTCATATTTATTGTCAATATTCTTTTAGGGTGGACCACCCTGTTTCTAAATACTGGAACCGTAGACATGAGTGAATAGTATTTCTCTATGTGATCTCTTCCATCATGTGTGGGTAACGAACACTACATTGAAAGAAAGTGTCATTTCCAGCTTTTACATAGGTTTCGATCTTTTACATGGAATACAATCTGCCTACTTGCTTTGTGTCGCACTACCAACACTCCACCCTTGAAGCTAAACATTATGCCACTCATAATTGCTTAGTTTATTTGTTCAAATACGAATTTCATATGATTCCAATGTTCCTACTTCAGTTTTGAAATGTGTGCCTGCCTGTTATAGAGACATAAGGGGTTTGTATTTCTGTGTGTGGTCTGGTCAGCACGGTTGGGGATGGTGAACTTTGCATATGCAGGGGTTTATAGGGAGACACTCTTCGAGTTGAATCTGCAATGCATTCCATAGATAATCTGACTACTTTTTATGTTTTCATGAATCTCAGATTCTGAACAGCATCATAATGATTATGAGCTTGCGCGCATGAAAATAATAAAGCAGAACAATGCCATGGCTGTCAAACTTGGCATTAAGGGACTGAAATCAAGTCTGGATGCAATGCAATGCAAATGCTCTCCACCTACAAATTCATGCTCAGAATATGATCCTAACAGTGATTCTGAGCTAGAGGGAGACCTAAGTCAATGTAGCTCCCTAGTGGAGTCAGAGGAAGATGCCCTATCTTATTCACCCATCAAGGTACTTGCTCTAACTTTCCAAGGTTACATTGCTCGCACATATCTTGCAACTGATGCTTTGCATTGCTTCTACTTTGTTGAACTGCCATTAGCTTAGTTTACACATTGTGTATGTGAATACGCCCTGCCTATCCATTTTCAGTACATATTCCATCTGTCATCATACCATATTTATCCATTCAAATGTTGTTCTTGTGTACCAGACATTCAAAAGGAAGAGGGTGATTGCTGATCATGGAGGAGCACAAGCAAAGTATTTGGAAAAGGTAGTGGCACCTGATAAATCAAATAGCCCATTAGGTGTAGTTGCAATATCACCTGACCCACAAAATATCCCAACTCTAGCAGACTCTAGCCCTACTACACTGGTCATTTCTGATGCCCCAACTTAGCAGACCCCAACTGTAGCAAACAGTATGATTATGCCAGTTAACATAGCACCAGCTGTACGACGCAAAACCCCCATTCCAGCAAAGAGTACACCAAATCCAGTTGCCAAATCCCTTTTCGAACCAGAGAGAGCCCCAATTGCAGCAAATATGACCCCTGGTCCATTTCTTCCCAGTTTAGAAGACGAAGCTTATGTTGTTGTCAGGAACTTTGTGCACATCTTTCCTTCATGGAAAGATTATACCGCAGACACAGAACAATTTCCAGTCTTCCTCCACAACTTACGCGTAAGTAATGTACTAATGTTATTCATGGTCATTATTGCATATGTTTCTGCTGACAGAAGACACAAGATTTCATTCTTTTAAATAGGTGAGGAGCAAACTGGATTGTGATGACGAGCAAGGGTTGGTTGCACTTTTCAAGCACTCGTTGATGAAGTATCGTTCCTACCTGAGGCAAGCGCACCTCGATGGCAAGCCTCTGAACGAAATTTCTGTAAAGTCTTCGGTGCTACATTTATCCGACGGTGACTGGAATAATCTTGTTACACATTGGTCTCGGCTGCAGCGTAAGGTACTGTCTATGATATCACATCACAATTTGAACTACATTTATGCATTTGCCTTAATGTCTCACTTGTACGAAAACTGTTAGCAGAAGAACATCCGTTCTCAAGGGACCACAGAATCTCGCAACTATACTTCACACTATTGCTCTTGTGAGTACCTCTTGCCCTGTATGACCATACTTACTTTCATAGTTGTTTGATTATGTAGCATCACTGCACATGTTAGCCTCGTAATCGTCCATTTGGTGGACATTATAAGATCCTTATGGACTCTTACATAAATTTAGAATCAACCCAATGCTTTTGAAGAGATTTAGCTCTGCAGTCCTCTTGTAAGGACTGAACGTGGTCTATCACTGTACTTACATTAACAGCTACTTCCAGGGATTGGTAGTTGATTATGTAGCATCAATCTGCATCTTATCTTCATTATCCTCTATCCCTTCCAGTATTATCATATCTATAATTACTCTCTACAAAATGTAGAGTACAGGCAATGCTTATGAAGAACATTCTGTGCTGAAATTCTTGAGTTATCCTTCCCTTGACATGGAGAAGGGCATTATAAAGCCAGTGTTAACTATTAATGTAAGTCAGTCCTTCTAAAGCCTTTATCCTCAACTGCTGTTTAATTTGCTCATACTCCCTATCGTTTACTGTTGTTTAGTTTGCTGTTTCTACCAAAATGCATGTTCGTAAGAACCGCAAGTTTTAAGTTTTACTTGTAAAACCAAATTCCTTATTCATACCATGCACATTACTTAATACTCCCTATATGTATGCTTGTTTTTGTGGATCTATAATCCAGTGTGTGGTGAAGCAGCCCACGTTTGCACCTTGTCATCTCCTGTTTTATCTTACTGATGTGGTTGATGATATGAACAACATGCCATGCACATTATCCAAAATAGATACAATGATTTTCTTTGCCCTTCATCTATGCTTGTTATGTTGACATGGTAATCCAGTAGTGTGGTGAAGCTCCCCGCATTATGAACAATTCCAAATTATGCTATTGATATTTTGAACTTACTCTTTATTTTCTAATTTGAAATTGGATAGAATTGACAGAACAGTTATCATCTTTGTTTATACACGTGCAAACCTGTCATCTCTCTGCTTTGTTTCAGGGTGATATGTCTCATGGCATGCACAAGTCTGCTGAAGGCTGTGAGACAAACCCAACATATATTGCAGCAAAGAAGGCAAAACATCTTGAAGATAGTGAGACAACCCCAAAGTCTTGTCTTGATGCAGTGTTCAAGTTACTTGAGACTAACAGTCAGACAAGCTCACAGAATTTGTTGTCTGAATCAGTTCGACTTCTTCAGTCCCAAGTTCTAGCAGAAAGGCATTCTGCAACTCAACTTCGACTTGAAGTCCTATCTCTAAGAAAGATTGCGGAGAACACCAATGAGAACCTCATCACTAAACAGCTACACCTGGAAGCTATGACCGACATGCTAGGCCGGTCTCACAGCCTTGCTCAGCAGCTTGCGCAACACTTCCCCCGCAAGGCTAACCTTTCTTGAACTTTCTTGGAAGTGGTCTTGGTTCAGTATTATTTTGTTACGCTGCAATGGTGCCCAGTTTTTGTAATCTGCTTCTTCGTTGCGCTTTATGATCACTGGAGGCGAACTTCGATGCCCAGTGGATGTAATATACCTTAAATCCTTTATTGTATAGTGTAGGTTTATTATGAGTTACTATGTCGTAATTTCTTTATTGTATAGAGTAGGTTTATTCTTAATTCCTACTAGTTACTACCATCATTCGCTATCTGAAAAAAAAATCAGATGTAGTCGACCGGACCGAAACATTCGACTCTAACGGGCCAGGTTTTTAGCAGGCCACAATTCGGCCGGCCTACGTCTTTCTTGGGCCCGAATGATTGGGGCCTTCACACATTGCGCCAGGCCCAAACTTACACCGGCCTATATTTTAGTTGGGCCTTTTGTCGACCTAGCGCTTAGTTTGGCCCAGGTAGTGTTGGGCCATTAACAGGCTGAATATTGTACTGGCCTGTTACGGCCGAGATGAAACCACGGGCCTTTAGCAGACCAAAATGCATGTTGGGCCTCAATTTTCACTAGTCATCGACGGGCCTTCAGCAGGCCGAAATGTAGACCGGGCCATTTTGGGCCCAGTTAGCTCACGGGCCATTACCAGGCCGAAACATATCTCGGGCCTTAGTTGTCCCACTGATATCATGGGCCTTTAAGAGGCCGAAAGCTTAGTACAGGCATCAACGGGCCGAATTACGCGACAGGCCTTTAACAGGCCCAAAGTCACATTGGGCTTAACTGTTGCCACCTTTAGCACGGGCCGTTAGTGGGCCCGATGTCCCGTCGGACCATATATGGCCCATGGGCAGCACGGGCCATTCCCAGGCTGAAAGTCACACCGGGCTGAAATGGGCCCATGTCTACATCAGGCCTCTAACAGGCCAAAAGTCACTGGGCTGTAGTTGGGCCCAAATATTCGGTGAACAATTAACGGGCCAGATCTGGCTTTAGGCCGCAAATGGGCCCAAATATTGGGCGAACAATTAACGGGCTAGATCTGGCTTCGGGCCGTAAATGGGCCCAAATATTGGGCGAACAATTAACGGGCCAGATCTGGCTTCGGGCCGTAAATGGGCCTTTATTAAGCAGGTCGTTATTGGGCTGGCCCACTAGTACCTGATTAAGTTCTACGGGCCTTTGACTGGGCCGGCCTTTTTAACCTATATGGGCCTCTGTTGGGCCCAGCCACGTGTCGACGTATCATAGGCATGTCTCCTCCAAAGGACGGGCGACATCTGGCCCACTAACGAGCTGACAGATGTTCCCTTCGGCCAATCAGAATTTTACACGTGGAAATTTCCCATTGGTCAGGGCTGTTAACGGGTTATCGGATCCGAAATCCGACCCGATAGCTTAACGGCGTTCCGTTACGGTGGATGCCACGTGTCGGTCACCCTTGACAAAAGCACTTCTGTGACGCGCGATTTATCGTCATGGAAGTGGACACTTCCGTGATGATAATTTTGGTAATGTCATGGAACACTTCTGCGACAGCACGGGTATGACTATCTTGATTCTGTCATAAATTTGTCATGGATGTACATGCATGGCAAAAAACGCGACCTACTGTGACAAACACGTATCATCACGGAAGTGTATTTTTTTTGTAGTGGTGGAATCCGGACACACTGCTTGTGGTCCAAAGTACAATTTGTACATATTCTCGGGCGTCATGCCGAGGAAGTGCTGAATAGCTCACGGTCCCTCCGGATTGAATTCCCACAGATGGAGGGGACGACGTTTACAGGGCAGGGTTTGGCGAAGTAACATTACTTGCGTTACTGTGACCAGATCAATATCTCTTTCGAGAAGATCCTGGATGCGACCCTGCAGTTTAGCCCCTTGTTGATCCATGACGTTAGTCGTGGAGGGTGACCCGAGCGGAAGGCAGGTGGGGCCACCCATTTGGTACCCCTGGGAGCTGTGACATAAAAACATTCTTGTTGCCATAAGTTGAACACCTCCTGGAAAGAACCCTCGGGCCATGGGGCATCGGCGCTTTTGCTTATTACAGCACCTCCGCATTCTGCATACCTCCCCTCGATTGTCTTCGGCTCCACTTGGAAGGTCTTGAGCCACAGGCCGAAGTGAGGGGTGATGCGAACAAAATCTTCGCACACGACGATAAAAGACGAGATGTGGAGAATAGAATCCGGAGCTAAATCATGGAAGTCCAGCCCGTAATAGAACATGAGCCCCCTCACGAAGGGATCCAGAGCCAGGCCTAGCCCTCGAAGGAAATGAGATATGAATACTACGCTCTCGCCGGGTTTGGGAGTAGGTATGACCTGCCCTTGAGCAAGCAGCCGGTGCGCAATCTCGCCGGTCAAGAACCTGGCCTCTCTTAACTTTCTGACGTCTTCCTCCGTGATGGAGGACGGCATCCACCGACCTTGAAGGTTGGATCCGAACATGGTTGAAGGTTCGAAGCGCCTGACCTGAGCTTTGGGTGTTGGAACTCGAGGCGGGGGAGGGATTCGATTTAGTTCGAGGAATAAAAAAGGACAGGCCTTGGTCTCTTTATAAAGAGGGTGAATACCAGGCGTCCTCCTCGTGACCGTTTGGGACTTGCCTATAATCGAGGAGTCATACCAACGGGCACGATTGGGTTATCCACGCCCGTATTGATGAGAATCCCGTGATAAGGGGACACGATCTCCGCTTCGACAAGACGTGCCAAGGAAACCTCCTCGTGATATGCGCCAAGGCTGGTCGAAAAACATGGTTCGATAATAACCGGGCCATGGCATGATGTGAAGGAAATATGCCCTAGAGGCAATAATAAAGTTATTATTTATTTCCTTATATCATGATAAATGTTTATTATTCATGCTAGAATTGTATTAACCGGAAACATAATACATGTGTGAATACATAGACAAACAGATAGTCACTAGTATGCCTCTACTAGACTAGCTCATTAATCGAAGATGGTTATGTTTCCTAACCATAGACATGTGTTGTCATTTGATTAATGAGATCACATCATTAGGAGAATGATGTGATTGACATGACCCATTCCGTTAGCTTAGCACTTGATCGTTTAGTATACTGCTATTGCTTTCTTCATGACCTATACATGTTCCTGTAACTATGAGATTATGCAACTCCCGTTTACCGGAGGAACACTTTGGGTACTACCAAACGTCACAACGTAACTGGGTGATTATAAAGGAGTACTACAGGTGTCTCCAAAGGTACTTGTTGGGTTGGCGTATTTCGAGATTAGGTTTTGTCACTCCGATTGTCGGAGAGGTATCTCTGGGCCTTCTCGGTGATACACATCACATAAGCCTTGCAAGCATTACAACTAATGAGTTAGTTGTAAGATGATGTATTACGGAACGAGTAAAGAGACTTACCAGTAACGAGATTGAACTAGGTATTGGATACCGACGATC
>LR880967.1:978964289-978976670 GCA_904067115.1 Aegilops sharonensis | reverse complement strand
GCAGCTTGCTAAGCATTCATCAAAATTATGGTTTGCATGCACCTTGTTGTATGATTTTTTGCCATATCCCACTTCAGCGCATAAATTAAGGTTTTTTATATTGGACCGATATTTGTTTGGTTCACTTTGACACAACCTTTTACAACTAGCTGCATAGTATGGTAAATCGCTAAATTGTAATGCTTCAGTCTCCCTGTGTTCTAAAAATAAAGTGCTTGCAACTTTAGGTTATGAAGCGATGATTTTATTTACTCATGTGTATTTTTTGATTCAGAGGCTAACAAAAACTTCTGACCAACTATAGGGAGAACACTATCTTATCTTAGAAAAACATAAGTATTATTAAGTTTAGAATAATCAATGTAATTGGCTTCACAATCTGCCATTTAATTCATGTTTTTTTGGCATAGGAAAAATCTCCATAATATTGGCCACTTTATTGTCTAGCTATCTGCCAATGATTGCATGATGGAACAAGAAATATGTGTGTCGCAGATAAAAAATAGTGCAAAATGGATGATTGGCTAATAAAGATAAAGACATGAGATAGCGCAAGAACGACAAAGAGCAAGATAACAGAGAGTGAAGATAATATGAGCTCTAAAGTTTATGGTTTTTGTATAATAGTCAGCCGAAGAACCACACTCTATGCATGCCGCGAAGGTTTGTTAGGTGTTCGTTCCTTGCAAGCCGCACCCAGTAGAGCATCAATAGTCATTGGTTGCCTCGCGCCAAGCATATAGCGTTGGCATTGGCCAAGGTTGGACAGATCATGATTAGATGGACGCCGCCACCCGGCGATGTGGGTGAGAAGGAGCATAAGTGGCGACACAATTGGGGCGCCATGTTGAAATAGAGTATGTGGACCTATTTGTGTGGAGGCGGTGTTATGGAGGAGTCTTGAGCCATGCTTTTTTGGTACGGGCATGTAATATTTTTTTTCTCCCGTTGCAACGCACGGGCATATTTGCTAGTTATTCTAAGAGAGTTGCAGGAAAACAGAAAGACTACAAGAACAAGTCAATGCAAGGCTGAGGTGCAGCAGTTCACATTTACCAATTACCAGATGACAGAGAATGACTCTTAGAGGGTTTATACTTTATAGTTTATACACACATGTTAACTCATTGCAAAGGACTTGGGAATAAAAAAATCAAGGATGGGACGCCAAATGTTTCATTTGAGAGAAGAAAGAAGAAAACACTACCTGCTTTATACGCCTTGGACCCCAAGTTGATGATTGCCACCGGGATCGTGAAAATGACTCCGCATAATAACTGTCATTCAACAGACCCCTTCGGGAACAAAGAAACAAGATGTTGTAACACAGAAAACGCTACATGTGTTATTAATGCCAACTAGCAAAAAGTAATTGGAGTATCAAATGCAATCCAGTTTTAGGATAATCACCACCATGGGTGAGCAAAAAGAGACACATGTATCTGCAGTTATATGATGGTGATCCAGTGTATGCTCAGAAACATGTGAATGGGTGCTTATCAAATTTCCTTGCTTGGATGTTTATCAAACTTCTGTGCATGGGTGTTAAACAGGAGTCTCACCTTGACTTGAAATCAGCAATCACAGCATCGACTGTATCGACAGAATAATTCTTCCCGCATAGTTTCTTCCTGAGCTCAGAAACACTGAATGCTCTGCTCAAGATAAACAAAAGCGTGTTTCATTCCAGTTTCAACAGCAGTATACAGGCGCTAACCGTGCAAGTGAATAATAGCGACTGCAATTCAAAGCACAAAATTTCCTTTAGACTCTTATGGTACTCAACAAATTGGCTCGTTAAAGAGATTAGGTAGCCTACTGGCATACAATATCTTGCGGTACTACTGTGGCTTCCAGACCATCATAAATAAACCATGACTTCCCAAAAAATAAAGATTTTGCACTTGTAAGCAGCAAAATCCTACTTTTGTTTTTCTACAAGTGAATCTCCTCAGGTTTCCAACTATCACGGTGTGTGAGATGAACAGCCAAATTTCACAATGTTCACACCAAGACCTGTCGTGTCGAATTTATGGGCAAACATTTGCCGGACATTCACTGAATAAGCAGCGAATGGCACATTGCTTCTATGAAGGTTTTCAGGGAGATTCCTCTGATATCGCCAGAGGTGGATATATATTCAGTAATGCAGTAGAGCACAGTCTATGATCTGTCAGTCCTGACCTGACAGCAAGCAGCTCGATGGCGCTCTTCTTCGCATCCTTCACGACGCTTTCGCTGATTCCGCGCACCACGCCATCGCCTTCTCCCTCGTCCAATGAGAACTGCAGGAACTGCTCGTCCGGAGCAATGTTCTTCGCTGTCAGGCAAAGAACCCAGAAGCAATGTCACACGTCTGCATTTTAACACACACAGCCTGACGAGCAAGACTCGGAATCTGCTGCGGCTCTCACCGGCGTACGCGCTCCCCTCGCCGGAGAAACCTCGCCGGCAGCTCACCAGCGGAGGCGCGCGCCGGACGCCGCCCGCCCGCCTCGCCCTGGGAGCAAACAACCGTCTGAGGCCGGGTCACGCTAAATCGAAAGGGGAGGGGAGGTTCGAGGGAGAGGGGTTACCGGCCGGAATAGGGGCTAAGGGCGCGGGACCGCAGGCACGGCTCCAGCTCCGGCCGGAGGAGGAGGAGGAGGCGGCGGCTCGCGGCCAGCGCCGCCATCCTTCGGCGGCTGGTGCCCTGACGGAGCCGCGCTGTGTCGGCGAGGATTCAACCTTGGGGGGCCGTGTTTTTCCTCCTTTCCGTAGGGTCTGCTCGTACTCTGTCAGTACTTAGGGTTCATTTTTTTTTTTGAGAGATCTCGCAAGCTTTATTGATTCAGAGAAATGTTCATAGGTACACTAGCTGGCTTATGAGGATTACCCAACCACACAGGTCTACCTATGCCTAAATTACATGCATACTTTGCGAGATTATGAGCCTCAAAATTGAAGTTTCTACGCTCAAAAATAAACTTGCATAAAGCAAAACCAGAACTACGAGCTGTTATTTCATGTATGATCGCTGCGTTCGGTCCACTTGTTCCCTCATTGATGTCATTGACAACTCCCTCATAATCTGAAGCCAGAATCACCTCATGAACATTAAGATCTTCTGCTAAAGCTAATCCCTCCCTGCAAGCAAAGGTTTCCAAGATCGTGGGATCAATAACACCTTCATAGACCACTGCCGAGGACCCCAGGTAGTTGCCCTGCTCATCTCGACATAGTGATAGCTCCGCCCCATCTGCTTCTAGCTACTGCTCCATCCACATTAACTTTGACACATCCCGTTCCCGGAGCAAGCCATCGCCGAGTCCCAGCTACCTGTGCTGTCCTGGTAACCACCTTGTTCGGCTTAGGTAGTTCTTGCAAGTCAGCGAGGAAGTTGTTCACAAAAGAAAAAGTTTGGTGCGGCGACTGAAAAATTGCCTCGTAAACAGCTTTTCGACGTGCATACCAAATAGCCCAAAGTGTGACAGCCATTGATGTAAACTTTGCATGGTCCATCCTGCTGTATAACTCAAACAGCCACCTCTTTGCGCTTGGTTCTTCTAGTTCTGACATTGCCATCACCACACCTACATCTGATAGTGCCCACACACACTTTGACATTGTACAGGAAATCAAAGCATGGCGCCATGAGTCCTGACATCCGCACAGAGGGCAAGTGTCTTGGGTTGCCATATTTCTGTGGTGTAAGACATCCGTGGTAGGCAGCGAGTGCCGTGCCAAGCGCCAAATAAAAACTTTAATCTTCGAGGGTATAGATAACTTCCATAATGCTGACCAGGCTTTGCCCTCCTCCTCACTTGAAGAAGATCCCGATCTGCCCTCAAGCCATTCCTCGCGCTGCAGTTTTGTGCTTACCAGAAATTTGTAAGCCGAACTGACAGAGAACCTTCCTTTTTTGTCAGGATACCATGCCCAAAAGTCCTCAACATTGTGTGTACAAACTGGGATTCTCAAAATAGCATCAGCATCAAAACGAATGAACACAGACCTTACCAAGTCCTCGTTCCACCCTCCGGTGGATGGCTGTAGCAGCTCCGCCACTTTCGTCGGCGGGTTTTGCACGAGGGATGTAATGGGCCTTGGTGTGTGTTCTTTTGGTATCCAATTGTCCATCCAAATATCGGTGGTTTGTCCATTTCCAATCCTTCTAATGATTCCTTGCTTCATCACATCTCTTCCCTTGATTATTGCTCGCCAAATCTGAGAAGGGCGAGCACCAAGTTGAGCTTCTAAGAATGTAGTATCAGGGAAGTAGCTAGCTTTGAGTATTCTGGCACTCAAAGTAGATGTTTCATTAAAAATTCTCCAGGCTTGACGGGCCAAAAGAGCTAGATTAAACAACTCTAAATCTCTGAACCCCAATCCTCCCAAGTGTTTTGGCCGCATCATCACATCCCACGATACCCAAGCCGGCTTCCTTTGCCCCTGTTTACATCCCCACCAAAACTTCCGAATAATAGACTTTATATGCTCACATAGGCCTCTTGGGAGCTTAAAGCATGACATAGAATATACTGGTATAGCCTGAGCTACTGATTTGATTAAAACCTCTTTTCCGCCCGCTGATAAACACTTGCTCATCCATCCTTTAACCTTGTCCCACACACGGTCACTCAAGTATTTGAACGTACCATTCTTGGCATGCCCCACATCGGTAGGCATCCCCAAGTATCTATCGCTCAAAGATTCGTTTGGAACATGAAGGAAACCCTTGACCGCATCACGAATTATCTCCGGGGTTCCCCTACTGAAAAATATAGATGATTTGTCCCTATTGATTCTTTGTCCCGATGCCATACAATATGACTCCAATAGGTTTGATATCTCCTCTGCTCCATTAACACTTGCCTTGAAAAATAGCAGGCTATCATCCGCGAATAAAAGGTGGTTCACCGACGGGGCCGATGGTGCCACCTTTATGCCGCCGAGTTGGGATGACTGGTTTTGTGATTTGAGTAGGCACGAAAGGCCCTCCGCTGCCAACAAGAAAAGGTAAGGAGAGATGGGATCTCCCTGTCGAATGCCACGTGTAGGGTTGAATTCTTCCAACTTTTTTCCATTAAACATCACTGAGAATGATACAGAGCTCACCATGTTCATGATGACAGTAATCCAGGGTGTAGCAAAACCTAGCTTCTCCATGATAGCTCTGAGGTATTCCCATTCAACTCTGTCATAAGCCTTCATCATATCAAGCTTGAGCGCACAAAAGGTTTTGTTTTTTGCCATGTTCCTCTTCATGAAGTGTAGGCACTCATAAGCTGAAATAATATTGTCCGTAATAAGCCTCCCCGGTACAAAGGCGGACTGCTCCTCACTGATTATATCTGGCAGGATGATCTTTAGACGGTTTGCTATCACTTTTGAGGCAATCTTGTAGAACACGTTACATAAACTAATAGGGCGAAATTGTGACCGTAAAGTGGGATTAGATACCTTAGGGATTAACACCAGAAGTGTATCGTTAACGCATGATGGGTTCTCCTCCCCACGCACAATGCCTAAGACGGCTCGGGTGACCGCTTCTCCACAAACATCCCAATGGCGCTGAAAGAAATGAGCCGGGAAACCGTCGGGTCCCGAGGCCTTAGTAGGGAACATCTGGAACAAAGCCGTTTTCACTTCATTCTCCTCATATGGTGCCATCAAAACTGCATTCATTGCTGGTGTCACCTTGACCGGGACGTGTTCCAGTACTTCTGCAACTCCATGTACTCCTTCTGACGTATACAAGTTTTTGTAGAAGTCCAGTGCTAGCTGCTGCATATCCGTCATATCCTCTGTGAGCTCGCCATCAGCCCTTTGCAAGGCTTTTATCAGATTTTTCCTACGCCTCATCGATGCTCGCATATGGAAAAAATGAGTATTACGATCTCCAGCGGATAACCATTCAATACGGGACCGCTGCCTCCACATGAGCTCTTCCCGTAAATATAGCTCGATGAGCCTGTCATTAATTTTAGTTTCTGCATGAGACGGGCCCGTCCTCGCCGGCTCATTACGTAGCCTGTCAAGTTCTTTCTCGAGGCTACGAATCTCCCCTCGAACACTTCCGAAGGATGACTTTGCCCATTCTCCCAGATTGTTAGCAAGCGCGTCCAGTTTCGATCGAACTTCGTTCGCTGTTAACTGTCCCCCGGGTTCCCATGCATTCCGAACTGTTTGCTTCAAATCCGCATGAGTGTCCCACATTACCTCATATCTGAACCTCTTCTCAACCTTTGCTCCTAGGCTGTTAGTGGCTAGGTGTACGAGAATGGGCGAGTGATCTGAAGTTGCAGCCGATAGATGCTCCACAGCTGCGTTAGGAAAAAGCGTGCACCACTCGTTTGTCCCAAGTGCCCTGTCCAGGGTTCATTTGATTCTAAGGAACGTGACAGGAATTTGTAAGATTTGGATCCTTTGCAAATTTCCCTATATACCCGAATTTGAGGATTTGGTTTGATGGATCCGCCGACTTTGGATGCTTGCCCGGTCATTGTCCGCGGAGGGCCCGAACACGACCGCGGACGTATAGGCCCTAGATTAGATAACTGG
Organism: Aegilops sharonensis; assembly: GCA_904067115.1. Classification (NCBI taxonomy): domain Eukaryota; kingdom Viridiplantae; phylum Streptophyta; class Magnoliopsida; order Poales; family Poaceae; genus Aegilops; species Aegilops sharonensis. The sequence continues at coordinate 978,970,127 of LR880967.1, read as the reverse complement.
TTGTAGATCGAAGGGGGACTTTTGGTCTATGGGTGTATATACATCCTATATAAAAAATAGTAATTAAATAAAAATATCTGAAATATTTTTGAAATAAAGTTGACCTTCCATTGTACTTGTAAGAAGAATTCCACAAAATGAAAAACCCTCGTTGACTTCTTTTAAAAACAAAATTTACAGCCAAAATAGTGTAAATAATGACCTATAATAGGAAATAAATTTTACTTTTTTGCCCTGAAGTCAACGCTTGGTTTTGCTTGACAAAATCTATATAATAGTGCAAAAAAATCCAGTTTATTCCAAAAAAGTCTAAACTTTTTTTTCTTTTTTTGTAGTTATTGAAAAAAAACTCATATATGGTGTATATACAACCAGGAACTACCAAATGTTGTCTGCCACGTGCTACCAATTTGACTTTTCCCTGTCTTGTCAATGGAGATACTCCCTCCTTTCCGGTTTACAGGGTTTAAATCTAAAATCTCATCAACCAAGGTAAATGGCGAGTGGAGGAATATATCTCGTAGTTTCAAAATTGCTCAAACTTTAATCTGCATTAATTGCAGTGTATGTATGGATGACAACTAAATGAGTAGAATGGTTACATGCATCGGTTGGTTTCTTTTAATTCTTGCATGCATCAATTTAATGTACCTTGAAATGTGAACACATGGTGAAAAGAATTGAAAGTAAGACTTATAATAGGAAAAGGCTAAAAGGATGCTTGGATACGTTTTAGTCCCATGACTAAAAGTAGTGGGACTAAAACTTGCCAGCCTCATCCATGCTTGGATCCAAATACTAAAGAGACTAAAATCAAGTTAATGAGCATTTATTGTAGCGACCAGACCTCAATCATTCTGATCTCTGTGCTCAGTGTCATCCCCGGATCAGTAATGCTGACACCACACAATACTCGGAGGATTTATAGCAGAGTAGCAATCACACACTTATTACAATTGAATGTCTCAAGAGAGAACTTAATAAAATAAATATGGCTTAAGGCCATCTAAATACGATAACAACGGAAGGCTTGGAAGAATAAGGAAGTCCATCAACTCCAACGGCATCACTGAGTATAGAACCACGACCTAAGCACCTTACTCTTCGTCTGAAAAGTCTGCAACATGAAACGTTGCAGCCCGAAAACGGGTCAGCACATGGAATATGCTGGCAATATAACACATAGAGAATAATGGAATGATAAGCCTATACTACATGCATATATGGCTGGTGGATAGCTCTATGGTTACAGTTTTGCATAAAGCCAATTTTTCCCTACTGCACAGGAATAAATTTATTTAACTATCATGATGGTTGTTAAACATTGAGAATGGTTGACAGCATTCTCAATCTCAATTAAAAGTACTCAATAAAAACACAACAATATTAATTAGAAGTAACATGATGAGATTCACATGATATCCAAGTACTAGATACTCAAGATGTCCATAACCGGGGACACGGCTAACCATGATTAGTTTATACACTCTGCAGAGGTTTGCGCACTTTTTCCCACAAGACTCGATCGCCTCCGTTTGATTTCTCGCACTACATGATGTTTGAGAAACGGATGACCGAGACATAGTCTTTCAGAAGCGCTAGCACCTTACATGTGGGTAGACCGTACCAACCTACATCCCCTACATCAGCTAGCCTACCCGTAAGAGTTCGCACAACTTAATCAACTATGCCAGAGCCCATAATGGCTTGTGGCTGCACACGTAAGTTTCTAGTTTGAATAATCTCATGATCCCTTTGAGCCTGGGTGGCGGTCCGAAGAAATATAGGCAAGTCTTGATAGAAACCAGGTGCCTCAATCCACCCAGATGTGTGTTTAAGTTGCCACCTTAAATAAACCATTAATTTAACAATCTCACATCTATCATGGAATTCACTCACCCAATCCACGTCTACTAGCATATCATGGCATAATAAGCAAACGTAGAAGTAACTCCCCAGGGTTTGATAATAAAACAGGTAATAGGTACTACCTCAATCTACTTCCCAAAACCCACAATTTAATTAGATCCTAATCACGCAATGTTTGAGGATAGATCTAATGCATAAAAACTGGGTAGTAGAAAAGATATGATCAAAGTGTTACTTGCCTTGCTGATGATCCGCGAAACCTAGAGACTCGAAGTAACAGGCGGCGCACTCCGGGTATTCTATCGCAGACAAACAAACAAGCATACAATAAGTACTCATCTAATGCACAGGTAAAACTCAAATAGATCTAACCAGATAGTTCAACTTAAGAACTCTAGTTTGCAAAAAGAATCAAATCAAACGAAGCAACGAAAGTCAAACGGCGGAAAAAAAACAGCTTCGTTTTATCTAAGTCAAATTTTACACAAGCAAAAACTTCTTTCGGTAGGTTATTCGGAAAGAGGGTTTCGAGACGAAACTCCAGGCGCTTGAATCGCCTGATTCCAATAAATGAGCGAAAAGTTATACCAAAACGAAAATCAGATCAGGAATCGCGATCAGAAAAATCACGGATTTAATCCGAGAAAAAGAAAAACGACGAACGGGTGTTCGTTAACTAAACTAATCTGACGAACGCGTTCGTTTAAATGAACTAACGGACGAACGTCCGTTAATTAGCCTAAACCGGAAAAAAATCGAAACTAATTAAATAAAACGAAAATAAAAAAACCGAAAAAAAAACCAAAGAAAACCGCCCGGTTTTTAGAAAACCGGCGGCACGCGGATCGAGGCGGCGGCGAACCCCGGCCGGCGGGATCCGACGACGGCGGCGGGTCGGGCGGGGCTGCGGCGGGGTCGGCGAGGCAGGGTCCGGCGGGCAGCGGCGGGATCCCGTGACGGGCGCGGGGCGGCGGCGGCGGCGGGGTCGGGGCGGCTGGCGGCTAGGGTTTTGGCCCCGGGTGGGCCGGCTTATAAATCCCCCGCGGGTCGGGAGTCCTAGGCGGACACGGCCCGTGGGTCGGTGCGCGTTTTTTTAAATAATTACGCATAGAAAAAAATAAAAAGAAATACTAAATGGACTCCAAAAATCCCGAAATAAATTTTCCCCGGCTTCTAAAATCAAGCCGGATTTAATGAACATTTATTTGGGGCCTAAATGCAATTTTGAAAAACGCACATTTTTCCTAAATTCAAATAAAAAGGCGAAAAACTCCAAAATAAAATCTTATTTGATTTTATTATTAAATCTTCATTATTTCTTTATTTTGGGAAAGTCATTTTATTCCCTCTCTCATATTTTGATAGTAGAAATAATTGAAGATGAAATAATTAAAATCAAATGATCCTATTTTCAAAATTTGAGAAAACTCAAATATGAAAATAACGAAATCCCCAACTCTCTTCGTGGGTCCTTGAGTTGTGTAGAATTTCTAGGATCGAGCAAAAATGCAACAAAAATATGCTATGCAGTGATGCTCTATGTATAACATTCTAAATTGAAAATTTGAGATGTTACAAACCTACCCCCTTAAGATGAATCTCGCCCTCGAGATTCGGGTTGGCTAGAAAATAGGTGAGGGTGGTCCTTAAGCAAATCTTCCTCTCGCTCCGAGGTGGCTTCATCCTCAGTGTGGTGGCTCCACTGAACTTTGCAAAACTTAATGACCTTGCTACGGGTGACTTGGCTAGCAAACTCGAGAATCGTAACTGGTTTCTCCTCATAGGTCAAATCATCATTCAACTGAATCGCTTCTAGTGGCACTGTATCTCTCAGTGGTATATCAGCCATCTCTGCGTGACACTTCTTCAACTGAGAAACATGAAACACATCATGAACTCCTGACAATCCATCGGGTAATTCCAACTTGTACGCAACTTCTCCCATGCGTTCCAAAACACAATAAGGTCCTACAAATCAGGGTGCTAACTTTCCTTTAACACCAAAACGCTTAACTCCTCGAAGTGGCGATACACGAAGATAAACTCTGTCTCCGACTTCGTATTCTGTCTCCTTGCGTTTTGAGTCCGCATAACTCTTCTGTCTTGACTGGGCTACCTTGAGCCTATCGCGAATCAACTTTACTTTCTGTTCAGACTCCTTAATCAAATCTGGTCCAAACAACTGGCGGTCTCCAACTTCATCCCACAACAACGGGGTCCTGCACCTCCTTCCGTACAAGGCTTCGAAAGGTGCCATCTTCAGACTGGTTTGGTAACTGTTGTTATAAGAAAACTCCGCATACGGCAAGTTGTCATACCAACTTGATCCATAATCCAAAGCACAAGCTCTAAGCATATCCTCCAAAATCTGGTTGACTCTCTCGGTTTGTCCATCTGTCTGTGGATGAAAAGCTGTGCTAAACTCCAGCCTGGTTCCCAAAGTTTCGTGCGACTGCTTCCAGAACTTTGAGGTGAATTGGGTTCCTCTATCTGATACGATACTCCTTGGAACTCCATGCAAGCATACAATCCTTGTCATGTATATCTTAGCCAATTTGGCACTGCTGTAGGTAGTCTTTACTGGAATGAAATGAGCTACGTTTGTCAAACGATCGACTACAACCCAAATCGAGTCATAGCCCGAATGAGTCCTGGGCAATCCCGTGATGAAATCCATACCTAGTTCATCCCACTTCCATTCGGGTATAGGCAATGGATGTAACAATCCTGCTGGCTTCTGATGTTCTGCCTTCACCCCCAGACATACATCACAAACTGCTACGTACTCTGCAATGTCCTTCTTCATTCCGGTCCACCAGAAAGTATTCTTCAAATCCAAATACATCTTGGTATTTCCTGGGTGAATCGAATATGGTGAATCATGTGCCTCTTGTAGAATCAACTTCCTGATCTCCGGGTCATTGGGCACATAAACACGGTCTTCAAACCATAGGGTATCGTGCTCATCCTCACGAAATCCCTTAGCTTTTCCTTCGCTCATTTTCTCCTTTATAGAGGCAATCTCTCTGTCAGTCTTCTGAGCTTCCCTGATCTTGTCTATCAAGGTTGACTGAATCTCCAATGCTGCTACATAGCCTCTCGGAACTATTTCCAAACATAGCTCGCAAAGATCCTCGGCTAATTCCTTTGGTATTTCTCCCGTCATTAGTGTGTTGACGTGACTCTTACGACTCAACGCGTCTGCTACAACGTTAGCCTTTCCGGGGTGATAATGTAATCTCATATCGTAATCTTTGATGAGTTCCAACCATCTCCTCTGCCTGAGATTTAGCTCCTTCTGCGTGAAGATGTACTTCAAACTCTTGTGAGCCGTATACACTTCACAATGATTTCCAATGAGGAAATGTCTCCAGTGTTGGGGAACGTAGTAATTTCAAAAAAATTCCTACGCACACGCAAGATCATGGTGATGGCATAGCAACGAGAGGGAAGAGTATTGTCCACGTACCCTCGTAGACCGTAAGCGAAAGCGTTATGACAACGCGGTTGATGTAGTCGTACGTCTTCACGATCTGACCGATCCAAGTACCGAACGTACTGCACCTCCGAGTTCAGCACACGTTCAGCTCGATGACGATCCCCGGGCTCCGATCCAGCAAAGCGTCGGGGATGAGTTCCGTCAGCACGACGACGTGGTGACGATGATGATGCTCTACCGGCGCAGGGCTTCGCCTAAACTCCGCGACGATATGACCGAGGTGGAATATGGTGGAGGGGGGCACCGCACACGGCTAAGGAACGATCCGTAGATCAACTTGTGTGTCCATGGGGTGCCCCCCTGCCCCCGTATATAAAGGAGCAAGGGGGGGTGCGGCCGGCCCTAGGAGGAGGCGCGCCGGAGGAGTCCTACTCCCACCGGGAGTAGGACTCCCCCCTTTCCTAGTTGGATTAGGACTTGGGGGGGGGGTAAGGGGAGGGAGAGAGGAAGGAAGGGGGGGCGCCGCCCCC
>LR880967.1:978917412-978949418 GCA_904067115.1 Aegilops sharonensis | reverse complement strand
TAGTTATGTTATATTACATGGTTAGTAAGAAACATCTTCCAGGGAGAATAGTTCCGTTAGGGGTTCCTTTCCCTGGGAGGCATGCCCTAAAGTGCATGTCCGGACTGCGAAAAGAGCAGAAAAACATCTGGGGGCAGGTAAATAAATGGGTAAGAAATCATCTTTTAGTTCACCGACCGAGTATTCCCTTAAGAACGCTAGCTTTCGGCTTCACCCAGTCTGAGGTACACATCCGGCTGACCCGGCAGTAACAATCGCAGAGGTGCTCCCTTTACCACCTAGCCGAACAATCGGGAACGTAGGGGTAAGCACAGGAGCCAGGCAACCCAGCTTGGCCAAAACTTAAGTCATATCAATGCATATAATGGTGAATAAAAGGTACATGCGGAAGTGTGACACATGTGTTGGGCATAAAGCCCGAATTAATAAGCTTCTGTTAAAGAAGCCCCCAGGTATAATGAGCGCGGGTAGCGCGTCAAGTGTGTGCGAACAAAGTTTTGACGAGGAAGATTTTTACAAGCAACTTTTTTCTGAGAAAGTATAATGCTTGGTCGAACCGAACACAAGTTAGAAATTTTAAAACTTTGAGCATGAAGGCAACTTAGCTGGTTAATGTGTTCGGTATTGACGATGCGGTCCGAGCTTGATGCGGGACAAGGTTCCATCCCCCAAGCCGGTCCCGAGGTGGCGGAGCAAAGAGCTCGGCACTATGAAGTGGTGACATAGCATGGTCAATGCAGGACGGCAGAGTGATGCCGAAGTCCCTGGCATGGGGTAATGAAGTGTTGACGAAGCCCCCTGTCCAGCCGAGGTGACGTCAAAGGATATAGTCCGGCTGGGTCATTTTCCTGTGCACAAAAAATAGTGCAGACCGGGGATAATAGTAATAATAGGAATTAAAAAAATGTTGCATAATAAATAATTTATGCAAAGCGAGTAGTAAAAGAAATATGGCCTGGCGCCGGAGTTGATGTCGATGCAGGTCGTCGGCGTAATGCAATAAAGGCGTGGCAAAGCCTGGATTCACTGGTCGGTCCGAGTTCCGGGTGCGGCGTTCGCCGAACTGTGTACGGAAACTGATTGAACCATCATGCGACCGTCGATAATGCGGCCACCATTTGATAGACCTGCGTACATATGCAGGACTAACCAGAGTAATAATTCCTTCGGAAAAATTTAACCCAAACGAGCAACAAGAAATACTAGGATTAATAGCACCTGGTTTATTTGTTGTAGCAATCCGAAGGAAGGTGATTCCCAAAATTGGGACTCGATCCGCGCACCCATGTCTGATCGGCTAGTGACGCCGAAGTGTCGGGAGTAGGTTGATGAAGAGATGGCGAAGCCCCCGGTCCAGCCGAGATGTCGAAGTAGGTCGGCGTGATGGACACCAGCTTGAAGAAGCAATAGTGCGGCCCTGCCGATGCAGGTCGTGACATGGTCGAAGCCGGCTTGATGAAGCGACCGCGCGGCGATGCCGGTATGCCCGCTCCGTGTAATCCGTGGGGCGGCGATGTTGGTGATGATTTATCATTCACGATGCCGGACTCTTGTTCGGCTTGCCGAGATGATGATCCGAAGAAGTTGAGCTTGGCTCAACAAAGTGATGACGTGTCTAGCGCAGGTCGGCCGCCGTGGAGCAATATTGCCGGACTGGTTTGACACCAGCAATGATGTTGAAGATCATGTTCAAAAGATCTTAAGGTTAGTGGGATGTGTTTGGGAACAATACACAATATCCCATACAAAACTTCCTTCAAAAAGGATGTCCGAAATCCCGTTCATAAAAAAGATGAATTTGGGTCGGATTCGTTCTCGCGCAGAAAACAAATCCGAAAAGTGATGCACGAATCGGAAGTTTCCCGGAGTTTGGACGGTCGGATCGAGCTGAATTTTTGGCAGGTGGTAGATAAGGGAATTCCGCAGCAAATCAACGGTTGGATCCTCCAAAGGACATCCGAGCTAGACGCTGGATACCACGCCCTAAACTCGTCCGGGTTCTCGTCCAGATTCAACAGGGCTCCGGTATATCGGAGATTGCCGGAGATTCCTCCATCGGAACTCGACGAAATTTTTGCAGGGTTGTTGTAGACTTAATTCCGCATAATTCCACCGAAGTAATCGTTTAGGCGACACTCGAGGAGGCGGTGGCGGCGGCGGATACAAGTTTGTTGTCCAGAAAAACAGCACGGTCGCCTGAGGGCAATGTTGACGTTGAGCCCCCGAGCTCCATGGATGACTCCTCCATGATTTTGATAGAGATCGGAGTTGGTGTTGATGAAGGCCTTCATCCGAACATGACGATCGGAGGTAGGGCGCAGTCCTCGGTCAAGCCAAGGTGACCAGTCGAGCTGGTGACGAAGAAGCCGAAGTAGCAGTTGACCTGCAGTCGAGCCATTGATCCTTTCGCCGATCACACAGCGAAACTCTCAATGAAAGCACCAATGTCGGTGTCAAAACCGGCGGATCTCGGGTAGGGGGTACCAAGCAGTGCGTCTTAGGATCAATGGTAACAGGAGACAAGGGACACGATGTTTTACCCAGGTTCGGGCCCTCTTGATGGAGGTAAAACCCTACGTCCTGCTTGATTGATATTGATGATGTGGATGTTACAAGAGTTGATCTACCACGAGATCAGAGAGGCTAAACCCTAGAAGCTAGCCTATGGTATGATTGTTGTTGTCTATCGACTAGCCTGGCCTCGGTTTATATAATGCACCAGAGGCCTAGGATAACAAGAGTCCTAGCCGAATACGCCGGTGGGGGAGGAGTCCTTGTCTTGATCGCCAAGTCTTGTGGAATCTTCCTTGTATGCGGCAACTGTCCGGACTGGCCCATGAGTATNTACCCAGGTTCGGGCCCTCTTGATGGAGGTAAAACCCTACGTCCTGCTTGATTGATATTGATGATGTGGATGTTACAAGAGTTGATCTACCACGAGATCAGAGAGGCTAAACCCTAGAAGCTAGCCTATGGTATGATTGTTGTTGTCTATCGACTAGCCTGGCCTCGGTTTATATAATGCACCAGAGGCCTAGGATAACAAGAGTCCTAGCCGAATACGCCGGTGGGGGAGGAGTCCTTGTCTTGATCGCCAAGTCTTGTGGAATCTTCCTTGTATGCGGCAACTGTCCGGACTGGCCCATGAGTATACGTCCATGGGGATCCTCGGCCCAATCCAACTGATCGGGAGATGACGTGGTGAGTACCCCCTAGTCCCGGACACCGTCACCGGCCCTAGGAGGAGGCGCGCCGGAGGAGTCCTACTCCCACCGGGAGTAGGACTCCCCCCTTTCCTAGTTGGATTAGGACTTGGGGGGGAAGGAGGAGAGGGGGAAAAGGAAAGGGGGGGGGGGGCGCCGCCCCCCCTCCTTGTCCTATTCGGGCTTGGGGGGGGGGGGGGGCCCCCCCCCCGGGGGGGGGGCCCCCCCCCCGGGGGGGGGGCCCCCCCCCCGGGGGGGGGGCCCCCCCCCCGGGGGGGGGGCCCCCCCCCCGGGGGGGGGGCCCCCCCCCCGGGGGGGGGGCCCCCCCCCCGGGGGGGGGGGGGCGCCGCCCCCCCTCCTTGTCCTATTCGGACTTGGGGGGGGGGGGAGGGGCGCGCGGCTGCCCCTTGGCCCCTTCTCCTCTTTCTCCACTAGGCCCACTAAGGCCCATTAGGTCAACGGGGGGTTCTGGTAACCTCCCGGTACTCCGGTAAAATGCCGATTTCACCCGAAACACTTCCAATGTCCAAACATAGGCTTCCAATATATCAATCTTTATGTCTCGACCATTTCGAGACTCCTCGTCATGTCCGTGATCACATCCAGGACTCCGAACGAACTTCGGTACATCAAAACTTATAAACTCATAATAAAACTGTCATCGTAACGTTTAGCGTGCGGACCCTACGGGTTCGAGAACTATGTAGACATGACCTAGAACTATTCTCGGTCAATAACCAATAGCGGAACCTGGATGCCCATATTGGTTCCTACATATTCTACGAAGATCTTTATCGGTCAAACCGCATAACAACATACGTTGTTCCCTTTGTCATCGGTATGTTAATTGCCCGAGATTTGATCGTCGGTATCCAATACCTAGTTCAATCTCGTTACTGGCAAGTCTCTTTACTCGTTACGTAATGCATCATTCCGTAACTAACTCATTAGCTACATTGCTTGCAAGGCTTATAGTGATGTGCATTACCGAGAGGGCCCAGAGATACCTCTCCGACAATCGGAGTGACAAAACCTAATCTCGAAATACGCCAACCCAACATCTACCTTTGGAGACACCTGTAGTACTCCTTTATAATCACCCAGTTACGTTGTGACGTTTGGTAGCACCCAAAGTGTTCCTCCGGTAAATGGGAGTTGCATAATATCATAGTTACAGGAACATGTATAGGTCATGAAGAAAGCAATAGCAATATACTAAACGATCAAGTGCTAGGCTAACGAAATGGGTCATGTCAATCAAATCATTCTCCTAATGATGTGATCCCATTAATCAAATAACAACACATGTCCATGGTTAGGAAACATAACCATCTTTGATTAATGAGCTAGTCAAGTAGAGGCATACTAGTGACTATATGTTTGTCTATGTATTCACACATGTATCATGTTTCCGGTTAATACAATTCTAGCATGAATAATAAACATTTATCATGATATGAGGAAATAAATAATAACTTTATTATTGCCTCTAGGGCATATTTCCTTCATCCAGGTCTTCAACGCATGCACTACGGCTGCTAACTCCAAATCATGCGTGGCATAGTTTAGCTCATGAGGCTTAAGCTGTCGTGAAGCATACGAAACAACTCTTCCCTCCTGTATAAGCACTGCTCCAGGTCCTCGACGTGAAGCGTCGCAATACACCTCATAATCCTTGGTCTGATCTGGCAGAATTAACACTGGTGAGGTAACCAAATTCTTCAACTCTTGGAAACTAGCTTCACACTCCTCAGTCCAAATGAACTTGGTGTCCTTCTTCAATAATTCTGTCATGGGCTTCGCAATCCTTTAGAAATTCTCAATGAATCTCCGATAGTATCCTGCGAGTCCAAGGAAACTCCGGATCTCTCCAACTGTTGTTGGTGCTTCTCAGTTGGTTACAGTGACAACTTTAGTGGGGTCTACTGCTATACCTTCTCCGGATATAACATGTCCAAGAAATCCAACTTCCTTCAACCAAAACTCACACTTGCTGAACTTGGCATACAACTGGTGTTCTCTGAGCTTCTCGAGTACCAAACGCAAATGCTCCTTATGTTCCTCTTCATTCTTCGAGTAAACCAAAATATCATCAATGAACACCACGACGAACTTATCCAAAAATTCCATAAACACTTTGTTCATCATGTTCATAAAATAGGCAGGTGCGTTAGTCAGACCAAATGACATAACGGTATACTCATACAGCCCGTACCTGGTGGTAAAAGCCGTCTTAGGTATATTCTGCTCTCGAATCTTCAACTTATGGTACCCTGATCGTAAATCGATCTTGGAAAATACCTTAGCTCCTTGCAATTGGTCAAACAAGTCATTGATCATCGGCAGTGGGTACTTGTTCTTAATGGTCACTTCATTCAATCCTCGATAATCAACAACCATTCTTAATGATCCATCCTTCTTCTCCACTAGAAGTACTGGTGATCCCCAAGGCGAAGAACTTGGGCGAATAAAACCTTTATCCAGTAACTCCTTAATCTGCTTCTTAATTTCCTCCAAATCTTGGGTTGGCATCCTATACGGTCTCTTAGATATCGGCCCAGTGCCTGGCAGTAGTTCAATCAGAAACTCAATGTCTCTATCCGGTGGCATGCCTGGCAACTCTTCCGGAAACACGTCCGGGTAATCCCTTACCACTGGTACTTCCTCCTGCACAACTCCTGTTAAGGAATTTACATGTGCTCTCCTCGGCTCATGCCGTGATACATACTTGATTCTCCTCCCTTCTGGGGTGGTAAGCAAAATCGACTTACTGGCGCAATCTATGTTCCCTCCATACTTCGATAACCAATCCATGCCTAATATCACATCCAATCCTTGCGATTCCAGAACTATTAGGTCCGAGGGAAATACATAGTGTCCAATCCTTAATGGCAGTCGATCACACCATATACTAGCCATGTATTCTGCTCCGGGTGAGGTTACTAGCATGGGTGACCTAAGGGGTTGGGTTGGTAGTTTATACTTATCCACAAATCCCCTTGATATGTACGAATGTGATGACTTAACCAAAAACTTACCTATTACCGCGTCTGGCTGAGCTTCAACCTCCTCCACGGTAACCTGGTTCACTTGTCCTTTGTTGAAAGGATTCGGCTTCTTTCCTGAGCTTCCATTGCCATTACCATTTTGGCCTTCCGGACAATCATTTGCATAATGCCCGGTCTTGCGGCACTTAAAGCAAGTGATGTGGCTCAGGTCTACCTTGGATGGTGTTGACGGTTTGGTGCGGTTCTGTCCATTGCTTCCTCCATTCCCGTTTCCATTCTTGGTGCCATTATGGTTGTGCGAGCTACCTCCTCCATGGGTATGCTGAAATTGTCCTCCTGTCTTCGGTGTAAAGCAAAGTTTCTGCTGAGCTCCAGAGTTATTCTTCCCCTGTCCATACTTCCTCTTGCGATAGTCAATCTGCTGCTGCTTCCCTTCAATCATAAGAGCATGATCTACCAACTCCTGGTAGTTATTGAAGGTGGCTACCATCAACTGCATGCTCAGCTCATCATTCAGTCCTTCTAGAAACTTCTCCTGCTTGGCTGCATCCGTAGCCACGTCATCTGGGGCATAACGTGCTAACTTACTAAAATCATCCACATACTGGCCAACTGTCCGTCCTCCTTGGCGCAAGTTACGAAACTCACGCTTCTTCATGGCCATAGCTCCTGCTGAAACATGGGCAGTACGGAAAGCTTGCTGAAACTGATCCCATGTGACAGTGTCTACATGGTAGGTGGCTGTAAAATTCTCCCACCATGCTGTTGCGGGTCCTTCGAGCTGATGTGCGGCAAATTTCACCCTTTCTCCATCTGTACATCCTGCAGTGGTCAACTCCCTCCCTATCTTACGGAGCCAATCATCTGCAACAATCAGCTCGGTGCTACTGGAAAACACCGGTGGATTCAGCCTTACGAAACGGGTCAAATGGTCAACTGGTGGTGGTGGCGGTGGGTTGTTGTTGTTGTTGTTGTTGTTGTTGTTGTTGTTGTTGTTGTTGTTGTTGTTGTTGTTGTTGCCTTGGTTCTGTACGAATGTTTGAATCAAGGCATTCTGCTGCTGAATCAACTGAGTGATCTCTGGCGGGAAAAAAATCCGGGGTCGCGTCTCGGAGGCATCTGAGGGTTTTAAGAAAAGACGAGAGTTAAGAATAGAATGAGGTCTAGAGAGAAAACACTACCCATATGCACATGAGACAAAAATCACACAATATCACTCCAATCAATTCAAACAAGGGCATACAACGGTCTATCTATCGTACAAAAGTGCTGAAACTAAAACTAATCTGTAATGGGGGAATCTACTACTGTTATGGTGGTCAACTAGATAATCTGCTCCGATGAAGACTCCATGATATCTGCTCCAGCTTCATCTTCGAAATCATCATCGCTAGGATCGGAATTGGTGTCGTCGATGATGATGTAGTTCTCTGGACAGGTGCTATCTTCATCTTCTCCTCCGGGTGCTGAATTTCCCATGAGTTCTTCAATCTTCTCCTTGAGATCGCCGTTTTGTCCCACTAGAGCTACAATCTCCTTCATGTAGTCCTTGCGAGTGGCCTTCAGTTCTCCTTCTAGTTCGATAATCTTGGCTTTTGCTGTCTTCAACTCCATCATGTCTGCGCATATCTGGTTCTCCTGGCGTCGAATGTGCTGGTTTAACTCCTGGATGAAAGCTGCAATGGATCGATCCTTCTTAGTGCCAACTATCTCCCATTGTTCATCTCGGCGCCCGCAAATCTGGTAGATAGTATCCTTGAGGTCTTCTTTGTAAACTTCTCCAATGCGTCCCATGGTTATGTGAGCTGCCATGCTCTTTCCCAAACTCCAGGTTGGTGCATTGAAAACACACTCTATGGGCTCCGTGATTGGCGCAAACGTCCTTCCGGGAACTTGAGCTTGAATCTTCCAGTGCTCTTCTTCGGGTAAAGTGGAATTGTAGGTCCCGGTGAAGCTTGGTAATCCGATGTTTAGGTACTTAGTGACTTCCTTCAGGTGTCGTCCAAAGGGTGTATATTCATCCGGCTGGGTGAACTTGATCCTCGCTTCCGTCATCCTAAAAGAGTAAAAAAGATGAGGAGTCAGAAATGAGTAGAGAGAGTAGTGATCTAGGGCTTTAGCTTAATGGTCGTGTCCTACAGTCAGCGTGTGCTCTGATACCATCTTTGTAGCGACCAGACCTCAAACAGTCTGATCTCTGTGCTCAGTGTCATCCCTGGATCAGTAATGTTGACACCACACAGTACTCGGAGGATTTATAACAGAGTAGCAATCACACACTTATTACAATCGAATGTCTCAAGAGAGAACTTAATAAAATAAATATGACTTAAGGCCATCTAAATACGATAACAGCGGAAGGCTTGGAAGAATAAGCGAGTCCATCAACTCCAACGGCATCACTGAGTATAGAACCACGACCTAAGCACCTTACTCTTCGTCTGAAAAGTCTGCAACATGAAACGTTGCAGCCCGAAAATGGGTCAACACATGGAATATGCTGGCAATGTAACACATAGAGAATAATGGAATGATAAGCTATACTACATGCATATATGGCTGGTGGATAGCTCTATGGTTACAGTTTTGCATAAAGCCAATTTTTCCCTACTGCAAAGGAATACATTTATTTAACTATCATGGTGGTTGTTAAACATTGAGAATGATTGACAGCATTCTCAATCCCAATTAAAAGTACTCAATAAAAACCCAACAATACTAATTAGAAGTAACATGATGAGATTCACATGATATCCAAGTACTAGATACTCAAGATGTCCATAACCGGGGACACGGCTAACCATGATTAGTTTATACACTCTGCAGAGGTTTGCGCACTTTTCCCCACAAGACTCGATCGCCTCCTTTTGATTTCTCGCACTACATGATGTTTGAGAAACGGATGACCGAGACATAGTCTTTCAGAAGCGCTAGCACCTTACATGTGGGTAGACCGTACCAACCTACATCCCCTACATCAGCTAGCCTACCCGTAAGAGTTCGCACAACTTAATCAACTACGCCAGAGCCCATAATGGCTTGTGGCTGCACACGTAAGTTTCTAGTTTGAATAATCTCATGATCCCTTTGAGCCTGGGTGGCGGTCCGAAGAAATACAGGCAAGTCCTGATAGAAACCAGGTGCCTCAATCCACCAAGATGTGTGTTTAAGTTGCCACCTTAAATAAACCATTAATTTAACAATCTCACATCTGTCATGGAATTCAGTCACCCAATCCGCGTCTACTAGCATAGCATGGCATAATAAGCAAACGTAGAAGTAACTCCCCAGGGTTTGATAATAAAACAGGTAATAGGTACTACCTCAAATCTACTTCCCAAAACCCACAATTTAATTAGATCCTAATCATGCAATGTTTGAGGATAGATCTAATGCATAAAAACTGGGTAGTAGAAAAGATATGATCAAAGTGTTACTTGCCTTGCTGATGATCCGCGAAACCTAGAGACTCGAAGTAACAGGCGGCGCACTCCGGGTATTCTATCGCAGACAAACAAACAAGCATACAATAAATACTCATCTAATGCACAGGTAAAACTCAAATAGATCTAACAAGATAGTTCAACTTAAGAACTCCGGTTTGCAAAAAGAATCAAATCAGACGCAACGAAAGTCAAACGGCGGAAAAAAACAGCTTCGTTTTACTAATCTGGATCTAAGTCAAATTTTATAGAAGCAAAAACTTGTTTAAGTAGGTTATTCGGAAAGAGAGTTTCGAGACGAAACTCCAGGCGCTTGAATCGCCTGATTCCGATAAACGAGCGAAAAGTTATACTAAAACGAAAATCGGATCAAGAATCGCGATCAGAAAAATCGCGGATTAAATCCGAGAAAAAGAAAAACGACGAACGGGTTAACAAACGGACGTTCGTTAACTAAACTAATCTGACTAACACGTTCGTTTAAATGAACTAACGGAGGAACGTCCGTTAATTAGCCTAAACCGAAAAAAAAACCGAAACTAATTAAAAAAACGAAAATAAAAAACCAAAAAACCCGAAGAAAACCGCCCGGTTTTTAGAAAAACCGGCGACATGCGGATCGAGGCGGCGGCGAACCTCGGCCGGCGGGATCCGGCGACGGCGGCGGGTCCGGCGGGGTCGGGCGGGGCGGCGGCGGGGTCGGCGGGGTCAGCGGCGGCGGGGTCCGGCGGGCGGCGGCGGGATCCGGCGACGGGAGCGGGGCGGCGGCGGCGGCGGCGGGGTCGGGGCGGCTGGCGGCTAGGGTTTCGGCCCTGGGTGGGCCGGCTTATAAAGCCCCCGCGGGCCGGGAGTCCTAGGCGGACACGGCCCGTAGGTCGGTGCACGTTTTTTTAAATAATTACGCGTAGAAACAAAATAAAAAGAATTACTAAAGGGACTTCAAAAATCCTGAAATAAAATTTTCCCGGCTTCTAAAAGCAAGCCGGATTTAATGAACATTTATTTGGGGCCTAAATGCAATTTTGAAAAACGCGCATTTTTCCTAAATTCAAATAAAAAGGCGAAAAACTCCAAAATAAAATCTTATTTGATTTTATTATTAAATCTTCATTATTTCTTTATTTTGGGAAAGTCATTTTATTACCTCTCTCATATTTTGATAGTAGAAATAATTGAAGATAAAATAATTAAAATCAAATAATCCTATTTTTAAAATTTGAGAAAAACTCAAATATGAAAATAACGAAATCCCCAATTCTCTCGGTGGGTCCTTGAGTTGTGTAGAATTTCTAGGATCGAGTAAAAATGCAACAAAAATATGCTATGCAGTGATGCTCTATGTATAACATTCCAAATTGAAAATTTGGGATGTTACATTTATTATCCTCCAAAACCCTTCAATCCAGAACTCACCTGTGTTAAAGGAGAGGGGTTAAATAAGGAGAGGGAGGACTAATCCACATTTTAGTAGGGGTACCCCTGACTAAAAAAATTTAGTCTCAAGACTAGTTTTAGCCCCTCTTTAGTCAGGGGTGCTTGAAACTTTAGCCTCTTAAAGAGACTATTTTTAGTCAGAATAAAATAAGTCCCTTGAATCCAAACACCCTCTAAGAGAATGAGATGAGCCCAATAAACCGGAAAGAAGGGAGTATATCACGTTTTCTGTTCGTGGTTTTACTAACAAACTACTATTATGTATCCACAAAACTTGTTGAATATTCCTTTTTGGAAATTGTAAACATCATAAGTATCTTCTTTTAGTATAATTGTGTATAGAATATAAACATGTACTGTTTTCTTTCTAGTTTGTTAGGCCTAACTCGAAATTTTCAGTAACCAGGTCAGAATCTGAGAGGGATCACAGAAAATTCTAGTAGCAACACTGTCATCCATAAGCTTGTTCAAACGGGTATGACGACTCGTACGGCTATTTGGGTACACCATGCACCGGAGGAGATTCTCCCTTATACGTAACACCTCTAATTGATGAATGGAAAGTCCCTTTTCCGCACAAAAAAAGGATATTCATCCAGCATGGTCTCTCGTCCTCTTCCTTTTATTCACTCCTTCACTAGACAATTAGGAGTAGAGATTGCCACATTGATATAAATATTTAATACGTTAGCTCGTGTTTTTACTTGCCCTGATGTGATTATACAAATAAGTATTTATAAATTTCGCCCGTGATTTATCTACCTAAATAAAAAAACAATTGCACCTTCTGCCCGAAAATACTTGTCGGAGAAATGGATAAAAATAGATGTATCTAAAACTAAAATACGTCTGGATACATCCATCCATTACTCCGACAAGTATTTCCGAATGAGTAGAGTATATGGTAAGAACTTATTGACTTATCAAATAAAACATAATTTTATTTTATATAAGACGGTAAAAGATGGAATAGTTAAGATGATTTAGAAATAAAATGATGAATAAAATAGGAGGGCACTATTTTTTAAATGACAAAGATAATTACCCATGCGTTGTCCACATGTTATAAATATTCTAGTATGTTAGTCCATGATTTACCTACCCATATTATTTTGGAACACAATACAATCGCAGATGCTCTCATACGCATGCATATACTCACCCAAAGATACTAAGCTGACGCAACATATTAAGATTAACGAAGTTACCACAGACGTCTCGTAGTCGCGGGGAACGTCTCCTCTAGCCGAACAAACATTGCCGGAATGTCTAAAATAAATCCAGAAAAAAATGCATGCACCGGTGCCAAGTCTATTACTTAAACCTTGATGGGTTGTAAATAAGTGTTTATAAAGCCCTACCGATGACTACCTAAATAAAAATCATGTTTTCATCATTTTTTATTGGTTTACGAAAGACAACATAATTTTATTTGTTAACTCAATAAAAGGTGGGATATTTAAGACGTTTTTCATGGGAAATCGGTGAAAAACCCCCAAAGACAAAGGAAAATCAAAACAAAAAGAAGGAGGAAAAACATATGTAAGGTTGGACGAATCACTTTGGAAAAGAACACCTTTTTTAAGTACTCTCTCCGTTCCTAAATATAAGTCTTTCTAGAGATTCCACTACGGACTACATACAAAGCAAAATGAGTGAATCTACACTTTAAAGTACGTCTATATATATCTGTATGTAGTCCTTATTGAAATCTTAAAAAAATATATTTTGGAATTGAGGGAGTACTATATAACTAAGTAGAGAGGAATTTTGTAAGATTTGTTTCGTTAGCAAATTTCCCTATATACGGAAGTAGTAATTCTTCTGTCTAGGGCACGTCTAAATTGCACATCTAAGTGACTAAATCAAATATAAAGGAAATAGAAAATACCCACACGAATCTCCGCGCAAGATCAGTGACATAAGACTTAGATGTGTAATATTTATAACACATTTAGATGTGCTTTAGCAAAACTGTTCTTTTATTCGGAGTATGAATTTTAGGATTTGATTTGATGGATCCGTTGTGGACGTTGACTTTGAATGCTTGCCCGGTCATTGTGCGCGGACGGCCCGAACGCGGACATATAGGCCCCAGATGGTCATTGTGTTTGTAAATCAAAGGGAAACTTTTGATCTATAGGTGTATATACACCCTAAAAAATAGTAATTAAATAAAAACTTCTGAAAATATTTTAGAAATAAAGTTAACCTTCCGTTGTACTTGTAAGAAAAATTCCACAAAATGAAAAACACTCGTAGACTTTTCAGCCAAAATAGTGTGAATAGTGACCTATAATAGCAAATAAATTTTGTTTTTCTCAATGCTTGGTTTTTTGTTTGACAAAGTTTATATACTAATGCAAAAAGTCTAGTTTATTCAAAAAAACTAAACTTTTTTTATAGTTATTAAAAAAATCATATAGGGTGTATATACTCCCCGGAACCAAAAGGTATTACTACCAAATGTTATCTGCCACGTGCTACCAATTTGACTTTTCCCTGTTTTGTCAATGGGAGATATATCACGTTTTCTATCCATGGTTTTACTAACAAACTACTATTATGTATCCATAAAATTTGTTGAGTATTCCTTTTTGGAAATTATAAACATCTCTTTTAGTATGATTGTGTATAGGATATAAACATGTACTGTTTTCTTTCTAGTTTGTTAGGCCTAACTTGGAATTTTCAGTAACCAAGTCAGAATTTGAGAGGGATCACAGAAAATTCCAGTAGCATCGCTGTCGTCCATAAGCTTGTTCAGACGGGTATGACTCGTACGACTATTTGGGTACACCATGCACCGGAGGAGATTCTCCTTTATATATAATCGAGACTATAACACCCCTAGCTTTTTTTGCGAGAAAATTTCTGATCTATTTATCTTCAATTATGACAGTACAACAAACACAATAAATAAAAAATTACATCCAGATCCATAGACCACATAGCGACGACTACAAGCACCGAAGCGAGCCGAAGGCGTGCCGCCGTCATCGCCCCTCCCTCGCCGGAGCCGGGCACACCTTGTAGTAGGAGATGATAACCCACAAGTATAGCGGATCGCAACAGCTTTCGAGGGTAGAGTATTCAACCCAAATTTATTGATTCGACACAAGGGGAGCCAAAGAATATTCTTAAGTATTAGCAGTTAAGTTGTCAATTCAACCACATCTGGATAACTTAGTATCTGCAGCAAAGTGTTTAGTAGCAAAAGTGGTATGATAATAAAGGTAATGGTAGCAAAAGTAAAGATGAATGTTTTTGGGTTTTTTGTAGTAGTTGTAACAGTAACAACGGAAAAGTAAATAAGCGAAGAACAATATGTGAAAAGCTCGTAGGCACCGGATCAGTGATGGATAATTATGCCGGATGCGATTCCTCATGCAATAGTTATAACATAGGGTGATAGAACTAGCTCCAATTCATCAATGTAATATAGGCATGTATTCCGTAAATAGTCATACGTGCTTATGGAAAAGAACTTGTATGACATCTTTTGTCCTACCCTCCCGTTGCAGCGGGGTCCTTACGGAAACTAAGGGATATTAAGGCCTCCTTTTAATAGAGAACCGGACCAAAGCATTAACACATAGTGAATACATGAACTCCTCAAACTACGGTCATCACCGAGAAGTATCCTGATTATTGTCACTTCGGGGTTGTCGGATCATAACACATAATAGGTGACTATAGACTTGCAAGATAGGATCAAGAACACACATATATTCATGAAAACATAATAGGTTCAGATCTGAAATCATGGCACTCGGGCCCTAGTGACAAGCATTAAGCATCGCAAAGTCATAGCAACATCAATCTCAGAACATAGTGGATACTAGGGATCAAACCCTAGCAAAACTAACTTGATTACATGGTAAATCTCATCCAACCCATCACCGTCCAGCAAGCCTACGATGAAATTACTCACGCACGGCGGTGAGCATCATGAAATTGGTGATGGAGGATGGTTGATGATGACGACGGCGACGAATCCCCCTCTCCGGAGCCCTGAACGGACTCCAGATCAGCCCTCCCGAGAGAGATTAGGGCTTGGCGGCGGCTCTGTGTCGTGAAAATGATGAAACTTTCTCTCTGATTTTTTTCTCCCGAGACGGAATATATGGAGTTGGAGTTGAGGTCGGAGGAGGTCCAGGGGGACCACGAGATAGGGGGGCGCGCCCTAGGGGGGGCGCCCCCCTGTCTCGTGGACATGCCCTGGGCCCCCTGGTGTATTTCTTTCGCCCAATAATTCTTATAAATTCCAAAAAGTGCCTCCGTTGATTTCCAGGTCATTCCGAAAACCTTTTCTTTTCTACACATAAAACAACATCATGGTAGTTCAGCTGAAAACAGCGTCAGTCCGGGTTAGTTTAATTCAAATCATGCAAGTTAGAGTCCAAAACAAGGGCAAAAGTGTTTGGAAAAGTAGATACGTTGGAGACGTATCAGTAGACAGTCGGAAAGTTGTTGTGCTAAGGCCCTGTATGACCAGTGCAGCAAAACAGCAACCGCCGCCGATGAAGAATAACGTAAATCGGAAGGATCCAACCTGAAGACAGACGAACATAGATGAACTACAACCAGATTCGAGCAAATCCACCAAGGACAGATTTGCCGGAGACACACCTGCACACGCCCACCGACGATGCTAGACACACCATCGGGACAGGGGCTAGGCGAGGAGAATCTTATTCCATCTTCACGGAGCCGCCGTCCTCTCGTCTTCCTGAGCAGGACATAAACCTAATAAAAACGCAAAGGAACAACTGAAAATAAAGCCCTCTCGCTGGTAAGGGCCGAGATCCATCGCACCGCCATGACCCCTAGTTGATGAATGGATAGTTCCTTTTCCGCACAAGAAAGGATATTCATCCAACATGGTCTCTCTTCATCTTCCTTTTCTTCTTTCCTTCACTAGATAATTATCCACGCATTGCCACATTGATATAAATATTTAATACATTAGCTCGTGTTTTTACTTGCCCTGATGTGATTATACAAATAAATATTTATAAATTTCCGCCCGTGGTTTATCTACCTAAATAAAAATACTTGTCGGAGAAATGGATAAAAATGGATGTATCTAAAACTAAAATACGTCTAGATATATCCATCCATTACTCCGACAAGCCCTGTTCAAGAATTCATCCGATTAACCAGTTAACTTGCTGATGAATCCCTGCTCGTAGGGTCACCGAGTAGCCGATTAACTGATTAATCGCCCGATTAATTGATTAAATGGCCGATTAACTTGCTGATTAGCCTATTAATCCCCTACTCATTAGCCAACCGAGCAGCTACCAGTTAACGATTTCCTATACAATGCCGACAAGTATCTCCGAATGGAGGGAGTATTTGGTAAGAACTTATTGAAATAAGACAATAAACGATGGAATAGTTAAGATGATTTTGAAATGAAACAATGAATAAAATAGGAGAGGAAAAATTAAAACGGAGAGAGGGAGGGAAAACGTATATAAGATTGGACGAAATACTTTGTGTGGCATTAGGAGCGACACTATTTTTTAAATGACATAGACAATTGCTCATGCTTTGTCACATGCTATAAATATTCTAGTATGTTAGTCCATGATTTACCGACATGTATTATTTTGAAACACAATACAATCGCAAATGCTCTCATACGCATACATATACTCACCCAAAGATACTGAGCTGACATAACATATTAAGATTGATGAAGTCACCACAGACGTTTTGTAGTCGCAGGGAACGTCTCCTCTAACCGAATAAACGTTGCCGTAATGTCTAAAATAAATCTAGAAAATGCACCGGTGCCAAGTCTATTACTTAAACCCTGATGGGTTGTAAATAAATGTTTTATAAAGCCCTACCAATGACTACCTAAATAAAAATCATGTTTTTATCATTTTTTTATTGGTTTATGAAAGACAACATAATTTTATTTGTTAACTAAATAAAAGGTGGGATATTCAATACGGGTTTCATGGGAAACCGGTGAAAGACCCAAAGACAGAGGAAAATCAAAAAGAAAAGAAGGAGGAAAAACGTATGTAAGGTTGGACGATTCACTTTGGAAAACAACACCTTTTTAAAGTAATCTCTCCGTTGCTAAATATAAATCTTTCTAGAGATTCCACTACGGACAACATTCGAAGCAAAATGAGTGAATCTACATTCTAAAGTATGTCCATATACATTTGTATGTAGCCCGCATCGAAATCTCTAAAAGGACTTATATTTAGGAACGGAGGGGGTACTATATAAGTAGGTAGAGAGAAAAAAAATTGTTACTCTTCGTCAAGGGAATCACTACCTCCAAATACCCTAGAGTTGGGACCGGCCCCACCTGTCATCGTCACCGGCTCAGGGCTAATAGGCGTCTTGTGTGCGAAATTTCCCAAAAAACATGCTTATTTCCCTCCCCACCCGGAAAGCACCGAAAGGGGGGCGAATCTGTGCGCGTCCAGCGTAAGCATCACGCGAGCCGCGGGCGGCCGTCGATCCGCGATCGGACGGCCCGGGCCGCCCCTCCGCCCTATATAAAGCGGCCCCGGCCTGCCCACACCCAAATCCTCCGACTCCTTCTCGACCCCCCTCTTGCCCCGTGGTCCCCAACCGCCGCCCGCCGCCGCCGCAGAGGGGAGAGGCGGCCGCCGCCCGCCGCCGCAGCACCGTCGGCCCCGTCGCCCCCGCCGGCCGGTACGTACGCGCGACGCCGCGCCCCCTCCCTATGTTCGATCTGTTTTCCAGGGCCTGATCTGTGCCGGATTTCGGTGATTTAGGGTTTGATCCCATGGCGTCCAAGAGGATCCTCAAGGAGCTCAAGGACCTGCAGAAGGACCCTCCCACCTCGTGCAGCGCAGGTGATTCACCCTCCGCCCCGTTCGATTCCGTCTAGATCTCGCCCCGAGTAGAATTGCGTGTGGATGAGGCGCGCCGTCTGCGTGGTATGGTTGTGTTGGCCGTTGTCACTGGTCATGGGGTTAGGTTGTCGATTGTTTAGCCGTGCTCGCGCAGTGCGGGTTTGCTGGATTGATTGGTGGAGAGCACTCTACTTATGAACTGTACATGTCCTATTAATATGATTGACTCATGTCATGTGTGTGATGTATCTTCTCAGCAGGTCATTAAAAAACCCTTGGATATTTGTACTGTTAGGTTAAGGTATGCCAACCTTAATACAGTTTACTGTCAACAGCTCATTAGGTCAGTACCACATGGGTGGAACATGCACCACAGTAGCACTGTATGCTATATTAATTTCCATTAACCAAAAGAAATTAAATCGCCAAGTACTGCAGTTTATATGGACAGTTAGGCATGGACTAGGACTACTTATTAAACATACAGTACCAACCTTATCTGTTAGGCATGGACTAGACCATTTAAGAAACATAAACAGTGCCATGTGAGGTGTCAATGGTCACCTGTATTCCTTGGTCTATCAATGCATACTCGAAGAAATATAAATACTGAAGCAACTTTAGCTTTGTTAATGTTGTTTAAACCTGATTTAAGGAACATAAACACTACTAGCCTAGCCTGATCAATAGAGATAATTGTCAAGAGTGGCCTATGTTTTAGTAGGTTGCAATGATCACCTGTTTTCCCTGGTCTATCAGTTCCTACTGGGAGAAATATAATTACTGGAGCAACTTTAGTATTGTTAATGTTGTGTAGAAGCATGAACAGTACCAGAGTAACCAATAGAGAGAATCATCAAGAGTGGCCTATGTTTTAGAGCTGGAGGTTGTAATGGTCACCTGTTTTCTTTGGTCTATCAATGCATATAGGAATAAATAAAATTACTGAAGCAACTTTAACATTCATAATGTGTGTAAACCTGATGTTCCATGTTTTAATGGAGATACCTGGCTACAGTGGATGTCCTGGTCTCCTGGGTGACTTGATGTTATTTAATACAGTAGTTGGTTCCACTAACCTCTTGAAATTAAAATCAATGAACTTTGAATTATTCTAATCATTGTATTGGATGTATATAGGATTGATAACCCTTGATAACATAATGTCTTTTCTAATTTTTAACTTGTTCACACAATTAAATCTAGAAACTATTTGATCTTGCAGCAAATGAGACTTGTTTTTCTTACTCAATACTTGACTGGCTTGGTATGAATGTGTTTGTCTGACTGTTGTGTAATACTGTATTTCTCTCCTTTTATCTGGGCAGGTCCTGTAGGTGAGGACATGTTCCACTGGCAGGCCACTATCATGGGACCCTCGGACAGCCCGTTCACCGGTGGCCTATTTTTGGTGAACATTCATTTCCCACCGGATTACCCCTTCAAGCCCCCGAAGGTAATTTCCAGTGTACCGAACTGACCTTTGTAAAAAAATAGTTCATCTTGATCCTTTGATGCTGGAATTGCTGTTACACGAATGTCTTGGGGCTCCTCAAACAACTGGGTTGCTGCTGCCTGCTATGTATCTATTTTTGTCTAACATTCAGACATGAACATATTTCAGGTCTCTTTCCGCACCAAGGTGTTCCACCCAAACATCAACAGCAACGGCAGCATTTGCCTTGACATTCTCAAGGAACAGTGGAGCCCGGCTTTGACCATATCAAAGGTAATGATGTGCATTCCTAGCTTGGACGTTCCGTTTTTGCTTAAAGCTTGTTGCTGATGTATGAGCTTGGTTCCTTCAGCAACTTCAACTCACAAAAATTCTTTGGTTATGTTTCTCTTAACATTTACCTGTCTCTGTTAACAGGTCCTGCTGTCAATCTGTTCGTTGCTGACGGACCCAAACCCCGATGATCCTCTGGTGCCCGAGATCGCTCACATGTACAAGACTGACCGGGCCAAGTATGAGTCCACGGCGCGCTCCTGGACACAGAAGTACGCCATGGGCTAGAGCCTGGAGGGCCAGCTGGTGACCATGGATGCGCCGAACCCCAGAACCGTTATCACCTAAATAACCAGCCAAAAGTATCACCCCACCCCGTGACGAAGTGAATGGACTTTTGAGGCCGTCGTGCCCCTGTTGAACTCGTATGAATGTACTCTTGCCATGTCAAGTCCGTTGGGTCTGGGTAGTCTGTTCTACCTGACGTTTCGTTATCCATTAAGTTAAATCTCTGTCGTATCTATGATATGTGCGGCTATCCATTGCATGCTTTGATTTGGGTTTTTTGGCTGGGAAAGAATTGTGGGTTTAGAGAGCCCAAAGTATTTTGAAGTTGAAAATGTCGAAGCATAGTACCTAAAATCCCTAAGAAAAATCCAAGTGCCTAAAATCAATGCCTGCCTTGGTCTGTAATTTTTCTGAATGATTAGCAATGCAAACTTTTCTTTGGAATTGCATACAAAGTAGAGAATCCGTTTGACTAGCAATTAATATGGGACGGAGGGGGAGTAGCTTTACTCCTTGAAATGCTTGATGGATTGGAGAGAAGAAAATGGTTTTCCAGTGAAAATTTTGTGGAAAATCTGAAAAAAAAATATAAAGTATGTTTAAGAGGGTGATGTGAAATTCCAAGTTCAAAAAATAAACCATTTAAGAGGGTGATGTTGTGGAGTATAAAGACATTGGGCACTATTCAATGTTGATTTTTGTTTCTTTACCTTGTATAAACGAATTTGTGTACTTGGAATTTCACATGGTAACAGGACATCACTACTGTATATTTTAGATGTTTCCAGCGAAACTTGATTTCCACATGTCAATGGATTTTTTATTTTCTGCAGGGTAGGGAGAAGCCTTGCGCCTTCTTTTTTTGAAGGCAAGTGACTTCGCAAACTGCTCAATTTTGCCCTCTAGGGCCGGGAACTAATGAATAAAAAAGGGTTGGATACGCCCCTCTACCATATCTAGAGAAATAGAATAGTCCTTTTATACAGACTGCTAAGTGCGGAGACGGGAATCGAACCCGTGACCTCAAGGTTATGAGCCTCGTGAGCTACCAAACTTGGCGTCAAGCAGACATCACATGAGTATACAAGAAAGAATAAATCCAGTCGCCACCCTCCAGAGGATCTTGATGCAGGTGTTTGATGGAACATGAGTTCTTTTTGTTTCCCATCGGCCTGACTCCAACGACGGAACTTATTCTTTCGCCTATCTAGATCAGGCAGTCCCCTAGGCAATGTGCTTAGCGGCAATTCTCCACCGCACACGATGGTCTCTTATTGTGGCAATTCAACGAGGCTTGATCCGTGCTTCAACAGCAGAATTCGAGTGGTTGCACTTGAAATCCTAGGTTTGTCCCAAGTCAAATTTGAAGTTTGACTACATATATATAAATCATCAACATCTACGATACAAATTAGTTTCACCAGATGCAACATATTCATACAAACATACTCCCTCCGTTCCTAAATATAAGTCTTTTAAGACATTTCAAATGGACTACACATACGGATGTATGTAGACATATTTTAGAATGTAGATTCACTCATTTTGCTTCGTACGTAGTCACTTGTTGAAATCTCTAGAAAGACTTATATTTGGGAACGGAGGAAGTATATATGATGCTCTAGACATTAGTAACATAGTTTTCAACAGACTTGGCCAAATATAGAGAAATCTGACTTGGATAAAGCTAGAACTTCAAGTAATTTGCAACGGAAGAAGTAAAAGCCACATTGAACTTCAAAAAACAGAAAGAACTGGAAGGGCAACAACGACAAATTAGTGTGATCCAGTTCAAGATAAATAGACAGTATTATTTCATCTGCAAAACAATAATGTACGGATACATAAATGATAGATACATAAATGATAGAGAATCTTACTAAATGCGCACAGCATGATGCATTCACTTGTGCTACACAGCATCCCATAACCAATAACAATCTATCATTTTTATTTACTCGCTATAATCTATCATCCATATGTAATCATATCTGTTATGTACATCGGGGACTGGTGCTGTATAGATCTGTACCATATTTTAGAGGATAACAACCTCATGGCTCCTTCCCTGGCTTTGCCAGTCATAGCTGCGGCCGTCAGGATCTATCGCCATGCACTCGCTAAAGACGAACCGCTGTGGCGTGACTTCTGGCGGAACTGCTTCTTGTTTATGCACCATGCGTCCGAGAAAGTGCTCACCTGAATTAGGGCAGTCATTAGAGAAGATAAAAGCGCGATAAACTGGTCACCAGAATCGACGCTGTCCTTACAGTGCCGATCATCTTTGCACCGAACCAGGCGGTGTCTGTGCCAAATGGAGGAGGCAGAACCCTTATTCCTTCTGAGATGTATGGAGGAAGAAGTTTGTGGAGCTCTTTCTCGAGCCTCTCTGTTCACAATGAAAATACAGCCTCATCCAGGTGTGTTCTAGATTTGTTGTGTTGTGCATTAACATCCAATCAGCTGTTCAGTATTAAAATGCATTAGGCAAGCGTACCTGGCAAACCAGGTAAGCACGACGATCCACCAGCTAAAACCACCGTCTTGAACCAGCTGTGGTCACGGAGCACCTCTGTATTGTAGCAGTGATCCATACATAGAGATACTGCTTTGTGCAAAGCCATAGCACGACTGCAACACCAACATCGAGCAAGCGTAAGCGAACCGTATTAAAAGGAAAAGGACAAGCAAGGTTACGCAACAGAGAAGATAACATACACTCCTCCAATCTGGGGCTGGAAAAGGATTTCTGCCATCTTGAATCTTTCTTCTGATAGAGTGAACCACCCTTCACCATCCACCTCACAGGAAGCTTGTGTGTTTTTACATAGTTCTGCTTCATAATCAGCCGCGACGTAGCAAATTTTCTTTACAGATAGAAGAGGAAAGGGAGGTAGAATCATGTGTTAGCTATCATCTCCATTTCTGTCATGTACATAATCAAAATAGGTTGCCCAACTAATGGCTCTAAGCACAAATAGTTTGTTGCTATGTCGCCCTCAACTAATAATATAGGTTTCAAGCACAATTAGTTGGTCTGTAGCCCCCAACTAATCAGTTACAAGCACAACTGGCCACTAGGTGATATTTATGTGGAGAACGCAAGCTGCAACAGATTACATTAGCTATATTGGGATAATAAACAAAAACCCTACCTCCTTGATTGTCCGAACAGTGTACAGTGATTCGAAAGAAATATTCCTTCGCTGCAATAGCTCCTTTAGATATCCAGTAAGTTTCAGAGCACCTTGCCCCACAGTTTCAATGCCTATCTCACGCATCACCCTACCTTGAAAGACTGTTGCAAGGAAAATACATAAGATGAAACAAATGGGTATTTCTACCACTTGATCTAGACGCACTTCCATGTGTTATAAACATTTTGGGACAAAGCCCGACCATGACTAATTATCAGTCTACAGCCCACACAGTCTTATCAATAATCAAGCAGGTTCTTTGCATTAAGTTGATATTCGATGTAATAAAATTGTGGTTAGGCCTAAAGGCTTGGAATATCGGCCATGTTTACTGATCTTAAGAGAAGATACATCAGATACTGAAGAAAACAGTAAGATGGTCGACTGAGTCGAACCTTACACCAGAACTTACTGGGAACAACGGTTGTGACATTGAATCCAATGTTGACAACAATACCAGAGGTTCGTCTAGCAGCATACAAAGCTAGGAGTGCCTGCAAAAACACATGTCAACAATCTCACAAAATATCTTCTTCAGCAGGTAAAGTTAATGAATAAGTAAACAGAAAGGTGGCTTCTACTCCCTCCGTTCCTAAATATAAGTCTTTGTAGGGATTCCATTAGGTGGACTACATACGGAGCAAAATGAATGAATCTAAACTTAAAATGCATCTATATACATCCGTATGTGGTTCATAGTGGAATATCTACAAAGACTTACATTTAGGAACGAAGGAAGTACAAGACTACACTACATCAAGGTTCGATTTAAATTTTGATGTCAAAATATAGAAAATGTATTACAGAAAATTCATAATTGAGAAGTTCCAGGCTTCCAGCTTGAACCGTGACTCATGATTCTGACACAATAATATGCGAATCTTCTACTTTTCAAAGCTAAATCTTAAAAAAATAGTGTCTCAAATCTCATTATGACAACAAAATTATTCAAATGGACAGTGGTACACAAGGTTGAACCAAATAGTACATCAAGAGGTGATAAATGTAAGGGCGAACAAAATCACCAAGGGAACATAAAAATGCTTACTTGATCAACAGCACAAACAGCAGGAACATTCATGTCGAACAAAACCGAGTACAATGTCTCCTTGTATTGCCTTCTTGAGGCCCTAGCAGCCTCGGTATCTGTGCCAAGTTGAGTTAGAAACATACGGTCAGAAAAACAAGTTTGAAATTGTTTATCAACCATAGTGACAAATTGATGGGCAGATGTTGAAAAAATGTTTCAAGTTTCTGTTGTTAACTTTGAATCAGTTGCAAAACTCTGGCTCTGTCGCAAAAAATATCTTCATCTTAATGTAGTCTCTTCTGCTGTCCTGTGGGGGCTGTGGAATTTTAGGAACTCTATTGTTTTTATAGGTGCTCCTGGATCTCTATGAAACAGGTGCTAGGATTGGTCTCTCGTCATTTGAGAGATTGGA
Organism: Aegilops sharonensis; assembly: GCA_904067115.1. Taxonomy (NCBI): domain Eukaryota; kingdom Viridiplantae; phylum Streptophyta; class Magnoliopsida; order Poales; family Poaceae; genus Aegilops; species Aegilops sharonensis. Next base: position 978,924,820 of record LR880967.1, on the reverse strand, counting down.
CAAAACTGTTCCAGGATTTACAGGGAGGGCTACTGATGGAATTTCAGACCTTGCTGTGGATGCGTCTGAAGGAACCTTTTGCACTGGAACAAGACTGACACACTGCAAAAGGTGGGTTGGGTCTGTATCCTTGAAGGAGGCGGTGGTGAATGCTGCACATGGTGGATGGAGCACCCTGGAATATCTGAAACAGCACCCCAACGAAGAAGACTCCATCCATGTGGTGTTCTCTAGTTACTAGTCTGTGACACCCCCTGGCCTGCGTGCCTGTTTGGGGTCTTTTGAACTCATATTGTGTTGGTTTCGTTGGTTTGCTTTATGCTGTGCTCTAGCGGCAGGCTGGTAGACACTCCTTTAGTTTTTGCTGTCTGACGCTGCAAGAACTCATTCGTGGTTTCTTTTCTTAATTGAAATGGAACTGAGGGAGGGGCCCTGATTATTGAAACAAATTGATGGGCAAAAAAATGTAACCATATAACAGGGCTGCCATATAGAAATAGTGATGAAGGTAAACAATGTGGACAGAATAGACAATGATAAAGTAGAAAATTGTATCACCTAAAAATACTAACCATCGGAGTGGCAGAGGGGAAGGGCAACAACAATTGGTCGCGCAGAAGGCTTTACATGCATCCTATAAAAAAGTCAAGAATAAATAGAGTTTATGGCAAGAATATCTGGATATGCATATTGATTGCTCGTGTGTCGTGATCAAGCAAGAGATGGTGCAGCCAATTTGATAGTAGACCAACCTAGTCAACGAAAGTTTTCACAATATAAGTTGTGTGTGTGTGTGTGTGTGTGTGTGTGTGTGTGTGTTTCAAGTGAATTCACCCAGTGAGAACTCAAATCATCAGCGGAAAATGTTGTCTATAGAAATGGAGCAAAAAAGGTAAAGCAAAAAATTTATATACAAGATATTGCAGTGGAACTTAAAAGATGTTACAGACCTGTTATAGATTGTCGAGAAAAAGTGACGAAGTCTTGCATACATAGGGGACTCGATGTTACCAAATTCCTGCATGATGATCCCAGCAAAATTAGGACATAAATGATATCATCAATTCAATCATCTTATTATCACCGTGAAGTTGTTAAACCAACATTGGTCAGAGTGTTCCACAAAGAATTTTTTTTGTCATGATAAATGATTGACGCGCGATGGCTTGGTATATTTCATATTTTACTAATCACCACAGCTTACCAGAAAAGTAGCACAACGCCCAGAAGGAGCAGCATACTTGCTCCAGCCGTACTTGCAATAGCCCGATCCACCTATAATTTAAGAAAACAAACAACAGGGAATGCACCCTTTTAAAGGAGGCCATAAAATCAAAACAACGGGGGTCAATAAACAATGCCGATTCCCCTAAAAATGACTATCACGTCGCACAAAGCAAAGGGCCAGACACAATCAGCCTACCATAACGACCTAATGATTACTGAAGATAACTAATCATGTCTAGTACTTGAAGTGTTTGCTTTCAATTGCATCGGGATGCTTGAACCATGTTATGTTCTGTCACCGTTAACAGTGGAACCCAGAGTCCGAACGCATGGCCGTTTGGGGAAAAAATGTGTAGTGACTTACTGAAGGTAAGATCACTAGAGTAGTCCAAATGGGGGAATTTGTTGGTTGTACAATCCCTTAATGAAGCAAACAATGCATATATATATATACTTATTATACAACCGCTGGCTAACTAGATGATTAAGCGCGTGAAAGGGAGATGCTGGCTGTTACTTACTACTTACCATCGACTATGATGGAGCCTGGGACGAGCGCTCGCTGTCCGTAGATGCGCTTGAAGGAGAGCTGCGGCGGGACGCGAACAGTGTCGAAGTAGACGCTGCGTACGCACGGCACGGCGCTGTTAGTTAGGAGGCGAACGAAGCGGGGACGCTTCCAAAACGGAAAGGCTCGGGCCGCGTGAGGGGCCAGGAGGAGGAGGGGGGCAAGGGCAACCTGCGGGGCTGGGCGGGGCCGGCGGCGAGGTGGGTCTCGGCGAAGACGACGAGGTCCCAGGGGTCGGGGCCGAGGCTGAGGAAGAAGGCCCAGAGCGCGTTGTCGGAGGCGAGGATGCGCCAGGTGCGGCACACGGCAGCGGAGCGCGCCGCGTCGGCGGGGCCCAGCAGGCGCAGGATCTGCGCCAGCACGTCGATCGGCACCGCGTCGAGCGCGCCCAGGGAGCCGTACTCCGCCGCCGCCGCCGCCGGGGCGCCGCGGCGGCGCGGGGAGGAGGCGTCCGGGTCGCGCGGCACCGCGCGGGCCAGCACGGTGCCCCACACCTTGCGCAGCAGCGTGGACGCCATGGCCGGCCGGACGGGCGGGGCGGCGATCGCTTACATGCGCCGGACGGGGAGGACGAGCGCGGGGAGAGGAGTGGGGGGATCGAGAGGCACGGAGGCCACCAGAAATTTGGGGGCGTGGACCGGGTGCGGGTAGGGGCGAGGTGGGTTGGTCCGTCGTGTGACTGCGAGTGGGCCGCGCGGCTCGGCTCCCCCGTGCACTGTTCTCGGCGAACTACCACTGTGTGTGCGCACTCGCTCGACTGTCTGTCGTCCTTCTCGTCGTTTCCGCCGCAGCGTCTAATCAAAGGCCAGCGCTGGGTGGGTGCCGGCCGGCCGGCCCAATTTTCGGCCGGTCGGGCTAGCAGCCGTCCGATTGGAGCAACCAGGATCACACGATTGGTCCCTTCCTTCTTCGCATCTCTCCTTCGTCTAGCACGGGATAAAATTACTCACGCCCCCTTCCTGCAGCGAGCTTGCCGTGACCCTTCGCGCCACCACCCCGTGCTCACCCGTCACTGCCGGCCACCACCGTTTGCGGTGCTCGCCGTCTCCCGCCGTCATTGATGAACGCACCTCCTTGGTCGCAAAAAACATGCGCGTCGTCATGGCGGTATTTTTCATTGCGGGTGTAGCAAAACGGAGACACGGTTGTGGCAAAAAATCATCGTCGCGGTCGCCACCAGCTATAGCTCGTCGTGCAAGTCGCAAAACATGGTCGTCGTCGTGGCAACAATTTTTATTGCGGATCGTGTAGCAAAACGGAGACACGGTTGCAGCAAAAAATTATCGTCACCGTCACCGCTGGTTTGTATCTCGATGTGCAGGTCACAACATTATTGCACCGTCAGTTGTAGCAAACGACCTCACCGGTTCAAACATTTCTTACTGTCGGTTGCGGCACCCCTGTTGACGTCGTGTCTGTCCGCTAGCTGTAGCACTGGTTCTAGCATTTCTTACTGTCGGTTGCGGCACCCCTGTTGCCGTCGTGTCTCACTGGTATGCGTCGGTGCTATACAAACGGTTTTTAACCCCTTTCCGCGACGGCGTTCGGAACCGTCACCTAGTGAGTGACTGCGATAGGGGGTCCTTCCCACACGATTCAGAAACCGTTGGGGATATGTCTTCCTGACACACACGCTCGGTAAAATGAGGTCGTGTGCGACCGACGAGCGACCAAATGGGATTATACATACAATAGTGCTAAAAAATACAATTATACAGGCGAAATCGTTTCCGGTCATAAGTACATCCCACACAATCAGTCCCTACTAAACGTTTTCATTCGTATATACATCCCACACAGTCACTCCAAGAAAAACGTTTGCGCAAGGTGGCGTAAGGCAAACCGTTTTCAAGAGAATGTCGTGTGTGATTGTTCATTGATCCAACGCGGTTTATTCCTAGAAACTGTGTGCGTTGACTGAGGTCATTGCCCACGGTGTTTTTTCAATAACCGTTTACAATAGGAAAACCCAATTAGTAGGCTAATTGCCCTATTAATAATAATCAATTTATTAATCTAACTGACGTTCATATTAAGCACATAATATATTTCATTTCTATATTAAGGAAGCCGGATTTCATAATTGAAATACATCTGAGTACACCATGATATAGCTTCAGCACTCAGCTACCCCATTACATAATTGCACCAGCACCAAGTTTCACATGCAACATCTAGAACCTTTTGAAATTAGCTTCATAGACGGTGCATAGACAGATGCATCTCATCTGTAAAACTGCTGAAGCGTACGGCGAATATTGAGCCTTCATTCACGTTGAAGGTCTTTGCAACTTTAGGCCAGTGCCTATGGATGATTGACCGTCCATCCTTCGTCCTATTCAAGAACACTTCAATGTTGAACCGTGGGTGTTATATGAAAACTTTCCTCGCCTCCTGACCATAGAGGTGGTTTGAGAGGTAATCATCAGTGAACTGCTTTGGAAAGGCCTGAAAACAAGGATGTGCATAAATATCTTCTCTATATTGGAAATGGGGCAAAGGAATAAAAAAGGCAAGGTATAATAGTNAAGAAAAACGTTTGCGCAAGGTGGCGTAAGGCAAACCGTTTTCAAGAGAATGTCGTGTGTGATTGTTCATTGATCCAACGCGGTTTATTCCTAGAAACTGTGTGCGTTGACTGAGGTCATTGCCCACGGTGTTTTTTCAATAACCGTTTACAATAGGAAAACCCAATTAGTAGGCTAATTGCCCTATTAATAATAATCAATTTATTAATCTAACTGACGTTCATATTAAGCACATAATATATTTCATTTCTATATTAAGGAAGCCGGATTTCATAATTGAAATACATCTGAGTACACCATGATATAGCTTCAGCACTCAGCTACCCCATTACATAATTGCACCAGCACCAAGTTTCACATGCAACATCTAGAACCTTTTGAAATTAGCTTCATAGACGGTGCATAGACAGATGCATCTCATCTGTAAAACTGCTGAAGCGTACGGCGAATATTGAGCCTTCATTCACGTTGAAGGTCTTTGCAACTTTAGGCCAGTGCCTATGGATGATTGACCGTCCATCCTTCGTCCTATTCAAGAACACTTCAATGTTGAACCGTGGGTGTTATATGAAAACTTTCCTCGCCTCCTGACCATAGAGGTGGTTTGAGAGGTAATCATCAGTGAACTGCTTTAGAAAGGCCTGAAAATAAGGATGTGCATAAATATCTTCTCTATATTGGAAATGGGGCAAAGGAATAAAAAAGGCAAGGTATAATAGTTAGTGCCATCTTGTAAACCTTAGTGCTTCCCATTGTTCCCCTGCAACACATATAAGGTAGTTAGTCATCAAGTTAAGTAAGGGTTCGCATGCTATCAGTACTAGTAAATTGTACGTGTTTTGCACGTCATTTAAATATATATAAAAACATGGAAAAATACATTTGAATATGTATTTCCTTTTCTAAAATCGTACTGGACAAGATCCAACTTGGTTCTTACCTCTCTAGAATCCAGATTGTTATAGCCTCTTTTTGTTAGAGTATCGGATAAGCATGTGGATAGATACTTCTAGAACACATGAGATGGTAGAGTTGGGTTTTCTCCTTGTCTCAGGCCCTTATGCGTTTGAAAATAATGACCAATGTCATCATTCACCTTTATCCCGACACTACCTTTCTGGACAAGCAAATCCACCTAATCCCTTCATGCCCCATTGACACCCTTCATGCGCATGGCTTGCTGAAAAAATGGCTATTTGACCTTGTCATATGCCTTCTCAAAATCCACTTTGAAAATCACCCCATCAAGTTTTTTCGAATGGATTTCGTGTAAGACAACAACCCCTTATAGGACGTGTCTTCCAGGCATAAATGCAGTCTGACTGGGTTGCACTACCGAATGGGCTATTTGTGGCCACTTTCGTAAAGATCTTAAAGCTCACATTCAGAAGACAAATGGGTCTGAATTGCTCAATGCGTATTGCTTCCTCTTTCTTTGGCAGCAGTGTTATCGTGCCAAAATTTAGATGAAAGAGTTGTAGCTGCCCATTAAAGAAATCATGAAACATAGGCATGAGGTCATCTTTCACAATATGCCAACATTTCTTATAAAATTCAGCTGGAAACCCATCTGGTCCCGGAGCTTTATTCGGTTTCATTTGAGCGATCGCCTCAAAAACTCCTTCTTAGTAAAAGGTGCAGACAAAATCTCATTCTCATCTGACCTTAACTGAGGAATATCATCAACTGCAAGCTCATCTAAGGCCACCGTGTTATCTACTAGAGGGCCAAAAAGTTGCTTGTAATAGTTGGATATATATAACTTGAGATTCTCAGTGACCCACTACCGTTCCCTCATCTTGCTCAAGCTGGATGATTTTCTTTCTCCTATGTTTGCCATTTGTAATCATGTGAAAAAATTGAGTATTGTCATCCCCTTGAACGACCTTAAGCACCTTAGCGCGTAGGGCCCATTTTGTTTCTTCTTCTCTAAGCAACACACGTAGTTTCAACTCTGCGTCAGACTTAACGCCTTGCTCTGTCTCATCTAGTAGATTCGTTTCCGCTCTCAAATCAAACTCCTGAATCAACTGGATAAGCCATGCTTTCTCTTGTTTATAAATCCCATTATCGTTTCTGACCCAACCCCTCAAGAATTGTCTTAGGTGTCGAATCTTATTTTGCCATCGCTCCATACTAGATCTACCCGCCACTCGTCTGGCCCATTCTCTCGCCACCATCTCTAGAAAATCTTCCTTTTCGAACCAACTAAGTTCGAAAGAGAAAATATTCTTATTGCCAATATGAGTTGCTTCTCCCGAGTCAACTAACAAGGGTGTGTGGTCGGAAACCACCCTCTGCATCGCGTGCACCGATAAGAGTGGGTATTTTTGTTCCCATTCCACACTCGCAAGCACCCAGTCTAGCTTCTCATATGTAGGTGTAGGAAGAGCGTTTGCCCAAGTAAACTGTCTCCTTGAGAGTTCTATCTCCCTGAGATTAAGACTCTCAATGATCATATTGAACATAAAGGCCCACCGTCCGTCAAAATGATCATTGTTCTTGTTGGGGAACATTGCAGAAAATTAAAATCTTTCCTACGGTTTCACCAAGATCCATCTATGAGTTCATCTAAGCAACGAGTCAAGGGAGTGAGTTTGCATCTACATACCACTTGTAGATCGGGTGCGGAAGCGTTCAAGGGGATGGTGATGATGGAGTCGTACTCGACGTGATTCGGATCACCGATGACCAAGTGCTGAACGGACAGCACCTCCGCGTTCAACACACGTACGGTACGGACGACGTCTCCTCCGTGTTGATCCAGCAAGGAGGAAGGAGAGGTTGAGGAAGACAGCTCCAACGGCAGCACGACGGCGTGGTGTTGTTGGTGCAGCAGTAATCCGACAGGGCTTCGCCAAGCACGTACGGAGGAGGAGAGCTGTTGGGGAGGGGAGGGGCTGCGCCTTGGCTTGTGTATGCAGCCCTCCCCTCGCCCCTCTATTTATAGGGGGAAGGGAGAAGGGGGCCGGCCCCTCTAGATGGCATCTAGAGGGGGGGCGGCGGCCAAGGGGAGGGGGGACTTGCCCCCCAAGCAAGGGGGGCGCCCCCTCTAGGGTTCCCCCCCCCCCCAACCCTAGGCGCA
>LR880967.1:978849464-978870055 GCA_904067115.1 Aegilops sharonensis | reverse complement strand
GTGCGCGCCTGGTCACTCGCTGGTGACCTGCGCAACGTATAGGATGCCCCATTACGACGGTAGGACATGAGATCCTTTTAACCGCTACGTTTGGGCCGACGGTGGCCGCAACCCATGTCCTCACCTGGAGGTTCTTTTCTTTTGTAAAAGTCTACATGACGGCCCACCACCCTATCAATGCTGGTTAAGCCTTTTTCTTCCTCGAACACAATACTTTTTTTTTGAAAGTTTTACTCCTCTTTTATTGATTCATGACAATTGCCGCATCTTTTACAAGTAGAGGAATCAAGTCCTTTGGAGCCTACCCAAATACTAGGTGGGGCAAATATAGCCCATATTACCAATTCATGCGCTACTCAGGACAAATTCATCTGCCGCCAGATTTGCAAAATCTAATGTTGATTGGCCAGCTTATAGAAACACTACCCATGGTGCAATTTGTGTTATTCGCACGGAACATCCTGGTAATTATTTGGAATCACCGGCCATAGTATTCTCAATTATTCAAACTTTACTACTTTAGAAACACCGGCTTGTAGAGAGGCTTTTTCTCTTGCCAAAGATCATCTGCTCCAGCGCATGCATATAGCAATGCATTGCTCATTGGTGGTTAAAGATATCAAGAAAAATTAGGGAGGCCCCCATGCTACAATCATCGAGGAAATTCTAGACTGCAAGAATGATATTGAAGAATGCTTCATGGTGCATTAAGGTAGAGTTAGTCCAAATCCAAATCCAAAACCAAATCCGAGCCTTGCAAGAGGACGACCGACGAAAATGAAAATTACAAACGGGTTCGAGGGATTCGTTGCCGTCTTCGACTTGTGTAAATTGATGGCGCGTCATGAGTCTTGTTCAATGCCATACCTCCTTCGTGTCGCCGGTGAGTTTGATCGCTAAGAGGTCTTGAGTTTAAGACCAGGCCGACACAATTTAATTGCAGCCTACTTTCAATCCACGTTTAAGCCCGAGGGAGCCACACCTGAGTGGAGTGTCGACGTATAAATGCATAGCCCATATTTCGTCATCAACTTAAGTTTTTGGGGTGAACTAGCTGATGCATGCAGTTCTACATGGTATCAGAGCAAGAGGTCTTGAGTTCAAGACCCGACTGACGAAATTTAAAATAAAAAGTTGCATGGGATCATGGAAGATTCATGGTGTCTCTCGTCTCTCATCACAAATCGGCCGCATGAAGCAAGTGAGGTTGATGGAATTAGCCAGTGACAGGAAGGATGTGAGGACTTATTTGCCATATAGAGGACAACACTACGGCTTGTTAGGGCATCTTCCACGCTGACCCACGAATTCCCCCTCCCCTGTCCGTCTGCAGACAAGGGGACCAGTCGGCGGACACGGATGCGGGAGGCGGCCATCCAATGCTATCCACATACAATTTAAACCGCATTCAACAAACCAGACGAAATTCATGCAAACTTAGCGCATTTCATAAAAGTTCAGACATAATTTACATAAAAATTTGATATTTCAACCGTTTAACTAAAAACTAAGAAAAAAACTGCACCCTATGCCGAACAACCACCTCGTACACATGGCCGCCCTGCCCTGCCGCACCGCCGGTGCCGTCCGTGGCGTCATGGGCATGGTCCCTCCATTGGCGTAAGGGCGCCGAAGGGCCGTAACAACCGTTTTGTTCTAATCGTAGTTAACTAAAGCTTGACGACAAACACCTAGTGCCTCTGTAGTGCTCAGACCAAATTATGTTCTTAGTAAACTCGTTCTACAAAACCTGTGTTGGGGTTCCCCATTACGGGTAGGGTCGTGGAAAGTACATCCTGGACCATGTAAAGGACCCACAACACTATGTATCAAATGACCCTTGGGTCATTTAACCATTTGAACCACATGAAGATCTCCTCCACTCGGACATCGTTCACTCAGTCGGACGACGTTCCTTCACTTGAACAACATCCACACATTCGGATACCTCAAACCCACTCAGCAACCTCGCAAGGACTCGGAAGATGGGAGGCGGACAGATGAGATGGGCACCGAAGCGTCCAGAGGCGCATGTCTTCATACGTTACTAGCATTCAACGTATCAGTTTCCAAGTGTAACGCCAGTAGTATTTATTATCAATCAAACCCCTCCCTGTAACGTAACTAGCTCAAGGGACGGCACACTCTATATAAACCGCCGCGTAGCACAGGGACGGGGTTCGCATCCATTGTAATCTTTAGACATCAGAGGAAAGCATAGCCTCCGGGTTCGAGACGTAGGGTTGTTAACTCCTCCGCGAGGGGTCGGAACTCGTAAAACCTGTGTCACACCTTTGTTGTAGCTAGATTCAGCCCTTGTTCGTATGCTAGTACTCACTGTCAGAGCAATTCACATGACAGTCAAGTTGATGCAACGGGATGAACTGCATTACACTCATTTCTTTTTACAAACTAAATGGACAAATGTAAAAGTGTGTAGCATCTAGCACGTCCACACGTATGTGTCCATTGTATTAGGAAAGAAAGCGTGGAAAAGAAGCACAATCAGGGGTAGTATGGCCGAATACGGTAGTTTTTTCAATGGAAACATGGGCTTTATTCGATCAAATCGCTCAAAGGCATGCAACAAATGTCAGGCTAACTTCCCAGCCACATATGCCTCCCTGTATCTAAGGCAACAACCGCCCTTACATCGTCTTTCTTCCCTCCCGTGCTCACACCAGGCGGCGGCTGTGTCACCTGCGGCTGCTCACCCAGGTCCCAGGGCCAGTGGCGGCGGCTAGCCGGCGACGAGCTGCTCCTCCTCCTCACCAACGTCCCCTCTCACGCAGTAGCCATGCATGTACACTTCTCTTCTCCATTTCTCCTACACAGCCAAGCTCATCTCCTCTTCTTCTCTGATCTCTGAAGATCTCTTATGCTCATCTCCTCCGGATTGCTTTGAGTAGGTACAATCTATCTGTATTGGCACTTTTTAAAAATGAAGAATTCGTGTATCCGTATTGGCCCGATATTGATACCTGTATCCATATCAGTGCATTCGACTTGCCCAATCTCTCCGAGAATGAATAACTATCTGGGGAGGTGTTTGTGAAAATAATTTCTAAAAGGCAAGAATCTTTGATGGCTAATATAATCTGGGCATTGTTTGTTGTGCTACATTACATGTTTGATGAGGATTATAAATAGATTATTTTGTTAAGTCAACCTTGCCATATAACAACATCAAGGGCCAAAGCAGGGGAGGTATTCACCTGGGCTTGTAGCGTCGGTGGAGTCAAGTATGCCAAGACATCCGGGGCGCCTAGTCCCTGTTCCAAGTCTGACCAGGACTACTAGCGAACTCTCAAAGGCCTCGAAATTATTGATGAGGATCAAAAGTAAGAAATACATCCATCTAATGCAGGGAATGTTCCATCACCAACAGCTAAAAAAAATTGGGGCTACAAAGAAAACTTGAAGGCCCTGCATAGAAGATAACTCTTGCAGAACGTCAATGCTTGCAATGTAAAAAGATATATGATTTAAACAAAAGGTAAAATCACCTAACCCTGTTTATATTCACGCATCTTACCCCAATAATAGAAAATTATATACAACATTAAGCTATTAGACAATTTGTCAACCAGTTATATATAACAGTGCGCGCTTAACAAATAAATTAACAAAATAGCTCTTACTAGCCTGGCAAGCTTACCAGTTAGATCCTCCATGTTTATGGGCTTCACAACAACACTGTTAAAGTCTGACTATTAATTTCTAAATTCCACATATTAATTCTTAGATTATCTGCTGATATGAGTGTCTCACCATCGCTCGAAGCAAAACAAATGAGCACAAGATAGGTACCTGACGAAGAGAAATTGCAACACAATCAGCTGAACCTCGCCTATGGAGCTAAATAATTCTACAATCTTGGACCACTATGGATAGGAGAATGTTGTACAGTGAAGTGGGTAGGTTGTACCATTTATTAGCATATAACATATGCAGGGCGTGTAGCTTGCTTGGTGTGGGCTGCTAGCTCACGGTCGTCGTCGCTGATGCAGATAATAGCATCCTCTTGAGATGTGCCAATGAGCTCTCTGGCGACAGAAATGATCTGAAAGGTTGTGCCGTTAATAAGTAAAATTAAATTAACAAATTGGAAGCATAGAAGATGCTGAAATATCACAGATGATAATCTGTATGTAGGTTCCCAGGTCGAATACATCAGTGAACTGCAATAAGGGAGAAAAAATTGGACAGAGATCAGATGACTGAAAAACTGCTGTGCTGCTGTTTGTTAACTGATTGAAAAAACTGCTGCTCATCTTTGTAGCTTATCTCGAAAAAGCTTCTGATGTGTTGCTGTTTGATAACTAACTGACAAACTGTTTGTTAACCGACTGAAAAAATGCCAATGACTCTCATTCAGTAGGTAATAGACTGAAAAATGCTACTGGGAATGGTGCAGAGTCGAACAAAACCCGAAGATGGCTTTTCTGGTGGTATAGTGTGAGGCCTTTCATGGCCATAAGCTTGAGCATTGCCTTGGGCGTTGTTTTAGAAATTAACACAATCAATTTGAAAGCAAAGCCAGCTGTGTGGAAGTGGCCAAGGTTGCTCTATGGCGTGACGAGCAGGGGAAAGGAGGACAGGTTGATGGAGCAGCCGTTGCTGATGGCACCCAGCATGCCAGTACCATCAACATCCCGATCCATCCCGCTGGATCCGCCGCCGGTCGACCAGGCTTTTCTAGTCGCCGCACCCGTTGGACCTGCCGACGCGCGACCAGGTTGTTCAAGCCGTGATCCCGGCCCATTTGTCGAGGCACGACATCATCGACCCAACGCCGGTGGCGTACATGCAGCCGCTTCCCCTCCTCCTCACTTGACCCTTAATGCCTCCCATCCATCCGACTGTAGCTACTTCGACAGTTCGACCAGATCGATTCACCGCCACCCGCGTCGAGGCAGATTACATATCAAAACCGCCGCCTCGCGGTCTACGTCAACGAGGGCCGCGCCGGCGTCCATGACGGCGCCTTGCGCTAGCAACATTGGCGGCTAGGGCTAGCCACAGGCACACGAGGAAGAGGTGAGCATCAAATCAAGTTGGTGGAGGAGATAAGCCAGATCACGGAGAACACGAGGGGGTGCTGGGCGGCGCTGGAGACCGCCGGCAACGGGCGGAATCGGCCGGCGGCCGAGAGGTGGAGAGAGAGCGAGCACTCGAGAGAGAGGCGAGCTAGAGAGACGAGAGGGAAAGGCGTGCCTGCGAGGAGATTTTCTTTCCCTCTTTCATTTCACAATAAGAACGCACATGTACAACGTGAGAGGGCGCTCTTCTCGATTGGGTAGCGCAATGACACACAGTAGCACGTATGACGCGGACCATGCGAGCGGCCGCCCCTTGCCCGCAGCTTATTGTGTTTGATGTTATTGTTGCAGCTGATCTTGAAATCGTATCGTCGCAACAAAGCTAGGCAGCGTAGCACAAGATGCTTCTGGTGCCATTTCCTGTTCGAACTCTGTTATATGGCCGCATAATCCTCTGAATCAATATTTGTTTTGCGATCGAAGGGAGCTCGTCATTCAGTCATTGGGTCACTCGATCGTATATGCATCATGGGAAAACAACACAGAAAAAGATTTATAACAATAAAACTTGTGATGTGGAAAATGGAAGGGCACATTTTATTTCTAGCAGCTTAATTAGCATCCAGCGTTCGTTGGTGAGCCCAAAGTCTCGAACCACAGGTGCCTCATGAATTACATCCAGAACGCTTGCGCAGCAAAATGTGTATTAAAGCTGTATTTGGTGAACTTGTAAGAGCGAGCTGGCCGTCGAGACGTGACCACCGGCGCGCCGTGCTCGCCGCGCCCGACCCGAAAAGTGGTCAGCCGGAGCTCGCTGTCGTACCTGTGGACCTGGAGGTCATTTATCTGTTCCACGAGGCAGTACTCAGACGGCGCCATGGGCACAAGCATGGCGCCCGCCACGGCGTGCTCGTCCAAAAGCCTCTCCCTGCCAACCTTCCATGTCGCCGGGGCGGACGTGATGTCGCCCGCGCACAGGCGACCCTCGGCAGCATGGAGTCCGAGCCACGCCCCCAGCTCGCGGTCGCAGTGGGCGTGGCCGGTGACCGGCAGCTGCCACGTGCCGCGCCGTGTCCACTTGGCGGTCGCCGTGCTAAAAGAGTATGTAGCGCACCTAGTGCGCACGGTGCTCACGGACACGAAGAGGTCGTGCTTCGCCGCCGCCGCCTGCCCCGGCGGCGTGTGCACTGCGTGCGCCGTGATGTACCTGGCGCTGAACGGGAGCCTGACCAAGCTCTCCCAACAGGACCAGTCCGTCTCCGTCCTGAGACGGTCGTGCTGCGCCGCCCGCCCGTACGACGTGGGTTCAAGGAGTTGGACACGGCTCTCCGAACAGTACCACTCTTCCGGGTCCGGGTCATTGTCAATTCGGCGACGTCCCCACTCCCCGTCCCACTCGTCGTAGCCGCCGCAATGTTGTGCGGTCAGGCAGCACAGCTTGTCCCCGAACATGTACAGCCTGCCCCCCACGGCCATGGCTGCTTCGTATCCGCGGAGGCGTTCTAAGTGCCAAGACCGCGTGACGACCTTCGCCGCCGACTTGGTGTCATATATGAGGAGACCGCCGGAATAGCACATGCCCATGGGGCTTATGGCCACGATGCTGCTGCCCACGGCGGCGAACTTCGTAGAATCTCTGACAGACGGAAGCGCCACGCGGAGTACCGGAGGCTCCGCGCCCCGCCGGCGCCGTCCAGATTATCGTCGTCCATGTCCAGTTTGTGGATGCCGTAGCCGGTCCGGCAGTCATCGAGCACCACGTAGAGATGCCGCTTCGTGGCGATCTCCGCACCCGGATCGCCACCGGAGTCGGACGCGTATCCTCGTGTGGCGACTGATTGGTCGTGCGCGTCTCAGCTTCCCCACACTGCCTCGGCAATTGCTCGACTTGACGAGTCCCTGCTGCATGCAAAGAAGGGGTTATCATTACCTGCGATCGTGAAGGTCGACGGTTGGCCTCCCTTGGGCTATAAATGAGGAGCGGTGAGAGCCCCCGTCGCCCATCTCTTCTTGCTCCGCCCACTTCTTCTCCCCTGCTCCACCTCCAGCCTTGACACCAATGGCGCCGATTCATAGATTCTCAGCCAAAGAGAAGGGGAAGGCTCCCCGGGATGGACCTGATCCGCGCCCACCGAAGAAGAGGCCGGTCCACCGCCGTGGTGAGGTCGTGAGGCTGGAGATGACGAGGCCTTGGTGCGAGCAGCCACTGAGGGAGTCCTGGATAAGGGGGTATCCGGACAGCCGGACTATATACTTTGGTCGGACTGTTGGACTATGAAGATACAAGATTCAAGACTTTGTCCCGTGTCCGGATGGGACTCTCCTTTGCGTGGAAGGCAAGCTTGGCGATTCGGATATTAGATCTCCTCCTTTTGTAACTGACTCCGTGTAACCCTAGCCTCCTCCGGTGTCTATATAAACCGGAGGGTTTAGTCCGTAGGACAACAACAATCATAATCATAGGCTAGCTCCTAGAGTTTAGCCTCTACGATCTCGTGGTAGATCAACTCTTGTAATACTCATATTATCAAGATCAATCAAGTAGGAAGTAGGGTATTACCTCCATCGAGAGGGCCCGAACCTGGGTAAACATCGTGTCCCCTGTCTTCTGTTACCATTAGCCTTAGACGCACAGTTCTGGACCCCCTACTCGAGATCCGCCGGTTTTGACACCGACATTGGTGCTTTCATTGAGAGTTCCTATGTGTCGTCGCTATAAGGCTCGATGGCTCCTTCAATCATCAACAACAACACAGTCCAGGGTAAGATTTTTCTCCCCGGACAGATCTTCGTGTTCGGCGGCTTCGCACTGCGGGCCAATTCGCTTGGCCATCTGGAGCAGATCGACAGCTACCCCCCTGGCCATCAGGTCATGTTTGTAAACTTGAATTACACGACCGACATCCGCGGAGACTTGATCTTCGACGGATTCAGACCTATGTCAGGAGCGTCGAACGGTCGCGACGAGCATGACTTAGATCTGCTGCCGGACGGTATTCAGGATATCGCACCTACGACAGCCCCAGACCTAAATCCGGGGCAGAGCGCGTCGTTCGAGGACGGGCGGATGGACCCCGCCATGGAGGCCGCATACTCATCGGCGTTGGAGCCGAACACAGACTCCACCTCTAAGGAAATCTGTGTCGCCGGACCCCCGGACTCGTTTCCGGCCTTGGGTTCCGAACCGCGTACGTCCGTGCCCATCAGAACCGATTGGGCACCGATCATAGAGTTCACCGCCGCGGATATCTTTCAGCGCTCACCCTCTGGTGACATGCTAAACTCTTTAAAGTCTCTCTCTTTGTTAGGAGACTCTTGGACGAACTATGTCCGGCTCGAGTGGAAAGGAGGCGACGAACAAATTCGTTACCCACCCACCACCCACTTCATTGCCACTGTCGATGATTTGACCGACACACTTGACTTCGACTCCAAAGACATCGACGGTATGGACGACGATGCAGGAGAAGAACAGGAACCACCGCCCATAGGGTGCTCGACAGCCACCTCCTCATATGATATATATATGGTGGACACTCCCAAAGAAAATAATGGTGATGAGGCAATAGAGGATAACCCCTTAGGGAAGAAATCAGAGCATGGGCATCATCAGCACCGCTCTAAGCCCCGCCATAGCAATAACGGCACAGGAGACGAAAACAATCCGGATGGTGCCGAAGATGAATACAATCCCGATCAGCGTACCTTCGAGCAGGCCGAACAGGAAGACCGGCAGGATAGCCTAGATGAACAGGCGATGGAAGGATACTGGGAGTGCGACAACTATACGCCTCCCTCCGAAGACGAGATGAGCCTCGGCGACGATGAAGTCGGCGTGCCTGAGGATCCCGTAGAGCAAGAGCGCTTCAAGCGCCGGCTTATAGCCACTGCAAGAAGCCTGAGAAAGAAGAAGCAGCAGCTCCAAGCTGATCAAGATCTGCTCACAGATAGATGGACTAAGGTCCTGGCAGTCGAGGAATACAGACTCGAGCGCCCCACAAAAGGTTACCCAAAGCACAAATTGCTACCTCAACTCAAGGGGGAGGTCCTAAAGACTACACTACTAGCATAGGACGAGGCTGACCAACCACTTCGTGGCCGAGATAAAACAACACATCAGCCCAAATACAAGCCCACACCCCGATGCCAATACATTACGGCCCGGGGCAACACACAGGACCTGCGAGACAACATCCATAAACCTTAACGCAATAAACACAAGCGCCACAAGAACAATGATGATGCCCAAGACACGACAGTCGATGCCGGATTCCGCGGCTGCCAGTCCGGTCAGCGGAAAAAGAACAAATCGGGCCCATCCGGCCTGGACCGCATACTTGACCGCCCATGCCAAATTCATGGTACCCCAGGAACGGTAGCCAAACATACCAATAGAGAATGCCGGATCTTCAAACAAGCCGGCCGATCACGTGCCGGAAACAATAAGAAGGGGTCTAAAGCAATAAAGACAACGAGGAGATCAGACCATCAAGCATTATAGAGCAAAAGAAATCTCTCCGCAAACCAACATGGTGAACGTGATAAACACCATCCACATCCCCAAATGGGAACGAATGCGTACTCTTCGAGACGACAACTCGACAAAGCAAGTCGCCCCAGGGTACAAAAATACGGCCGATCATCTTCGATCATACAGACCGTCCAACCAATTTTAAACCATGGCAATTCAGTTGCACTTATCCTCGACCCTATAGTTGGCGGGTCCCACCACCCTGGAGGTTGTCTTCGGATCACCAAACAATCACCATACTGAAGAGTCAGTCTTCGACATTTCCCCCCTACACAGTAACTATTACGTACTCCCGGGGCGAACCGCGTTGGCCTGATTCAACGCGGTACCATACCGTGCCTATGGCAAGCTTAAAATGCCAAGCCCACGTAACATAGTCTCAATTACGGGCAAGGCCGAACTCCACCCAGGCATCGTAAAGTATACCGCCACTAAAGCAGCGAGTTGTGCCTTTTTATCGAACCTTGCTTCGACAGCCAACCGCCCGGACACCAACAAAGGAGTCCGAACTACTTTACGACATGATAGCCCGGCTCGACCAGGCTCCACTCGAGCACTCTGTCATAAGCTGGGGAGGGCCTCGCGGTTCAACCGCTCTATGGCACACAAATGTCTCTAAGCATTTTCTTTGCAGGCTTACTTTTGCGCAGAACAGGACCGGCGACATGGAATCAGCTCGGATGCACAAAGAGGGAATATATAAATATTCCCCAAGAAGACAATCCGAATACACTTTGGATCAGCACACAGCTTCCTCCCGCCCGGTCTCAACAGGTTCCGCCATCATTCTCTTTTTATAGCATAAATCGTACTCATACGCATAGACGTGTCAATCGACTACAACATATAGAGTTACATGACACTTACCGGCTACCATTCGTCATTGACACCCTTTTTGTCACAACGGCATCCGCACATAGTGTCACGTCCTAATACGCCAGGGGCTTCATTGTACCCATAATATGGCAACAAAGTCCGGCCACCTTCTCGGTCGCCCGGCACCCCGAACTTATAGTATTATATGCATCAGCTCCGAATCATGTCTTGGGTCATTAGTTGGGTTTGCCCGGCTCCCATGTTTTGGTACCTTACGTTCCCTTCTATCGGCTAAGGTAGCGCTAGGAGAACTACTGCGATTGTGTCTCGGTTCTTCCGAACGAGCACCTCAGTAGAGAAAGTCGAAAACTGACTGTCATGATACGGCGAGAGCTGGTCAGCTGTTCGAGAGGTTGTAAAATCTTTAAAGATTTATCCCGCATAATGCCATAACAAATGCGCTGTTAGAGCCCCTCGTGCGGTCTTCCGAACACCAGGGGCTGCGCCTACCATACTCGAATTCCTATGGCTAAGTGAGAGTGATAAAGCTCTATAGTCTGATTGTATGGTTCGCTGTGCTGAACACCTCCTTCAAGGACCCAAAAATGGGATAAAGAGTGTTCAGGGTTATCCCGAACACCGCCGTACTTTCTACGCGGGGGCAGAAGTCGACGACTGGCCAACTCTCAGGATTTTTATATATCAAACGGCCGCACAGGAGGAAAAACTTTTATATAACAGGCAATACATAATAAAAGTGCCAGCGTCCTGCATTACAAAGGACAGCATGACTGTCTTCAGGGAAATATAATGTCTTTGGTACATTGCTCCGCCACAAGGCGGGCTCCTTTCAGGACACCATCATAATATAATTCGGGCTTGCGGTGCTCCTTACCCTCCGGCGGTCCCTCAGTCATCAGCTTTTCAACATCAAGCTTCCCCCAGTGCACTTTTGCACGGGCAAATGCCATTCGTTCACCTTCTATACAGACCGACCGCTTAATGACTCCGAGCCAAGGGAAAGCACCCACAATCCGCTTCACGAGCTCGAAGTAACTGCTTAGAATTGGCTCGGCGGGCCACAGCCGGATAACTAAGTCCTTCATGGCTAGTTCAGCCGCCTGGTGCAGTTCGATCAGCTGTTTCAGCTGATCGACAAACGGCATCGGATAATTCGGCGCCAAATACTGCGACCAGAAATGCTTTTCCGCAGTCTTCTTCTCCTCAGCTCGGTAGAATTGAGCAGCATCAGATATGCTGCGTGGCAGGTCCGCAAACGCCCCTGGAGAAATAAGAATTCAATTTTTCACTTTGAATATCTCCTGTTACTACATCAAAATCGCTTTGAATAAGAAAAAGCCTTACCAACCGCAATCCTCCTCACCACCTGAATGTCCTTCAGAGCACCTTGGGCTTCCTCCCGAGCATCATTTGCGGCTTGGAAAGCTTGGGCTAGTTCGGATTCTTTCACTGATAGACTCTGCTCCAAAGTCTCGCTTTTCTTCACGGCCTCATGGAGCTCCCGTTCAGCTTCAATGACCCTGGCCTCGTGCTTCTCGCAAAGAGCCTGCTCCGCGGCAGCCTTCTTGTCGGCTTCGGCCACAACCTTTTTAAGCGCCTCAATTTCGGCACCTGCCCCTAGAGCACACAATACAAATAATTTCATCAGGCACAACTACTCCTTAGTGCTAAAACTTATCAAGGTTTCGATATACCTTGCTTGTCCTCCAATCGCTTCTTCACTCGGCCAAGTTCTTCTTCGGCCTGCTCCAGACTCTGCTTCAGTCCAGACACTTCCGCAGTATGAGAGGCGGTCGTCGCTACAGACGCCTGTTTATAAAGAAAGAAATATATGTCATTAACTGAGACTCCTGCGATGCGGAAATTTGATCCCCCGTCCGGTTCTCTCTTTTCACCGGACAGTGCATCAGGGGCTACTATCCATACTATGACAATCTTCAAAAGTTCCTAAAACATACCTCAAAGCCTTTTATAAGGCTGATGCAGGACTCATTCAGTCCACTCTCAGCGGACTGAATCTTTTCAATCACCGCACCAATAAGGGCGCGATGTTCATCGACGATGGAAGCACTCTTTAGCGTTGTCGATAGGCTTCCATGCACCTATGGTTGGACAGAGGTTGCCGGCAGCGCAGGCTCACCTTCTTCAGTCAAGGGGGGTGGCCTGCCTGATCCCGGATCCTTAAAGGTCTCCGGGACCATGTCCGGCTGCGGGCCAAATCTAAGATCGCCCCCGCCGTCGACACTCATGGGAACCATTGCCCCCGTGTATGCGGCCCCAGAGGTGTGCCCTCCCTGGTCTGGATCCTTCTGGGACGACACCTCGGTGTCACGCCCAGGCTTCAGGGAAGGGGTCTCCGAAGGCGTCTCGCTCTCTAGGGCATCTGAGCTCAGCGAATCCTCCGATGAGGACTGTTCAGCGCGAGACCTCGTCAGGCTGCACAAAGTGTGGCGTAAGTTAAAATGTTACAACTTAGTGATCATGGACGCGTAGGCGTGTTCGGATTTCGTGTACTCACGATTTTACCAGGGGCTGGGCCCTGGGTTCCCACTCCGGGCTGCTATTGGTAGCCGTAGTGGACGCCTCTGGAAGGGGATTTTTCCCCTCTTTGACAATTCGGCCTCCAAGGATGAGGAGGCCGTCCTTTTCTTTCCTCCCCCCATGGAGGACTCGTCTTCTTCCTCCTCGTCGTCATCTTCGGAGGAAGGATGGGCGTCGGAGTCTTTGGATTTTGTGTCTGAAGCACCATGGCGACGGAGGCCGCTTCGGGTCTCCTTGGCCTCCTTGAAGGCCTCTCCCTTTGGCGCCTTGTAAGGCGCTGGGACCAGCATCTTCGTCAGAAGTGGACCTGCCGGTTCTTCTGGCAGCGGGGCCGGACAATGTATCCGCCCTGCCTTCTTCGTCCATTCCTGGGGTGATTGTGGAAAGCATGATAAAGCGTCTTCCTCGAGATATGCCAGCTAAACATGGATGGACAAAAACATAGCGATAACTTACCGGACTTGCGGGGCCGGACAGTTGATACCCACGGTCCTCGGCGGAGTCCGGCCACGGTTTGCCGGACTTCAAGAGCACCTTCCAGATATCCTTGTATGAGGAGCCGTAGAGCTCCTGCAGGGTCTGGTGCTCGACCGGATCATATTCCCACAAATTACAGGTCCGGTGTTGGCAAGGAAGAACCAGGCGAACTAACATCACCTGGACTACATTGACGAGTTTGATATCCTTATCTACCATACCCTGGACGCGCGTTTGGAGCACCAACAACTCGTCGGACGAGGACCAGTTCAGGCCCTTCTTGGGCCAGGACGTAAGCTGCAGGGGAGCTCCGGATCTGAATTCGGGAGCCGCGGCCCAATTTTTGCCGCGCGACTCAGTGATGTAGAACCACTGCTACTGCCACTCCTTGATGGAATCATTGAAGGTGCCTGTCGGCCATGTGACCTTGGGAATCTTGCTCACCATGGCACCCCCACACTCGGTGTGCTCGTCGTTCACCACCTTGGGCTTCACATTGAAGATCTTCAGCCATAGGCCGAAGTGTGGCGAAATATGGAGGAAGGCCTCGCACGCGACGATAAACGTCGAGATGTTGAGGAAAGAATTAGGGGACAGATCATGAAAATCAATCCCGTAATAATACATGATGCCGTGAAAAAATGGGTGGAGGGGAAACCCGAGCCCGCGGACGAAATGAGGGAGAAACACAACCCTCTCGCGAGGCTCCGGATTAGGGATGATCTGTCCCGTCCTCGGAAGACGATGGCCGATCTTCTTGGCCAGGTACCCAGCCTCTCGAAGCTTTCTAATATCCTTCTCCTGGACGGTAGAGGCCATCCACTTGCCTCCTGCTCCGGATCCGGACATTTTTGGAGAACCTCTTTGGGTGGAGAAGATGAGCGCTTGGGCGCTAGGGCTCGAGCGGAGGGGAATGGATGAGCGGAAGGAGAAGGCGTGGGTGAAGAAGAGGAGTCCTTATCTCTTTATAGAGGCAATGAAAACTTCGCGCCTCCCCACTTGCCTGATGGAACCTGCTCATTCCCCACTCACCGTGATTGGGGGTACGGTTGGGCAACCCGCACCCGTATTGATGAGAGTCCCGTGATAAGGGGGACACGATCTTTGCTTCAACAAAACGTGCCTAAAAAACCGCCTCGCAATATGCGCAGTAGCTGGTTGAGAAACGGTTCGGATATGGACCGGGCCACAATGTGATATCAAGTTATGAAAAAATGTCAGCGGATTCGTGAAAAAGTATGCTCTCTACGATGGTGTACAGAGATTATCTTGCAGAGCCGGACACGATCCTTGTGTTCAAAATGTTCTATGGAGTATTCGGAGATGGAACCCGCCTTGCAATGCTGAAGACAATCTGCGCGCCGGACTCATCATCATTGAAGCCTGGTTCAGGGGTTACTGAGGGAGTCCTGGATAAGGGGGTATCCAGACAGCCAGACTATATACTTTGGCCGGACTGTTGGACTATGAAGATACAAGATTCAAGACTTCATCCCGTGTCCGGATGGGACTCTCCTTTGCGTGGAAGGCAAGCTTGGCGATTTGGATATTAGATATCCTCCTTTTGTAACCGACTCTGTACCCTAGCCTCCTCCAGTGTCTATATAAACCGGAGGGTTTAGTCCGTAGGACAACAACAATCATAATCATAGGCTAGCTCCTAGAGTTTAGCCTCTACGATCTCGTGGTAGATCAACTCTTGTAATACTCATATCATCAAGATCAATCAAGCAGGAAGTTGGGTATTACCTCCATCGAGAGGGCCCGAACCTGGGTAAACATCGTGTCCCCTGCCTCCTGTTACCATTAGCCTTAGACGCACAGTTCGGGACCCCCTACCCGAGATCCGCCGGTTTTGACACCGACAACCACCTCCTGGGTACCCGCTACTCCAATACGCCCGAGCCAAGGGCTCCGGAGAAAGGGATGGCGAGCGGCGCCGCCCGTGCCGCAGCCATGGTCGGCACGCCATGGTGGCACGCGTCGTCGCCCCTGGAGTCCACACCGCGGACTCATCTCGCGAGCTCGTGCTGTGGGCGGCGATGCCTCCAAGCACCTGGATCCGCTTCCCTTCGTTCTTCTCCACCGAGGTGCCGCCGAG
Source organism: Aegilops sharonensis (assembly GCA_904067115.1). Lineage (NCBI taxonomy): Eukaryota > Viridiplantae > Streptophyta > Magnoliopsida > Poales > Poaceae > Aegilops > Aegilops sharonensis. Next base: position 978,854,526 of record LR880967.1, on the reverse strand, counting down.
GGGGCCTCTCGAGCTTTGGCTGTGGCACGCCGACTGCGGTGCCCCGTCGACCAGAGCGCAGGTGGAGGTCGTTTCCCCAGGCAAGATCTTCATGACCAGAGGCTTGGGCGAGGTTGCCCGGGTCTACCGAACGGGGGGCGCCCTCACGATCCATTTTGAATACGATGGCGCCTCCACGTTGTCCTTCAAGGTCTTCGACGCGGAAGGCCGCCGCCTGGAGTGCTGCCCCGGAGGGGGCAGTCAGGACATCGACGCGGCAGGGGCTGGGCCTGCCGTACGCTCCTCCAGTAGTAGCGGCAACGCTTGGGAGTCCAGCGACTCTCGCGAGCTCTACCAGACTCCAAAGACGAGCGACGATAGCTATGCACCCCCGAGCTCTCGCCGCGCCCGGAGCAAGGCGGCAGCGTCGGGACGTCGCCGCCGCTGATCTGGATGGGGTTGGCGCCGGTCTCCTGTGGCCCACTGTTGACGATGGCGTTGGCCACGAAGGCGCGTGTAGTTAGGCTTCCTCATAGTCCTTTCTTTTGTTCCCTGCAAAGAATCAAGAAACACCCCACGGGGGCGTGTAAAGGGTCTGCAGTGTCTTTTGTTGATGTTATCCTTACTATGAAATCGCGCGAGTGCTTGTCCTGTTCCGGCTTGGTTCCCCCTTTCTAACCTCGCGACGACTTGGTGCTCTACGCTGACAGGTCCCGGTCCCCAGGCAGGCTGCAACCGTCGTTGGTATGCCAGGTCGTGATGCCATGGTCAAGGCCAGGAGGTGAGCGGCCCGAGGTCCAGTAAGAGCCCCTGAGGCGCGATGCTCAGGAGGTCCCCTTTATTGTGCAAGCAGCCGCCGAGAGGTGAGAAAGGAAGGCAACTTTGCCGTCACAAAGCCGCATCAAGTGAGGATTTCGCGTTGTTATGATTAGTTGTTCCAAGCGCAAAACTTATCTCGATAATCTGGAGTCGTTCCCTCGAGTCGCGCCAGACTTGTGCGTCGGCAGCCGTGGTGCAGCTAGGTCAGGCCTGTGCGAGCCTCCCTTTTCTTCCCCGCACTCTCCTTCGTGCTCTATGTCCTCAGGTCCCGGCCCTCGAGCGAGCTTAGCCGCCACTGGTATGCCAGGTCGCGATGCCGTGGTCAAGGCCAGGGGGTGAGGGCTGGAGAGCCAGTAAGAGCTCCTGAGTCGCGATGCTCAGGAGCCCCCCTTTTAACGCGCAAGCGTATCGCATGGGAAAGAGAGGGTGCCCGTGGTGCCACCCGCTGTAGACCCCAGGTGGTTCCTGCAAATCAGCACGAGAGTGGAACGGGTTGCCATTATGATTGCCGGCCGACCATTGGTTGTTCCCAGAGAAGGGTGAGGGCACTAAGGGCCAGGTGAGGTGGTGCGCACGGGGGTGCCGCGGGCTAGAGCTCGACTGCTCAGATTTGTCGGTATTGCAGGGCTGGACCCGTGTGTTGGAAATATGCCCTAGAGGCAATAATAAATTGGTTATTATTATATTTCCTAGTTCATGATAATTGTCTATTGTTCATGCTATAATTGTGTTATCCGGAAATCGTAATACATGTGTGAATATATAGACCACAACACGTCCCTAGTGAGCCTCTAGTTGACTAGCTCGTTGATCAACAGATAGTCATGGTTTCCTGACTATGGACATTGGATGTCATTGATAACGGGATCACATCATTAGGAGAATGATGTGGTGGACAAGACCCAATCCTAAGCATAGCTCAAAGATCGTGTAGTTCGTTTTGCTAGAGCTTTTCCAGATGTCAAGTATCATTTCCTTAGACCATGAGATTGTGCAACTCCCGGATACCGTAGGAGTGCTTTGGGTGTGCCAAACGTCACAACGTAACTAGGTGACTATAAAGGTGCACTACGGGTATCTCCAAAAGTGTCTGTTGGGTTGGCACGAATCGAGACTGGGATTTGTCACTCCGTATGACGGAGAGGTATCTCTGGGCCCACTCGGTAATGCATCATCATAATGAGCTCAATGTGACCAAGTGTTTGGTCACGGGATCATGAATTACGGTACGAGTAAAGTGACTTGCCGGTAACGAGATTAAACGAGGTATTGGGATACCGATGATCGAATCTCGGGCAAGTAACGTACCGATTGACAAAGGGAATTGTATACGGGATTGATTGAATCCTCGACATCATGGTTCATCCGATGAGATCATCGAGGAGCATGTGGGAGCCAACATGGGTATCCAGATCCCGCTGTTGGTTATTGACCGGAGAGTCATCTCGGTCATGTCTGCGTGTCTCCCGAACCCATAGGGTCTACACACTTAAGGTTCGGTGACGCTAGGGTTGTAGAGATATTAGTATGCAGTAACCAGAAAGTTGTTCGGAGTCCCGGATGAGATCCCAGACGTCACGAGGAGTTTCGGAATGGTCCGGAGGTAAATAATTATATATAGGAAGTCAGGTTTTGGCCATCGGGAAAGTTTCGGGGGTCACCGGTATTGTACCGGGACCACCGAAAGGGTCCCGGGGGTCCACCGGGTGGGGCCACCTATCCCGGAGGGCCCCATGGGCTGAAGTGGGAGGGAACCAGCCCCTGGTGGGCTGGTGCGCCCCCCTTGCCCCCCCTGCGCCTAGGGTTGGAAACCCTAGGGGTGGGGGCGCCTCCACCTGGCTTGGGAGGGGGGCAAGTTTCCCCCCTGGCCGCCACCCCCCCTTGGAGATTGGATCTCCTAGGGCCGGCGCCCCCCTAGGGGGCCTATATAAAGAGGGGGGAGGGAGGGCAGCCGCACCCATGCTCCTGGCGCCTCCCTCTCCCTCTCGTAGAGCTTGGCGAAGCCCTGCCGAGATCGCTGCTGCTTCCACCACCACGCCGTCGTGCTACTGGATCTCCATCAACCTCTCCTTTCCCCTTGCTGGATCAAGAAGGAGGAGACGTCTTCCCAACCATACGTGTGTTGAACGCGGAGGTGCTGTCCGTTCAGCACTAGAATCATCGGTGATTTGGATCACGACGAGTACGACTCCCTCAACCCCGTTCTCTTGAACGCTTCCGCTCGCGATCTACAAGGGTATGTAGATGCACGCCTCTCTCTCGTTGCTAGATGAACTCCATAGATTGATCTTGGTGAAGCGTAGAATTTTTTTATTTTCTGCAACATTCCCTAACAGTGGCATCATGTGCTAGGTCTATGCGTAGTTCTCTTTGCACGAGTAGAACACAATTTGTTGTGGGCGTAGATGTTGTCAACTTTCTTGCCACTACTAGTCTTATTTTGCTTCGGCGGCATCGTGGGATGAAGCGGCCCGGACCGACCTTACACGTACGCTTACGTGAGACAGGTTCCACCGACTGACATGCACTAGTTGCATAAGGTGGCTAGCGGGTGTCTGTCTCTCCCACTTTAGTTGGAGCGGATTCGATGAAAAGGGTCCTTATGAAGGGTAAATAGAAGTTGGCATATCACGTTGTGGCTTTTATGTAGGTAAGAAAACGTTCTTGCTAGAACCCTATTGCAGCCACGTAAAACATGCAACAACAATTAGAGGACGTCTAACTTGTTTTTGCAGCATATGCTTTGTGATGTGATATGGCCAAAAGTTGTGATTAATGATATATATGTGATGTATGAGATCATGTTCTTGTAATAGGAATCACGACTTGCATGTCGATGAGTATGACAACCGGTAGGAGCCATAGGAGTTGTCTTAATTATTGTATGACCTTTGTGTCAATGATTAAACGCCATGTAATTACTTTACTTTATTGCTAAACCGTTAGCCATAGTAGTAGAAGTAATAGTTGGTGAGACAACTTCATGGAGACACGATGATGGAGATCATGGTGTCATGCCGGTGATGATGATGATCATGGAGCCCCGAAGATGGAGATCAAAAGGAGCAAAATGATATTGGCCATATCATGTCACTTTTTGATTGCATGTGATGTTTATCATGTTTCTGCATCTTATTTGCTTAGAACGACGGTAGTAAATAAGATGATCCCTCATTATAATTTCAAGAAAGTGTTCCCCCTAAGTGTGCAGCGTTGCGAAAGTTCGTTGTTTCGAAGCATCACGTGATGATCGGGTGTGATAGATTCTAACGTTCACATACAACGGGTGTAAGCCAGATTTACACACGCAAAACACTTAGGTTGAATTGACAAGCCTAGCATACAGACATGGCCTCGGAACACAAGAGACCGAAAGGTCGAGCATGAGTCGTATGGTGGATACGATCAACATGAAGATGTTCACCGATGATGACTAGTCCGTCTCACGTGATGATCGGACACAGCCTAGTTGACTCGGATCATGTAATCACTTAGGTGACTAGAGTGATGTCTATCTGAGTGGGAGTACATAAGATGAACTTAATTATCCTGAATATAGTCAAAAAGGTCTTTGCAAATTATGTCGTAGCTTGCGTTTTAGTTCTACTATTTTGGATATGTTCCTAGAGAAAATTTAGTTGAAAGTTGATAGTAGCAATAATGCGGACTGGGTCCGTAAACTGAGGATTGTCCTCATTGCTGCGTAGAAGGCTTATGTCCTTAATACACCGCTCGGTTTTCTGAACCTCGAACGTCGTCTGTGGATGTTGCGAACATTTGACATACACGTTTTTGATAACTACGTGATAGTTCAGTAATGTTAAATGGTTTAGAATTGAGGCACCGAAGACGATTTCGAAACATCGCGGAACATATGAGATGTTTAGAGGGCTGAAATTGGGATTTCAGGCTCGTGCCCACGTCAAGAGGTATAAGACCTCTGACGATTTTTCTTAGCCTGCAAACTAAGGGAGAAAAGCTCAATCTTTGAGCTTGGGCTCAGATTGTCTGAGTACAACAATCACTTGAATCGAGTGGGAGTTGATCTTCCAGATGTGATAGTGATGTTTCTCCAAAGTCATTGCCACCAAGCTGCTAGAGCTTCGTGATGAAGTATAACATATCAAGGGATAGATATGATGATCCTTGAAATATTCGCGATGTTTGACACCGCGAAAGTAGTAATCAAGTAGGAGCATCAATTGTTGATGGTTGGTGAAACCACTAGTTTCAAGAAGGGCAAGGGCAAGAAGGGATACTTCAT
>LR880967.1:978830591-978843561 GCA_904067115.1 Aegilops sharonensis | reverse complement strand
CTTCCACCACCACGCCGTCGTGATGCTGGATCTCCATCAACCTCTCCTTTCCCCTTGCTGGATCAAGAAGGAGGAGACGTATTCCCAACCGTACATGTGTTGAACGCGGAGGTGCTGTCCTTTCAGCACTAGAATCATCGGTGATTTAGATCACGACGAGTACGACTCCCTCAACCCCGTTCTCTTGAACGCTTCCGCTCGCGATCTACAAGGGTATGTAGATGCACTCCTCTCTCTCGTTGCTAGATGAACTCCATAGATTGATCTTGGTGAAGCGTAGAAACTTTTTATTTTCTGCAACGTTCCCCAACACCGTGCGCAAGCGCCGTGCCAGCGTGAGCGGCTCCCGTGGTAGATGGCAATTGAACAGGTGACAATCACGGGTAGATTAGACATGAAAGGCAATCAGCTTAGGTAAATGCAGGATGGATACATGCCACTGGGTCAGACCCAAACGGCTTGGGGATGATGCTTCTCGAGGGGCGCCCCCATCAAGGTAATCTAAAGACATAAAAAGAGATACATGCCACGGGGACAGACCCAAGCGGCCTGGGAATGATGCAGCCCTGAGGGCGCTCCCAGCTGAAATGAACTTGGGAGATGTCACCTGGTTCCGTTGTAGAGGGCGTGTTGGAGCAGCTGAAGATGCGCGGAGAAGGGGCCGACCCTCACGAGCCACCGGGGCCCTGAGCCTCAGGAGGCTCTGAGGGCCCAGGTGGTTCCTTGAGGACCATCTCCATCTCTGCTAGGACCGAGTGGTGCCTGACCTCCTGAGCCGCCAGGATGCTCTGCAGATGACGCTGGTAGGTGGCAGCCGCGTTCGGCAGGCTGAAAGGCATGCGAACATAGTTGTGCGGCGGACCCTCGCAGTGCCCCACGCGCGAGGGCCAGAAGCGCTCCTGAGATGCATCTCGGTTGAGCCCTAGAATGTCGATGCAGACGGGCAGCCCATCATCCTCGCCTGGATGGGGAGCCGCGCCGGGCAAGCGGCGGTCGCCGCGCATGGCCCTCGCTTCCTGAAACTCCTAAGTGGTCTTGGTAATGAACTCCTGAACGTTGGGCTTTCCACGCCCCGTTCCTTCCCGAGGGAAACGTGCCGCGAAGCACGCCTCCAAGTGGTGCCCGAGCGTCTCCCTCGTGATGCTGGCAAGGTCTGAGGTCCTCCAGAAGAGAGCCCCCGAGCCCTTCCTGAGGAGGGCGCCGAGCGCGCCTTCCTATGCGATGGAAGGATGCGCCCCAAGCACGAGCGCTGATCCTGACGCGCCACCACCCGAGGTGCCGACCTCCTGAGGCCTTGTGCGGAGCGATTGCTTCTTCTTCTTGGGGATGGCATCCGGAGGGTTCTTGCCCTTGTTGTCTGGGTCCTCGATTGTTGAAGCTTGGAAGGCACGCTCGAGGGAGCACACCGCATCTCTCTCTTCACAGGGGACCGTGATGATTCCGCCGCTTCCTAGCATCTTGAGGACGTTGTAGCCGTGGTGGATCACCGCCATGAACTTGGCCAGGGCTAGATACCCGAGGATGGAATTGTACGGCAGGTGGATGTGGGCGACGTCAAAGTCAATGAGCTCAGTACGGTAGTTGTCGCGCTATCCGAAGGTGACAGGGAGGCGGACCTGCCCTATGGGGGTGGTGGAACCGTCAGTAACTCCTGAGAAAGGCTTGGTAGGCTGGAGCTGATCGTATGGCACTTGAAGGTTGTCGAACATCTCGACGGACCGGACGTTAAGCCATGCGTCGCCATCGATGAGGGTCTTGGTGACTTGAATGTTACTGATGATTGGGGAACAGAGCATCGGGAGTACGCCAGTAGTAGCCGCGTGATACGTCTCCAACATATCTATAATTTATGAAGCATCATGCTATTATATTATCTGTTTTGGATGATTATGGGCTTTATTATACACTTTTATATTACTTTTGGGACTAACCTACTAACCGGAGGCCCATCCCATATTGTTGGTTTCTTGCCTATTTCAGTGTTTCGAATAAAAGGAATATCAAATGGAGTCCAAACGGAATGAAACCTTCGGGAAACTTATTTTTGGAACAGAAGCAATCAGAGAACTTGGAGTACAAGCCAGGGAAGCTTCGAGGAGGCCACGAGGGTGGGGGGCACCCCCCTACTGGGCGCGCCCCTGTCTCGTGGGCCCCTCGAGCGTCCCCCGACTGACTTCTTTCGCCTATATATTCCCATATACCCTAAAAACATCGGAGACGAAGATAGATCGGGAGTTTCAGCGCCGCAAGCCTCTGTAGCCACCAGAAACCAATCGGGACCCTGTTCCGGCACCCTGCCGGAGGGGGAACCCATCATCGGTGGCCATCTTCATTATCCCGGCGCTCTCCATGACGAGGCGGGAGTAGTTCACCCTCAGGGCTGAGGGTATGTACCAGTAGCTATGTGTTTGATCTCTCTCTCTCTCTCTCTCGTGTTCTCTCTCTGGCACGATCTTTATTCTCGAGCTTTGCTATTATAGTTCGATCTTATGATGTTTCTCCCCCTCTACTCTCTTGAAATGGATTGAGTTTTCCCTTTGAAGTTATCTTATCGGATTGAGTCTTTAAGGATTTGAGAACACTTGATGTATGTCTTGCCGTGCTTATCTGTGGTGACAATGAGATATTCACGTGATCCACTTGATGTATGTTTTGGTGATCAACTTGCGGGTTCCGCCCATGAACCTATGCATAAGGGTTGGCACACGTTTTCGTCTTGACTTTCTGATAGAAACTTTGGGGCACTCTTTGAAGTTCTTTGTGTTGGTTGAATAGATGAACCTGAGATTGTGTGATGCATATCGTATAATCTTGCCCACGGATACTTGAGGTGACAATGGAGTATCTAGGTGACATTAGGGTTTTGGTTGGTTTGTGTCTTAAGGTGTTATTCTAGTATGAACTCTATGATAGATCGAACGGAAAGAATAGCTTCATGTTATTTTATTACGGACTCTTGAATAGATAGAACAGAAAGGATAACTTTGAGGTGGTTTCGTACCCTACCATAATCTCTTTGTTTGTTCTTCGCTATTAGTAGCTTTGGAGTGGCTCTTTGTTGCATGTTGAGGGATAGCTATATGATCCAATTATGTTATTATTGTTGAGAGAACTTGCACTAGTGAAAGTATGAACCTTAGGCCTTGTTTCCTACCATTGCAATATCGTTTACGCTCACTTTTATGCTTGCTACCTTGCTGTTTTTATAATTTCAGATTACAAATACCTTTATCTACCATCCATATTGCACTTGCATCACCATCTCTTCGCCGAACTAGTGCACCTATACAATTTACCATTGTATTGGGTGTGTTGGGGACACAAGAGACTCTTTGTTATTTGTTTGCAGGGTTGTTTGAGAGAGACCATCTTCATCCTACGCCTCCCACGGATTGATAAACCTTAGGTCATCCACTTGAGGGAAATTTGCTACTGTCCTACAAACCTGTGCACTTGGAGGCCCAACAACGTCTACTAGAAGAAGGTTGTGTAGTAGACATCAAGCTCTTTTTTGGCACCGTTGCCGGGGAGGTGAGTGCTTGAAGGTATATCTTTAGATCTTGCAATCGAATCTTTTTGTTTCTTGTTTTATCACTAGTTTAGTCTATAAAAGAAAATTATAAAAAAATGGATTTGAGTTTGGCTCATACGCTTCATCTTTTAATATCTTTCGTGAGAATGATGGTAAGGAAAATTGTCCTCAAGTGCTAGAAGAAGAATGCATTAAATTGTTTGGCAATAAATATTTGAATGATGAGCATGATTGCAATGTTGTTAGTATGAACTCCTTGAATATACATAGTACTAATGATGATTGCACTAGTTATGATGAAAATATCTTCTATAAGCATGTCCATTTTTGTGGAGTGAATTGGGTTTGCAAGTACACACCAAATAGAGAAAATAGATATTGCAAGAATCATAAGCATTTAGAAACTAAATGGTTGCAAGAAAGGCTTAATGTGAGTGCTGAAAATTTAAAATATCTCCGCCGTACTTGTGAACTTTGCAATGAGCATGGTCATTTAAATCTCCGATGCAAATTGTTTCATGATTGTATCGTGTCCAAAAATTGTGATGATTTGATTCCCCTTGCACATCATAATGAACTTAGTTTGCTTTTGGGTTATGAAGAATTGAAACATGCAACTAAGCTTATTCCAAAATTTAACCTTGAGAAATTCCTTGATATCGATCTAGAGGAGATTTATATGTATTGTGCGCTGAATTGCATTGAAAATCCTTATATTGCCAATTACCTAAAGAAAATAAAGCAAATAGAAGATGAAGAGAATACGAATGAAAGGGAAGAGACTTCCCATTATCCTCCTATTATTTCTTATGATGAATCAGGTATCGAGGAGGAGCCTTCTATTCAACCAATCTCATCAATAAGGAGCTCAAAGAAGAGGGTTGAACCCACACATGATGTGAGGAAGAAAAAGAAAAAAACGGAGAAGAAAAGGTAAAAAGATATCCCTCCCAAATGATGTTTCTCCTACTACTCATTGTGATGATGATAATTGCTATACTATTGGTGCTATCCATACTATTAATGATGAGAGTGATTATGCTTATGATATGAAAAGGCCCAAGCTTGGGGAAGCTATGTTTGATGAGGATGAAATATTTGAGAATATATTTGCTGAAATTAATGTTTGTCCCAAGCTTGGGGATGCTACTTTAATGAAGATGATATTTTTAGCCTCCCAAGTTTTGATATGCAAAGTTGTTATGATGATAGCATGTCTCTTACTTATGATTATATTGATGAAAGTGGGTTTGGAAGAGTGTCAACTTTAGGAAGTAATGATCCCACTATTTCGGAGGATGTTGAATCTTATTGTGATGAATATGAAAGTGGATTTGGAAGAGTGTCAACTTTATTTAGTGATGATTCCACTATCTTGGATGAGGTTTCAATCGATTATGATGAGAACAAAGTTGCTACTTATGATGATTATTGTGATGAAACTTATGGTATAAAAAGTAGTGATGATTATATTTATAATACTTGTCATCATTGATTACCCTTTTTCTGAACATTACTCTTTTAATGTGGAAACAATTTATAGTATTCGAGTCTCTTATGATACTCCCACCATTCCGAATGAGAAGAATTTTGCTTATGTGGAGAGTAGTAAATTTTCTATGCTTGTAGATCATTAAAAGAATGCTTTAGGTGCGGGTTATATTGTTGAATTCATTCATCATTCTACTGAAAACTATTATGAGGGAGGAACATATGCTTGTAGGAATTGCAATAATACCAAGTTTCCTCTCTATGTGCTTAAAGTTTTAAAGTTATGCTTGTTTTGCCTTCCTATGCTAGTTGATTATTGTTCCTATAAGTTGTTTTCTCACAAAATCCCTATGCATAGGAAGTGGCTTAGACTTAAATTTGCTAGTCATATGCTTCATGATGCTCCCGTTATGTTTCAATTCTTATCTTTTATGTGAGCATCATTGTCATCATCATGCCTAGCTAAAAAGGCATTAAAGAAAAGTGCTTGTTGGGAGACAACCCAATATTTACCCTTACTGTTTTTGTGTGTTCACATGATTATGCTACTTTAGTAATCATGTTTTATAGGTTTTGTTTCAATAAAGTGCCAAGTAGAACCTTTGGGAAGACTTGGGTGAAGTCTATATGATCATGCTGTAAAAACAGAAGCTTTAGCGCTCACGAGAATAGCTGCCATGTTTTACTGGAGAGTGATTTTAGGTTGATTCTTTTCGAAGATGATTAATAGAGAAATTCCTCAGGTCCACCAATTTATTTCAGAATTTTTGGGGTTCGAGAAATATACTTTTGATACAGATTACTACAGACTATTCTGTTTTTGACAGATTCTGTTTTCATTGTGTTGTTTGCTTATTTTGATGAATCTATGAGTAGTATCGGAGGGTATGAACCATAGAGAAGTTGGAATACAGTAGATATTACACCAATATAAATTTATAATGAGTTCATAACAGTACCTAAGTGGTGATTTATTTTCTTATACTAACGGAGCTTACGAGTTTTGTTTTGAGTTTCGTGTTGTGAAGTTTTCATGTTTTGGGTAAAGATTCGATGGACTACGGAATAAAGAGTGGAAAGAGCCTAATATTGGGGATGCCCAAGGCACCCCAAGGTAATATTCAAGGGCAGCCAAGCAACTAAGTTTGGGGATGCCCCGGATGGCATCCCCTCTTTTGTCTTCGTTCATCAGTAACTTTACTTGGAGCTATATTTTTAATCACCACATGATATGTGTTTTGCTTGGAGCGTCATTTTATTTTGTTATTATTTGCTTGATGTTATTTAGAATAATGTTTTGCATCTATATTTTCAATAAAAATGTCAAGGATAGCCTTTACCATGCTTATTTTGCTAGTATACATGTTGCTGTTTGAAAACAGAAAGTTTACCGTTGTTGCAAAAATTCCCTAGAAAAGTCAGAGAATGATCTAATGTTGAATCTTTTTGCATATTGAGCTATCATAAATATTATACGGCATAGTATTTTTCTTATAATTTTTTGGAGTTAGGGAAGTATGATGAATCTTGCATTCTTTACAGACTATACTGTTTTGGCAGATTGCTGTTATGTTTGCATTGTTTGCATATGTTTGCTTGTTTAATGATTCTATTTGAGGATGGGAGTATTAAATATGCAGATACATTTAGTATTAAATTTTGAATAATAATTTTAGTGATTTGTTACAGTAGAAGATGATAAGGTTTTTGCATTGGTTTATACTAACTTATCTCACGAGTTCTTGTTGAGTTTTGTGTGGATGAAGTTTTTGAGATTTAGGGAAACCGTGATATAAAAGGAATTAAGGAGACACAAAAGCTCAAGCTTGGGGATGCCCAAGGCAACCCAAGATAATATTTCAAGAAGTCTCAAGCATCCAAGCTTGGGGATGCCCCGTTAGGCATCCCACCTTTCTTCTTCAACAATTATCGGTTAGTATCGGTTGAACCTAAGTTTTTTGCTTCTTCACATGAGTCGTGCTATCATTGAAATGACATTTTCTTTTGTTTTGCTTGCTTTTTGAATAAAATACCAAGATCTGAAATGCTTAAATGAAAGAGAGTTTTCACATAGTTACATAATTATTTAGCTACTCATTGATCTTCACTTATATCTTTTTGGGAGTAGTTTGTCATTTACTCGTGTGCTTCACTTATATCCTATGAGTAAATGGTCGAATGAGTTGAATGCCATAAATCTGAAATTATATATGTCTCATTTGCTTATCCCATGGGGAGTAATGACTTCACATCTAAGAAGTAGAGGTTGTAAATTTATTGAAGGTTAGCAAGCATTGTATTGGTCATTTGAACAATTCATGAAAGAAAATTGAAGGAAGAGAGATTTCACATATAAATATACTATCTTGGACATATTTTATAATTGTGAGCACTCATTAAGTATGACATGCTAAAATAGTTGACGTTGGACAAGGAAGACAACGTAATGGGTTATGTTTTCTCATATCTCAGTTAAAGTATATTGTCATGGATCATTCAAACACGTTGAGCTTGCCTTTCCCCCTCATGCTAGCCAAAATTCCTTGCACCAAGTAGAGATACTACTTGTGCTTCCAAATATCCCTTAAACTAGTTTTGCCATGAGAGTCCACCATACCTACCTATGGATTGAGTAAGATCCTTCAAGTAAGTTGTCATCGGTGCATGCAATAAAAATTGCTATCTAAATATGTATGATCTATTAGTGTGAAGAAAATAAGCTTTATACGATCTTGTTATGGAAGCAATAAAAGCGACGAACTGCATAATAAAGGTCCATATACAAGTGGAAATATAAAGTGACGTTCTTTTGCATTAAAATTTTGTGCATCCAACCATAAAAGCGCATGACAACCTCTGCTTCCCTCTGCGAAGGGCCTATCTTTTACTTTATGTCTTTTACTTTATGCAAGAGTCAATGTGGTCTTCACCTTTCCCTTTTTCTTTTTATCCTTTGGCAAGTACCTCGTGTTGGAAAGATCCTGATATATATATCCAATTGGATGTAAGTTAGCATGAACTATTATTGTTGACATCACCTAAAGGTGAATACATTGGGAGGCAACACTATAAGCCCCTATCTTTCTCAGTGTCTGGTTAAAACGTCATAACCATAAGTATTGCGTGAGTGTTAGCAATTGTAGAAGACTATATGATAGTTGAGTATGTGGAGTTTGCTAAATCAAAGCTCTGACATAGATCCTTCCTGAAAATAAGATGAATTGTAATTGTTTGATGACTGAGAATGAAGTTTGCTAGTTTTCAAGAAAGTTTATGGTCTATGCTTTAACATGTGAATTGCTTGTTACTTGTTCGTAAGAAGTTTTATGAGATGAACTACTATTATGACATATAATCATGCTAGAAAGGGTGATTGAAATTATCATTGATCAAACTTGTGCACCTGCTAGCATTCACACTTCATAAATTCTTTCTTTTATCATTTACCTACTCGAGGACGAGTAGGAATTAAGCTTGGGATGCTGATATGTCTCCAACGTATCTATAATTTATGAAGCATTCATGCTATTATATTATCTGTTTTGGATGATTATGGGCTTTATTATACACTTTTATATTACTTTTGGGACTAACCTACTAACCGGAGGCCCAACCCAAATTGCTGTTTTCCTGCCTATTTCAGTGTTTCAAAGAAAAGGAATATCAAACGAAGTCCAAACGGAATGAAACCTTCGGGAAACTTATTTTTGGAACAGAAGCAATCCAGAGAACTTGGAGTACAAGCCAGGGAAGCTTCGAGGAGGCCACGAGGGTGGGGGGCGCCCCGCCCCTACTGGGCGCGCCCCATGTCTTGTGGGCCCCTCGAGCGTTCCCCGACCGACTTCTTTCGCCTATATATTCCCATATACCCTAAAAACATCGGAGATGAAGATAGATCGGGAGTTCCGCCGCTGCAAGCCTCTGTAGCCACCAAAAACCAATCGGGACCCTGTTCCGGCACTCTGCCGGAGGGAGAACCCATCACCGGTGGCCATCTTCATCATCCCGGTGCTCTCCATGACGAGGAGGGAGTAGTTCACCCTCGGGGCTGAGGGTATGTACCAGTAGCTATGTGTTTGATCTTTCTCTCTCGTGTTCTCTCTATGGCACGATCTTGATGTATCGCGAGCTTTGCTATTATAGTTGGATCTTATGATGTTTCTCCCCCTCTACTCTCTTGTAATGGATTGAGTTTTCCCTTTGTAGTTATCTTATCGGATTGAGTCTTTAAGGATTTGAGAACACTTGATGTATGTCTTGCCGTGCTTATCTGTGGTGACAATGGGATATTCACGTGATCCACTTGATGTATGTTTTGGTGATCAACTTGCGGGTTCTGCCCATGAACCTATGCATAAGGGTTGGCACACGTTGTCGTCTTGACTTTCCGGTAGAAACTTTGGGGCACTCTTTGAAGTTCTTTGTGTTGGTTGAATAGATGAATCTGAGATTGTGTGATGCATATCGTATAATCATGCCCACGGATACTTGAGGTGACAATGGAGTATCTAGGTGACATTAGGGTTTTGGTTGATTTGTGTCTCAAGGTGTTATTCTAGTATGAACTCTATGATAGATCGAACGGAAAGAATAGCTTCATGTTGTTTTACTACGGACTCTTGAATAGATAGAATAGAAAGGATAACTTTGAGGTGGTTTCGTACCCTACCATAATCTCTTTGTTTGTTCTCCGCTATTAGTAGCTTTGGAGTGACTCTTTGTTGCATTTTGAGGGATAGTTATATGATCCAATTATGTTATTATTGTTGAGAGAACTTGCACTAGTGAAAGTATGAACCTTAGGCCTTGTTTCCTACCATTGCAATATCATTTACGCTCATTTTTATCGCTTGCTACCTTGCTGTTTTTATAATTTCAGATTACAAATACCTTTATCTACCATCCATATTGCACTTGTATCACCATCTCTCCGCCGAACTAGTGCACCTATACAATTTACCATTGTATTGGGTGTGTTGGGGACACAAGAGACTCTTTGTTATTTGGTTGCAGGGTTGTTTGAGAGAGACCATCTTCATCCTATGCCTCCCACGGATTGATAAACCTTAGGTCATCCACTTGAGGGAAATTTTCTACTGTCCGACAAACCTCTGCACTTGGAGGCCCAACAACGTCTACAAGAAGAAGGTTGTGTAGTAGACATCACCGCGCACTTGAGTTGATCTGCCGAGCTGAAGGTGATGGCGCACTTGGACCACCTGAGCGGGCATGTGGCCTCGAGCCTGGGGAGGACTGCGTTCACCTCACGAGCAAACTGCTTGAAGATGCGCTGAGAGGCTGGGGCCTGAGCTCCGCCCAAGATGCAAGCGATAGCACATGGCTCCTGGAAGCCCCCAGCCCCCTCGTCCTGATGATGGTCATCATTCCTTCTTGGCGGCAGCGGCAGCGGAGGAAGGCATGCATTGCCCTGGGGGCGGTCCTCGCGAGGCTGATCTCTCCAGGCGCCCTCGCGAGGCTGGTCCCTCCAGTCGCCCTCGCGAGGCTGGTCCTGCCAGCGATCCTCACGAGGATGGTCACGCCACTCCTGGCGAGGGCCACGGTCATCCCATCGTCCTCCGCCATGTCCTCCTCCTCGGCCGTAGCCCCGGTCGTTGCGCTCGGGGCGTCGACCAAAGCATCCTTCTCGAACGGCCCTGAGCTCCTGGCAGTCGTTGGTGTTGTGGGTGTGGAGGTTCTAGTAGGCGCAGAACGGTCGGCTGCCCTTGGACAACTCCGGCTGGTCTCTGCCGCGCTTCATGTCTGGTTCTGCCATGAGCACGGCTACTCCCTTGCACTTCATGTCCTTGGCCTTGGTCTTCTTTTCCTACGGATCGGCAGCTGGGAGCTCGAGGAGGGAGAGGCGTCCTTCCTCAGCTCTTGCGCACTTGGTCGCCAGGTTGAATAGCTCCAGGGATGTGCACAACTCCTCGTGGATGGCGAGCTCCTCCTTCATCTTAATGTCACGGACGCCATCAGAGAACGCTGAGATGATGGCCTCGTCCGTCACCTTGGGGATCTTGAGGCGGACACTGTTGAAGCGCTGGATGTATTTTTGCAGGGTCTCCCGGGCTGCTGCTTGATGCGGCGCAGGTCACCCGCGGCCGGGGGGCAGTCGCGAGTGCCTTGGAAGTTGGCGATGAAGTGGCTGCGCATCTTGTCCCAGGAGGAGTTCGAGCCGGGAGGCAGGTTCAGGAGCCACGAGCGGGCACCATCCTTGAGCGCCATGGGAAACCTGTTCGCCATGACTTTCTCGTCTCCGTTGGCCGCTTCGATGCTCAGCTCGTAGAGCTGCAAGAACTCCGCGGGGTCGGGGGTGCCGTCATAGCGAGGAGGCAGGTCCGGCTTGATCTTGCCTGGCCAGGCAACGCTATGCTGCTCGGGGGTGAAGGCACGGCAACCTGCTATGGTCACCTGGGCCCTTTGCTGATGCAAAGCTTGCTCTTGATGGTACCCGTGCACCGCTACCATGGGTAGCACGCGGTCTTGCCGTGCCGGCGCAGGGAGCACGGGAGCGCCTTCTTGAGGCCGAGGGATTTCTTGACAGCTTCCTTCTCCTTGCGGGGGCGCCGGACACGGTGGGTCACGCCCAAGGGCCGCGCGCCTTGGCGCCAGGGCGCCGTCTTGGGGCAGAGGTGGTGGAGGCGCTCCATGCGCCATGTTGCCCATACCTGGCGAAGGGCGAGGCATCGAGAGGGACGGCGCGGGAGAGCCCCCTGCGGCGCTGATGAGCTCGGTGATGCGAGCGAGCCATTCTTCGTAGAGGTCGTCGACGGTGCGGTAACGCAGGAGCTCACGTGCCATAAGCAGCGCTGCCTGCGCGTTCGTGGGGGCGCGACGAGCGTGGGGCGACGAACCGGCTGGAGTGAGCGACGGAGTGGCGGTGCGGCCGTCCCTCCGCACCGAGGGGTACAACGAGGATGCTTGCTGCTCGTTCCCCACCGGGCCGGTGGTGGCGTTGGCGGCAGGCTACGGAGAATGACGAGGAGGTCCGCCGACAGGAGCCGTCTGGGCAGCGCGAGCGGCGAGAGTGGCGAGAGCGGCCCGGCGCTCAGCGCGGGCTCGGCAGGCGTCGGACATGGATGCGACAAAGCGATGGGACGCGGATCAGCGGAAGGAAGACTTTGGCGCACCCCTACCTGGCGCGCCAAATGTCGGATATCGGGTTCCAGCGAAACCCTTGAGGTTCGAGCACTGGGGTGCGCATGAAGATTTCCCCTACCGAATCTCGCTCCCAGCCTCGCCGTGATCCCTAAGCTTAGCTCTATAGACTCACAACACAAGAGACACAAGATTTATACAGGTTCGGGTCATCGTTGTGGTGTAATACCCTACTCCTGTGTGGTGGTGGTGGATTGCCTCTTGGGCTGATGATGAACAGTACAAGGGAAGAACATCCTCCTGAGGAGAGGTGTTCTTGAGCTGGCGTGGTGTGAAGATGAACTGAATGCACTTCTACTGTGGTGGCTAGCCCTATTTATAGAGGCCCCGGTCATCTTCCCAAATATTGAGCGGGAAGGGATCCAACAATGGCCAATTTGAAAGGGGACAACTAGTACAAGTTATCCTGACTAAAGGTGGTCTTCGTGTTGGGGAACGTAGTAATTTCAAAAAATTTCCTACGATCACGCAAGACCATGGTGATGCATAGCAACGAGATGAGAGTGTTGTCTACGTACCCTCGTAGACCAGCAACGGAAGCGTTGACGCAACGTAGAGGAAGTAGTCGTACTTCTTCCCGATCCAACCGATCCAAGTACCGAACGTACGGCACCTCCGAGTTCTGCACACGTTCAGCTCGATGACGTCCCTCGAACTCCGATCCAGCCGAGTGTTGAGGGAGAGTTTCGTCAGCACGACGGCGTGGTGACGATGATGATGTTCCACCGGCGCAGGGCTTCGCCTAAGCTCCGCAACGGTATATTCGAGGTGTAGTTTGGTGGAAGGGGG
>LR880967.1:978757654-978801718 GCA_904067115.1 Aegilops sharonensis | reverse complement strand
TATATATAGGGGAGAGGGAGGGGGTGCGCCCCTCTAGGGTTTCCACCCCAAGGGGTGCGGCAGCCCCAAACCCATCTAGGGTGGCGGCCAAGGGGGGAAGAGGGGGAAACTTGCCCCCCAAGCTAGGTGGGGCGCCCCCTCCCCAAACCCTAGGCGCCTTGGGCCCTTGTGGGGGGGGGGGGGCGCACCAGCCCACCTGGGGCTGGTCCCCTCCCACACTTGGCCCATGCTGCCCTCCGGGGATGGTGGCCCCACTTGGTGGACCCCCGGGACCCTCCCGGTGGTCCCGGTACGTTACCGATAAAATCCGAAACTTTTCCGGTGACCAAAACAGGACTTCCCATATATAAATCTTTACCTCCGGACCATTCCGGAACTCCTCGTGACGTCCGGGATCTCATCCGGGACTCCGAACAACATTCGGTAACCACATACAAACTTCCTTTATAACCCTAGCGTCATCGAACCTTAAGTGTGTAGACCCTACGGGTTCGGGAACCATGTAGACATGACCGAGACGTTCTCCGGTCAATAACCAACAGCGGGATCTGGATACCCATGTTGGTTCCCACATGTTCCACGATGATCTCATCGGATAAACCACGATGTCAAGGACTCAATCGATCCCGTATACAATTCCCTTTGTCTAGCGGTATTGTACTTGCCCGAGATTCGATCGTCGGTATCCCGATACCTTGTTCAATCTCGTTACCGGCAAGTCTCTTTACTCATTCCGTAACACATCATCCCGTGATCAACCCCTTGGTCACATTGTGCACATTATGATGATGTCCTACCGAGTGGGCCCAGAGATACCTCTCCGTTTACACGGAGTGACAAATCCCAGTCTCGATTCGTGCCAACCCAACAGACACTTTCGGAGATACCTGTAGTGCACCTTTATAGCCACCCAGTTACGTTGTGACGTTTGGTACACCCAAAGCATTCCTAGGGTATCCGGGAGTTACACAATCTCATGGTCTAAGGAAAAGACACTTGACATTAGAAAAGCTTTAGCATACGAACTACGATCTTTGTGCTAGGCTTAGGATTGGGTCTTGTCCATCACATCATTATCCAAATGATGTGATCCCGTTATCAACGACATCCAATGTCCATGGTCAGGAAACCGTAATCATCTATTGATCAATGAGCTAGTCAACTAGAGGCTTACTAGGGACATGGTGTTGTCTATGTATCCACACATGTATTGCGGTTTCCGGTCAATACAATTATAGCATGAATAATAAACGATTATCATGAACAAGGAAATATAATAATAACTAATTTATTATTGCCTCTAGGGCATATTTCCAACAGTCGAAGCACGAACTACACCACGCCGATTATAGATATGTCATCCTCAGACACCCATGTGGAGAGGCAAAGCTACTAGGGCAATCAAAGGCTAAAGAACATCACCAAGGATGAGCCTAGGAGACGATACGTTGAAAGCATGGCCAATATTCACATAGACGGACTGACCACTCGTCGTCACAGTCGTGCCGCTGCCAAGAAGGGGAACCCTATCCCCTTTCGCCATGGACAAGGTCGTCAACCCATTGGGACATGGCAGCACATGCCGGACCGGAGAGCACCACCAAAGAGAAAGCATCGGGCCTACAAGAAAAGCCATCACTCGAAACTCAAAGCCGTCGGAAACCTCTACAAAACGACACCACTCTTCCAAGGCCAACCTTCCCGAGACGGTGTCCCCAAGGAGAACACGACGCTCACGATGCCATCGCTAACCAACCCACAACAAATTTTGAGCTTTCGCTAGGGGAAGTGGCCCAGGGTGGGAGGAAGGGTCCTCAGCAGCGCCTCCAGGGAGGAAAGTGATGCCCTTCGGCGTCGGCACTGCCGTGGCTGAACAACCAGCCAGGGGTTCCCCTGGACCCGGGCTTGCGCCACCCACACCTCGCTATAAGAGGACAGTCGGGCGAGGCCGCAGTGCACCGAGGCCTCGACCGGATCCGTCCACCAGCGGACTCCGTCTGCTGCTGACACGCACCCCACACTACTGGAATTCTGGGCTACGCCGAGTGCCACGGACACTTGGCAAAGGGTTGAAAACCGCCGGCAAAGCCTTTGCCGAGTGTCACCCTCGGCAAAAGCCACCCGGCGTACACCTCTTCGGCAAACAGGAGTTTGCCGAGAGTCAGAACACGGGCACTCGGCAAAGACTTTGCCGAGAGCCAAACAGTACCACTCGGCAAAATAAAGTAGCTAACGGATAGCAGACGGTGACGGCGGTTCCTCACACGTGGGACCAGGGGAGCAGGCCGAGGGCCTTCTTTGCCGAGTGCCACTCTCGGCAAAGTCACCCAATAGGTGGCTGACACGTGTGAGCTCCTGACATGTGGGACCAGGCGAACAGGCCGAGGGCCAACTTTGCCGAGAGCCACTCTCGGGAAAGCCACCCAATAGGTGGCTGACACGTGTCAGCTCCTGACATGTGGGACCAGGCGAACAGGCCGAGGGCCAACTTTGCCGAGAGCCACTCTCGGCAAAGCCACCCAGTAGGTGGCTGACACGTGTGAGCTCCTGACATGTGGGTCCAGGCGAACATGCCGAGTGCCAACTTTGCCGAGAGCCACTCTCGGCAAAGCCACCCAATAGGTGGCTGGCACATGTCAGCTTCTCACATGTGGGACCAGGAGAACAGGCCGAGGGCCAGCTTTGCCGAGTGCCACTCCCGGCAAAGAGAGCCAGTAGCAGGCTGACACGTGTTAGCTTCTGACATGTGGGACCAGGAGAAACAGGCCGAGGGCCACTCTCGGCAAACTCTATCTTTGCCGAGTGTGGCTCTCGGCAAACTGAGCCAATAGGGAAGGGCCACGTCACTTCTCCTAAAAGCCGTGAAAATACTTTGCCGAGAGCCACCGTTGGCAATCCTTTTTCCTTTACCGAGAGGCCTCTCGGTAAAGTTGCCAGGAGGGCTACAGGTTATTATCCTTTACCGAGAGGCCTCTCAGTAAAGGTGTCAGGGTATACTATTTGGTATACGTTTACCGAGAGGCCTCTCGGTAAAGGGTGCATTATGGTCTAGTTTCACAGTCATTGCCGAGAGCCGCCCTCGGCAATGGTGTGCCGAGGAGCCTTTTCCCCTGTTTTTGTTTCTTTCCTGCAGCGAAACATATACATCAGCAGCATATAGTTCATCACACATAGAACATGTCACATATAGGCATCATTGAACAAAAGAAGCAATGATTGATTCTGAAAAACATTCCACATAAAAGCAATAGTGCATAAAAGGTGAAATACTAGTGAAGACACTCGACTACCACATGTTTACAAGTCTCAAGATGCAAGAGTTCTCAACATACAAGGAACAGTTTCAAACATAACATAACATGAAGTTCACGTGATTTTGGAGATCGGAGTGATACCATCAACATTAGAACGCATCATTCTGTTTGCTGCCCCAACTCCATCAACCAGAGTGATAACTTCAACATTAGAAGGCATCATTCCCTTTGCTGCCCCAACTCCACCAATTTGAGGTGGAACTACCGGAACATTGTTCGACCCTTGTGATGGGTTGAGTTGTGATGGATTGACCCAATAGTGGGATGAATGCATATGGTAATGCCGAAAATGGTGATAGAAATAGTTTGAATGAAACTCACAATGTTCGGTGGCATCTCTGGCACTGGTTGGCCTTGCATGGAATAAAGATTGGCCACCATATGTTGTAAAGACTTCACTAGATCATCTTGTGCCTTCAGCTTGGCCCGGTTTTCATCTCGTTCTTTCTCGGTCTCAATCAGTCGAGTCTACAATATGGCAATGCAAATGGCATTCATGTTGAAATGCAAATATGCAGGACCATGAAGGATCAATGAAGAAGCGCTGACCTGAATATCCTCAATAATGCTCACGGAATGTGGTACGTGACGCTCTACGGTAGGAGTAGAGCCAGTACTGATAGCACGGAGCGTGTTGACTCTCGGAAGGGAGGAGGTTATGACAGAATCAAGGTGAACCGCCATCCGGCCATTCGGTCTACCGCCTGCCGCGGCAATGGCCACAAGAGGATCAAACGGTAGCACGTGAGGATCAGTGTCGGTGTCAAAACCGGCGGATCTCGGGTAGGGGGTCCCGAACTGTGCGTCTAGGCGGATGGTAACAGGAGACAAGGGACATGGTGTTTTTACCCAGGTTCGGGCCCTCTCGATGGAGGTAATACCCTACTCCTGCTTGATTAATATTGATGATATGGGTAGTACAAGAGTAGATCTACCACGAGATCAGAGAGGCTAAACCCTAGAAGCTAGCCTATGGTATGATTGTTGTTCGTCCTACGGACTAAAACCCTTCGGTTTATATAGACACCGAATAGGGTTAGGGTTACACAGAGTCAGTTACAATGGTAGGAGATCTACGTATCCGTATCGCCAAGCTTGCCTTCCACGCCAAGGAAAGTCCTATCCGGACATGGGACGGAGTCTTCAATCTTGTATCTTCATAGTCCAGGAGTCCGGCCAACGGTGATAGTTCGGCTATCCGGACACCCCCTAATCCAGGACTCCCTCAGTAGCCCCTGAACCAGGCTTCAATGACGACGAGTCCGGCGCGCATATTGTCTTCGGCATTGCAAGGCGGGTTCCTCCTCCGAATACTTCATAGAAGATTTTGAACAAAAGTATAGTGTCCGGCTCTGCAAAACAAGTTCCACATACCACCATAGAGAGAATAACTTTTTGCACAGATCTGCTGACGTATTCCGCGGCGTGACATCACACCACGGCCAAGCCTTTATACGAATCGTTTTTTACTGTCCCACCTCAGCACGTTCAGCGAGGCGGTTTCCTTGGCACGTCTTATCAAAGCGTAGATCGTGCCCCCTTATTCCGGGATTCTCATCAATACGGACATGGGTAACCCATCCGCGCCATTGATTTAGGCGCTTGGGAGATAAGCGAGTTTTACCCGGCTGGCGGGGGACGCATAGCTTGTCCGTCCATATAAGGGGATAAGGACCCACCTTTTCACCTATGCCTTCTTCCTCCTTTGCTCATCCATTTCCGCACACTCTGAGCTCCAGCGCCCAAGTCCGCACATCCTTCATCAACCATCTCCAGCCATGTCCGGAGTGGGAGGCAGGTGGATGGTCTCCTCCGTCACGGAGGGCCAAGTAAAAAAGCTGCGGAAGGCCGGATACTTGTCCGGCGACGTCGCACATCGGCTGCCCGACGAAGGGCATCTCATTCCAACCCCCAGGCCCCATGAGAGGGTGGTGTTCCTCACCCACTTCCTCCGCGGACTAGGTTTTCCACTTCACCCATTTGTCCGAGGGCTCATGTTCTACTACGGCCTGGATTTCCATGATATGGCCCCGAACTTCATCCTCAACATCTCGGCATTTATCTTCATGTGCGAGGCCTTCCTCTGCATCCAGCCCCACTTCAGATTATGGCTGAAGATCTTCAATGTCAAGCCGAAGGTAGTGGGCGGCCGCCAAGCGGAGTGCGGAGGCGCCATGGTTGGCAAGATGGCCAAAGTCCTATGGCTCGAGGGCTCCTTTGTGGAGACCATAAAGGGGTGGCAATCGGGGTGGTTCTACATCACCGAGCCGCGCGACTCTCAATGGGCGGCGGCCCCCGAATTCCGATCTGGCTTCCCCACACAGCTCACATCATGGAAAGAGACGGGCCAGACGTGGGGGGATTCAGATGAGCTGTACGGACTCCAAACTTGCGTCCGAAACCTGGTGGACAAGAATCTCATGCTTGTCAACGTAATCCAGGTGATGCTCATCCGCCGGATTCTCCCATGCCAACAACGGGCCTCCAAATTGTGGGAGTTCGATCCGGCACAGCACCCAACTCTGAAAAGGCTCTTCGACACTACGTACGAAGACGCCTGGAAGGTGCTGTTCAAGGGCGCCGAGGCTCCCACATCCGCTGCCGAAGATCGTGGATTCAGCTCGCAGCGTCAAGCCAGCGAGGTAAGTTATCTTACCCTTTATGGGACTCTTGTTTTTCATAGATTGACTCTATGTGGGATCTAAAACCCCCTAACCTTTGACAGGACTGGCTGAAGACGTCCGGACAGATTAACTGTCCGCCCCCCTTGCCAGAAGATCCAGCGGACGCCCGATTGACGGGGCTGCTGACTCCGGCACCTCACGTGGTGCCGGAGAAGAAGGCCAAGAAGAAGGCCACGGGAACTCGAAGGAGCTCCCGGCGCCAGGTGCTGTCGAACTCATCGCCCGACAACCCTGAGGCAGAATCCTCCTCTGAGGAAGAGGAGGAGGAAAAAGAAGCCTCTCCCCCAGCGGGGGGAGATAAGAAAAGGAAGGCCGCCCCAACTGGGGAGGCCGGAGGGGTCCAAGAAGGGAAGGACCCTTCCTCCGGACTTCTCCACCAACGCCGACAATGACGAGGAGGAGTGGCCAACAAGGGCCAAGCCCCTGGCGAGATCGTAAGTGTCCGGATACCCATGGCTTTTTTTCATTGCATAGTGTTCTCTAATGCCTAACAATCATGCAGCCCGCCCAAGGACGAGCTCGCCGCTTCGTCGAGCGGGTCCCTGAATTCGTCGGAAGTGGAGAGTACTTCACTTCCGGCCGCCTCCTCACCTCACGCTGCTGACGACGCCGAGGTGGGGCCCCAAGGGGGGCCTGGTCAAGAGGAGGTGGCGCAGGAGGCGCCGCAAGGCAGCCTCCCGGACTCCAGGCGCGAGGGGAGCGAGACCCCCAGGGGCTCTAAGCCCGACCCTTGTCCGGACTCCATACCGGAACCTTTAGCGGTTCTGAAGTCTGGCAAGCGGCCCCTTCGTAGGAAGGGTAAGACGCCGGTGTCCTCCGTCAAACCGGAGGCACCAGATAGCTTACTGGAGGCGCTTAACAGCGCCTCCATCAAGGAGGAGCACCACACTGTTATGAGTGTGGTGATCCAGAAAGTTCAGTCCGCCAAGAGCGGGCTGACTGAAGCCTACAACGGCCTTCTAACAGGCTTTGAGGTAAGTTCTCAATATATGTAAGAAGATTACCGCATAGACAGTAGCCCCTGATGCTTAGTTCGGTGTTCGGAAAGAAAAGCCGGACTGAGGATCTAAAACGATATACGCAGGAGTCTAACATAATTATGTCAATATGGGAATGCAGGCTGCCCTGCCGACCTCTGCCGCACTGACTGCGGAGGTCAATGCACTAAAGGAGAGCCTCGAGTGGTCTGAGAACGAGCTCGGCCAAGCCAAGAAGCAGCTCGAGGACAAGGAAGGTAAGTAATACCTTATGGAATTTAAAAAATGTGGTTGCAAAAGATAACAGGAATAACATGGGTACTGCAGGGGCCACGGGCGAGGTGGCGACCCTGAAGGAGGCGGTGTCCACGGCTGAAAACAAAGCGGCCGCGGAGCGCACCGAGCGAGAGAAGGGGGAGGCGCAGCTGGCGGAGGTGCGGCAAGAGCTCCAGGCTCTCGTGAAAAAACACGAGGGTTTGGAGCGTGACTCGAAGACCCGAGAGTCCGAGCTTGTCTCGGCTCTTGAGAGTGCCAAAGCTGCTAAGGCCGAGGCCCAAAAAGCCCTCCAGGAGATTGAGGCAATAAAGAAGATCGCGGCGGGTAAGGCATTCTTTATGCAGAGCAAGAATGTAAAAGTCAATTATCTAGTACTTACCCGAATCCGGAGCTCTCCAGGAGCGTTCGCAGATCTGCCGCGGAGTGTCTCCGATGCTGCCGCTTTCTACCGAGCCGAAGAAGGGAGCTCGACGGAAAAGGTGTTTTGGTCTCAGTATGCTGAGGCCGAACACCCGGTGCCCTTGAGCGACCAACTGAAGCAATTGGTCGAGCCCCACAAGGTCGCTGAACAGGCCATGAAGGGCCTTATAGCTCGGCTGTGGCCAAATGAGGCCATGTCTGGGAGCTACTTCGGGCTAGTGCGGCAGCTGGTGGATGCCTGTCCATGGATCGAAGTCATCAAGCGCTCCGTCTGTATTGAAGGTGCCCGTAGGGCCCTTGCCCGTGCCAAGGTGCACTGGGGCAAGCTGGACGCGGAGAAGCTGGTGACGGACAGGCCGCCGCTGGGCAAAGAACATCGCAAGCCCGAGAAGTATTATGAGGGCGTCCTGAAGGGTGCCCGTCTTATAGCGGGTGAATGCTCCAAAGATGTAATATTTGAGTAGACTCGCATTTGTTATCCGGTACGCTGAAAACTTGTTCATATGCGCTAAGAAACGTTTGTGAATTTAAAATATTACCTTCTGTGCGGCCGTTTATCAAATTTGAGAGATGGAAAGTCGTTGGCTTCAGCCCCCATGCCACGAGTGCTGGGGTGTTCGAGATAAACTTGAGCGCTCTTGTTCCCATTCTTGTGTCCTTCGAGGGAGGCACTCAACGCAACGAAGAAGGCAACCAGACTTATAGTGCTTGAACACTCTCACTTAGCCATAGAATTCTATAATTTTAAATGTCGGCGAAGCCCCTAGTATTCGGAAGACCGAGTTCGGGGCGCTATCCATGCCTTGGCCGGACAATGCCGACTCCTCGCTCTAAGCGGCATAAGTCTTTAGGGACCCGAAAAAACCTCTCGGACAGCGACCGGCTCTCGCCCTATCATGACGGTCAGTTTTAGCTTTCTCCACTAAGGTGCTCAACCCAGCTCAACCGTGGCACAATCGCAGTGGTTCTCCCAGTGCTACCTTAGCCGATATAACGGAACGTAAGGTACCAAAACATGGGAGCCGGGCAAACCCAACTATTTACCCAAGACATGATTCGGAGCCGATGCATATAATGCTATAAGTTCGGGATGCCGCACTTGTGAAAGTGTTCGGACTTATCACACCATACTTTTGGGGTACTTAAGCCCCTGGTGTATTGGCCATACCAAAGTGTACGGGTGCAACATGTCATGAAATGAACATATATATAGATAAAGAAAGGAGTGCAATAATTGGCAGAAGCTATATATTGGTTACTAAAAAGAAACTGCAAATAAAAGCAGAACGATACAAATTTTGCGATAAGCAAGGTACGGGACTTTTGACATGTCCCCCTTCCAGGGGTAAGTTTGCGGTGTGGTATGTAAAACAGGTATACTGCTCATAATAGAGATCACCTGGACACTCGACGCAGTTTTCTGCTTCCCTGGCTGTTGCATCGTGTATTCGGCGCGAATGCCGGACAGGGCTTCTGGAGAACAGAGTCCTGAAAGTAAGAAAAAAGAAGAAAGAAAAAGAATGACACAATCGGGAGTCCCTGGTGCGGTTGAGCCGCATTCTGGGCGTGCCGTGGTCGTGCCTCTCCCCTTAGGCCCATGGTATCTCCAGAGCGTAGTTATGTACGCGTAGTACTGGCTTCGCAGTTTCGCGAGGGCTGGGGTTGGGGCCGGATTGCTACGCGTGCTCTGATCATGCTAGGCGGTCTTGTTGTAGGTTACTCCGGGCGCGCTTGACGGTGGCCGGACGTTTAATAGCCGGACTCGAGAATTGCTGTGAGAGGCTGCTTTGCACCTCCGCCGCGAGGGCCGCCGTGTGCTCCTCCTTTCGGAGAGAGCGTTCGGTGTTTCCATTGACCGTGATTACTCCTCGAGGGCCTGGCATCTTGAGCTTGAGGTATGCGTAGTGCGGCACTGCATTGAACTTTGCAAATGCGGTTCGTCCAAGCAGTGCGTGATAGCCGCTGCGGTACGGGAGTATGTCGAAGATTAACTCTTCGCTTCGGAAGTTATCCGGGGATCCGAAGACCACTTCGAGTGTAATTGAGCCTGTACAATTGGCCTCTACACCTGGTATGACGCCTTTAAAGGTCTTCTTTGTGGGTTTAATCCTTGAGGGGTCTATGCCCATTTTGCGCACTGTATCCTGATAAAGCAGGTTCAGGCTGCTACCGCCGTCCATCAAGACTCTAGTGAGGTGAAATCCGTCGATGATTGGGTCAAGAACCAACGCGGCGAATCCGCCATGACGGATGCTAGTGGGGTGGTCCCTTCGATCAAAGGTGATCGGACAGGAGGACCATGGGTTGAACTTCGGGGCGACTGGCTCCATCGCATATACGTCCCTTAGCGCACGCTTCCGCTCCCTTTTGGGTATGTGGGTTGCGTATATCATGTTCACCGTCCGCACTTGTGTGGGAAAGCCCTTCTGTCCTCTATTGTTCGGCGGCCGGGGCTTTTCCTCGTCATCGCTATGCAGCCCCTTGTCATTGTTTTCGGCGCTTAGCTTGCCTGCTTGCTTGAACACCCAACAATCCCTGTTGGTGTGGTTGGCTGGTTTTCGGAGGTGCCATGTATCTGGCACAAGCGATCGAGTATTCGGTCCATGTTGGACGGGCCCTGAGTATTTCTTTTGAATGGCTTCTTCCACTGTCCGGGTTTAGAGCCTCTGAATCCGGCATTTACTGTCGTATCTTCAGCATTATCACCGTTAATGCGGCGTTTATGCTTGTTGCGACGCAACCTGCCATTTTTGTCCTTGGTATCCGAACTACCAGGGTGTTTGGCCAAGTTGTTGCTTCGAGCTAGCCAGCCGTCCTCTCCCGCGCAAAAGCGGGTCATGAGTGTGGTGAGGGCTGCCATGGATTTCGGCTTTTCCTGTCCTAGGTGCCGGGCTAGCCACTCGTCGCGGATGTTGTGTTTGAAGGCTGCTAGCGCCTCTGCATCCGGACAGTCGACGATCTGATTTTTCTTTGTTAGGAACCGCGTCCAGAATTGTCTGGCCGATTCTTCTGGCTGCTGAATTATATGGCTAAGGTCATCGGCGTCTGGTGGTCGCACATATGTGCCCTGGAAGTTATCAAGCAATGCGGCTTCCAGGTTCTCCCAACAACCGATTGACTCTACTGGCAAGCTGTTGAGCCAATGCCGAGCTGGTCCTTTAAGCTTGAGTGGGAGGTATTTGATGTCATGTAGATCATCACCGCGGGCCATGTGGATATGGAGGAGATAGTCCTCGATCCAGACCGCATGATCTGTGGTACCATCGTATGATTCGATGTTTACGGGTTTGAAGCCCTCAGGGATTTGATGATCCATTACTTCATCTGTGAAGCATAGTGGGTGTGCGGCGCCTCTGTATTGGGCTATATCACGACGTATCTCATATGAGCTTTGTCTACTGTGTTCGGCCCGGCCGGGTTTGCTGTATCCGGCGTGACGGTAATCATCCCAAGTCGTTGGACGCCCACGCGATCTGTAGATCGATCTTGTATACTTTGCCTTATCCTCCAATATATCTCGCAAGTCCGGCGCGTTTTCCCGTGCCTTGGTACTTTTTGAGCGGCGCTGGGGCGTGGCTTGAGCGGAGGGCCGAGAGGCTTCTCTGTCGCGGCCACGGGGTGGCCGGTCTGCCATGTCGTGCGCTGGTGACGTGGGTGCTTCCTCCTCTGATCGAGGCAACGGCCTGCGTTTGGGGTAGCTTCTGGAGGGGCGTTCGAGTTCATACTCTTCGGCTGCAAGGACTTCAGTCCATCTGTCAGCTAGCAGGTCTTGGTCAGCTCTAAGTTGTTGCTGCTTTTTCTTGAGGCTGCTTGCCGTGGCCATGAGCCTGCGTTTAAAACGCTCTTGTTCGACGGGGTCCTCTGGCACGACGAATTCGTCGTCGTTGAGGCTTGCCTCGTCTTCGGAGGGGGGCGCATAATTATCGTCCTCTACCTCTGTTTCTACCGCACTGTCGTGCGGATTTGCTTCTCCCTCCTCCTGCGCTGAGTCCTGCTGGAGGGGGTTATCTTCGGCACTGTCCGGGGTATTATTGTCTCCCGTGCCGGAATCGTCGTTTTTACTATGGCGAGATTTAGAGCGGCGCCGCTGACGTCGGCGCTTGGGTTGTTTTGTTGGAAGGGTCATCCTCCGCCATTCCATCGCCATTCCCATCTTTTAGGATGTCCACCATGTATATGGCATATGACGAGGTGGCCTTCCAGTGCCCCGTGGGTGCTGGCTCTTGATCGTCTCCGGCATCGTCGTCCATACCGTCGATGTCTTCGGAGTCGAAGTCGAGCATGTCGGTTAAATCATCGACAGTGGCTACAAAGTGGGTGGTGGGTGGGGGTTGAATTTCTTCGTCGTCCGAATCCCAACCTTCCTGACCATAGTTCAGCCAGGGCTCCCCTAACAAAGAGAGAGACTTTAATGAGTTCAGGATATCGCCAAAGGGCGAGTGCTGAAAGATGTCCGCGGCGGTGAACTCCATAACCGGCGCCCAGTCGGATTCGACTGGCAGGGGCGCGGGAGGTTCGGAGTCCGGAAAGGAGTCCGGCACCTGGGAATCATGAGCTTCGCGACGGACAGGGATGGTGTTTGGGTCGATCGCCGTAGAGATTTCAGCCCCCGAGGTGGTGTCCAACCAACCATCCTCGATCGGCGAGATCGGCTCCGAATCAATGGTTGGAGCGGACACTAGTGCGGCCTCCAGGACACTGTTCGGCGGCAGAGTTAGATCATGCCCATCGAGATAGTGCAGCGCGCTCGGCTGCGGCTCAAATCCGTCGAAGATCAAGTCTTCGCGGATGTCGGCCGTGTATTTTAAACTTCCAAACCTGACCTGATGGCCAGGGGCGTATCTTTCGATCTGCTCCAGATGGCCAAGCGAATTGGCCCGCAGTGCAAAGCCGCTGAATACGAAGATCTGTCCGGGGAGAAAGGTCTCACCCTGGACCGCATCGTTGTTGATGATCGAAGGAGCCATCGGGCCTATCAGTGACGACACAGAGGAACTCTCAATGAAAGCACCAATGTCGGTGTCAAAACCGGCGGATCTCGGGTAGGGGGTCCCTAACTGTGCGTCTAGGCGGATGGTAACAGGAGACAAGGGACACGATGTTTTTACCCAGGTTCGAGCCCACTCGATGGAGGTAATACCCTACTCCTGCTTGATTAATATTGATGATATGGGTAGTACAAGAGTAGATCTACCACGAAATCAGAGAGGCTAAACCCTAGAAGCTAGCCTATGGTATGATTGTTGTTCGTCCTACGGACTAAAACCCTTCGGTTTATATAGACACCGAATAGGGTTAGGGTTACACAGAGTCGGTTATAATGGTAGGAGATCTACATATCCGTATCGCCAAGCTTGCCTTCCACGCCAAGGAAAGTCCTATCCGGACACGGGACGAAGTCTTCAATCTTGTATCTTCATAGTCCAGGAGTCCGGCCAACGGTGATAGTTCGGCTATCCGGACACCCCCTAATCCAGGACTCCCTCAATCAGCGTCAGGCCCGTACATCTCCTTCAATTTTTTGGTGTAGTTCTCTCCATCTGACCGGGCTTTAGAGCTGATCCAGTCCCTCTCCGGGTGGAGAGGGTCCTTGTCCTTGTCGTCTTTGGTATGTTTGATGGTCCATGCCTCGAAGTAAGTGATATCCTTGCCAGTGTCTTCTTTCTGCAAAAGAAAGCGATCCAAACAATCAAGGGAATGCTCACAAATGAGAGAGAACATGATGAAAAGAAAAGTATGTGGTTGCCTACATGTTTTGAGACGACACCTGGGATGGTGAGGTTGCCTTGACGGTGTCCTCGACCCCCATCAACTTACGACGTTAAGATATTACTTTGTGTTCATCCTACCACCCTGGATCTGTCCATCGTTCGATGATCTTCTCCCAGCACGGATGTTTGTCAGCGCACCACCGAGGAATCACCTATAAATTAAACAAATACATCTTAGTAAGGATTCTAATTTTGCGGTAATGTAGGGAATAGTAAGCAACGATCATCACTTGCCTTGAAGTAATTGTCCCGTGAAAGATGCGTCCCTCGAGCCTCCTGTTTGGAAATCCTATGGTTTAGATAGTCCGCGTGATACTTGACCACTAACCGGACGCGCTCCTCATAGTGCATGTTGTGGACTAGTTTCTTGGCAATATTCTCAACCACCACATTTGCATGATCCTTATGACCCTCAATGCATGTATAGAAATCCTACAAACATGCATACATGTGAGAAGGGTTAAATCATGACTATGGCAAATTTAAACCTTTTGGTATTGACATTTAGGTGTTTGAAAGGACTTACCCAGAAATAGTTGACCACTCACATGGCTCTGTTATCATAAACCCTCTGACACGTATCCAGGAAATCTGGTGCAAGTTTGTAGTGATCCCATGACCAAGCTGGGTCAATGATACCGTTCGGCAAAGTGACCAGTCCGGGATAATTTAACCTACAAAGACCCCCAATGACGCCACTCGGCGACCGTGGCAGACGCCTCTCACCACCTTTTACTAAGCTTCTGCATTGCAAAGAGTGAAGTCATATTATATGTGAGGAAATGACAAAAGGTACAATTTATATGGGATGAGTCTAGATAACCACTTACTTCTCTCCCATTGGTTTAATCAACACGTCTCTATGCACATATGGACATCTTTGAAGCTTTGAAGGACCACGCAGCCACACTTTCCCTTTGGAAGTAGTGCTGGTAGTCGAACCGCTCGGTTGCGAACCGCTCACCTCGTGGTGCTCTATCACCCGTGAGGGTCCATCCCCACCCTCAGAAACCTGACGAACAACCAGCCTCCTCTCGGCGGCGTCGTCCTCCACCACCTCCTCCTCCTCATCCTCCACCACATCCTCCGCAAAATCCTCCTCGTCCTCCTCCTCACACGCCTCATCCCCATCCTCTGTCTCCTCCTCCCGAGCACGGTGAAGCACTGCATCAGAGGGTCGAGGAGAAGAAAGAGGTGCTCTACTCCGGGCTGCTTTACGTACTCCTCGTCCGCCTCCTCCTCCTGCCTCACATACTCCCCCTCCTCGTCCGCCTCCTCCTGCTGCCTCACCTACTCCCCCTCCTCGTCCGCCTCCTCCTCCTGCCTCACCTACTCCCCCTCCTCGTCCGCTCGTACTCCTCCCCCACGTGGTACTCGACCTTGTTTCACACGTTTTGCCGGACGAGTGTCTAGACCCGCCAATCCTTTGGCCTTCTTGGAGGTTGTGGCAACCGATGAAGGAGCGGCCACCGCTTTCACCGGTCGAGCAGGTTGATCATTGTACAGATCATTCACCTTTTTCAAACTTTCCTTTGGAATCTTCTTGCTACCTGTCATGTTTCAATCACCTGATACGAAGAAGAACAAACCAGTTAGTACATATGATACAACTTGATGTAAATACAATAAATATATCACATATGAAGAATAAATGGAATTGTCACATTAATATATATATAGTTGTTACACACACAATTACATAGAGTTGTTGCACACACGAATACATAGAGTTGTTGCACACATGAATAGATAGAGTTGTTACACACACGAATACATAGAATTGTGCACACATACATAGAGTTCTCACACGATTACATGGAGTTGTTAGAAATAAGGGTCAATATTAGGTGCAACATTTGGATCAGGGCTTTCATCATCGCTATCACCCCGTTCATACATTCATCCTCGAAGTCTTCAGGGGGGCCCTCATCCTCATCTAGCCCCATGTGCCATCGCATAAGTAATGCCAAATCTCGAGGGTCAGAAACATCCTCGTATTCGTCCTCTGCATTATCTACTTCCATGTCATCCATGGTCTCATGTTCCATAGCATCATGTTCGTGGTGCACGCCATCATCTTCCTTTGCATCATCTTCGTCTTCGTCAGTGTCTGCTTCTTGAAAGAACTCTCCCTCATATGTGTTAGGGTTTATATGGTAATCGTCCTTGTTTGGGGTAGGTACCTTGATACGCAGGGGTACCTTGTACACGACATCCCACTTCAAGAGATCGATATATTCCATAGATGTGCACGCATATGGGAGAAAAAACACTTGTGTAGCCTGTTGAGCCATAATATAGACATCATTTCCTGCATATTTTGATGCTCGTTCAACTTCGAAAAAGCCAATACTAGGGGTTCGTCTCACTTTCTCAGGATTGAGCCAGCTACATCTGAATACGATGGGCTTCACTCCTTGTAAACCATAATAATGCAACTCATAACTTTCTTTGATGGTTCCATAGTAGTGACGTCCATCTGTCCCTAGACAATAGACTGCACTATTTATTGACCTTCGGTTGGGCCTCTCATGTGTGTGTTTATCAGTGTGGAAGCGATACTCATTCATGTCATAAGCCTTAAATGACTTGGCCTCGTATTCAAAACCTTTGGCTACTTCTCTCACTTTGGCGTCCATATCAACCTCCTGATATGCCTACACGATTAATAGGAGATTATCTGGTTCATTAGTGGAAGCATTACAGGCAAGTAAGATCAACTTGAAGTAACATAAAGTTAGAAAAGTTACTTTTCTTGAGAACCAAGAAATGGAACCACCATCAGCATTGGTATCTTGAAGAAGGTCTGCTGATTCTTCGTCGCTAGGAGGCCGTGGTAGCTTCCAGAATTTGTTCTACAATTCCCTAGCAATAGGAAGAATTCAAGTTAGAACTCAAGACTAGTGAGTAGTTTTTCAATAAAGGTGTTCTACACTTACTTTATGTTCGATTTCACTTCTTCCATGTTGGTCAAGACATAGATCATAATAGTCGACCACTCAGTAGGTGAAAAGTTCTTGGTCTTCGGTCCACTTGCTTTGCCACCTTGGCCTTCGAAGAGGCTAAGGTCAGAAACATTATTGGTGGGTTATTCATTGTAACGAGGAGCTAGATTTAATCTAGTATGAATACTGTCATGATAGTACTTTGTCGTGGTCGTGGCCACCTCCTCATTCAGGTATGCCTCGGCTATGGAGGCTTCAATGTGGGCTTTATTCTTACATTTCCCACGAAGATGCTTGAACTCCCGTTCAGGTGCATACTGCCATCGAAACTGCACAGGTCCTCCCATTCTAGCCTCATACGCGAGATGGAAGATCATATGTTGCATCGGATTAAACAAACCTGGCGGAAGTATCATCTCTAACTTGCATAGCAACTCAGGTGCTTGTTCCTCCAAGTTTGCAACCACTTCATAATCTAGTTCTTTGGCACAAAGCTGACGGAAGAAGTAGCTCAACTCCACCAGCACTCGCCAAATATCCTCTCTGACATACCCTCGAATCATCACAGGCATTATCCACTCAAGCCATACATGGTAGTCATGACTCTTGAGGCCTCCTATTCGCTTTGTAGCCATATTCACTCCCCTCATGATATTAGCTGCATATCCATCAGGGAAGTACAAGTTGTTCACAATCCATTGGAGAATTTCCTTCCTTTGGGGCATCGAAGGGGTGAAAGGGGCTGGTGGCTTCTTCCAAGAATTACCTTTTGCACGAGGCACCAAATTTAATTTCGGCCTGTTGCATAGTTTGGCTTGATCGATCCTAGCATGAATGTTATCCTTTGACTTCTCGGTGTCGAGGAGCATGACGAGTAAGGCCTCCGCAATATTCTTTTCAGTGTGCATTACATCAATGTTGTGTGGAAGTAGAAGATCTTTAAAGTAAGGCAGTCTCCATAAGCTTGGAATGTGAGTCCACTGGTGTGTCTCTCCATATCCCACAAAACCTTTCCCATCGAGCTTTTCCCCGAGAGCATATAACTCAGCCTTAAGCTGGGCACCGGTCATAATAGGTGGTGGCGGGTCATCAACAATAACACCTTTTTGGAAGTGCATAGCGTCTTGCCTGTATGGGTGATCAAGACGAAGGAACTGCCGATCTTGGTCAAAGCATACATACTTGTGACCCTTAGCCAGCCAAATGAAAGTCACATGCTGTCGACACACTGAGCAAGGCCACTTCCCCTTTACACACCAGCCACAAAATATCGCACGTGCCAGTAGGTCATGTAGCGATGTGTGGTACCAGATATGCATATTGAAGTGCTTCTTTGAAACGGCATCATATGTCCAGACCCCGTTGATCCAAGCAATAAGTCATCCACCAATGGCTCCATATACACACTCATATGCTTCCCGAGATAATTAGGACCTGGAATTATCAATGTCAGGAACATGTGATGTCGTTGCATGCAAACGCCAGGGGGCAGATTCAGGGGGATAACATATACTGGCCAACAATTGTATACGGCAGCCATCAAACCATATGGATTGAACCCGTCGGTTGTTATCCCAACAGCTACACTCTCCCAGTCATCTGTTTTCTTATGAATTTCAACAAATTTCTTCCATGCATCACCATCCCGTGGATGTTGCATCTTTTTTGTATTGTACATCTTCCCTTCGGCGGCCCATCTCATATATTGGGCAGTTTCCTCGGTCATATAAAGCCTCTGGATCCTTTCTGTGAATGAAAGATATCGAAGGATATTGACGGCAATTGTGAGCTGCCTCTTGCTACCATCATCATCTATTACCTCAATATACCTAGTCGATTTGCACTTGACACAATAATTCGTATCTTTATGTTCATTTCTAAATAACATGCATCCATTTCGACAAGCATGTAGTTGCTCATACGTCATCTTAAGTGAACCAAGGATTTTGTTTGACTTGTACATGTTCTTTGGCAATATATTTTCTTTAGGCAACAGGCTAGAAATAACTGATAATAACTCATTGAAGCAAATTATGATCATGTTATGGTTTGCCTTCAGGGCCATTAGGCGTGCAATGCCATCTAGTTGAGTAACCTCTGTATGGGCGTGAAGGGGTTTTTGTGCTGCAAACAAAGCTGCATGATACTCTTCAGGGCTTTCCGGCGGCTCCTCGGAGTTTGGGTCCTCCGGCGGATCCGCACGGCGGATGTCATCTAACAGGTTTTCAATCCGAGTATCATATTCACCGGTGCGTTGTGGCACCACCTCCTCACTGGACTGTTCTGTCTCACCGTGAAAGATCCACCGGTAATAGCATGGCATAAACCCATATTTTCCTAAGTGTTTACTCATAGTAATCTTATCTCTTTCAGTCTGGTTATCACACTCCATGCATGGGCACCAAATTCCACGAACTAGCGTTTCTCCAGCAAATACTAATTCCAGGAAATCATTGGTCTTCGAGCTCCACTCAGGGGTCATACCCTCCATGCTGGGATGTCCGGTGTACATCCACTCACGTTCTTCCATCCTCTGATATAAAGTGAAACACACACATAATTTTTTTTTATGTAACAAGTGGTTCCATCAAGTTTTACGACATGCACTGAGCTATGTAATAGGTAAAGATAGGTCCTAATCCCACCTGAGAATGTGTAGCGTGGGTCCGCTTTCATGACGTACTCCAACCGAGACAAAATTTCGGCAGCACCTCCCCGCTGTTCTCCAAATACATGTCTCAGCAATAAGCCAAGAGGATGTGTATCTAGAGAACAACAAGGAGACACTGTCGACATTCTGTCTCGGATCTAAGTACATCATGAAAATGACCCGCCTACACATCCTTGTGTTGTCCATGGAAAACGTGGACAATTCAAAAGAGTTGAGGTTATTAATATGCAAAGACTTGCATATTTATAGATACAACCCTTCCGAATGGGAGACACCTAGGTTACTCGACTATTTAGGTGATCTACAAATAATGAAAACCTACACATGAACGGGAAGAGATTACCCTTGAAGTGTGCAACAGAATTTACTCTCTCTATTGTCAAAATAGATGCATGTCCTGCATGAAAGAATGAAGTTGTGTCAATCATATGTCAATCACACAAACATCAATAACACTCACTCACACCCCCCACACACAAACACACTCACATATCCATACACACACATCACACACTGAGTCACACATGCACACACACACACATCAATAGCACCCCTCTCCCACACACACACTCACATACACCATTCATTATATATACACATATATACACACACCTAAATATAAAAAACCAACAATGGAGCTTGGTGGCCGTGGTCGTGGCGGTGAGGGGCGGCGGCTATGGTGGACCTTGGCGGACGGGGCGCGGCGCTGAGGGGCGGACAGGGTGGCAGCAGCGACGGCGGATGGGGTGGCGGCGGAGGCGGCGACGGACAGGGTGGGGTGCTGAGGGGCGGACGGGGTGGGGCACTGAGGGCGGACGGGGTGGCAGGAGCGACGACGGACGAGGTGGCGGCAGCGACGGCGGACAGGGTGGCGATGGACGATCTCGGTGGAGGTGGCGGTGGGGGAGCTCGGTGGAGGTGGAGGGGTCGGGGGAGGCACTCCCGATGGAGGCGGCGGCGGAGGCAGCGGCAACGGCACAACAAGCCGGATGGGGTGGCGGCGCTGAGGGGCGGCGGCGGACAGAGGTGGCTGGGGCGAGAGAAACAGAGAAAACAGAGGAGTGAGCGCGCGCGAGAGGGAAATTTTGCATAAGTCCCCGCGGGAAACATTTCCGAGAGCCAACTTTCGTCGACACTCGCTAAAAGTCTTAACCTAGATCTCGGGGGCTTTTCTGAGAGGCGCACCGACAGTGGTTACCGAGGGTCGTCCAGATGCACTCGGCAATGGCCGCATTTTCCGAGAGGGACTCTTGGTAAAGCATCCTTCTTCTGCATTCTCCATAATATGTATTATAATTTTTGTTGTTGTACTTTTTTTGTTGTTTTCTTCCATGCTTGGCAAACAACCTGAGCACATCATCATTACCGTCTTGTGTTTTCTTTTTCAAATGATGGGTCTCGCCCGGTTCTAGAGACAGGCACCCCTCTGGTGGCCCCGATGGTCTAGGGCGTTGATCGGCACTGAGAGGGTGTAGTCCACGGTGAATAACTGCTTCTCCGTGTTAGTGCATGTCATCGCGAGATGATAGACCAAGTCTAGGCTCGTTCTATCACGGGATCACCCACCGAAGATTCTGTCTCGGGGACGGACGCAGCTTGTCCTCGACGTTCCCGCCTGTGTGTGTGGTTTGTGAGGCACGTGCCACGTCAAGGACGTGTGTTGCTTATTCAAATAGCATACCACCCCTGCATGCATATGCATGGGCCACACGCATGTAGGGGTGACCTCCCCCCCGGGCGGTCTCCGTATCGAGCACCCACCCGGTGGCCCTGGCGGTCTAGGGCATTATTCGGCACCGAGAGGGTGTAGTCCATGGTGAATAACTGCTTCTCCGTGTTAGTGCATGTCATCGCGAGATGATAGACCAAGTCTAGGCTCATTCTGTCACGAGATCACCCACCGAAGAGTCTGGTCAAGGGAGGGACGGAGGGGGCCCGCGCAGGGCCCCCCCCCCCCCCCCGTGTGTGTCGTTTGTGAGGCACGTGCCACGTCAAGGACGTGTGTTGCTTATTCAAGTAGCACACCACCCCTGCATGCATCTGCATGGGCCACACGCATGTAGGGGAGCCCTCCTCCCCCCTCGGGCGGTCTCTATATCGAGCACCCATCCGGTGGCCCCGGTGGTCTAGGGCATTATTCGGCACCGAGAGGGTGTAGTCCATGCGGAATAACTGCTTCTTCGTGTTCGTGCATGTCATCACGCGATGACACACCAAGTCTAGGCTCGTTCTATCACGGGATCACCCACCGAAGATTCTGTCTCGGGGACGGACGCAGCTTGTCCTCGACGTTCCCGCCTGTGTGTGTGGTTTGTGAGGCACGTGCCACGTCAAGGACGTGTGTTGCTTATTCAAGTAGCACACCACCCCTGCATGCATCTGCATGGGCCACACGCATGTAGCGCCCCCCCCCCCCCCGTGTGTGTCGTTTGTGAGGCACGTGTCACGTCAAGGACGTGTGTTGCTTATTCAAATAGCACACCACCCCTGCATGCATATGCATGGGCCACACGCATGTAGGGGAGCCCTCCTCCCCCCTCGGGCGGTCTCTATATCGAGCACCCATCCGGTGGCCCCGGCGGTCTAGGGCATTATTCGGCACCGAGAGGGTGTAGTCCATGGTGAATAACTGCTTCTTCGTGTTAGTGCATGTCATCACGAGATGACATACCAAGTCTAGGCCCGTTCTTCGAGATAGTCTATGGGTATCGAGAGGGAATGTGTCCGGTTTGTGCAGGAAGTGCGGGTCCTTTTCCGAGAGGGGCTCTCGATAAAGCATCTAACCTAGATCTCTTTCCTTCTTGTGCATTCTCGATAATATGTATTATACTTTTTTTTGTTTTCTTCCATGTTTGGCAAACAACCTTAGCACATCATAATTACCGTCTTGTGTTTTCTTCTTCGGATGGGCCTCGTTGGTTCTAGAGACAGGCCCCCTCCGGTGGCCCCGGCGGTCTAGGGCGTTGTTCGGCACCTAGAGGGGGTAGGCCACACGGAATAACTGCTTCTTCGTGTTAGTGCATGTCATCACGAGATGACAGACAAAGTCTAGGCCTGTTCTGTCACGGGATCGCCCATCGAAGACTCTGTCTTGGGGACGAACGCAGCCGGTCCTCGACATTCCCGCCCGTGTGTGTGGTTTGTGAGCCACGTGCCACGTCAAGGACGTGCCTTGCTTATTCAAATAGCACACCACCCCTGCATGCATATGCATGGGCCACACGCATGTAGGGGTGCCCTCCCCCCCCCCCCTCGGGCGGTCTCCATATCGAGCACCCATCCGGTGGCCCCGGCAGTCTAGGGCGCTATTCGGNATTCCCGCCCGTGTGTGTGGTTTGTGAGCCACGTGCCACGTCAAGGACGTGCCTTGCTTATTCAAATAGCACACCACCCCTGCATGCATATGCATGGGCCACACGCATGTAGGGGTGCGCTCCCCCCCCCCCCTCGGGCGGTCTCCATATCGAGCACCCATCCGGTGGCCCCGGCAGTCTAGGGCGCTATTCGGCACCGAGAGGGTGTAGTCCATGGTGAATAACAGCTTCTCCGTGTTAGTGCATGTCATCGCGAGATGACAGACCAAGTCTAGGCTCATTCTGTAGCGGGATCACCCACCGAAGATTCTGTCGCGGGGACGGACGCAGCCGGTCCTCGACGTTCCTGCCCGTGTGTGTGGTTTGTGAGGCACGTGTCACCTCAAGGACGTGTGTTGCTTATTCAAATAGCACACCACCCCTACATGCATATGCATGGGCCACACGCATGTAGGGGTGCCCTCCCCCCCCCCCTCAGGCGATCTCTATATCGAGCACCCATCCGGTGCCCCCGGCGGTCTAGGGCATCATTCGACACCGAGAGGGTGTATTCCATGGTGAATAACTACTTCTCCATGTTAGTGCATGTCAGCGCGAGATGACAGACCAAGACTAGGCCTATTCTTCAAGATAGTCTATGGGTATCGAGAGGGAATGTGTCCGGTTTGTGCGGGAAGTGCGGGTCCTGTTGCTCCGTTGGCCTCGAAACTTCTTGTGCTCTCAAAGGCGGCCATCGCATGTATATGCATGGGGTAGCCGGTGGCCCCGGATGTTTAGGAAGTTGACCGCCACCGAGAGAGGGGGTAGGCCACGGGGAATAACTGCTTCTTCGTGTTAGTGCATGTCATCGCGAGATGACAGACCAAGACTAGGCCTATTCTTCAAGATAGTCTATGGGTATCGAGAGGGAATGTGTCCGGTTTGTGCGGGAAGTGCGGGTCCTGTTGCTCCGTTGGCCTCGAAACTTCTTGTGCTCTCAAAGGCGGCCATCGCATGTATATGCATGGGGTAGCCGGTGGCCCCGGATGTTTAGGAAGTTGACCGCCACCGAGAGAGGGGGTAGGCCACGGGGAATAACTGCTTCTTCGTGTTAGTGCATGTCATCGCGAGATGACAGACCAAGTCTAGGCTCGTTCTGTCACGGGATCGCCCATCGAAGACTCTGTCTTGGGGACGAACGCAGCCGGTCCTCGACGTTCCTGCCCGTGTGTGTGGTTTGTGAGCCACGTGCCACGTCAAGGACGTGCGTTGCTTATTCAAATAGCACACCCCCCCTACATGCATATGCATAGGCCACACGCATGTAGGGGTCCCCTCCCCCCCCCCCTCAGGCGATCTCTATATCGAGCACCCATCCGGTGCCCCCGGCGGTCTAGGGCATCATTCGACACCGAGAGGGTGTATTCCATGGTGAATAACTACTTCTCCATGTTAGTGCATGTCATCGCGAGATGACAGACCAAGTATAGGCTCGTTCTGTCACGGGATCACCCACCGAAGATTCTGCCTCGGGGACCGACGCAGCCGGTCCTCGACGTTCCCGCCCGTGTGTGTGGTTTGTGAGGCACGTGTCACGTCAAGGACGTACGTTGCTTATTCAAATAGCACACCACCCCTACATGCATATGCATGGGCCACACGCATGTAGGGGTGCCCTCCCCCCCCCACTCAGGCGGTTTCTATATCGAGCACCCATCCGGTGGCCCCGGTGGTGTAGGGCATTATTCGGCACCGAGAGGGTGTAGTCCATGGTGAATAACTGCTTCTCCGTGTTAGTGCATGTCATCGCGAGATGACAGAC
Organism: Aegilops sharonensis; assembly: GCA_904067115.1. Classification (NCBI taxonomy): domain Eukaryota; kingdom Viridiplantae; phylum Streptophyta; class Magnoliopsida; order Poales; family Poaceae; genus Aegilops; species Aegilops sharonensis. The sequence goes on along the minus strand of LR880967.1, from coordinate 978,777,545 downwards.
CAAGTCTAGGCCTATTCTTCAAGATAGTCTATGGGTATCGAGAGGGAATGTGTCCGGTTTGTGCGGGAAGTGCGGGTCCTGTTGCTCCGTTGGCCTCGAAACTTCTTGTGCTCTCAAAGGAGGCCATCACATGTATATGCATGGGCTATCCGGTGGCCCCGGAAGTTTAGGAAGTTGACCGGCACCGAGAGAGGGGGTAGGCCACGGTCAACAACTGCTTCTTCTCATTTTTATTACTTTACACTCTTTAAAGTTCTCTCTCGGTGCCGGTCTAGAAAGTTGACCAGCACCGTGAGAGGGGGTGGGCCACGGTCAACAACTGCTTCTTCTCATGTTTTTTACTTTACACTCTTTAAAGTTGAGTTTTGAAAGAAATATCAAAAGTCATGGAATTTACAAACTTTGGTCGTAAAAGCATATGAAATATGAAATACAAAAAAGATAGTGCAAAACAAAAACAAAAAGAGAAGGTGAAAAAAAATTAGATCTGTGGTTACCGAGGGTCGATTCTCGGCTCTCGGTAATGGCCAGCTTTTCCAAGTGAAGCTCTCGGTAAAGCATCTAACCTAGATCTCTTTCCTTCTTGTGCATTCTCGATAATGTGTATTATACTTTTTTTGTTGTTTTCTCCATGCTTGGCAAACCACCGTAGCACATCATAATTACCGTCTTGTGTTTTCTTCTTCGGATAGGCCTCGTCCGGTTCTAGAGACCGGCACCCCTCCGGTGGCCCCGGCGGTCTAGGGCGTTGTTCGGCACCTAGAGGGGGTAGGCCATTGGGAATAACTGCTTCTTCGTGTTAGTGCATGTCATCGCAAGATGACAAACAAAGTCTAGGCCCGTTCTGTCACGGGATCGCCCACTGAAGACTCTGTCATGGGGACGAACGCAACCGGTCCTCGATGTTCCCGCCCGTGTGTGTGGTTTGTGAGGAACATGTAACGTCAAGGACGTGCGTTGCTTATTCAAATAGCACACCACCCCTGCATGCATATGCATGGGCCACACACATGTAGGGGTGCCCTCCCCACCCCAAGGGCGGTTTCCATATCGAGCTGCCATCCGGTGGCCCCGGCGGCCTAGGGCGTTATTCGGCACCGAGAGGTTGTAGTCCATGGAGAATAACTGCTTCTCCATGTTAGTGCATGTCATCGCAAGATGACAGACCAAGCCTAGGCTCGTTCTGTCACAGGATCACCCACCGAAGATTCTGTCTCGGGGACGTACGCAGCCGGTCCTCGACGTTCCCGCCCGTGTGTGTGGTTTGTGAGGCACGTGTCACCTCAAGGACGTGTGTTGCTTATTCAAATAGCACACCACCCCTGCATACATATGCATGGGCCACACGCATGTAGGGGTGCCCTCCCGCCCCCTCGGGTGGTCTCTATATCGAGCACCCATCCGGTGACCCCGGCGGTCTAGGGCATTATTCGGCACCGAGAGGGTGTAGTCCATGGTGAATAACTACTTCTCCATGTTAATGCATGTCATCACGAGATGACAGACCAAGTCTAGGCCCGTTCTTCGAGATAGTCTATGGGTATCGAGAGGGAATGTGTCCGGTTTGTGCAGGAAGTGTGGGTCCTGTTGCTCCGTTGGCCTCAAAACTTCTTGTGCTCTCAAAGGAGGCCATCGCATGTATATGCATGGGCTATCCGGTGGCCCCGACGGTCTAGGAAGTTGACCGGCACCGAGAGAGGGGGTAGGCCACGGTCAACAACTGATTCTTCTCATGTTTATTACTTTACACTCTTTAAAGTTCTTTCTCGGTGACGGTCTAGAAAGTTGACCGGTACCGAGAGAGGGGGTAGGCCACGGTCAACAACTGCTTCTTCTCATGGTTTTTACTTTACACTCTTTAAAGTTGAGTTTTGACAAAATTCATCAAAAGTCATGGAATTTACAAACTTTGGTCGTAAAAGCATATGAAATATGAGATACAAAAAAGATAGTGCAAAACAAAAACAAAAAGAGAAGGTGAAAAAATAGAGAAGTGGTTAGCGAGGGTCGATTCTCGGCTCTCGGTAATGGCCACCTTTTCCGAGAGTAGCTCTCGGTAAAGCATCTAACCTAGATCTCTTTCCTTCTTGTGCATTCTCGATAATATGTGTTATACTTTTTTTTGTTGTTTTCTTCCATGCTTGGCAAACAACCTTAGTAGATCATAATTACCGCCTTGTGTTTTCTTCTTCAGATGGGCCTCGTCCGGTTCTAGAGACCGGCACCCATTCCGGTGGCCCCGACGGTCTAGGGCGTTGTTTGGCACCTAGAGGGGGTAGGCCACGGGGAATAACTGCTTCTTCGTGTTAGTGCATGTCATCGCAAGATGACAGACCAAGTCTAGGCCCGTTCTATCACGAGATCGCCCATCGAAGACTCTGTCTCGGGGACGAACGCAGCCGGTTCTCGACGTTCCCGCCCATGTGTGTGGTTTGTGAGGCACGTGCCACGTCAAGGACGTGCGTTGCTTATTCAAATAGCACACCACCCCTGCTTGCATATGCATGGGCCACATGCATGTAGGGGTGCCCTCCCCCCCCCCCTCGGGCGGTCTCCATATCGAGCACCCATCCGGTGGCCCCGATGGTCTAGGGCGTTATTCGGCACCGAGAGGGTGTAGTCCACGGTGAATAACTGCTTCTCCATGTTAGTGCATGTCATCGCGAGATGACATACCAAGTCTAGGCTCGTTCTGTCACGGGATCACCCACCGAAGATTCTGTCTCGGGGACGGACGCAGCCGGTCCTTGACGTTCCCGCCTGTGTGTGTGGTTTGTGAGGCACGTGTCACGTTAAGGATGTGCGTTGCTTATTCAAATAGCACACCACCCATGCATGCATATGCATGGGCCACACGCATGTAGGGGTGCCCTCCCCCCCCCTCGGGCGGTCTCTATATTGAGCACCCATCCGGTGGCCCTGGCGGTGTAGGTCATTATTCGGCACCGAGAGAGTGTAGTCCATGGTGAATAACTGCTTCTCCGTGTTAGTGCATGTCATCGCGAGATGACAGACCAAGTCTTGGCCCGTTCTTTGAGATAGTCTATGGGTATCGAGAGGGAATGTGTTCGATTTGTGCAGGAAGTGCGGGTCCTATTGCTCTGTTGGCCTCGAAACTTCTTGTGCTCTCAAAGGAGGCCATCACATGTGTATGATTGGGCTATCCGGTGGCCCCGACGGTTTAGGAAGTTGACCGGCACCGAGAGATGGGGTAGGCCACGGTCAACAACTGCTTCTTCTCATGTTTATTACTTTACACTCTTTAAAGTTCTCTCTCGGTGCCGGTCTAGAAAGTTGACGGGCACCAAGAGAGGGGGTAGGCCACGGTCAACAACTGCTTCTTCTCATGTTTTTTACTTTACACTCTTTAAAGTTGAGTTTTGAAAATTATCATCAAAAGTCATGGAATTTACAAACTTTGGTCGTAAAAGCATATGAAATATGAGATACAAAAAAGATAGTGCAAAACAAAAACAAAAATAGATGGAAAAAAATTAGAGCAGTGGTTACCGAGGGTCGATTCTCGACCCACGGTAATGGCCACCTTTTCTGGTGCGCCATTAGTGTCAATCCCATCTATAGCCCTTTTTCTAGTAGTGGCTCCTGGGGGGCCGTACACTATGGAGGTCGAGAAAGGACGCAATATGTCGCAGATTGGAGGAGATGGATGGGCCCGTTTCCTCGCCCGCATGCGTCTTACTGGTGGTGAGTTGATCAGCTTCTCCTTCAGAGCAGAAAGACCCAAGCTGGCTGTCATTTATATCAACCTGGTGGAAGATGATGAAGATGACGAAGATGATGCAGATGAAGAAGATGATGAAGATAATGAGGACCCACTTCATGAAGCCATCGTAGCTCAAAGAATGAGGCTGAGCGAGGAGGAGGTGTGCAACCTATGGGACATAATTCCGCCACGTGCTGACTTTGTCGGGGTGCCATTCGTGACCCGCCTGACAAGTACCATGGTCGATCGACATGATATGGTATGTTATACTTACAAATGCAAATTATCTGATGATATGCTTAGTGTAGAGTCCAATGGTATGTTGTGTGGAATCTAGACTTAATAGAAATATATTTGCAAGAGTATGTGTGAGGCTATTTATTAATTGATATGTTTTTCTTATTCAGAAATTGCCAAAGAACCTATCTGTGAGTTGTGGTATCGAGCCTGGTGAAGAAGGCTCAGCTGGACTACGCCTTACCGCAAGGGGCTCCGTCACCACCTGTACTTACCGCATGGACACAGACGGTCGCACACACTTAAACTCGGTTGGGTGGAAGAGATTCCTCGTTGGCAAGAATCTTCATGTTGGACAGGCCATCCTAATTACTATCAGGAACACCCACCGCCCAGGCTTGAGGATGATGATACTCGTCGATATCATCTAGAACTACATATGTGTGTGTGGCGATATCATCTAGAACTACATATGATGATCGTCGTCGATATCATGTAGAACTACATATGATGATCGTCGTCGATATCATCTAGAACTAAATATGATGATCGTCGTCGATGTCACCTTGTACTGCTTGAGGATGCATGTTGAGTATATATGAAATTGTTATCTAGTACTCCCTCGGTTCCAAATTACTCGTCGTGTGGTTTTAGTTCCAATTTGAACTAAAACCAAGACGAGTAATTTGGAACCGAGGGAGTACTACCTAGTACCTATAATGCTTTATGAAATTGATATCTAGTAGTACCTAGTATCTGGAAATTGCAGTTTATTGAAGCTGGAGTGGGGAAATGGTGAAAGATATAACAGCAGCGCGGGCGCAGGAAATCGCTACAGCTAACTAATAGCAGCGCGTTCAGGAAATGCGCTGCTGATATAGTCAATAGTAGTAGTGCGGGCACAGACAGCGCTACTACTAACAGTTAGCTGTAGCGCCTTATTGGTAGCGCGGGTGCCCGCGCTGCTGATAGCCTCAAAACCCGTGCTACTACTAGGGTTTTCCCTAGTAGTGTACACCCACAACACCAACGAATGCCAGGAGCTCAGAGCCGTTCGAGAAGGACGCATTGGTCGACACCCCGGGTGCAACGACCGGGGCTACGACCGAGGAGGAGCAAGAGGTGGAGGACGATGGGACAAACGAGGCCCTCGCAAGGAGTGGCGTGACCGACCTCGTGAGGATCGCTGGTAGGACCAGCCTCGTGAGGGGGCTTGGAGGTATCAGCGTCGCGAGGATCGCCCACAGGGCAACGCAGGCCTTCCTCCTCTGCCACCACCGCCAAGAAGGAATGACAACCACCACCAAGATGAGGGGGCTAGGGGCTTCCAGGAGCCACGTGCTATCGCTTCCATATTGGGCGGCGCCCCAGGCCCCAGCCTCTCAGCGCATCTTCAAGCAGTTTGCTCGCGAGTTGAACACAGTCCTCCCCAAGCTCGAGGCCACGCGCCCTCTCAGGTGGTCCACGTGCGCCATCACGTTTAGCTCAGCGGATTAGCTCAAGTGTGTGGCTACAGCTAGCGTCCTCCCAATGCTTTGTTCCCCAGTCATCAGCAACGTGCAAGTTACCAGGACCCTCGTCGATGGCGGCGCGGGACTCAATGTTCTGTCCGTCGAGACGTTCAACAACCTCCAAGTGCCTTATGATCAACTCCAGCCAACCAAGCCTTTCTCAGGAGTCACTGACAGCTCCACCACTCCGATAGGGCAGGTTCGCCTCCATGTCACTTTCGGACAGCGCAAGAACTACCGTACCGAGCTGATCAACTTCGACGTTGCCTACATTCGCCTGCCATACAATGCCATCCTCGGGTATCCAGCTCTGGCCAAGTTCATGGCGGTAACTCACCATGGTTACAATGTCCTCAAGATGCCAGGAAGCGGCAGAATCATCACAGTCCCCTGCGAAGAGCAGGATGCGGTGTGCTCTCTCGAGCGTGCCTTCCAAGATGCATCAGTCGAGGACCGAGACAGCAAGAGTGGGAACCCTCCTGAGGCAGTTCCCAAGAAGAAGAAGACATCACCCAGCTCAAGGCCTCAGGAGGTTGGCATCTCTGGAGGCGCCGCTTCAGGATCTGCACCCGTGCAAGGGGCGCCTCCCATCGTTGCATAGGAAGGCGCGCCCGGCGCCCTCCTCGGGCAAGGCTCGGGGGCTCTCTCCTGGAGGGCCTCAGACTTTGCCAAGATCACGAGGGAGGCGCTCGAGCACCACTTGGAGGCGTGCTTTGCGGCACGTTTCCCTCAGGAAGGCATGGGGCAAGGAGGGCCCAACCCTCAGGAGTTCATCACCAAGGCCACTCAGGAGCTTCAAGAATCGAGAGTCATACACGGCGATCGCCGCCTACCTGGCGTAGCCCCCCATCCAGGCGAGGATGGCGGGCTGCGCGTCTGCATCGACTACCCAGGGCTCAGCCGAGTCGCATCTCAGGAGCGCTTCTGGCCTTCGCGCATGGGACGCTGCGCGGGTCCGCTGCACAGCTACGTTCGCATGCCTTTCGGCCTGCCGAACGCGGCTGCCGCTCACCAGCGTCTTCTGCGGAGCATTCTGGCAGCTCAGGAGGCCAGACACCACGCGGTCCTAGCGAAGATGGAATCGAGGAGCTGCCCGGACCCCCAGAACCTCCCGAGGCTCAGGGCTCCGGTGGCTCGTGAGGATTGGCCTCTTCACCGCGCATCATCAACTACTCCAACACCCGCTCTACAATAGTATCAGGTGACATCTTTCGAGTTCATTTCAGCTGGGAGCGCCCTCAGGGCTGCATTATTCCCAGGTCACATGGGTCCGTCTCTGCGGCATGTATCCATTTTGCTTATGTTAGCTTACCTTGCTGGGGGCGCCCCTCGGGCTGCATCATCCCCAAGCCGCTCGGGCCTGACCCAGTTGCATGTATACTTCCTGCATCTATCTAAGCTGATTTGTCTTTCATGCTTAACCTTCCTGTGATAATCGGTTGCTCGATTGACACCTGCCTCTGGAGCTGCTCGCGCTGGCACTGCGCTTGTGCATGGGTCCGTCCCTGCAATGCCGACAAATCTGAGTGGTCGAGCTCTGGCCCACGGCAACCCCGCAAGGGTCACCTCACCAGGCCCTCAGTGCCCTCACCACTCTCTCGAAGAAACCAATGGTCGGCCGGCAATCGTAATGGCAACCCTTGATTTTCTCGTGTTGGTTTACAGGGACTACCCAAGGCCTAAAACAGGAGGCATCGCGAGCTCTCTCCTTCTCTTACCCGTGCGGTCCGCTTGCGTGTTAAAAGGGGGGCGCCTGAGCATCGCGACTCGAGAGCTCTTACTAGCTCTCCAGCCATCACCCCTTGGCCTTGTCCATGGCATCGCGACCTGGCATACCAGCGGCCGCTGAGCTCGCTCGAGGGCCGGGACCTGAGGACGTAGAGCACGAAGGAGAGTACGGGGAAGGGAGGGGAAGCTCACGAAGGCCTATCCTAGCTACATCCCAGCTGCAGGCATGCAAGTCCGGCGCCTTGCGAAGGATCTACCCCCTGCTTTTGAGATAAGTCTCGCCCCTGGAATAGCTAATTGAAGCGACATGAAACCCCCACTTAATGCAGCCCTATGACGGCGATGTTGCCTCCCTTTCTCGCCTTTCGGCAGCTGCTTGAGCGCTAAAGGGGACCTCCTGAGCATCGCGCCTCAGGGGCTCTTACTGGACCTTGGGCCGCTCACCTCCTGCCCTTGACCACGACATCGCGACCTAGCATACCAGCGACGGCTGAAGCCTGCCTGGGGACCGGTGGGACCTGCAGCATAGAGCACCAAGTCATCGCGAGGTTAGAAAGGGGGAACCAAGCCGGAACAGGACAAGCATTTGCACCACTACACAATCAGGATAATATCAACAAAAGACATTGCGGACACTTTACATGCCCCCACGGGGTACTTTCTCAATTTCTCGCAGGGAACAAAAGGTGCGAATCCTAAGGAGCCCTAGCTAAACGTACCCTCGTGGACGAAGCCATCATCAACAGTGGTCCACGGGAGGCCGGCGCCAACCCCATCCAGACCAGCCGCGCCGGCAGCCTAATATAGTCGCCCTGCTCCGAGCACGACGTGAGCTCGGGGGCACGTAGCTGTCATCGCTCATCTACGGAGTCGCGAGGAACTCGGGAGAGTCGCTGGACTCCCAAGCACCGCCACTACTGCCAGAGGAGCTATTGGGGAAGCGGGTGATAGGCCTAGCCCTTGCCACATCGACGTCCTGGCTACCTTCTCTGGAGCAGCACTCCAGCTGGCGGCCTTCTGCATCGAAGACCTTGAAGAGCATCAAGGAGGCACCATCGTATTAGAAATGAATCACGAGGGTGCCCCCTGTTCGGCAGACCCGGGCGATCTCGCCCCAGCCCCGGGTCATGTAGACCTTGCCTGGAGCGACGACTTCAACCTCCGCTCTGGTCGCCGGGGTACCACAGTCGGCGTGCTGCAGCTAAAGCTTGAGAGCCCCCCTCGGCGGCATCTCGAAGACGAAGAAGGGAGGAAAGCGGATCCAGGAACTTGGAGGCATGGCGGCATGGAGTACGAGCCCGTGAGAGGAGTCCGCGGCATGGACCCCAGGAGCAACGGCACACACCGCCATGGCTTGTCGGTGTCACCGACGACGCGGACGGCGTCGCTCGGTGTACCCTTCTCCAGGGCCCTCAGCCCGGGCGTACAGGGGTAGCGGAAAGCGGAAACCTAGGAGGTGGCCGCTCGTACCAAGGCCTCGACATGTCTGGCCTCGGAACCTCATCGCGGCGGCCGGGGACCGGCCGTTTCTTCAGCGGGAGCGGGTCAGGCCCCTCCCGGGGGGCCTTTCCTTTCTCTTCAGCTGAGAACCGGCGGATTGGTGCCATTGGAGGCAAGGTGGAGGAGGAGCAAGGAAGAAGAAGCGAGCGGAGCAAGAAGATATGGACAACAGGGGCTCACGCCTCTCCATACTTATAGTCCAAGGGAGGCCAACCGTCGGCCTCCATGATCACAGGTAATCATGACTCTTTTTGCATGCAGCAGGGACTCGTCAAATTGGGCAGTTGCCGAGGCAGCGTGGGGAAGCGGAGACACCCACGTCCAATCAACCACCATGCAGCGACCAAGGCCGCAGGCTGTTGGGGCCCGCGGCGCTCCGCACTTGCCCTTTGGCTTTGCTGCTAAGCCAAGTCCGAGCGCGCCTCGGGCCCGGGGGCTACTGCCAGCGTTTTGGGAACGGGGGTCCCCAGACTTGCCTGCCTGCGGCCTACGGAGTGTCTCAAGCAGTGGCCCAGTACGGCCCGTCTTCATCAACCCAAGCTCAAGACCCTCGTGAGGGGCCAAGCCTCACGGGGCGGACGATGCAAGGCTTTCCTCAGGGGCGGCCTCATCAGGCAGGCTCACGAGGAGGTGGAGGGATCAAGGCAAGGGGTACCTCGCGAGGTGCTTGTGACGCAAGCCATGATGATCGAGACCAGGCGGGCACCCGCCGGTGCAGTGTCCTCGTTTCCTCTTTGGAGCAAAGGGAGCAAGCGCAGGCGCAGAGTACCAAGGCATCAAGCAAAGGTTTCCCTATCGGTGCAACGATACCAAGACCAGCAGGACGGCAGAACGGAGGTCACCGTGGAGCCCAAGACGGCGTCATCACCAGTGCCTTTGGCAGTCGAAGACCACCTTTAGTCAGGATAGCTTGTACTAGTTGTCCCCCTTCAAAATGGTCGTTGTTGGCTCCCTTCCCGCTCAATATTTGGGAAGAGGACCAGGGCCTCTATATATATAGATAGCCACCACAGTAGAAGGGATCTGGATCTGGATCTCATCTAGAGCCAACAGAGACGGATCAATTCCTCTCCAAGCGCACCACCACAAGAACACCCCTCGCGAGGTTTTTCTTCCTCTGTACTGCTCATCATCAGCCCTAGAGGCAATCCACCACCACACACTAGAGTAGGGTATTACACCACAACGGTGGCCTGAACTAGTATAAACCTTGTGTCCCTTGTGTTGTTCATCGTGTAGCTTAGATTCGCGATGAGGCTTTGGGGCGTGGATCTATAGGGAGAAGATCTTCGCGCGCACCCCAGAGTTCGAACCTTAAGGGTTTTGTCGGAACCCGATATCCGACACTATTTGTGTTATTTTTTGCCATATATGATATGACACTTAGATTAGGAAGATTTTGCTTTGGAACTGAGAGTAACCATATATATTTTGTTTTTCAGATTCTGATGGGAGCACTGGTAGTAAGTACCGGAGAGTCCCGATTGGTAGTACCGAGTCGTCCGCCTCCCATCAGGCCACAACCAAGGCATCATCATCATCGGATGGTGATGTTGGAGTGGACTTAGATACACCAGACCTGCTCGCTACCGAGTCGGGCGACATGGAGGCCTCAGACGGCTCGGGGTCTACCTCGAGCAACATTTCCAAGAGGAAGAAATCTAGGCTTGGTCTGGGGAAGGTCCCGAAACCAACTGCTGCCAGCAACCGTCCTGTCATTTGCCCGACAGGAGAGGGGTAAGCAAGCATTTCATTTACATCATATTTTGGATGCCACAACTTTGACACTCACATATGCATGTCTTTTATATCATGCAGTCAGTGGGAATTTATCCCGACACAACCTAAGGGGGCACGCCCGCCGAACCACGTCATCGGCTCCCTCTTGAGGAAGCACTTCCCTAGATTGTCCAAGCCGGGTGATGACGATCCGTCGTCGCCAGGTTTAACCTGGGAGCATTACCTACACAACAAGGATGAGCACGATGTCACCATGGCCACTCGGGTCATCAATGCTTTTTCTGTAAGTATCTTCGCTCCGACCACTGCATTTTTTCATATCCAAATTCTTGCTTGCGTGGATGGTGAGAAGATGCCTTATGCTTTCTTGTAGGAAACATTTGCTTGCATGGATGGTGAGAAACAGAAGGCGATCAAAGGCATCGTGAAATCTGCCCAAAAGATACTCTCTGACCTCAAGCACACGCTGCGGTATAAAGCCGCGATGCAGTGTCGGCCGCTCGATGAGAAGGGAGAGAAGATGACAAGGAAGACTGCTTGCTAGACCAACATGTCCCGAGAAGAATACCTGTCAGTGGTAAGTGACTACATCGATTGCTAGTACTTTGATTCATCCCTCTTGTTCCTCAATTATTCGATTTTGTCTGACTAGGTGAAGGAACCCTGGATGAAGGACGATTGTTGGGAGGCCCTGGTTGACATGTGGTGTAACCCAGCATGGCAGGCGCAACATGTGGAGAAGGGAAACGATCGAGCCAAAATGACAGGCCCGGCTCATGTCCAGGGGAGCCGGTGTTGGGGAACGTAGTAATTTCAAAAAAAAAATCCTACGCACACGCAAGATCATGGTGATGCATAGCAATGAGAGGGGAGAGTGTTGTCTACATACCCTTGTAGACCGTAAGCGGAAGCGTTAGCACAACGTGGTTGATGTAGTCGTACGTCTTCACGATCCAACCGATCAAGTACCGAACGTACGGCACTTCCGAGTTCAGCACACGTCCAGCCCGATGACGTCCCTCAAACTCCGATCCAGCCGAGTGTTGAGGGAGAGTTTCGTCGGCACGACAGTGTGGTGACGATGATGATGTTCTACCGACGTAGCGCTTCGCCTAAGCACCGCTACAGTATTATTGAGGTGGACTATGGTGGAAGGGGGCACCGCACACGGCTAAAAGATCAAACGATCAATTGTTGTGTCTCTAAGGTGCCCCCTGCCCTCGTATATAAAGGAGCAAGGGGGGTGCGGCCGACCAAGGGGAGAGGCGCGCCGGGAGGAGTCCTACTCCCACTCCCACCGGGAGTAGGACTACCCCCCTTTCCTAGTTGGATTAGGACTTGGGAGGGGGGAAAGAGGAGGGAGAGAGGAAGGAAGGGGGGCGCCGCCCCCTCTCCTTGTCCTATTCGTACTAGGGGGAGGGGCACGCGGCCCAGCCCTGGCCGCCTCTCCTCTTCTCTAAAAAGGCCCATTAACCTCCCGGGGGGTTCCGGTAACCTCCCGGTACTCCGGTAAAATCCCGATTTCACCCGGAACACTTCCGATATCCAAACATAGGCTTCCAATATATCAATCTTCATGTCTCGACCATTTCAAGACTCCTCGTCATGTCCATGATCACATCTGGGACTCCGAACAACCTTCGGTACATCAAAACATATAAACTCATAATATAACTGTCATTATAACGTTAAGCGTGCGGACCCTACGGGTTCGAGAACTATGTAGACATGACCGAGACACGTCTTCGGTCAATAACCAATAGCGGAACTGGATGCTCATATTGGCTCCCACATATTCTACGAAGATCTTTATTGGTCAGACCGCATAACAACATACGTTGTTCCCTTTGTCGTCGGTATGTTACTTGCCCGAGTTTCGATCGTTGGTATCTCAATACCTAGTTCAATCTCGTTACCGGCAAGTCTCTTTACTCATTCCGTAATACATCATCCCGCAACTAACTCATTAGTTGCAATGCTTGCAAGGCTTAAGTGATGTGTATTACCGAGAGGGCCCAGAGATACCTCTCTGATAATCGGAGTAACAAATCCTAATCTCGAAATACGCCAACCCAACATGTACCTTCGGAGACACCTGTAGAGCACCTTTATAATCACCCAGTTACGTTGTGATTGGTAGCACACAAAGTGTTCTTGCGGTAAACGGGAGTTGCATAATCTCATAGTCATAGGAACATGTATAAGTCATGAAGAAAGCAACAACAACATACTAAACGATCGGGTGCTATGCTAACGGAATGGGTCAAGTCAATCACATCATTCTCCTAATGATGTGATCCTGTTGATCAAATGACAACTCATGTCTATGGTTAGGAAACATAACCATCTACGATTAACGAGCTAGTCAAGTAGAGGCATACTAGTGACACTCTGTTTGTCTATGTATTCACACATGTATTATGTTTCCGGTTAATACAATTCTAGCATGAATAATAAACATTTATCATGATATAAGGAAATAAATAATAACTTTATTATTGCCTCTAGGGCATATTTCCTTCAGCCGGAACCTAACTGCTCTCAAGCAACACATGGTATGTGGATTAAGATGTTAATTTTTCGCACGGTGCATCTTGGTTCATTAAACTTGATGGTTAATTTTGCAGGAGGCGAAGGAGGGCCGCCCGGTCCACATCCTGGAAGCCTGGAGAGAAGGCCACAAGGGAAAGGATGGCGCCGAGTTCTGCAGCGAGTCGGCGGAGGAGAAGTGGGGGACCTTCAAAGAGGTCTTCCAGGAGGTGCACGGGCAGGAAGCCGAACCTATGTCCAAGCCCCTCGACCCTGAGCTTCTCATCATTGCTGGCGAGGGGAAGGACCATGGCTGCCACCTCCTTTGCAACGGGGCGATAGCCACCTCCGGGCATCGCAAGCTGCACGAGATACGCACGTCGAGCACCAGCTCAACTCCGTCCATACGGAGTCGCCCAACCGCCGCATCACGTGAGATAGCGCGTCTCAAGGTTAGCATCCTAACCTTTCATTTATGCCCATGCCTCGAAATAGCACCGTTCCAACCTATATGAGTCTAATGCCATGTTACAGGATTTAATGACGCAGCGGGCTGTTGAAGAGGAGCAAAGGCGGCAGGCTGAGAAGGACTCTAGAGAAAAGGAACGGGAAGATACGAACAAGAGGTTGAAGCTGCTTGAGGATCAACTACAGATAGAACATTATCTAAACTAGAGTAGACGATTCATTACATAGGGATGAACCACCCTTACGTGACTCTACTCTTATAGGTTCTTATGCAATCTCGAAGCAGTGCAAGTGATGCCCCTCCTCCTCCTCCGGAATGTTAACCCGATGGCCTCTCCTCCTCAAGATGATCTATATATGAACAAGTGTACTTCTATTGTGACGTGCACGTGTTTTGCAAGTAGTGACAATATGTATGAATTTGCGACTTGTGTGTGACGTCTACTAGGATAATACATTCGACTTGTGTGTGACAATATGTGGACTATCCCTAATTATGCATATATATGTGGACTAGATCAAATTATGCCTATATATGTGTGGACTAGATCAAATTATGCCTATATATGATCGAATTGCACTGTAATTGTTTTTATCTGCAGGGATTAAAAAAGAAATAGCTTGACAGCAAAATGGATGGGAAAGATTTCCGAGAGCAACACTCGAAAAACGATATACTACCGAGAGCTCCTCTCGGAAACATGGTCGTCTGGGAGACACTACTGTTGTGCCACAACTTTTTCGAGAGCAGCTCTCGGAAAAGAAGGAGAGCATTGCCGAGACTAGCTCTCGGCAAAGCTACGTAAACTGTCAGCCCCCATGTGGGCCACGCTGTCCTACTGGTCAGAAGGATTGCCGAGAGCTGCTCTCGGCAAAGATATCGTCATTTTTTTTCAAAAATATTTAGCAAGTTATTTAAAACTTTTACTGATAAATGTGACCAGTGGGACCACATGTCAGTTAGAAAGAACACTCAAAAAAAAAGGATGTTGCATATGCTTTGCCGAGAGTGACACTCGGCAAAGTACGCAGTAACTGACGGAGCCATCTGTTGCAGACGGGCATGCCACGTGGCTCCTCTTTGCCATGAGCGGCTCTCGGCGTCTGCGGGGTTTGTCGTGCGGTGCCTGTTTGCCGTGAGGGAGTGACGGCAAAGATGGCAGTTTGCCGTGAAGGTGGGTTTGCCTAGAGTGAGCTTTGCCGAGTGTCCGTATTTTAGCACTCGGCGAAGAGCACTACACCCGGCGTACGTGAAAATTCCAGTAGTACCAACATCTGATGCCCTCCCCACTAGAGACGGAGAGCATCGGCTTCCGTGCGGGCTCTCCCGCCCGGGTCATTTTTTCCCCGGAACATAGATGAACACCTGCTCAGTCCATCAAACACACACCTATTGTCATCATCTGCTCCTCACAAAGCTGAATATATCGTCATCTGGCCCCTCTACCATATCGACGGGTTCCCCATCGCCAGGGATGAAAAAATAGAACTTTGAATGCTCAAGTTGAAACCATGACTTTTCCAACCCAGGATTATTCAAACAAAAAAGGTGGCACCTGCCTAGAAAACAAAAAAAAGGCTCGATGTTGATATATGCAATCACATCTCATAGAAACCAAAAAAAAAGTATACAACAGAAGCCTTTTTTATGAGGCCACGAGAAGAAGAAAAACCAAGAGAATAGCTGAGCGTAAGCCTATGATTGTGACAACTTTGTTTGGTTTGTGGTAATTAGAGATGAAGCATGGGAAGAGCTAAGCCTAAGATCGTGACAGTCTCCGAGTTAAAAGGCTCCCTTTTGTGTTTGCCAATACGTATTTTTCTTCCTCCAATGAATGAGAAAGCACAAATGTCCTTCAAGAATCTTTGATCGATTTCTCATGAGATAAGCACGGATGATAGTTCAGCTTGAATTCAGTTAAAAAGAAAGAAAGAAGTGCCCTAGTTTTCTATGAACAATTCAATCCTTGTGAACGTATACTTTGCCTGTTTGGCCTAGGCGAGGTATGTCCACCGAGATCACCACTAACTGAGAACAACTGTCAGATTGAACACCGGTCAGAGAGCTTCAGAGCTTCAGAGTTACGTTCAGTTGATAAGTTCAGATTTCATTACAGTGAACTCACCGAAAATCCAACTTCAAAAGGTTCTATATATTTATGGGTCTTCTCCCCGCAGTTATTTGATTCCATATCTGCTCTCTACATCATAAACTCAACATATGCGTGTACTTATCCAAGAAAAAATTAAACAAGACAAAGCAACATCTATCTAGGGATCATATATAGCGATCGCTGTCGCAGGTAAGCTGACGACCGGAGCAACTACCAACCACCACCGGAGCAGGTCGCGACCGATGATCGCCGGTGAGCCACACGCAGGCAGGTCCTTCTTGTCGTCCTTCTCCTCCTTGGGCGGGCCGACGGAGACGATGTGCGCCCCGGGGAAGAACTTGCGCAGCTTGGCAACGACGTCGACGGGGTCCATGCTGCCGGCCACCGTCATCTTCTGGTCCTTCATGTCCACGCTCATCAGGTCGATGCCTGAGCCAGAGAGGAGTGGTCGTCAGAACAAGTTCAGACTGAACCAGTCATCCGTACGTGGGTGAAATTTCCGGCTCCGGCCAACAACAATTCTCTCCATGCACGATCACGATGAAGCAGAGGGAAAAGAATAACAGAATTGAGCAAGAGAGGGGAGAAAGAGGGAGCACCTTCTGCTTCTGCCTGTCGTCGTGCAGGTCCAGCTTCAGCACAATGCACAACCTTGTGCAGGCATCCGTCCGACAACGAAAACCAAATCAGCAAACCGCTCCAGCAAAATCAACAGCCGCGGTGAAAACCAGCAGTCACCTTGATAGCGCCGGCGACCAAACAGACGGGCGGCGGGCGCACAAGGCAACGGAGGGCTTCGCCGGCGTCGTCGGCTACTTGATAAGATTTGTGGATGGAAGTGGAGTGGAGGGACGGTGTGTGCTCTACTGCTCTGCCTCTGGGGCTGGGCGATGAACTCGATGCGCATCAACAACAAGCGGAGTGTGGTGTGTGATGTGGGCGGCAAAGGGAGAGTGCCTGCCGCGTATATACAGGCAGCCCGAGCCCGGGGCACGCCGACCTCGGCACGAAAGCTTTCGTTTCTCCATTTCTTTTTTCAAAGAGGAATGCAGCGGTATTACGCCATGGAGGAGGTGTGAAGCCACCACGAAGCATCCTGCCGGATCGATCGATGGACGGCGTGACGTGGACACCGGAAATTTATCACGGTGGTTCACGCACTGGTTGACGTGAACCATCAGGATTAAGGATTAGGGGAGGAAAGGCCCACGCCACCTGAAAATCAGGGGGCAGAGAAATTAGTTAGAATGAATCCCGTAAGACGCCCGTATTTGCCCGTGAATCTAGCATTTTCGCGGCGTGACGAACCGGCCCTGCGCGCAAATGATTACTCCCTCCGTCCGGAAATACTCATCGGAGAAATGGATGTATCTAGACATATGTTCGTTTTAGATACATCCATTTTTATCGATTTCTTCGACAAATAATTCCGGACGGGGATGGACGACGACCCTGACCCGCCGAGCCTCGAATCTCGTGTCTACACGCGCGCGCCTACATGTCCCACGTAGGCAAAAGGCACAAATTTGATGTCGGGGTGAAACTATTTCTCAAACTAAACTATTTTAAAAGTATTTCACCAATCTAACCCCTAATGTGCAGCGCCTGACAGTAAGTCGTTGCACTGTGCAGTGCCTAACACTTAGGCGGCACATCTGTGCAGTGCCCGCACGCGTAAGGAGTTGCACAGTAGATGCGATGCCTTGCTGTCGGGCTGCACAAAAAGGTGAGTGGTATGAAATATTTTTTAAAACAGTTTAATTTGTCAAATATTATTGCTTTAAGGTTAAATTTGTCAATTTTGCCTCCGACGTACTAGTACTACGGACGACTGTGGTACTAGCGTCTTGGCCGATCTGGTGCCAGAGTGCCTCTTCTGTCGCCAGCTAATATTGGCGGCGACTGTGGCTCCGGGTCCGGCCTGGTCGTCAACCATTAGAGCAGCTGTCCTGCCCCGACTGGGAATCAAACGGGTGATCCTCATCCAGCATTAGCCCTCAGCCGTGGACCGAAGAAGGTTACTGGAAAACTCCAGTGCATGGCCACCAGAGACCGTTGTTGAATGCTTAGGCCAACTCCAACACAACGACCTAAACGGATATGGATTTTGTTCACCTTTTATCCGTTTGGGTCGTCAAAATAGACAGCGGACACGGATGGACAACTGGACACCACTTGTGCACCCAACACGGAAGACCAATTTTTAACGAACAAAGGCTCGGTGTCGCTGGTGAGCAGCGCCGCTGCACCGGTGGTTTGCCTCCTAGCCGGAGAGGGGTGTCGGATATGGGGTTAGAGGAGACCTCAGTGTCGCTCATGAGCAACGCCTTGCCTTGCCTTGCCCCAGGAGGGAGCACCGCTACCCGAGCGCACGCGCTCCCGAGAGCGTCAACACGCCGCCGTTGGAGGCTGCCGCTGTGATGCCCCCGATTCAATCGTACACTAATCATACACGCAAATGTGTACGATCAAGATCAGTGACTCACGGAAAGATATCACAACACAACTCTAGACACAAATAAAATGATACAAGCTTTATATTACAAGCCAGGGGCCTCGAGGGCTCGAATACAAGCTCAATATACAGGAGTCATCGGAAGCAACAATATCTGAGTACAGACATAAGTTAAACAAGGATGCCTTAAGAAGGCTAGCACAAAAGCAACGTGATCGAAGAGGCAAGGCCTCCTGCCTGGGACCTCCTAACTACTCCTGGTCGTCGGTCTTCACGTAGTAGCATCCATCGGCGGTGGCATCTGGCTCCAAGGATCCACCATCTGGTTGCATCAACCGGAAAGAAGAAAGAAGGGGGAAAAGGGGTAGCAAAGCAGCCGTGAGTACTCATCCAAAGTACTCGCAAGCATCAGATCTATACTAAATACACACTGGTATCAAATGGAAGGTCTGTATTTGTGGACTGAACTGCAGAATGCCAGAATAGAGGGGGAAGGCCTAGCCTAACAAAGACTAGCATCTTCAAGCAGCTCCGAGCATCTTGCAGCATGTAGAAGAGTAAAGAATAGCAGTTTAATATTTAACAAGCATGTTGTAACATCAACGCCCAGAGATCCTTCCTCGACTCCCCGCGAGAAAGCAATCTCGAAGCCACATATCCATCACATATCTCAAGTATCCATTTCTAGTTATATAAGATCAGGATATAAGTCTGAACGTCCATTACCATGGACACGATATTCGAATATACAACTTCTCTGCAGGGGAGCACCACGTTACCCAACACGCTCGATCACTCTGGCCGGACACACCTTTTTGGGGTCAATGCCCGGCCTCAGAAGATCAACACGTCGCAGCCCTACCTAGGCTCAGCAGAGAGGTCCTTGCTGGTCTACATCCTAAGCGCTCCGGGGTCTTGGCCCCATCGCCTGCAGCACTCCGGGTCGTTGCGCGCAGGGTGAATACCAGCGCCGCCTCGGATGGCCAGCACGATCCGACCGTGCCGCTCCGCTGAACTGGACGTCTGACAAAGCTTCGGCTAATACTGCGACGTCGAGGCCCATATCTATTCTCGCTTGGTTAGTGCGTAAAGGCTAGAGGCCAACTCAGAACAAATACCCAAACCTATTAGTGCATTGGGGGCTCGCGGAAACGAGCAGAGACTCACGATAAGGCGACCCCGTCGCCCCATCTCATGGACTTACGGCAAGGGCCCAGACTGCCCGGCCGTGCCACGTGGAAAACTCACGGGTGCTCAACAGGCCCGCCCGACTTTATCATCAACTCGCGGGTACCCCTCAGGGCCGACCTGACTTCAACAATGGTCTCAAGTAAAGCCAAGGTAACTGTGTGTCCAGACATTGATGTCTACTACAAAACCTTCTTCTTGTAGACGTGTTGGGCCTGCAAGTGCACAGGTTTGTAGGACAGTAACAAATTTTCCTCAAGTGGATGACCTAAGGTTTATCAATCCGTGGGAGGCGTAGGATGAAGATGGTCTCTCTCAAACAACCCTGCAACCAAATAACAAAGAGTCTTTTGTGTTCCCAACACACCCAATACAATGGTAAATTGTATAGGTGCACTAGTTCGGCGAAGAGATGGTGATACAAGTGCAATATGGATGGTAGATAAAGGTATTTGCAATCTGAAATTATAAAAACAGCAAGGTAAGTAATGATAAAAGTGAGCGTAAACCGTATTGCAATGGTAGGAAACAAGGCATAGCGTTCATACTTTCACTAGTGCAAGTTCTCTCAACAATAATAACATAGATAGATCATATAACAATCCCTCAACATGCAGCAAAGAGTCACTCCAAAGCCACTAATAGCAGAGAACAAATGAAGAGATTATGGTAGGGTACGAAACCACCTCAAAGTTAT
>LR880967.1:978697682-978720502 GCA_904067115.1 Aegilops sharonensis | reverse complement strand
TATGGGTTTGGCCAGTGTGGGCGGGGCGCTGTTTCTTTTGTTAGTTTTTCTCCTTTATGCACTTCCCTGTTTTTCTTTTTTGTTCTTTATAAATGTTCAAGACAAAAAAGATTTGAATTTCAAGAAATCTTAAGGAATTGAAAAAATGTTTTCGAGAATTTGAAAAAATGCTCTTGGATTTCAAAAAATGTTCATGAATTTGGAAAAAAAACATTATTGGATTTCCAAACATGTTCCTAATTTCCAAAAATATTCACCAATTTGAAAGAATGTTTATGAATTTCAGAAAGTGTTCATAGATTTAAAAAATGTTTGGAATTTCAGAAAATGTTCCAAATTTTCAAAACATGCTCTAGATTTGGGAAAATGTTCTCAGATTTTTTGAAAAAAAATCAGAATTTTGAAAAAATGCTCACGGGTTCAAAAATGTCCGGAAGTTGAAAAAAGTTCAATGTTCATGAATTTTAAAAAATGGAGTTACAAAACTAATCCACAATTTTAAAACAATGTCCGTGGAGTTCAAAATATCTTGACGAATTTTCAAAAATATCTTCCTTTGTAAAGTATACTCCAGTACCGACGTTTCGCTAATTATTGCACGGTGCTTATTTGGAATTTACTACTACCTCTGTCCGAGCTGGTTAAGTATGTGACCCGAGCCGCTCCCCAGTAACCAGTACTGTCCCCGAGTAGCTTAGGTTCCGCCGCCGCCGCCGCCCGACAAGGCACCGCCGCCGACGAATCCCCACCCGCCCATCTATCTCCACTGCTACCCGCCCTAGCCTCGCCCACCGCTCCACACCACATAATCCCACGTTCACCGCCCGCCTCTCTGTTACGGCCGCTGCCGGCGACGGACGACGGCGGCTGCGCGAAGCCCCAGCTCGCCGCCGTTGGTGGCCGAAGCGGTCCTCGAGGTACAGGCGTTCAGCGGGTACTTGTCCTCTTCCATCTTTCCGAATCGGAGCCCGCTTGTAGAAGAGAGGAGAGAGGACCCAACACTCGGAGTTGCTGCATCTACCAGTTCGATTCAAAGTCTGAACCCACAAGGGTCCAGTGAAGAAGGAATCCGGGCGATACCAGTGGCGTTTTGGGACTCGGATTTCCAAAACCTACTCGAATCAGCACTGAGGCCTCCACATAAGTACCCAGGCCCTCTGACCTCCTTGTATCAAATCAAAGGTTGCAGCTTCAGCTAGGTGGGGATCAGATCAGATCAGATCAGATCAGAGGTTGCAGCTTTCCAAGCACCGCTGAAGCAAATTCATCTTCCGTTCGTAGGGGTGGAATCAAAGTTTCGCTTCAGTGGAGGCTTGCAGCTTAGCCAGGACAATTGGCTTATGGAGTTTACCCAGACACCCAAGGATGTTCTTGTCTCATGTCTTCAGAGTTTTGCCCAAGCTGCTTGGTCTTCCCCCCAGTTTACTGAAGAAATTCTTCAAACATGAGCATATCCATCCACCACACATGGAGAGTGAAGTAGGCGGATTGCCGGAGCTGCCGCACGAACTCCTCGTGGATATATTTGCCCTCCTAGATATTCCTGACCTGAAGCGTGCCAGCTCTGTCTGCTCCTCCTGGCGCTCCGTTTATACCAGCCTACCTATGCAACCTTGGGCTGTACAAGCGGCCCCAGACGCCATGCCTGTTCTACACCTCTGAATCAGCTGGTGAGAGTGTTGCCTTCCTCTACAGCCTCGCAGAGAAGAGGTCATATAAGTTGACTCTCCCGGAGCCACCTATCCGCAGTAGGCATCTGATCGGCTCCACAAATGGCTGGCTGGTTACTGCTGATGAGAGGTCTGAGATGCATCTTCTAAATCCAATCACCTGTCAACAGATCGCTCTCCCGTCGGTGATC
Source organism: Aegilops sharonensis (assembly GCA_904067115.1). Taxonomy (NCBI): domain Eukaryota; kingdom Viridiplantae; phylum Streptophyta; class Magnoliopsida; order Poales; family Poaceae; genus Aegilops; species Aegilops sharonensis. Next base: position 978,718,641 of record LR880967.1, on the reverse strand, counting down.
ACCATTGAGCACGTGACCCCCATTTTTGATGAAGCAGGTGCCTTATGTGAGTACCATTACTCGCGGCACACAAATGGGCTCTGTATCGACCGACCTTCAATCCTTGCTCTTGGCGAGCTACGGAGCTACCTCCATAGAAAGGCATTTGTATTTTATGATGCATCTGCAGGTGGGCATATCGTGGTGCTTATCCACAATCCATGCTGGCAGCTTTCGTTTGCTAGGTTAGGGGATGACAAGTGGACCTGGCTGCCACAGCACTCTTATTTTCAAGACTGCATCTACAAGGATGGCCTATTATATGCAGTGACAGCACAAGGGAAAATTCTCGCCTTCAATCTCAGAGGTCATGTGGTCACAACAGAGTTAATCATGGACATTGCAAAAGACTTTTTAGATGAAAATATTTACATTGTCCAGGCTCCATGTGGCGGTCTACTTCAAGTCTGGAGAACCCAAGAGGCTAGTGAGTATGTTGAAGATGCTGACCCTGCAACAGAAGTGACTAATACCAGAAATATCAAGATATTTAAAGTTGACACCACGGCTGAAAAGCTGGTGGGAATAGATAGCTTGGATGATCATGTGTTGCTTCTTGGGCGCAACCAAACGCTTTGTGTAAGTGTTGAAGAGTATCCACATCTGAAAGCAAACCATGCCTATTTTACAGATGGTTGCGAGCCGTATCTTTTTGGACGGAAGAACAACCGTCGTGATATTGGAATCTATGACTTGGCAAATAACAGTTGTGAGGAACTTGTGTCCCCTCAGCTTTGGTCCAACTGGCCTAATCCCATATGGATAACACCAAGTCTTACAAGACTGTAACCCCGTGTTAGATAAACTATGAACTTTCCTTTGTTTGATCCTTGATGGAGTGATTCAATACCAGTTTCATGTATGGATTCTTGTAACGGGGCGTGCCTGCGAGCCGCTTATATTTCCTTATTTTATATTATATCTGTGCCTACCTGATCTGTAGGGGCACTAGAAGTCATGTTGTAAACTCATTAGTGCAATGGGAAAGCTGAGGGATGTCTTATTTTTGCTGCTTGTAGCATTTATCTTTTTTTATCCCAATGCAAAATTATTTGTATTTCCTTCCAATTTAAGAAAGTACACCGTTTGGTCTTTGTTTTTCTCTTTGTCAGATGTTCATCGCAATTGCAGATAAAGTGTGACAAGGGTAGCAGATGTGTCTAAAAGTGTGATGTTCATGTATCTCTTCCAAATTATGTGCACTTTGTCTGCATTTTGTTTTGAGAAAATCATTATCATAACAAACTTGATATGGTCAGCAAGGAGAGCAGCCAATACCTGATGTCCTGGGATATGATCAGTTGTCCAAAAAATAGAGGCCATCAATCTTCGCCTCCAGAAGACCTTCAGAAGAATAAGCTGAGTTGTAAAACTATGCTGTAAACTCTGGTACAATGGGAAAGCTGAGGGGTATCTTATTTTTGCTGCTTGTAGCATTATCTTATTTTCCTACGCAAAATTATTTGTATTTTTCCTTCCAATATACTCCCTCCGTTCCGAATTACTTGTCTTGGATTTGTCTAGATACGGATGTATCTAGCACTAAAATGAGTCTAGATACATCCGTATCTAGACAAATCCAAGACAAGTAATTCGGAACGGAGGGAGTATAAGGAAGTGCATCGTTTGGTCTCCAAATCATCAGTGACGTCCTGGGATATGATCAGTCGTCCAAAAAAATAGAGGCAATTAATCTTCGCCTCCAAATCGAGGGCTCTTGCTCAAATTTAAGCACGAGTTGTACAACAAAGACGACCTCCAGGGCCAAATTTCTTTACAGTACGAGAAAATATTTATACCGAACAAGAAGAATCACTGAGCTAAATTCATGTCTTGTTCTTCCTAGCTGTCTATTTGGGAGAGAACCATTTGCCCTTGCAGGGCTAACTGTCTACATGGTAGAGAACATGACTTTACTAACGGTTCACAACTATACTGAAATCTGTGGAGCGAATCCAAATGACTGCCAACATATTTTCTTGTTTCTTTTCATATGGAGATTGAAGAACAAGCTTCAGTCCACATCAACGTGAAGGCATCAAACATACAACCTACATAAGCCAAAACGGGTTTGTTAGATGTAAAACATTGATTCATAAACTAACATGCGCTGAAGTCGCGAGAAGAACACAAGGATGTAAATGAGGAAGGGATGCTAGAGGTCTGAAAATTCTGCTCCTTGCCACCGGAGTCAAGCCAAGGCTTCTCCTTGCTTTGCTCATCCGGAAAAAGTGCAAAGCATGAATCAAGCTGAAAATAGAATGAATGATGGTGAGAGAATAATTAGGCAAAATATGCTGACAATAAAGACGTATTTATTGTATTCCACTTTCACAGAGCCACTGGCAGCCCAGTCACTACCGGCTTTCGAGTTTTGTTGCTGAAACTGTCCGCCCAACACCTGAATAAATTCTCATCAGTACAAGAACATATGCTTGATGTTCAAATGAACACTCACATTCCAAGTGAAACCAAGGAGAAGACCCCTCCTATGATTTCAGACTGGAAAAGTAGAGATTTAAACAGTCCCATCAGGACACCATCGGGTGACTGAAAAAAAAAATGCAGAATACTTCCTTTGCACTTCTTCCCACATTCTGCAGGTTTCACCCCAACAACAACAGTCTAAAACGACATCAGCTTCGTTGCAATGTAAGGACTTCAGTCCTATTGCAAAATCTCAAAACTGCAACCTCGTGAACATGTTCAACTAAAAATGAAAGCCTTTATCTGAATTTGGATTGGCAAACTGACCTTAAACAGAATTCCTCAACGCTGTTCCACATAGTTAGACACAGTGGCGGTCGGATTTGTTAGAGTATAATGTCCGACCCTCTCCCAAAGATCGGTCTTTTGGTTGCATTGACTAGAGCATGCAGTTCTACAGATCGGGCCCAAATTACACGGTCAGCATCACAAAAATGTCATCTCAAGTGGTGTTGAGCATCTGCAGCTTTTTAGATCCAAGCCACAGAGCCGTATTGCCCGCTAAGTGCATTGTGCCCATATCTATCCAAACACGGGGTGCACGTTCCACAGTGTGAAGATTAACACGATTTCTTCCACAATTTCTGATTATCTCTGTTAAAACATGGGAAATCAACTCTGGGAATGACATCTGCTGCCATGCTACAGAATGATGAATTTGGATCCTGGGCCTTCTCCATCTGAATTACTTTCCAGCACACATAACTGAATTGGACAACGTAACGATAACCGACAAACCATTTTCCCAATAACCCAAATGCACTGGGCTCACAATCTGTGGTTGACATTGCTCTCATGCAATGTGTCGATGAATCATTCGACAAAAACATACAATAGCTGTCTCCTTTTTTTATAGCGCACGTTGGTGTTCTTCAATCTCAATAACACTATACTCATAGGCCCCTAAAATTTTGGACTGGGAAAAAGGGAATTTCAAATGGAACCCATGCTACCAAATATCCACAGGACTGAATCAGGAGGATTATACAAAGAAAAATGCAGTGTATTTTCTTTGCAACTCTTCCAACGTCCTTCTTGTTTCACTCCATAGTAACTGTCTAATACAGTCTGACAGTCCCACAAATAAATCTTCAGCTACTGCTAATCTTCCCAACAGAAAATACCTATTTACCTTTGCCAACGAAGACTCTTACTCCCTGCCTTAACAAAATCTCCCATACCACAACTCCGGCTTTAGCTACCATGAATCTTCACAAAGGAGAGTTATTTTTTCCATTGAGAACCTTTTTAGGTCAAAACATGGCACGGGCTGTTTTAATATCCATCAACTCATGTTAGAAACTGGGAATCTCCAAACTTGCCTTCAAAATGATATATAATTTTGTTATAAAGATATTTTTGTCCTCAAAACATGCTACCACAGTCCATCCTCATCCTGTAGTTTCAGAAACCTCTTAAACTTTACTGAAAATGAGATTGTGGTGTAATGTCTTATTGAACTAAAAGAACCTCTTGCCCTTGATTTCTCATCATAAGCCAGTTGTGCTCGCAACGTGTCTAACAATCTTTCATTAGCTTTTTTTTTGCAATGTAAGTACTTCGGTCCTATTGTCAAAACTCAAAACTACAAGATGGTGAATATGTTCAGCTAAATATGAAAGCCTTTAATCCGAGTTTGGGTTCCCAAGCTGAACTTTAACAGAATTACACATGCTCAACACTTTTCCCAGAAGCAGTCAAACCTACAGAAAACTGAGATCATGATACAACCGGTCTGAATACCACACATCCTGTGCCAGACTGCCTGTAGAACTCAGAACAAATAAGATAAGCTACCCACGTTGTGCTTCCATGTCATGGTGAAGACAACACTTATCACCAGCTTCCCCTTTTGAATACGATTGTGCTGCTCGAAAATTATTGGTGGCAAGTTCTACAGTAGCTGCAACACATTATCCACCAATAAAATCATTTTCTCAACAACCTGAGCGCACCGGGCTCACAATTTGTGGTTGAAATTTATCTCACAGATCATCCTACAAGAGCATTGCACTGTATGCCATATCTTTTTATCAGCACACTCTGTAGTTCTTCAATCCCAATAAGGCTACTTGCAGACGCCTGCTACCAAATATCCTCAGGAGGATTACACAAAGTGCAGATCACATTCGTTGCAACTCGTCCAGTGTCCTCTGGTTTCAGTCTACAGCTACTGCGGATCTTCCCAACAGAAAGTACCTAGGAGCTTAGGCAAAACCTTAACTAGGCATTGCAATACATGCGATGCAGGTCCCGGACGTGCTCTGTAGGAAACCTCGCTGGGCAATTCGTGCACTTCACGCCAGCCAAGCTGGCATGCCAGTCGCTTACGTGTGAAATTCTCTGCGAAATGAAACTGAAAGTAAACAAAAGGCACCTGAACTCAAACCAACAACACATGGAACAAAATATACGAGACAATGTTTCATTTGCCACTAAAACTTACATTTGACTGAGACCTTCGAGCGTTAACGCCTTTCTCAAAGTAGCAAAACGTGCACACCTCCATACCCGGTGGGCAGCTTGACATGATCTTGATGTAATCCTGGTGAATATCACTGCTCAAATACCGATCGAACTTCTCGGAGTCCTCGACAATCTGCAAATGTATAATTTGCAAATTATATATAATTGTTTCTCTAATATCTTATTTCAGCAAATAGTCAGGCATAGCAGTTTCACGTACTTCACTGACTGAAGGGCCTGCAGGTATAATGCGGTCTGCTTCGGCCTGCACAACGTGTGCAAACAAACTTAAGGTGGAAATAAAGCATTTGTTGTCCTGCTGATATAAAGAGTGCTAATTGACAATAAAATGCAAGAATAATCTAGAACATGGACATGAAGGAACCTTCTACTTACTTGACTGATTGAAAGGTCTGTAGGTACACTACGGTCTGCTTCGTTCTTGTCACAATCATGCCTCTTCCTGCGCCTTGTGTCCTTGCCATATTTGGAAAGTTCTGGCGTCAGCGCTCCTGAACATATTCCAAAAGGATGGAGGAAATTTCAACATGTTAGAGTTTCCACTTCAGAAAGATGAGTTAACTAAACATTAACACATCAAGACATTGTTCCACATAACATTTGCAAGCAAAGTTAAGATGGAAATAAATCAGTTCTTGATATAAAGAGTGCTAATTAACAACAAAATGAAATAATAACCTAGAACAACAACATGTTATAAACTAGTAAGAAAATTAACTCAAAGATTCAACTACCAAAGCTATTCTGTGCAGGAATTTTTTTGTGTTGACACCATAACATATTGTAAAAATACAAAGGCAACTTCAGTAAACCACTGGAAGTTGAGGTGAAACCTGCTACTGAGTGTTATTCTCCCTATGCTCCTGATGGGCAGAACCTTGGGTGGGTGCCTCTGCCTGGGCCTAATAACAATAAAAGTATGAATTTTAGTGCTCCTAAGCATATTGCAAAAGCACAGACGAAATTTCAATGTTTAAGTGCTACCACTTCATAAATATAAATCAACTAAAGCAATGGCGACAACCTCAACCTGCCAAGAAAAAGCAAGGCAGATCATTCTCTGCACAATCTCCTACTAAAGCAATGATGACAGTCACGGGCGGCAAAAATTAAGCAAAATACGTAAGGTAAACATAAAGATGTGACTACTGAACTGATCATAAAGAAATGGTTGAGGCACCATAAGCAAGTCTGCTCTTTATGGACAATATCTCAAGGAAGGGTACAAAAATTAAGGGTACAGATAATGAAAATACCAAGCACACAAATGGACGGCACTGCGGAGTGTTTACAGAAATCAAATAGTGCATTCAGATTTGTAAGATGTCTTAATGATAGGTTAGAGAAGGTGAGGTGAAGCCTGCTGGCTGCTGCTCATGGTAGAACCTTCTTCCTGGGCCCAATAAGAATAAAAGGATGGGTTTTTTATCTTGACAAAATGTCTTAATGTTGCACTCATATGCAATATTGTCACAATACGGTGAAAAATTGCACACAAAATCTGACCGCACTTTACATTCTATATTTCCTAGATGCTAAATCTGACATGAAAGAGGAATCAAATCCAAATGGCAGCTTCAATGCCAATGTTCAACTTGACTGAGACTCTGATTACATAGCTGAATAGGAGCCAATTTTACTCACCTTGCCGCCGGCGCTGGCCCTGTTGTGCACCCAAGTCAAGAAGGCGTCGAGTAGTCCCCTCCACGGCATGTATGCCGCCTTCTCACACAGGAAGTTGATAAATCTCCTCAATGTTGTGTCCTGGGGCGGCGCAGCCACCTCATCTTCATCGGAAGCAGCGGGAAGCGCCACCGCGTTCTTGGCAGAGGCGGACGCCTTGTTCTTGGCAGAGGCGGACGCCTTGGTCTTGTCCGGGACGGGGGCCTTGTTCTTGGAAGAGGCGGACGCCTTCTTGTCCAGGGCTGGGGCCTTTTTGTTCTTGGAAGAGGCGGGCGCCGGGGCGGGCGCCGCGTTCTCAGCAGCGAAATGGGGCACCCGGCGCCGTGTCCCTGGCAACGGTGAGCGCGCCAGCTGCAGCGCGGACTCCCCGCCTCCTTGGCCGCCGAACGTTTGCCCCGGTTCGGGGCCAACTTCTTGTTCGCCATTCCCGCCGACCAGGAAGGGTTCTTGGCCGCCGGGCTCCGCTTGGGCGTGGTCGGCAGAGCCGGTTCAATGTATTTTTGGGCCCGTGGCGATGTAAAACAATTATTTTTCATATTAAACTTTTATACTTATTTTAAACTAAGTTTATCATATTGCAATTGTAATTAATTTTTTTATTACTTAGCCACATAAAATGTTTTCAAATAACAGTTATTCATTGGTATGCAGCTGTAATGTATATAATTAAAAAAAATTAATTCTACAAAATGAAAAAAATTATGATGTACCAAAAATTGTCTTTATTGTTAAGACAATCTTTCATATTTATTTTTCTAATATTGCATAAATGATGTAGTGTATGCACATTTGCATATAAATGCGTGTGTTCATATGTCTTCTAATATTATATTGAATATTATGATAGAGATTTATAAATTATAGACACACTAACAAATAGTTTTATAGTGATTTCTAGTGTATATTAGGCAGTCATGTTCATGGAAACTTCTAGGGCATAGAAAATGTGGCTTGCATGTTGGGTTTAGTAATTTGAATAACCAAAAATGTTTTTTATTATACTTTTACGCATGATTCGGTTACCTAACATGCTCATCCAGATTCACTTGGTTTGATTTGGTGCAAATGAGATGCCTACTCGTTTACCGAATTAAAAATTGTGCATTGGTTTAAACATTAAAATTCAGATGTCAGAATTTTCATTATGATACTAAGACATGCATCGTAAAGAGAAACTAATGTATTTGAACTCAACTTCGCTAGTCGGATTGGTTTGCCTATGCTTGGTATAACTTATCAGTATGTGGTGTGAACTTATGCTTCTGCAAACTAAGGCTCTATTTTATACAGTAAATAATATTTTACATGTAATTGAAAGCACAAGTGCTCCCTGGGTGGTTTTGGTAATTAATGTCAACATATCCCTTGTTGGACTAATGTTTTCATCTAGTATATTTCAGATAATTTCAACAGATGGAGTGGCGTGGACAAGAGGTTGTGGAACCCCTTCAAGATGCTAAGGACAAAGGATTGGCTCAATCTCAAAAGCTCAAGGCTCTACATTTTTAGTTTAGTGATCCAAGATCACATTGAGTCCTTAGGAAAGCCAATACTATTAAAATGGGATGAGGTGTTGCTTAATGGCTTGCTTGCTCAAAGTGCTTAGTGATATGCTCCAAAGCCCTCAACTACTTTCTCATATCCACATATGTCTCAAACCAAAAGTCAAACTCGGCCCCACCAATTTGATCTATCCGACGCCACCGAGTTCACTTGACATAGCCACTGCCAGAAACCTAATCAATTCGGTCTCACCGATGGGATCCCGGTCTCACCGAGATGGGCTTGCAAACTCTCTGGTTCCTATTGAAATAAGGTTGGTCTTACCGAGATTTGTAATCGGTCTCACCGAGTTTGCTTGACCAACTCTCTGGTTAGCCCATTACCAAAATCGGTCTCAACGAGTTTGTGTAATCGGTCAAACCGAGATGAGGTTTTAACCTAACCCTAGCACATCGGTACCATCAAGTTGATCATATCGGTCCCACCGAAATGTCTAACAGTCACATTATGAACTGAATCGGTCCGACCGAGTTTTCTGATTCGATCCCACCGAGTTTGGTGAATTGTGTGTAACGGTTAGATTTTGTGTGGAGGCTATATATACCCCTCCACCCACTCTTCATTCGTGAGGAGAGCCATCAGAACATGCCTACACTTCCAACATACATTTTCTGAGAGAGAACCACCTACTCATGTGTTGAGGTCAAGATATTCCATTCCAACCACATAAATCTTGATATCTAGCCTTCTCCAACTTGCTTTCCACTCAAATCATCTTTCCACCAAATCCAAATCCATGAGAGAGAGTTGAGTATTGGGGAGACTATCATTTGAAGCACAAGAGCAAGGAGTTCATCATCAACACACCATCTATTACCTTTTGGAGAGTGGTGTCTCCTATATTGGTTAGGTGTCACTTGGGAGCCTCCGTCAAGATTGTGGAGTTGAACCAAGGAGTTTGTACGGGCAAGGAGATCACTACTTCGTGAAGATCTACCCTAGCGAGGCAAGTCCTTCGTGGGCGATGGCCATGGTGGGATAGACAAGGTTGCTTCTTCATGGACCCTTCGTGGGTGGAGCCCTCCGTGGACTCGCGCAACTGTTACCCTTCGTGGGTTGAAGTCTCCATCAACGTGGATGTACGATAGCACCACCTATCGGAACCACGCCAAAAATCTCCGTGTCTCCAATTGCGTTTGCACACTCCAATCCCATCCCTTTACATTCTTGCAAATTGCATGCTTTACTTTCAGCTGCTCATATACTCTTGTCATGCTTGCTTGAATGTATTGTGAATGTTTAAACTTTGCTAAAATTCTACCTTAACTTGAAGACAATAAAAACTGCAACTTTTCTTTGTTAAGAGTCTATTCACCCCCCTCTAGACACCTCTTCTCGATCCTTTCAATTGGTATTAGAGCATTGGTCTCCATTGCTTTGGTTTAAACACCTTTGGAAGAAGATGGATGAGTCTATGTTGGGGAGTCTTAGACGTAGAGTGCCTATTCTTGATGGAGAGTACTTTCATGAGTAAAAAAATGAGATGCTTGTATTTTTCAACGAATATCATTTGAGCAAGTATATTACTACCCCTTGTGCTCCTCATGTTGATCCTTTGCATCCTACCCTTGATGAGTCCATTGACATGATTCGCAACCTTAGAACTGTTAATCTTATCACTAGAGGTTTGTGTAGAAACTTGACTGGTTGCTTGCCTACTCTTGATTGTGCCTACACTATATTTCTTGAGGAACGTTTTCCAAACTATTCCTTGAAAAACTTAGATGAGATCCTTCATAAGTCTATTGCCTTGACTAAGATGAGTCCTAATGATTCCAAGTATGGTGATTGCTTGTTTGAGCTTCGTGACCTTATGCGTGCCAAAGGAGATGTTGGAATCATAAGCAACATCATCTCCGAAGTTGTTAGAACCCATAAAGATGCACATTGTCATGGTCATAAATCTAATGAATCACTCTCTCTAGGAATTGATCCATCACAAGACGAAGTTGAACACGGATACTATGATGAGGATAATGATAGTGACCTCGATCTCAATGAGTCTATGAGACACATTGGTCTTATGGCTAATCTTCGCGGCTACATGGATGGAGGAAAGGAATGGGTCCTTGATAGTGGATGTACCGATCATATGACCGGAGATAAGGATATGTTTCATGAGCTTGCTGAAAATGATGGCCCTCGAAAGTATGTCACTCTAGGTGTTAACTCAAAGGGTAAGGTGGTTGGCCTTGGTAAGGTGGCCATCTCACATGATAGCTCCATACAAATGTTATGCTCGTTGAATCTCTTGGCTATAATCTACTTTCTGTATCTAGACTTGCTGATTTTGGCTTCAATGTCCAATTCACTGAAGTAGCCTGCCAAGTGTTTCGTAGAGATAATCAAAATATGGTCTTTACCGGTATACGTAGAGGTAATCTTTACATTGTTGATTTCACTAAAAAGGCTCAACCTAGAACTTGCTTAATTGCTAAATCTTCTAAAGGTTGGTTGTGCCATAGAAGGTTAGGTCATGTGGGCATGTGAAATCTTGATAAGCTTATTAAAGGTGATCATATCCTTGGAGTAAAAGATGTTATATTTGACAAGGATAGATTATGTAGTTCTTGTCAAGCAGGAAAACAAGTTGGAGGAAGTCATCCCATGAAGAATATCATGACCACGAGAAGACCGCTCGAGCTACTTCATATGGATCTCTTTGGTCCCAATGCCTACAAAAGTCTCGGTGCTAACTCATTTGGTCTAGTCATAGTCGATGATTTTTCAAGATTTACGTGGGTATTCTTTCTTGATGATAAATCGCAGGTCCAAAAGATCTTCAAGAACTTCGCTAGGAAGGCCCAAAATCAATTTGAAGTGAAGATCAAGAAGGTTCGAAGCGACAATGGAACGGAGTTCAAGAACGCAAATGTGGATACCTTTCTTGATGAAGAAGGGATTTCACATGAGTTCTTGGCTACGTATACGCCTCAACAAAATGGAGTTGTTGAGAGGAAGAACCGGACTCTTATAGAGATGGCAAGAACGATGCTTGATGAGTACAAGACTCCAAAACACTTTTTGGGCGGAAGCGGTTGAGACGGCTTGTCATGCAACAAATCACGTGTATCTTCACAAGCTACTTGGCAAGATGGCATACGAGCTCCTCACCGGTAACAAACCCCAAGTTGGATACTTTCGAGTATTCGGCTTCAAGTGTTATATTCTTGATAAGCATAGTCGATCTAAATTTGCTCCTAAATCTCATGAGGGCTTCCTACTTGGTTATGGCTCAAACTCTCACACTTACCGTGTCTATAACAATTTCACCCGAAAGGTTGAAGAGACAGTAGATGTGAAGTTTGATGAATCTAACGGCTCGCAAGTAGAGCAATTGTCAATTGATGTAGGAGACAAAGACCCTTCGGAAGCAATCCAAGAATTGTCTATTGGCAAGATTCGTCCAACGGAGGTGAAGGAGAGTACCTCGTCCATCCAAGTGGAAGCTTCTACCTCACGACAAGGTGAACCAAGTGTTGACATGGAAGCATCCACAAGTAGGACACACCAAGATGAAGAAAACGAGGAAGTGCACCAAGATGAACCTCATCAACCTCCTTCTCCACCACGACAAGAGGACGTCAACGTCAACAATGAAGAAGGCCAAGAAGAAGGACAAGATGATGAGTTCAAGCACGAGTCTCAAGAGACCATCATGTCGAACAAATCTTCAACGATATTCAAACCGGGAGAATCACTCGCTCTAAAACTCGTTTGGCTAACTTTTGTGAACATTATTCATTCATCTCTAGCATTGAACCTATGAAGGTTGAAGAAGCATTGGAAGATCCGGATTGGATAAATGCCATGCATGAAGAGCTACACAACTTTGAGAGAAACCAAGTGTGGCCATTGGTCGAGACGCCCGACAACAACCACAACATCATCGGTACCAAATGGGTGTTTCGCAACAAGCAAGACGAAGATGGACAAGTCGTTCAAAACAAAGCACGTCTCGTCGCCCAAGGCTACACTCAAGTCGAAGGTATGGACTATGGTGAGACATATTCCCCCGTTGCTAGACTTGAGTCCATCTGCGTCTTACTTGCCTACACTAATCACCATGATATTACCTTATACCAAATGGACATTAAAAGTGCCTTTCTAAATGGTGAAATAGAGGAGGAAGTTTATGTTAAACAACCTCCCAGTTTTGTCAATCCTAAGAAACCCGATCATGTTTACAAACTTCACAAAGCTCTTTATGGTCTTAAACAAGCTCCTAGAGCGTGGTATAAATGCTTGACCAAGTTCCTTATTGAAAAAGGCTTTGAGATTGGAAAGATAGATTCTACTCTTTTTACTAAAAGGGTTAATGGTGAATTATTTGTGTGCAAAATTTATGTTGATGATATCATATTTGGTTCGACTAACCCTCATTTTAGTGAAAAGTTTGGAAAGCTAATGTCAAAGAAGTTTGAGATGTCTATGATGAGTGAACTCAAGTTCTTTCTTGGTTTGCAAATCAAGAAAACTAAGGAAGGCACCTTTGTTTCTCAAAAAAAGTACACCAATGACTTATTCAAGAAGTTCAACATGCAAGAAAGCAAAGGTATGAAAACCCCATGAGGGAATCCTGGATTAGGGGGTATTCGGACAGCCGGACTGTATACAACGTCCAGACTATTGAAGTGTGAAGATACAAGACTCAAGACTTCGACCCGTGTCCGGATGGGACTTTCCTTGGCTTGGAAGGCAAGCTTGGTGATCCGGATATTGTATTTCCTTCCTTGTAACCGACTCCATGTAAACCCTAGCTGTCGGTGTCAAAACCGGCGGATCTCGGGTAGGGGGTCCCGAACTATGCGTCTAGGCGGATGGTAACAGGAGACAAGGGACACGATGTTTTACCCAGGTTCGGGCCCTCTTGATGGAGGTAAAACCCTACGTCCTGCTAGATTAATATTGATGATGTGTGTTACAAGAGTAGATCTACCACGAGATCAGAGAGGCTAAACCCTAGAAGCTAGCCTATGGTATGATTGTTGTTCGTCCTATGGATTAAAGCCATCCGGTTTATATAGACATCGGAGAGGGCTAGGGTTACACAGAGTCGGTTACAGAGGTAGGAGATCTACATATCCGTATCGCCAAGCTTGCCTTCCACGCCAAGGAAAGTCCCATCCGGACACGGGACGAAGTCTTCAATCTTCTATCTTCATAGTCTTGGAGTCCGGCCGATGATGATAGTTCGGCTATCCGGACACCCCCTAGTCCGGAACTCCCTCAGTAGCCCCTGAACCAGGCTTCAATGACGACGAGTCCGGCGCGCATATTGTCTTCGCCATTGAAAGGCGGGTTCTTCTTCCGAATAATTTATAGAAGATTGTGAACACCATGATAATGTCCGGCTCTACAAAACAAGTTCCACATAACACCGTAGAGAGAATAAATTTTGCACAGATCTGCTGACGTATTCCGCGGCGTGACATCACACCACGGCCAGGCCTTCATATGAATCGTTTTTTATTGTTCCACCTCAGCGTGTTTTAGCGAGGCGGTTTCCTTGGCACGTGTTATCAAAGTGTAGATCGTGCCCCCTTATTCCGGGATTTTCATCAATACAGACGTGGGTAACCCAACCGCGCCCGTTGGCCTGCCTTCTCTATCGAAGGCGAGTCCTAATCGACCACGGGGTGGGCTCTTGGTATTCAACCTCTTTATAGTGAGACCAAGGCCCTCTTCTCTTTACACCCACCATCGAGTTCGCCTCGCGCTTCGAGTTCCAACACCCAAAGCTTCAGATTCAGGCGCTTCGGACCTTCGACGATGTCCGGCTCCGACCAGCACGGCCGATGGATGTCTTCCTCCGTCACAGAAGAAGAGGTGCTAAAGCTGCGAGACGTCAGGTATCTGACCGGCGAGATCTCGCACAGGCTGCCTGCTCCAGGGCAGGCCACTCCCACTCCTGAGCCCGGCGAGAACGTGGTATTCGTGTCCCACTTCCTTCGGGGTTTCGGCTTCCCGACGGATCCCTTTGTGCGGGGGCTCATGTTTTATTATGGGCTTGATTTCCATGACTTGAATCCGGAGTCCATCCTCCATATCTTGTCATTCATTGTCGTATGTGAGGCCTTCCTCCATATTACCCCCCACTTTGGATTGTGGCTCAAGACCTTCAAGGTGGAGCCAAAGATGATCGAGGGGCAGCAAGCGGAGTGCGGAGGGGCGGTCATAAGCAAATGTGCTGATGCTCCGTGGCCCGAGGGCTCTTTTCAAGAGGAGCTTGGTTTGTGGCAACGGGAGTGGTTTTATATCACCGCTCCCAGGGGCACCAAATGGGCGGCGCTCCCTGCCTTCCGCTCAGGTCCACCACAGCGGCTGACGTCATGGGTCAACAAGGGGCTCGACTGGGGGTCGTCCAAGGACGTTCCCCTGCTGCAGGGCCGTATTCGAGACCTCCAGGAAAGAGGGATTGTGACGCCCAGACAATTAAGCTACAGTGAACCTCCGCTAATGATGCCACATCACCTCGGTTACTGTTGATAAACCCGCGTCAGTTCGAAGCCGAGTTTAAAATTCAAATTTAAAATAAAGGCAAACAATAAAAGTTTTCAAATACTAAAACTAAATGTTCGGGTGGATACAAATAAATCATGGATAATTATGATGGAGAAACCACACTTATATAAAATCTTTAAATACTCTAAAATGAATAAAACAGTGGTCAGAACAATTATTGAAATGCCTTTGATAATTAATAAAATGTTAAACTATTCTATTTAGGTGTTAAACTTTTTATCGCAGTGGGTTTAGTGATAGTACTAAGTTAGGGATCATTTTTGTACTTTAACAAACTAAAATAAAATGAGGAACAAAATAAAACTGAAAAGAAGTGAAAACTAAAATACAAAAAAATACAAAAACAAAAGGCCCCCCAGCCTACTGGGCAAACGGCCAAGCCAGCCAGCCCACCGTTCAAGACGGCCCACCCGGTGCCCCTGTATAACCGCCACCCCACTAACCCTAGAGCCACTACCCCCACTCGCCCCCTCGCTCTCTCACCCCCACTCCCCCGATCCAGATCGGGGCGACCACGCCCCCACCCCCGTCGAAGCCACCGCGTCGCCCGTCGCCGCGCAGACCCTGCCGCCGCCGCCCGGTGCCGCCCCGGCCCCATCACCGACCCGCGCCACTCGCCGGAGCCCTGCCGCCCGCCACGCCGTCTCCGTCGCCTGCACCTCGACGTCGCCTCGGAGCCGAGGACCTCCCCGCCTCGTCACCTCCCCGACCCCGGAGGCTGCCGCTCGCCGCCCCACCGTCGCTACCTCGCCGGCGCCTCATCCCCGCCGGCCTTCTTCCTCTTCGCCGGCGTCCCCATCAACACCCACGAGCCCCGCTGCCCCGTCCCTGCTCCTCGATGTGAGCCTCGCCCCCTCCCCTTGCCCCGTACGCCCGAGTTTTGGGCGACACAAGCCCCACCTGCCTCCTGCCGCCGGCGCTCCTGGCCTCCTCGTCGCACGCCCCGGTGACGCCCGCCGTTGCCTGCGGCCGCGGCCATGTCCGCACGCCCCGCCTCTGTCCCACCGCCTCCGGCGCCGGCCCGCGCCCGCGCTGGCCGCCGTGGCCTCGCCGCCGCCGGGCACAGCCCTGGCCGGCCTCGCCTCCCCTCGCGTGGTGGGCGCCTGGGTGCGCCCTGCAACCACACGCCCGTAACCGCCCGCACACTCACGGGGCTCCGCCCCAGCAACCACGCCCGAACCCGATAGGCCCCTATGGGCCTATGACAAGTGGGGCCTCAAGCCCCCAGAACATTAAAAAAAGAGATACAAATATATATTAATAATAATAGAAATATAAATAAATTAATTAATTAATTAATTAAATTAATTGACTTAATTAATTATGTTTAATAAACCTAATTAAATAACTAACCTAACTAAGCTGTTAATTAATCTAATTAACATGGTTAATTAGTTAGCAGACAATGACAGTGGGACCCACATGTCAGTTTGACTAGGTCAACTGACTAGTTGACTGCTGACATCACCCTGACATAATGCTGATGTCATAATTGCATTTTCTAATTAAATTAATTTTGTTAATTTTAGAAATGAATTAAAAACTTTGAAAATTAATATTAAATAAACCGTAACTCGGATGAAAATACTTTGTACATGAAAGTTGCTCAGAACGATGAGACGAATCCGGATACGCAGTCCGTTCGTCCGCCACACACCCCTAACCTATTTAACTCGCAACTTTCCCCCTCCGGCTCCTCTGCCCGAAAACACGAAACACCGGGGATATTTTCCCGGATGTTCCCCCCCTTAACCGGTACCACCTCATACCACGTTAGGGCACCCCTAGCATCGTTACTTGTCATGTCATGCATCGATATGCATATGTTTACGTGGTATTCATTGTTTCTTCCCCCTCTTCTCTCCGGTAGACTACGAGACCGACACTGCTGCTGCCCAGTTCGACTACAGAGTTGACGACCCCTCTCTCTTGCCAGAGCAGCCAGGCAAGCCCCCCCCCCCTTGATCTCCATATATCGCCTATTCTACTCTATACTACTTGCATTAGAGTAGTGTAGCATGTTACTGCTTTCAGTTAATCCTATACTGCTGCATAGCCTGTCCTTGCTACTACTGTTGTTACCTTTACCTGCTATCCTACTGCTTAGTATAGGATGCTAGTGTTCCATCAGTGGCCCTACATTCTTGTCCGTCTGCCATTCTATACTACTGGGCCGTGATCACTCGGGAGGTGATCACGGGTATATATTATATACTTATACATGATACATGTGGAGACTAAAGTCGGGTCGGCTGGTGGAGCACCCGCGAGTGGATCTTTGGGGCGGAGCGACAGGGCAGGTTGAGACCGCCTAGGAGAGAGGTGGGCCTGGCCCTGTTCGGCGTTCGCGGATACTTAACATGCTTAACGAGATCTTGGTATTTGATCTGAGTCTGGCTACGAGCCTATAAGCACTAACCAACTACGTGGGAGAGATATGGGCACTCGGCGTCGTGGTATCAGCCGAAGCACTTCGTGACGTCAGCGACTGAGCGGCGCGCGCCGGATTGGACTGGAACGCCACTAGGCTAGGTCTGCTTCCGGCCGCCCACGCAACGTGCAGGTGTGCTCAGCGCGATGGGCCCAGACCCCTGCGCGCTTAGGTTTAGACCGGCATGCTGGCCTCTCTGTTGTGCCTAGGTGGGGCTGCGACGTGTTGATCTTCCGCGGTCGGGCATGACCCAGAAAAGTGTGTCCGGCCAAATGGAATCATGCGTGTTGGGTTATGTGGTGCACCCCTGCAGGGAAGTTAATCTATTCGAATAGCCGTGATCTTTGGTAACAAGACGACTTGGAGTTGTACCTTGACCTTATGACAACTAGAACCGGATACTTAATAAAACACACCCTTCCAAGTGCCAGATACAACCCGGTGGTCGCTCTCTCTCAGGGTTACGAGGAGGGGATCGCCGGGTAGGATTATTGCTATGCGATGCTACTTGGAGGACTTCAGTCTACTCTCTTCTACATGTTGCAAGACGGAGGCTGCCAGAAGCGTAGTCTTCGACAGGATTAGATATCCCCCTCTTATCCTGGCATTCTGCAGTTCAGTCCACTGATATGGCCCTTTGCACATATATCCATGCATATGTAGTGTAGCTCCTTGCTTGCGAGTACTTTGGATGAGTACTCACGGTTGCCTTGTTCCCCCTTTTCCCCCTATCTCTACTCGATTGCTGCAACCAGACCATGGAGCCCAGGAGCCAGACGCCACCGTCGATGACGACTGCTACCCCGGAGGTGCCTACTACTACGTGCATCCCGCTGACGACGGCCAGGAGTAGTTTAGGAGGATCCCAGGCAGGAGGCATGCGCCTCTTTCGATCTGTATCCCAGTTTGTGCTAGCCTTCTTAAGGCAAACTTGTTTAACTTATGTCTGTACTCAGATATTGTTGCTTCCGCTGACTCGTCTATGATCGAGCACTTGTATTCGAGCCCTCGAGGCCCCTGGCTTGTATTATGATGCTTGTATGACTCATTTTATTTGTAGAGTTGTGTTGTGATATCTTCCCGTGAGTCCCTGAGCTTGATCGTACACGTTTGCGTGTATGATTAGTGTACGATTGAATCGGGGGCGTCACAAGTTGGTATCAGAGCCGACTGCCTGTAGGAATCTCCCTTCCAACTCCTTGGCCGAAGTCGAGTCTAGACTTTACAAAACTTTACTAACATGGCTGTGCGGCCCATGGGCACACGTCGCCATTGGGTGGTATTAGGATCTTTTACTCCTCGACCTTTACTCTGGGACTCTGAGCTCTCTTCTATTCGGGTTAAATGATTTTGCTAAAAACAAAACTAACTATAGGTTCTCGCAAGTACTTTCTCCTGGAGAGCCACTTGTTACCGATGACCGCCTGCTGCACCAGAAGATTCCGAAGATACTCTACGATGTGCTCTCGAGACTATGTGCCATCGCTTTTGACATTCACTTCCATCGATAAATCCTTATGGATAACTACTTACACTTGCCATTCTTACGATCATTCCCCATTGATCTTGTTATTACAAGATACCCCGAAGTTTTCTCTATTGTTCCGAGAATACTTTGTGCCTACTGCCTAGCAGTTCTTTGCCACATGAATACCCCTTCAAATAAATCCTCGCACTTGTCGAGTATCCGCTCATCCCCAGTTGTTCATGTGTTTCACAAAAGTCTTCAAAATACTATTCGATCTTCCGAAAATCCTCTGGAGCCTTTGGCTCTTGAAATTCTTGCTTGCTCGCATTATGGTTAATCCCATAAGTCTCGTAGTCTTATTGACATTCCTTGTCATTATCATTTTGGGTCTATTGACTCAATATGTTTGCGAATACACGCAATCATCATTGATCCTTATAAATTTCCTTTCCGGCTGAGCTGCCATTCTTTTAACTGGAATTGGTTCTCGACCAATCCAATTGTTGTTGATTGTACCCCTAAGTCTATTCAGCTTATCCATTCTTGATCAGAGCATTTGCTCCTGATCCCTTGATTTGAAAATCATAATTACTTTGCTAATTAAGCGTTGAACTATTCAGCTTTCTATAAACCGATGCATTTGCAATCTTTCTTCCTCTGATTGGGTATCGATACTCATATCAGCCCCATTGTGGATCGCCATATCCACTGTTGGATTATTATCCGACAGTGTCCTTCATAATTAATCACTTTGTGAGTTCTTTCTCCAATACATAATGCCTTTGGTAAATTGTATCCTTTCCTTTTGTCAACCATGCTCTTCTTTCGAGTTGGTGATATTTACTCTTGAAGCTTATGGTATATGTTCGTAAGAAGCCCCGATGGGATTGAACCAACGCCTTCCCTCATCGGTGTGAACCCGAAAGATTTCACGAGTCATACTTATCTGGTATTGCACCAGGTAAAACTTAAGATTATGCATTGAGGAAGTGGGAGTCGACCTTGAACTTTGTGTTCATGCCCATGGACGCGATGTATATCCTATCATGGAAGCTTCTTGTAATAATAACTATTTCCTTGATAACTAACATATGGTATCTGTGAATTGATCCCTTGCAACCGTGGTTCCAACCATGATTGTTCTTCTTTGATTCCATTTCTCGGACAAGTTAAAACAATTGTCTCCTATGGATCAATACACCAGTCCAACCCTTACTTTGATCTTGTGTCGAGTATTAACCCCCTGGTATCTCGAGATTATCATGGAACTGCATAACTTCTTATGAGTTCTTCATCAAGTGCTACCTTCCCACTGATTCCAATTTTTCACGGGCTCTGAGTTATTAAACACTCAAAGACACCGATAACTGAACCGAGTCCGCTCTACGGTTCAACAACTCTTCAGTAAGCTTCTATAAGTACGAGTTTGTACCCGATCACGCCATTCCTAGCCTGTTTGGCTATATCATTGTCGTGACGATTCTAACTGTGCTACCTGGTCCTTATTCTCGGAGCACCAATTTGCGACGATAGATAAGCTTACGTCGATTTTCCTCGTCATACCCTTTCACCTTAAACAACAAGCTTGAGTTCGAGTTTGTGTCGTAACTGTGGTTCCAATAACCTCTTGCTTCATCATTCCTTTGACTTGATGTCGTCGCTGATTGATTACATCTGCATGAAATCTCTCGACAATTGTGTCGTGATCATCATCAACCTTATGAGCTCTTCCAGGAATTCAATTGAATTCATGATGGGTAATACCATCCTTGCCCCTCGATGATTCCTGTTCTCATCGACCACCTTATTGCCTTCCGTTCAACACAACTTGTTCGTGTTTTGTGTAAACCTTGAGATCCCTGCTACCCAGCAGTTGATCTTCCTTACCTCGGAAGTATTACCATCTCTTTTTATCAAGAATGTGGTGAGAATTTCACCACCTCTTAAGAATTCTTGATATCATAATACTTCTTGCCATCTTCGTTCATTCCTTGGTCCCCGTATTGTTTTCAACCGGATTACCGACAATTGAGCTATGACGTGTGAATTCAAAACTTCTAGCAACCCTATTGCTTTGAAGTGAATGGGTGATAGTTCATTCTAAGTCTTTCGATAATTGAATCACCATTCTAACATTGGCCGTGCAACCCAACCCATATTTCGGGTGCACCGTTCAACCAATGTTTAATTATGTATGTTTTCCTCGAGCATATCCCATTATATCATTTGATCTAACAAATGTCATCTTCTTGTTCACATTATCGTGGAAATCCATC
>LR880967.1:978682081-978697374 GCA_904067115.1 Aegilops sharonensis | reverse complement strand
GACAATTGAGCTATGACGTGTGAATTCAAAACTTCTAGCAACCCTATTGCTTTGAAGTGAATGGGTGATAGTTCATTCTAAGTCTTTCGATAATTGAATCACCATTCTAACATTGGCCGTGCAACCCAACCCATATTTCGGGTGCACCGTTCAACCAATGTTTAATTATGTATGTTTTCCTCGAGCATATCCCATTATATCATTTGATCTAACAAATGTCATCTTCTTGTTCACATTATCGTGGAAATCCACCCGTTTGGAATTCTCAATGAATTGTCGCTGGGTCCATCAGCCACCTCCTAACCCTCTCCTTGATTTAATGATGAACTCTTGTTTTGGAACTTGCTTCCATAGTCCATTTCCCGATAATCTTGCAACTCCATCTCGTTAAATTGTGTTGCCCCCTTTCCTTCTCGGGCATCATGTGTCTGAGGTATCCTGACACCAATCAGATCTAAATCTCGGTTAGATATGATGGTTGGGACATATTTCCAAGAGTTATAACATTGGTCTTTAACCCGATAAGGTGATGTCTTCCTAACACACCTGCCCGGAAGACCTATTGTTCTAGTATCCTTTTTAGCAAGGTTAGCAATTCTTCCATGAGGAAATCGTAAGACTTATTCTATAAGTTGTTCCTGATGGATCCTTTGTGCATCCAAATTCTGACCCTTACTTGATGACCATGTCAATGCTATCTTGAAGCATGTCTGTGGTACTTCGATTTTCAACAAGAACATTTGAAGCCCGTAATGTCATGAAAATTCTCTCCCCTTACCTAAAGAGTTTTCTACATTATATCCTGCCAAGGATATCTTGCTCTGCTTGTCCTTGGGAAGGATATACCCCTGATATATGTGTTTAAACACATTTTCCTTTCCATTATTTGGTTTAACCTTTCTTGTGATCTATATGATCTAAGCAGTAATATTCTCCTGTTTATCTATATACCTCGGTGTACAATTCTGTCAGCAAGACCCTGCTACTATTGTTGATGACATTTCGGTAGCCACCGATGGACGAGAACCTTGCCTATTGGCCCGCCTCGTTCAACGAGCAGGAAAATGGTTCTCTTCGTCCCTCGCCCTTGGTATCGATGTTGTTGCCGACATAACTGGCAGGCTACCCTCTGACATGCCTTACTATCGTGACCGTGCAAAATGTTAGCCCCCTTTCTACTTTTAACCCACATGGTGGGCCCATAACCCACAGTTCCATAGGATCGAAACCTGACTCTCGTGTACACCCCCTGTTCCCAAAGTTATTCCTCGCGCGTGGCCTCGTATGTAATTCATGAGCCACCTTCCGAGAGATCGTCAATTCTAGTATCAGACACAAAACAAATTCTCGTTGCTCTGAACCCCTTTTATGCGTTGTTTCAGGCAACGAAGATTGTCTATCCCCTTGAAACTTCTTATGGTACCGTCTTACTTTGCTCTCGATATCTTCTTAAGTTTCAATTCAAGAGTTACTTTCCGCCACCTTCCCTGATGTTATCTACCAGTTAGTCAACCGTGCAGAGGTCCGTTCCCTCAGTATACCCCCCCTATTCTTTCATAGTACGATGGAGTTCTCGAAGAAAGGAAGACGCCTTCATCATGATGACCTGGAGCAGAGAAATGAAGACATCAACGTAGTGGATCGACCTCTTCGAGAAGGGCAACCAAGACTGAGAAGACACGTTAGAATTTCGTAATCAGAACTTCCCCCTGCTCCCCTCTTAAATCTCGGGACGAGATTTCTTGTAGTGGAGGAGAATTGTGACGCCCAGACAATTAAGCTACAGTGAACCTCCGCTAATGATGCCACATCACCTCGGTTACTGTTGATAAACCCGCGTCAGTTCGAAGCCCAGTTTAAAATTCAATTTTAAAATAAAGGCAAACAATAAAAGTTTTCAAATACTAAAACTAAATGTTCGGGTGGATACAAATAAATCATGGATAATTATGATGGAGAAACCACACTTATATAAAATCTTTAAATACTCTAAAATGAATAAAACAGTGGTCAAAACAATTATTGAAATGCCTTTGATAATTAATAAAATGTTAAACTATCTATTTAGGTGTTAAACTTTTTATCGCAGTGGGTTTAGAGATAGTACTAAATTAGGGATCATTTTTGTACTTTAACAAACTAAAATAAAATGAGGAACAAAATAAAACAGAAAAGAAGTGAAAACTAAAATACAAAAAAAACAAAAACAAAAGGCCCTCCCAGCCTACTGTGCAAACGGCCCAGCCAGCCAGCCCACCGTTCAGGACGGCCCACCCGGTGCCCCTGTATAACCCCCACCCCACTAACCCTAGAGCCACTACCCCCACTCCCCCCCTCGCTCTCTCACACCCCACTCCCCCGATCCAGATCGCGGCGACCACGCCCCCACCCCCGTCGAAGCCAACGCGTCGCCCGTCGCCGCGCAGACCCTGCCGCCGCCGCCCGGTGCCGCCCCGGCCCCGTCACCGACCCGCGCCACTCGCCGGAGCCCTGCCGCCCGCCACGTCGTCTCCGTCGCCTGCACCTCGACGTCGCCTCGGAGCCGACGACCTCCCCGCCTCGTCACCTCCCCAACCCCGGAGGCCGCCGCTCGCCGCCCCACCGTCGCTACCTCGTCGGCGCCTCATCCCCGCCGGCCTTCTTCCACTTCGTCGGCGTCCCCATCAACCCCCACGAGCCCCGTTGCCCCGTCCCTGCTCCTCGATGTGAGCCTCGCCCCCTCCCCTTCCCCCGTTCGCCCGAGTTCCGGGCGACACAAGCCACACCTCGCCTCCTGCCGCCGGCGCTCCTGGCCTCCTCGTCGCACGCCCCGGCGACGCCCGCCGTTGCCTGCGGCCGCGGCCATGTCCGCACGCCCCGCCTCTGTCCCGCCGCCTCCGGCGCCGGCCCGCGCCCGCGCTGGCCGCCGTGGCCTCGCCGCCACCGGGCACAGCCCTGGCCGGCCTCGCCTCCCCTCGCGTGGTGGGCGCCTGGGTGCGCCCCGCACCCACACGCCCGTAACCGCCCGCACACTCACGGGGCTCCGCCCCAGCAACCACGCCCGAACCCGATAGGCCCCTATGGGCCTATGACAAGTGGGGCCTCAAGCCCCCAGAACATTAAAAAAAAGAGATAAAAAATATATTAATAATAATAGAAATTTAATTTATTTAATTAATTAATTAACTTAATTAATTATGTTTAATAAACCTAATTAAATAACTAACCTAACTAAGTTGTTAATTAATCTAATTAACATGGTTAATTAGTTAGCAGACAATGACAGTGGGACCCACATGTCAGTTTGACTAGGTCAACTGACTAGTTGACTGCTGACATCACCCTGACATAATGCTGACGTCATAATTGCATTTTCTAATTAAATTAATTTTGTTAATTCTAGAAATGAATTAAAAACTTTGAAAATTAATATTAAATAAACCGTAACTCGGATGAAAATACTTTGTACATGAAAGTTGCTCAGAACGACGAGACGAATCCGGATACGCAGTCCGTTCGTCCGCCACACACCCCTAACCTATCGAACTCGCAACTTTCCCCCTCCGGCTCCTCTGCCCGAAAACACGAAACACCGGGGATATTTTCCCGGATGTTTCCCCCCTTAACCGGTACCACCTCATACCACGTTAGGGCACCCCTAGCATCGTTACTTGTCATTTCATGCATCGATATGCATATGTTTACATGGTATTCATTGTTTCTTCCCCCTCTTCTCTCCAGTAGACTACGAGACCGACGCTGCTGCTGCCCAGTTCGACTACGGAGTTGACGACCCCTCTCTCTTGCCAGAGCAACCAGGCAAGCCCCCCCCCCCACTTGATCACCAGATATCGCCTATTCTACTCTATACTTCTTGCATTAGAGTAGTGTAGCATGTTACTGCTTTCAGTTAATCCTATACTGCTGCATAGCCTGTCCTTGCTACTACTGTTGTTACCTTTACCTGCTATCCTACTGCTTAGTATAGGATGCTAGTGTTCCATCAGTGGCCCTACATTCTTGTCCGTCTGCCATGCTATACTACTGGGCCGTGATCACTCGGGAGGTGATCACGGGTATATCCTATATACTTATACATGATACATGTGGAGACTAAAGTCGGGTCGGCTGGTGGAGCACCCGCGAGTGGATCTTTGGGGCGGAGCGACAGGGCAGGTTGAGACCGCCTAGGAGAGAGGTGGGCCTGGCCCTGTTCGGCGTTCGCGGATACTTAACACGCTTAATGAGATCTTGGTATTTGATCTGAGTCTAGCTACGAGCCTATACGCACTAACCAACTACGTGGGAGAGATATGGGCACTCGGCGTCGTGGTATCAGCCGAAGCACTTCGTGACGTCAGCGACTGAGCGGCGCGCGCCAGATTGGACTGGAACGCCACTAGGATAGGTCTGCTTCCGGCCGCCCACGCAACGTGCAGGTGTGCTCAGGGCGATGGGCCCAGACCCCTGCGCGCTTAGGTTTAGACCGGCGTGCTGGCCTCTCTGTTGTGCCTTGGTGGGGCTGCGACGTGTTGATCTTCCGCGGCCGGGCATGACCCAGAAAAGTGTGTCCGGCCAAATGGGATCAAGCGTGTTGGGTTATGTGGTGCACCCCTGCAGGGAAGTTAATCTATTCGAATAGCCGTGATCTTCGGTAACAGGATGACTTGGAGTTGTACCTTGACCTTATGACAACTAGAACCGGATACTTAATAAAACACACCCTTCCAGGTGCCAGATACAACCCGGTGGTCGCTCTCTCTCAGGGTTACGAGGAGGGGATCGCCGGGTAGGATTATTGCTATGCGATGCTACTTGGAGGACTTCAGTCTACTCTCTTCTACATGTTGCAAGACGGAGGCTGCCAGAAGCGTAGTCTTCGACAGGATTAGATATCCCCCTCTTATCCTGGCATTCTGCAGTTCGGTCCACTGATATGGCCCTTTACACATATATCCATGCATATGTAGTGTAGCTCCTTGCTTGCGAGTACTTTGGATGAGTACTCACGGTTGCCTTGTTCCCCCTTTTCCCCCTATCTCTACTCGATTGCTGCAACCAGACGATGGAGCCCAGGAGCCAGACGCCACCGTCGATGACGACTGCTACCCCGGAGGTGCCTACTACTACGTGCATCCCGCTGACGACGGCCAGGAGTAGTTTAGGAGGATCCCATGCAGGAGGCCTGCGCCTCTTTCGATCTTTATCCCAGTTTGTGCTAGCCTTCTTAAGGCAAACTTGTTTAACTTATGTCTGTACTCAGATATTGTTGCTTCCGCTGACTCGTCTATGATCGAGCACTTGTATTCGAGCCCTCGAGGCCCCTGGCTTGTATTATGATGCTTGTATGACTCATTTTATTTGTAGAGTTGTGTTGTGATATCTTCCCGTGAGTCCCTGAGCTTGATCGTACACGTTTGCGTGTATGATTAGTGTATGATTGAATCAGGGGCGTCACAGAGGGATCAATCTGGTTGCAGTGGCGCATGTTATGGTGATCCGGCGCCTTCAGCCCTGCAAACGTCGCCCCCTCCGCTTGTGGGAATTCAATCCGGAGGGACCACGAGCTCTCCAAAAATTTATGGGCACGACGCCCGTGGAGATGTATATACTGTTCTTCGGATCACAAGAGAAGTGTCCGGACTTGACCGAGGATGCAGGTCTAAGCTGCAATCGCCCAGATGCTCAAGTAAGTAGTCCTGTAACCGGACAAGCTGTTCATTCATTTATTTTATATATATGCCCTTTAAAGGAGCCGTTTCTTGAACAGGAGTGGATAGCCAAGGCAAAGTTGATAAGGTGTCCGGATCCCCTCCCAGAGACCACGCCGGATCCCATGTTGACCAAGATGTTGAAGGTCGCGCCTTTTGAAGAAGGCGAAGGGAGAAGCGGGGGAGCAACTGCCTCTGCGAAGGAGGCTATCAAGGAAGGAGGGATTAAGAGTCCCACCTTCCGAGGAGAGAAGAGGACCGCTTCAGAAGATCCGGAGGTCAAGGCCTCAAAGAAAGGAAGGGAATCTTCGGCAGAGAGTCCGGCGCTGGGAAGTAACCCAGCCGCATTATTTCCCCCAGGGGATCAGCCCTCCAGCGAGCCGTAAGTTGAAAGAAGGGGTCTTGTAAATAAGGAGCATCCCTGTATTTATTAATGAAGATAACCGAAATTGTACCTTGTAGTTCGGACCTCAGCCCTTCTCAGCAGAGCTCGTCTTCGGGGGATCTTTTTCCGGAGATGATGGAGAGCGAAACGCCTCCACCTGTCGCACCCTCATGTGAAGCGGACGACCCGGAGGTGTCGTCGCAGAGGGTTTCCCCAAGTCCGGCGGGGGCGGAAGGTCCGGCGCCGAGTGGTGTGCGGTCGGAGGAGCTGAAGGATTTGCTCGGGCGAGCGGCTATCTCAGAAGATCACCGTGCTCTAATGGGTACGATGATTGAAAGGATTGCATCTGCAGAGAGCAGATTGCACGAAGCCGTCAGAAGCTTACTGACGGGGTTTGAGGTAGGCAAAAAATAATGTACCTTCTGACAGTTATGCATATAAAATGCGCCATGTATAGATAGTAGCCCCTGAGACTCGGCATGTTGTCAAAATTGACGACGTGCCGAGGATCAAATTCTCAGTTTTAACATATCGCCACTCCTAAATAGGTGGCGGGGCGTACGGAGGCCAGCCGGACTGATGACTATGCCGAACTAAAGCGGCAGCTTGATGAGGTGGATGCGGACATCGCGCTGGCCAATAAACGGTTTGACGAGTCACAAGGTATGCGACTTCTATGAGGACACCTGGTATGGGAGCTTGACGCCCATGTCTTACTGTGTGTATGCTTAATGCAAATGGTGCCGCTGCCGTGGAAGAGCTGCGGGCAGAACTTGCCCGAGCGAAAGAGCAAGCCAGAATCAGTAATGCGGCCGCTTTAAAGGCGGCCGAAGAGCTAGAAGCTGAACGGGCTGCTCACTGCCGAAGCAAAGAGGAGATGGCCGATATGGCCAAAAAGTTAAGGAATACTACCGATTGCTGCGAGGTTCTTGAAAAAGAGCGTCAAGCGGAACAAGAGGGCCTAAAGAAGGCCGCCGCCGAATCCAAGAATGCCCAATCGGCTTTGAGAGCTGCCAAGGAGGAGCTGAGTCAGGCCAGGGCAAGTGCGGCTGGAAAACTGTTTCTGCTGCGGAGGAAATATACAGATCCAAAGTATGCTCAGTTGGATAAATTGTGGAGTTCAGAGGATGCTTATCTGGACTTGGCGGCGAGCGCTGTGGTCGCGGTTGAGCACTTCCGGGGCCAGAAGGGGCACAGAAGGGAAGAGCTATATTGGTCGCAATTCCATAGTCCGGAGCGTCCTCTGCCGCTGACCGATCGGTTGGCCGAATGGGCCGAGCTGAATCGATTGTCCGGATTTGCCATGAAGCGTGTCTTGACTCACTTGTGGCCGGACGGACCCCAGCCAAAGAGCTATTTTGGTTTAGTGCAGCAGTTTCTTGATGCGGTGCCGCGTATCGACGCAATGAAGCGATCGGCGTGCATTGAGGGAGCGCGGATGGCTTTTGCCCGTGTCAAGACATACTGGGCAGAGATGAAGGCCACTGACGTTGCATCCCAGGATTCGGACAGAGGCCGAGTACCTGCCGAGCACTACTTTGAAGAAGTCCTGCCGGGCGCTCGTTTAATAGAGACGCAGTGCTCGAAGGATATTATGTTTAAATGACATGTATGATTTGTGAAAACAATGTTTTCAATGTAATATAAGTGCTTTTTATACTTGTGCGTTCAAGTAGTAAACTACTCCCTGTGCGGCCGTTTATGTATATGTGTATATAACCTGAAAGATGGCAGTCCTTGGCTTCAGCCCCCACGCACAAAGTGCGGGGGTGTTTGCAAAAAAAAGGGGCGCTTTTTCACACTTAATCCAACGTCTTGGTCCTATTAAGGAGGTGATAGCGTAGCAAACCAGGCAACCGGACTATAATGCTTTATCACTTTCACTTAGCCATAGGAGTTCGAGGGTGGGGCTACTATATAGCCCCTGGGGGCACCGCACTCTCCCGAATTCGGGGTGCGTATGTGCCTGACCGAAAACCGGTCCTTCATTAATGCGGAGGAATTCTAAACATTCCTGTGAGTAATCGAGTGGTTGACCAGTCTCTCGCTATATCATGACAGTCAGTTTTCAGCTTTCTCTACTGAGGTGCTCGCCCGGCCGAACCGGGGCACAATCGCAGTAGTTCTCCTGGTGCCGCGTTAGCCGTGAAAACGGAACGTAAGGCAGCAAAACACAGGAGCCGGGCAACCCAACATTTGACCAAAGACATGATCCGGAGCTGATGCATATAAGGCCTAACTCGAGACGCCGAATACTCCCTAAGGTATTCGGTCTTTATGAGGATGGGAAAAATAAGGCCCTAAGCCCTTTGTGTCCAGGTACGCGCAAAAATTCTGGTGCGGCCAATGCCAAAGCACCAGCCTCCTCCTCGGTTATATTAAGGAACTGGGGGAATGTATATCAACAAGAGACAGTGAAAAAAGGTTTACGCAGGGTCTTAATCTGAAAAGAATCCTTGCAACGGGTCCCTGCTGCACGTCTGCGCCTGTGTCTCTGTTGTGCCGTATCCTGGACGGGTGTAGCACGTTGTTCATCTGTAAAAGAGAGGAACTTAGTTTGAAAGAAAAATGGACGTGCGAAAGGTGTACTTAATATTAAATAAACAGAGTACGGTTTGAAGAATGAAATAAAATTGAGCTTTATTGTCTCTTGTTATACATGCATGCGGCCCCTCGTATGGGGGTATGCCGCTAGTAGGCGCCGGACTCGTCTAGCCGTGTCCGGGGTTTGAATGACCAATTCAGGTTGTTTGCCTAGCAGAGCCGGATAGCTGTGGGGCTGTCAAGGCAGTCTTCCTTTCTTCCGTGCTCGAGTAACACTTAATACTTCCTTTTAACGAGATGATGCCGCGTGGACCGGGCATTTTAAGTGTTAGAGATGCATAATGCGGTATTGCGTTAAAGTAGGCGAAAGCTTCGCGTCCCAATAGTGCTTGATGGCCACTTTTAAACGGGGCGACATGGAAGAGTAACCTTTCGCGACGGAAGTTGTCAGATGAACCAAACACAACTTCGAGCAGTATGGAGCCCGTGCAGAGGGTGTATGGGCCGGGCAGTACTCCTTTAAAGGAGGTGTTGCTACGGCGAATTTTGGTTGGGTTTATCCCCATCCTGCGGATTGTGTCCTGATATATCAGGTTTATGTCACTGCCGCCATCCATGAGGACATGTGTAAATTGGAATCTGCCGATTATAGGATCCAATATCAAGGCAGTCCATCATGCGTTCCGGATATTATCGGAATAGTCCTGATGGTCGAAGGTGATTGGTTTTGACAACCAGTGTGCGGCGCGCCTTTTAGGGGGCGCCGCTTTGTTTTTCCTTTTGATCACGTGAAGTGAATTTACTGTTTTGACCTCCTATGGGAAAGTTTTTTGTTTTCCGGGGTTCTGCTTGTGGTGCTCCTCGTCATCTTTACTTGGTGTGTCGAGCCCCTAGTGTTCTGCGTTCAGTCTACCGGACTGTTTGAAGACCCAACAATCTCTGTGGGTATGGTTTGCAGGCTTCCCGGAGGTACCATGTATTTGACACAGTCTATCCAGAATCTTGTTTAGGTTGGATAGCTCGTCACTGTTATCCTTTAGGGGCAGTGTTTTGTTGTTCGGCCGAGAGCTTTTGAATCCGGCGTTGACCGCCGTACTATTTGGGCCATTTTCCTTATTCCGGCGCTGATCTTTTCTGCGTCGTGATTTCCCATTTCCATCCCTGATCTCGGATGTACTCGGGTCACTGGTGCTGCATCTAGCCAGCCAGCTGTCCTCTCCCGCGCAAAAGCGGGTCATGAGGCTTGTCAATGCGGCCATTGTTCTTAGCTTTTCTTGGCCGAGGTGTCTGGCGAGCCATTCGTCTCGGACGTTGTGTTTGAAAGGAACCTGTTCCAGAATTTCCGGGCTGACTCTCCGGGCTGTTGAGTTATGTGACTTAGATCGTCTACATCCGTAGGGCGGACATAAGTCCCCTGAAAATTTGCCCGAATGCATCCTCGAGCTCTCCCCAGCTTCCGATGGTATTTTCGGGGAGGCTTTTAAGCCAATGCCGAGCTGGCCCTTTGAGTTTAAGGGGTAAGTATTTTATGGCGTGGAGATCGTCTCCTCTAGCCATGTGTATGTGGAGGATGTAATCCTTGATCCAGACTCCAGGGTCTGTTGTTCCGTCGTATGCCTCTATGTTTACGGGTTTGAATCCCGCTGGAAATTCGTGATCCAGCACCTCATCGGTGAAACATAGGGGGTGTGCGGCGCCCCTGTATTTGGGTGTGCCGTGATCTTCGGAATTTTGGTGTATTGCATTGCTTTGACGAGCCTGCTTTCTTGGCCCATAGATGGACCTAACTGGGCCATCCTCTTGATGTCAATCCTTATGCGGATCGCATATTGGCTTGTGTGCGGCGCCATTCGCCGCTCTCTTTTTGCCGTGAGGTCGTTCATCCGACCGGGTGGCCTTCTTGCTTTTTAATTGTGGGGGCTCTAAGGCCTCCTCGTCGAATTCGGGCAGTAGCTTTCTCTTCGGGTAGCTCTTTGTTCGGCGACTATCGCCGTACTTATCTGCGGTGCTGAATACTTTGCTCCATCTAATCCTGAGTGCATCTTCCGCTGTTTTGAGCTTCCGCTTCTGCTTTTTCAGGCTACGCGCAGTGGCGACGAGCCTTTTCTGGAGGTCATTTTGCTCCAATGGTTTGTCCGGCGTGAGGTCGTCCGGACTGTTGTCTTCGCCGGGGACAGATTGTTTATCCAGGTTGTCTTGTTCGGACGATTGCTCGATAGCTTGTTCGTTGTCCACCGGTTCGCCCTGCTCTATGGCTGGGTCTTTGTTGAGGCGGGACTTTGTTCGGCGTTTACGTTGCCGTTTTGACTGCTTTTCGAGGGATTTATCCTTCGTAGCGTCTCGTTGCTCCTCGTCTTCATTTGCTTTAGGTGTATCCACCATGTATACATCCTTGGGTGAGGTTGTCCAGCATCCTATAGGTGTTGGTTCATTGTTGTCTCCTACATCGTCGTCTATACCGTCGATGTCTTCGGAGTCGAAATCAAGCACGTCGTGTAGGCTGTCGACAGTGGCTACGAAGTGGGTGGTGGGTGGGCGTTGAATTTCTTCGTCGTCCGTATCCCAACCTTCCTGACCGTGGTCCGGCCAGGGCTTTCCGGAGAAAGAGAGAGACTTTAGTGAATTCAGGATGTCGCCAAAGGGCGAGCGCTGAAAGATGTCCGCGGCCGTGAACTCCATAACGGGCGCCCAATCAGATTCGATTGGCGAGGGCGCGGAGGGTTCGGAGTCCGGAGAGGATTCCGGCACCCTGGAGCCAAGGTCTTCGCAAAGGACAGGGATGGGGTTCGGCTCGATCGCCGTAGAGATTGAAGCCCCTGAGGCGGTGTCCAACCACTCGTCCTCGATCGGGGAATCCGGCTCCGGATTAAGGGTCGGAGCGGATTCTGGTGCGGCCTCCAGGGCACTGTTCGGCTGCAGAGCTAGATCATGCCCATCGAGACAGTGTGGCGCGCTTGGCTGCGGCCCGAACCCGTCGAAGATCAAGTCTCCGCGGATATCGGCCGTATAGTTTAAACTTCCAAATCTGACCTGACGGCCAGGGGCGTAGCTTTCGATCTGCTTCAGATGGCCAAACGAATTGGCCCGCAGTGCAAAGCCGCCGAACACGAAGATCTGTCCGGGCGGAAAAGTCTCACCCTGGACCGCGTCGTTGTTGATGATCAAAGGAGCCATCGAGCCTATCGGTGACGACACAGAGGAACTCTCAATGAAAGCACCAATGTCGGTGTCAAAACCGGCGGATCTCGGGTAGGGGGTCCCGAACTGTGCGTCTAGGCGGATGGTAACAGGAGACAAGGGACATGATGTTTTACCCAGGTTCGGGCCCTCTTGATGGAGGTAAAACCCTACGTCCTGCTAGAATAATATTGATGATGTGTGTTACAAGAGTAGATCTACCACGAGATCAGAGAGGGTAAACCCTAGAAGCTAGCCTATGGTAGGATTGTTGTTCGTCCTATGGACTAAAGCCATCTGGTTTATATAGACACCGGAGAGGGCTAGGGTTACACAGAGTTGGTTACAGAGGTAGGAGATCTACATATCCGTATCGCCAAGCTTGCCTTCCACGCCAAGGAAAGTCCCATCCGGACACGGGACGAAGTCTTCAATCTTCTATCTTCATAGTCTCGGAGTCCGGCCGATGATGATAGTTCGGCTATCCGGACACCCCCTAGTCCGGAACTCCCTCACTAGCCCTCTCTGGTGCCTTTATAAACCGGAGAGGTTGGCCCTTAGAAGGATGATCACAATTACAATCATACCATCATAGGCTAGGTTCTAGGGTTTAGCCTCTATGATCTCGTGATAGATCTACTCTTGTACTACCCATATCTTCAATATTAATCAAGCAGGAAGTAGGGTTTTACCTCCATCGAGAGGGCCCGAACCTGGGTAAACATCTGTGTCCCTTGCTTCCTGTTACCATCAGCCTAGACGCATAGATCGGGACCCCCTGCCCGAGATCCGCCGGTTTTGACACCGACACCCCATGCCTACTAGTGGACATCTTGACTTGACCAAGGATGACAAATTGGTTGACCAAAAGGTTTACCGATCTATGATTGGTTCATTGTTATATCTATGTGCCTCCCGTCCCGATATTATGCTTAGTGTGTGCATGTGTGCACGATATCAAGCGACCCCCAAAGAATGTCATCTTAAGGTTGTGAAAAGGATAGTGAGATACTTAATACATACACCAAATTTTGGCATTTGGTATCCTAAGAGGTCTTCTTTTGATCTTGTGGGCTACTCCGATTCGGACTATGCCGGTGACAAGGTTGATAGAAAGTCCACTTCGGGTACTTGTCAATTTCTTGGTAGATCTCTTGTGTCTTGGTCCTCCAAGAAACAAAACTCGGTATCCTTATCCACCGCCGAAGCGGAATACATTGCCGCCGGTTCATGTTGTGCTCAATTACTTTGGATGACACAAACTCTTAAAGATTATGGGATCTATGTGAAACATGTTCCATTACTTTGTGACAATGAGAGTGCTATTAAGATTTCTCATAATCCCGTGCAATAATCTCGAACTAAGAACATTGAGGTTCGTCATCATTTCATTCGAGATCATGTTGCTAAAGGGGACATTGATCTTAAGCATGTTCGTACCGATAAGAAATTGGCGGATATATTCACCAAACCGCTTGATGAGAAAGTAATTTGCCGTTTGAGAGGTGAATTGAACATTATTGATGTTTCAAACTTGGAGTAGGAACTCCATGTGGATACATGCAAGGCATGAGCCTATGACTAATCCTTGATTCTTCTATTATGATGATAATCATATGTCTTGGATACATTTGTACCCTTGCATGTTGATACGTCTCCAACGTATCTATAATTTTTTATTATTCCATGCTATTATATTATCTGTTTTGGATGTTTAATGGGCTTTACTATACACTTTCATATTATTTTTGGGACTAACCTATTAACCCAAGGCCCAATGCAAATTGCTGTTTTTTTGCCTATTTCAGTGTTTCGCAGAAAAGGAATACCAAACGGAGTCCAAATGGAATGAAACCTTCGGGAGCGTAATTTTTGGAACAAACGTGATCTAGAGGACTTCGAGTGGACGTCAAGAAATCAAGGAGGAGGCCACGAGGTAGGGAGCCGCGCCCCCACCGACCTACTTCTTCCTCCTATATATACCCATATACCCCGAAACCAACCAGGAGCACCACGAAACCCTATTTCCACCGCCATAACCTTCTGTACCCGTGAGATCCCATCTTGGGGCCTTTTCCGGCGCTTCGCCGGAGGGGGAATCGATCACGGAGGGCTTCTACATCAACACCATAGCCTCTCCGATGATGTGTGAGTAGTTTACCACAGACCTTCGGGTCCATAGTTATTAGCTACATGGCATCTTCTCTCTCTTTGGATCTCAATACAAAGTTCTCCTCGATCTTCTTGGAGATCTATTCGATGTAACTCTTTTTTGCGGTGTGTTTGTTAAGATCCGATGAATTGTGGGTTTATGATCAAGATTATCTATGAACAATATTTGAATCTTCTCTTTGTTCTTTTATGTATGATTGGTTATCTTTGCAAGTCTCTTCGAATTATCAGTTTGGTTTGGCCTACTAGATTGATCTTTCTTGCAATGAGAGAAGTGCTTAGCTTTGGGTTCAGTCTTGCGTTGTTCGATCCCAGTGACAGAAGGGGAAACGACACGTATTGTATTGTTGCCATCGAGGATAAAAAGATGGGAATTATATCATATTGCTTGAGTTTATCTCTCTACATCATGTCATCTTGCCTAATGCGTTACTCTGTTCTTATGAACTTAATACTCCAGATGCATGCTGGATAGCGGTCGATGTGTGGAGTAATAGTAGTAGATGCAGGAAGGAGTCGGTCTACTTGTCGCGGACGTGATGCCTATATATATGATCTGTTGGGGATCGTAGCAGAAATTTAAAACTTTCTACGCATCACCAAGATCAATCTATGGAGTCATCTAGCAACGAGAGAGAGAGGAGTGCATCTACATACCCTTGTAGATCGCGAGTGGAAGCGTTCAAGAAAACGGGGTTGATGGAGTCGTACTCGTCATGATCCAAATCACCGATGATCCTAGCGCCGAACGGACGGCACCTCCGCGTTCAACACACGTACGGAGCGGAGACGTCTCCCACGCCTTGATCCAGCAAGGAGGAGGGAGAGGTTGAGGAAGAGAGTTCCAACAGCAGCACGACGGCGTGGTGGTGATGGAGTGGCAGTACTCCGGCAGGGCTTCGCCAAGCTCTTAATGGAGGAGGAGAGGTGTTGGGGAGGGGAGGGGCTGCACCTTGGATGTGGTGCTGCAGCCCTCCCCTGCCCCTCTGTTTATAGGGAGAAGGGGGAAGGGGGCCGGCCCCTCTAGATGAGATCTAGAGGGGGGGGGGGCGGCGGCCAAGGGGAAGGGGGCTTGCCCCCCAAGCAAGGAAGGCGCCCCTTTAGGGTTCCCCCCCCAACCCTAGGCGCATGGGCCCAAGGGGGGGATGCGCCCAGCCCTCCAAGGGCTGGTTCCCTTTCCTATATGGCCCATGAGGCCCTCCGAGAGAGGTGGCCCCTCCCGGTGGACCCCCGGAACCCCTCCGGTGGCCCCGATACAATACCGGTATGCCCCCGAACTTTTTCGGTGACCGTATGACAACTTTCCATATATAAATCTTCACCTC
>LR880967.1:978668262-978682032 GCA_904067115.1 Aegilops sharonensis | reverse complement strand
CGCCTTGATCCAGCAAGGAGGAGGGAGAGGTTGAGGAAGAGAGTTCCAACAGCAGCACGACGGCGTGGTGGTGATGGAGTGGCAGTACTCCGGCAGGGCTTCGCCAAGCTCTTAATGGAGGAGGAGAGGTGTTGGGGAGGGGAGGGGCTGCACCTTGGATGTGGTGCTGCAGCCCTCCCCTGCCCCTCTGTTTATAGGGAGAAGGGGGAAGGGGGCCGGCCCCTCTAGATGAGATCTAGAGGGGGGGGGGGCGGCGGCCAAGGGGAAGGGGGCTTGCCCCCCAAGCAAGGAAGGCGCCCCTTTAGGGTTCCCCCCCCAACCCTAGGCGCATGGGCCCAAGGGGGGGATGCGCCCAGCCCTCCAAGGGCTGGTTCCCTTTCCTATATGGCCCATGAGGCCCTCCGAGAGAGGTGGCCCCTCCCGGTGGACCCCCGGAACCCCTCCGGTGGCCCCGATACAATACCGGTATGCCCCCGAACTTTTTCGGTGACCGTATGACAACTTTCCATATATAAATCTTCACCTCCGGACCATTCCGGAACTCCTCGTGACGTCCGGGATCTCATCCGGGACTCCGAACAACATTCGGTAATCACATGCATATCTTCCTTATAACCCTAGCGTCATCGAACCTTAAGTGTGTAGACCCTACGGGTTCGGGAATCACGCAGACATGACCGAGACAGCTCTCCGGCCAATAACCAACAACGGGATCTGGATACCCATGTTGGCTCTTACATGTTCCATGATGATCTCATCGGATGAACCACGATGTCGAGGATTCAAGCAATCCCGTATGCAATTCCCTTTGTCAATCGGTACGTTACTTGCCCGAGATTCGATCGTCGGTATCCCAATACCTCGTTCAATCTCGTTACCGGCAAGTCACTTTACTCGTTCCATAATGCATGATCCCGTGACCAACCACTTGGTCACATTGAGCTCATTATGATGATGCATTACCGAGTGGGCCCAGAGATACCTCTCCGTCATACGGAGTGACAAATCCCAGTCTCGATCCGTGCCAACCTAACAGACACTTTCGGAGATACCTGTAGTGTACCTTTATAGCCACCTAGTTACGTTGTGACGTTTGGTACACCCAAAGCACTCCTACGGTATCCGGGAGTTGCACGATCTCATGGTCTAAGGAAATGATACTTGACATTAGAAAAGCTCTAGCAAACGAACTACACGATCTTGTGCTATGCTTAGGATTGGGTCTTGTCCATCACATCATTCTCCCAATGATGTGATCCCGTTATCAATGACATCCAATGTCCATGGTCAGGAAACCGTAACCATCCATTGATCAACGAGCTAGTCAACTAGAGGCTCACTAGGGACATGTTGTGGTCTATGCATTCACACATGTATTACGATTTCCGGATAACACAATTATAGCATGAACAATAGACAATTATCATGAACAAGGAAATATAATAATAATCATTTTATTATTGCCTCTAGGGCATATTTCCAACAGTCTCCCACTTGCACTAGAGTCAATAATCTAGTTACATTGTGATGAATCGAACACCCATAGAGTTATGGTGTTGATCATGTTTTGCTCGCGGAAGAGGTTTAGTCAACGGATCTGCGACATTTAGATCCGTATGCACTTTGCAAATATCTATGTCTCCATCTTGAACATTTTCACGAATGGAGTTGAAGCGACGCTTGATGTGCCTGGTCTTCTTGTGAAACCTGGGCTCCTTGGCAAGGGCAATGGCTCCAGTGTTGTCACAGAAGAGAGTCATCGGCCCCGACGCATTGGGAATAACTCCTAGGTCGGTAATGAACTCCTTCATACAGATTGCTTCATGTGCTGCCTCTGAGGCTGCCATGTACTCCGCTTCACATCTAGATCCCGCCACAATGCTTTGCTTGCAACTGCACCAGCTTACTTCCCCACCATTCAAAATATACACGTATCCGGTTTGTGACTTAGAGTCATCCAGATCTATGTCGAAGCTAGCGTCGACGTAACCCTTTACGATGAGCTCTTCATCAGCTTCATAAATGAGAAACATATCCATAGTCCTTTTGAGGTACTTCAGGATATTCTTGACCGCTATCCAGTGTTCCATGCCGGGATTACTTTGGTACCTTCCTACCAAACTTACGGCAAGGTTTACATCAGGTCTGGTACACAGCATGGCATACATGATAGACCCTATGGCCGAGGCATAGGGGACGACACTCATCTTCTCTTTATCTTCTGCCGTGGTCGGACATTGAGCCGAGCTCAATTTCACACCTTGCAACACAGGCAAGAACCCCTTCTTGGACTGGTCCATATTGAACTTCTTCAATATCTTATCAAGGTATGTGCTTTGTGAAAGACCTATGAGGTGTCTCGATCCATCTCTATAGATCTTGATGCCTAATATGTAAGCAGCTTCTCCAAGGTCCTTCATTGAAAAACACTTATTCAAGTGGGCCTTTATGCTCTCCAAGAGTTCTATATCATTTCCCATCAACAGTATGTCATCTACATATAATATGAGAAATGCTACAGAGCTCCCACTCACTTTCTTGTAAACGCAGGCTTCCCCATAAGTCTGCATAAACCCAAACGCTTTGATCATTTCATCAAAGCGAATGTTCCAACTTCGAGATGCTTGCACCAGCCCATAGATGGAGCGCTGGAGCTTGCATACCTTGTTAGCATTCTTAGGATCGACAAAACCTTCCGGCTGCATCATATACAATTCTTCCTTAAGAAATCCGTTAAGGAATGCCGTTTTGACGTCCATTTGCCATATCTCATAATCGTAGAATGCGGCAATTGCTAACATGATTCGGACGGACTTAAGCTTCGCTATGGGTGAGAAGGTCTCATCGTAGTCAACTCCTTGAACTTGTCGATAACCCTTAGCAACAAGTCGGGCTTTGTAGATGGTAACATTACCATCCGCGTCCGTCTTCTTCTTAAAGATCCATTTATTTTCTATTGCTCGTCGATCATCGGGCAAGTCTGTCAAAGTCCATACTTTGTTTTCATACATGGATCCTATCTCGGATTGCATGGCTTCAAGCCATTTGTTGGAATCTGGGCCCGCCATCGCTTCTTCATAGTTCGAAGGTTCACCATTGTCTAACAACATGATTTCCAGGACGGGGTTGCCATACCATTCTGGTGTGGAACATGTCCTTGTGGACCTACGAAGTTCAGTAGCAACTTGATCCGAAGTACCTTGATCATCATCATTAACCTCCTCTCTAGCCGGTGCAGGCACCACAGGAACATCTTCCTGAGCTGCGCTACTTTCCGCTTCAAGGGGCAGTACTTCATCAAGTTCTACTTTCCTCCCACTTACTTCTTTCGAGAGAAACTCTTTCTCCAGAAAGGACCCGTTCTTGGCAACAAAGATCTTGCCTTCGGATCTGAGGTAGAAGGTATACCCAATGGTTTCCTTGGGGTATCCTATGAAGACGCATTTTTCCGACTTGGGTTCGAGCTTTTCAGGTTGCAGTTTCTTGACATAAGCATCGCATCCCCAAACTTTTAGAAACGACAGCTTAGGTTTCTTCCCAAACCATAATTCATACGGTGTCGTCTCAACGGATTTCGACGGAGCCCTATTGAAAGTGAATGCGGCAGTCTCTAAAGCATAGCCCCAAAATGAGAGTGGTAGATCGGTAAGAGACATCATAGATTGCACCATATCCAATAGAGTGCGATTACGACGTTCAGACACACCATTATGCTGAAGTGTTCCAGGCGGCGTGAGTTGTGAAACGATTCCACATTTTCTTAAGTGTGTGCAAAATTCGTGACTTAAATATTCCCCTCCACGATCTGATCGTAAGAACTTTATTTTTCTGGCACGTTGATTTTCAACCTCACTCTGAAATTCCTTGAACTTTTCAAAGATCTCAGACTTGTGTTTCATTAAGTAGACATACCCATATCTACTCAAGTCATCAGTGAGGGTGAGAACATAATGATAGCCACCGCGTGCCTCAACACTCATGGACTGCACACATCAGTATGTATGATTTCCAATAAGTTGGTTGCTCGCTCCATTGTTCCGGAGAATGGAGTCTTGGTCATTTTACCCATGAGGCATGGTTCGCACGTGTCAAATGATTCGTAATCAAGAGATTCCAAAAGTCCATCTGCATGGAGCTTCTTCATGCGTTTGACACCAATGTGACCAAGGCGGCAGTGCCACAAGTATGTGGGACTATCATTATCAACCTTACATCTTTTGGTATTCACACTATGAATATGTGTAACATCACGTTCGAGATTCATTAAGAATAAACCATTGACCAGCGGGGCATGACCATAAAACATATCTCTCATATAAATAGAACAACCATTATTCTCGTATTTAAATGAGTAGCCATCTCGTATTAAACGAGATCCAGATACAATGTTCATGCTCAAAGCTGGCACTACATAACAATTATTGAGGTTTAAAACTAACACCATAGGTAAATGTAGAGGTAGCATGACGATGGCGATCACATCGACCTTGGAACCATTCCCGACGCGCATCGTCACCTCGTCCTTCGCCAGTCTCCGCTTATTCCGCAGCTCCTGTTTTGAGTTACAAATATGAGCAACCGCACCGGTATCAAATACCCAGGAGCTACTACGAGTACTGGTAAGGTACACATCAATTACATGTATATCACATATACCTTTGGTGTTGCCGGCCTTCTTGTCCGCTAAGTACTTGGGGCAGTTCCGCTTCCAGTGACTACTTCCCTTGCAATAAAAACACTCAGTCTCAGGCTTGGGTCCATTCTTTGGTTTCTTCCCGACAGCTTGCTTGCCGGGCGCGGCACCTCCCTTGCCGTCTTTCTTGAAACCCTTTTTACCCTTGCCCTTCTTTAACTTAGTGGTTTTATTCACCATCAACACTTGATGTTCCTTCTTGATTTCCACCTCCGCTGATTTCAGCATTGAATATACTTCAGGAATGGTTTTCTCCATCCCCTGCATATTGAAGTTCATCACAAAGCTCTTGTAGCTTGGTGGGAGCGACTGAAGGATTCTGTCAACGACCGCGTCATCCGGGAGATTAACTCCCGGCTGAGATAGGCGGTTGTGCAACCCAGACATTTTGAGTATGTGTTCACTGACGGAACTATTTTCCTCCATCTTACAACTGTAGAACTTGTCGGAGACTTCATATCTCTCGACCCGGGCATGAGCTTGGAAAACCATTCTCACCTCTTGGAACATCTCATATGCTCCGTGCTGCTCGAAACGTTTTTGGAGCCCCGGTTCTAAGCTGTAAAGCATGCCGCACTGAACGAGGGAGTAATCATCAACACACGACTGCCAAGTGTTCATAATGTCTTGGTTTGCTGGGGTGGGTGCATCACCTAGCGGTGCTTCTAGGACATATGCTTTCTTGGCAGCTATGAGGATGATCCTCAAGTTTCGGACCCAGTCCGTATAGTTGCTACCATCGTATTTCAGCTTGGTTTTCTCTAGGAACGCGTTGAAGTTGAGGTTGACATGAGCATTGGCCATTTGATCTACAAGACATATTTGCAAAAGTTTTAGACTAAGTTCATGATAATTAAGTTCATCTAATCAAATTATTTAATGAAATCTCGCTCAGACAGACATCCCTCTAGTCATCTAAGTGATACATGATCCGAGTCAACTAGGCCGTGTCCGATCATCACGTGAGACGGATTAGTCATCATCGGTGAACATCTTCATGTTGATCGTATCTTCTATACGACTCATGTTCGACCTTTCGGTCTTCTGTGTTCCGAGGCCATGTCTGTACATGCTAGGCTCGTCAAGTCAACCTAAGTGTATTGCGTGTGTAAATCTGGCTTACACCCTTTGTATTCGAACGTTAGAATCTATCACGCCCGATCATCACGTGGTGCTTCGAAACAACGAACCTTCGCAACGGTGCACAGTTAGGGGGAACACTTTCTTGAAATTATTATGAGGGATCATCTTATTCATGCTACCGTCGTTCTTAAGCAAATAAGATGCAAAAACATGATAAACATCACATGCAATCAAATAGTGACATGATATGGCCAATATCATTTTGCTCCTTTTGATCTCCATCTTTGGGGCGCCATGATCATCATCGTCACCGGCATGACACCATGATCTCCATCATCATGATCTCCATCATCGTGTCTTCATGAATTTGTCTTGCCAACTATTACTTCTACTACTATGGCTAACGGTTTAGCAATAAAGTAAAGTAATTACATGGCGTTATTTATTGACACGCAGGTCATATAATAAATTAAGACAACTCCTATGGCTCCTACCGGTTGTCATACTCATCGACATGCAAGTCGTGATTCCTGTTACAAGAACATGATCAATCTCATACATCACATATATATCATTCATCACATCCTTTTGGCCATATCACATCACACGGCATATGCTGCAAAAACAAGTTAGATGTCCTCTAATTGTTGTTGCAAATTTTTACGTGGCTGCTATAGGTTTCTAGTAAGAACGTTTCTTACCTACGCCAAAACCACAATGTGATATGCCAATTTCTATTTACCCTTCATAAGGACCCTTTTCATCGAATCCGATCTGACTAAAGTGGGAGAGACAGACACCCGCTAGCCACCTTATGCAACTAGTGCATGTCAGTCGGTGGAACCTGTCTCACGTAAGTGTACGTGTAAGGTCGGTCCGGGCCGCTTCATCCCACGATGCCGTCAAATCAAGATAAGACTAGTAACAGCA
The DNA here is from genome assembly GCA_904067115.1 of Aegilops sharonensis. NCBI lineage: Eukaryota > Viridiplantae > Streptophyta > Magnoliopsida > Poales > Poaceae > Aegilops > Aegilops sharonensis. Next base: position 978,675,326 of record LR880967.1, on the reverse strand, counting down.
AGTAAATTGACAAAATCGACACCCACAACAACTTGTGTTCTACTCGTGCATAGAAACTACGCATAGACCTAGCTCATGATGCTACTGTTGGGGATCGTAGCAGAAATTTAAAATTTTCTACGCATCACCAAGATCAATCTATGGAGTCATCTAGCAACGAGAGAGAGAGGAGTGCATCTACATACCCTTGTAGATCGTGAGTGGAAGCGTTCAAGAGAATGGGGTTGATGGAGTCGTACTCGTCGTGATCCAAATCACCGATGATCCTAGCGCCGAACGGACGGCACCTCCGCATTCAACACACGTATGGAGCGGAGATGTCTCCCGCGCCTTGATCCAGCAAGGAGGAGGGATAGGTTGAGGAAGAGAGCTCCAACAGCAGCACGACGGCGTGGTGGTGATGGAGTGGCAGTACTCTGGCAGGGCTTCGCCAAGCTCTTAACGGAGGAGGAGAGGTGTTGGGGAGGGGAGGGGTTGCGCCTTGGATGTGGTGCTGCAGCCCTCCCCTCGCCCCTCTATTTATACGAAGAAGGGGGAAGGGGTCCGGCCCCTCTAGATGAGATCTAGAGGGGGGGGGGCGACCAAGGGGGAGGGGGCTTGCCCCCCAAGCAAGGGAGGCGCCCCCTTTAGGGTTCCCCCCCCCCCCAACCCTAGGCGCATGGGCCCTCGGGGGGATGCCCCAGCCCTCCAAGGGCTGGTTCCCTTTCCTCTACGGCCCATGAGGCCCTCCGAGAGAGGTGGCCCCTCCCGGTGGACCCCCGGAACCCCTCCGGTGGCCCCGGTACAATACCGGTATGCCCCCGAACTTTTCCGTTGACCGTATGACAACTTCCCATATATAAATCTTCACCTCCGGACCATTCCGGAACTCCTCGTGACGTCCGGGATCTCATACGGGACACCTAACAACATTCGGTAATCACATACATATCTTCCTTATAACCCTAGCGTCATCAAACCTTAAGTGTGTAGACCCTACGGGTTCGGGAATCACGCAGACATGACCGAGACAACTCTCCGGCCAATAACCAACAGCTAGATCTGGATACCCATGTTGGCTCTTACATGTTACACGATGATCTCATCGGATGAACCATGATGTCGAGGATTCAAGTAATCTTGTATACAATTCCCTTTGTCAATCGGTACGTTACTTGCCCGAGATTCGATCGTCGGTATCCCAATACGTCGTTCAATCTCGTTACTGGCAAGTCACTTTACTCGTTCCATAATGCATGATCCCGTGACCAACCACTTGGTCACATTGAGCTCATTATGATGATGCATTACCGAGTGGGCCCAGAGATACCTCTCCGTCATACGGAGTGACAAATCCCAGTGTCGATCCTTGCCAACCCAACAGACACTTTCGGAGATACCTGTAGTGTACCTTTATAGCCACCCAGTTACGTTGTGATGTTTGGTACACCCAAAGCACTCCTACGGTATCCGGGAGTTGCACGATCTCATGGTCTAAGGAAATGATACTTGACATTAGAAAAGCTCTAGCAAACGAACTACACGATCTTTTGCTATGCTTAGGATTGGGTCTTGTCCATCACATCATTCTCCCAATGATGTGATCCCGTTATCAATGACATCCAATGTCCATGGTCAGGAAACCGTAACCATCCATTGATCAACGAGATAGTTAACTAGAGGCTCACTAGGGACATGTTGTGGTCTATGTATTCACACATGTATTACGATTTCCGGATAACACAATTATAGCATGAACAATAGACAATTATCATGAACAAGGAAATATAATAATAATCATTTTATTATTGCCTCTAGGGTATATTTCCAACATGATCATGCCTAGATATTCTCATAATTATGCACTTTTCTATCAATTGCTTGACAGTAATTTGTTCAGCCACCGTAATACTTATGCTATCTTGAGAGAAGCAACTAGTGAAACCTATGGCCCCCGGGTCTATTTTCCATGATATAAGTTTCCAATCTATTTTTACTTTGCAATCTTTATTTTTAATCTTTATCATAAAAATACCAAAAATATTATCATCTCTATCAGATCTCATTTTTGCAAGTGGCCGTGAAGGGATTGACAACCCCTTTATCGCATTGGTTGCAAGGTTCTTATTTGTTTGTGTAGGTACGAGGGACTTGCGTGTGGCCTCCTACTGGATTGATACCTTGGTTCTCAAAAACTGAGGGAAATACTTACGCTAGTTTGTTGCATCACCATTTCCTCTTCAAGGGAAAACCAACGCATGCTCAAGAGGTAGCACATGCTATCTGATGACCCACAAGTATAGGGGATCTATCGTAGTCCTATCGATAAGTAAGAGTGTCGAACCCAACGGGGAGCAGAAGGAAATGATAAGCGGTTTTCAGCAAGGTATTCTCTGCAAGTACTGAAATAAGTGGTAACAGATAGTTTTGTAATAAGATAAATTGTAACGAGCAACAAGTAACAAGAGTAAATAAAGTGAAGCAAGGTGGCCCAATCCTTTTTGTAGCAAAGGACAAGCCTGGACAAACTCTTATAATAGGAAAAGCGCTCCCGAGGACACATGGGAATATCGTCAAGCTAGTTTTCATCACGTTCATATGATTCGCGTTCGGTACTTTGATAATTAGATATGTGGGTGGACCGGTGCTTGGGTGCTGTTCTTACTTGAACAAGCATCCCACTTATGATTAACCTCTATTGCAAGCATCCGCAACTACAACAAAAGTATTAAGGTAAACCTAACCATAGCATGAAACATATGGATCCAAATCAGCCCCTTACGAAGCAACGCATAAACTAGGATTTAAGCTTCTGTCACTCTAGCAACCCATCATCTACTTATTACTTCCCAATGCCTTCCTCTAGGCCCAAATAATGGTGAAGTGCTATGTAGTCGACGTTCACATAACACCACTAGAGGCTAGACAACATACATCTCATCAAAATATCGAACGAATACCAAATTCACATGACTACTAATAGCAAGACTTCTCCCTTGTCCCCAGGAACAAACGTAACTACTCACAAAGCATATTCATGTTCATAATCAGAGGGGTAATAATATGCATAAAGGATCTGAACATATGATCTTCCACCAAATAAACCAACTAGCATCAACTACAAGGAGTAATCAACACTACTAGCAACTTACTAGCACCAATCCCGGACATGGAGACAAGAATTGGATACAAGAGATGAACTAGGGTTTGGAGATGAGATGGTGTTGGTGAAGATGTTGATGGAGATTGCCCTCTCCCGATGAGAGGAGCGCTGGTGATGATGATGGTGATGATTTCCCCCTCCCGGAGGGAAGTGTCCCCGGCAGAACAGCTCTGTCGGAGCCCTAGATTGGTTCCGCCAAGGTTCCGCCTCGTGGCGGTGGAGTCTCGTCCCGAAAGGTTGCTTAATGTTTTTGTCTCATCGAAGGACTTCATATAGGAGAAGATGGGCGTCGAAGAGCCACCAGGGGGGCCACGAGGTAGGGGGCGCGCCGCAGGGGGGGCGCCCCCACCCTCGTGAGCAGGGTGTGGGCCCCCTGGCCATCTTTGGTGACAATTTTTCTTTATTTATTTTAAGATATTCCGTGGAGTTTCAGGACTTTTGGAGTTGCGCAGAATAGGTCTCCAATATTTGCTCCTTTTCTAGCCCAGAATTCCAGCTGCCGGCATTCTCCCTCTTCATGTAAACCTTGTAAAATAAGAGAGAATAGCCATAAGTATAGTAACATAACGTGAAATAACAGCCCATAATGCGATAAATGCCGATATAAAAGCATGATGCAAAATGGACGTATCAACTCCCCCAAGCTTAGACCTCACTTGCCCTCAAGCGAAAAGCCGATAACAATAAATATGTCCTCATGTTTAGAGGTAGAGGCGTCGATAAAAATAAAATACGGACATGGAGGCATCATGATTATTCTCATAACAGCAACATATATAGATTTTTTCATATGATTACTTATGTTCAAGTGATGATCTTTTCACAATGCAAAGGTATGAATCAGAAACCTTATTGAGCACCAACAAATTATAACCTCAGTCATTGAAGCAATTGCAATTTATCATAACATCGGAAAGAGTCTATGTCAGAGCTTAAAAGCAAGTCCACATACTCAACTATCACTTAGTCCTTCATAATTTCTAACACTCACGAAATACTTGTGGTTACGGAGTGTTAATCGGACACAGAGAAAGATAAGGGCTTATAGTTTTGCCCCACAACCTTTTACCTCAAGGGTAGTGTCAACAATAATAATTCATGCTCCCCTACATCCAATTAGATATGTATATCATGTTCTTTCCAACATGTTGGGCTTGCCAAAGGATAAAATGAAAAAGGAAAGGTGAAGATCACCGTGACTCTTGCATAAGGTAGAGGATAATAATAAAAGATATGCCCTTCGCAGAGGGAAGCAGAGGTTGCCATGCGGTTTTATGGTTAGATGCACAAAATCTCAATGCGAAAGAACGTCACTTTATATTGCCCCTTGTGATATGAACCTTTATTATGCAGTCCGTCGCTTTTATTTCTTCCATATCACAAGATCGTATAAAGCTTATTTCTCCCACACCAATCAATCATACATATTTAGAGCATTTTTTATTGCTTGCACCAATGACAACTTACTTGAAGGATCTTACTCAATCCATAGGTAGATATGGTGGACTCTCATGGCTAAACTGGTTTAAGGGTATTTGGAAGCACAAGTAGTATCTCTACTTGGTGCTGAGAATTTGGCTAGCATGAGGGGGAAAGGCAAGCTCAACATCTTAGAGGATCCATGACAACATACTTTATCTCAGATATAAGAAAACATAACTCATTATGTTGTCTTCCTTGTCCAACCTCAACTCTTTAGCATGTCATATTTTAATGAGTGCTCCCAATCATAAAAGATGTCAATGATAATATATCTATATGTGAAACCTCTCTTTCCTTATTACTTCCTATTAATTGCAACAATGACCAAAGCTATATTTGCCAACTCCGAACAACTTTTAATCATCATACTCTTTCTATGTGAAGTCATTACTCTCAATAAGATCAATATGAACTCTTTGTTTCTTTTTATTTTATTTTTCTTCCTTATTTTTATTTATTCACCCAAGATCATGGCAAAACAATCAAGCCCTTGACTCGACACTAAACTTTATTATATATATAGCTCACGGACTCGATTACATAGAGGGATCATAAAGCAAAACTCAAAACTAGATCATGCCATAAACTTTATTCTACTAGATCAAGATACTGCTAGTAGGATCGAACTAAGAAAAACGGTAAAGATAGGAGATGTGATGGTGATACGATACCGGGGCACCTCCCCCAAGCTTGGCAGTCGCCAAGGGGAGTGCCCATACCCATGTGATTATGTCTCTTTTGTTGGTGAAGAAGGTGGCGGAGGTGATGGATAGTCGCACATCGAGCGTAAGAGGTCCTCCAACTTGCGGATAATGCCCTTGAGTGCAACAATATGCTCCTTCAACAAAATATTTTCACTTGTGAGATACTTGTTTTGAATACGAGCTAACTCAATCATCTTGAAAGCTTCGATTTCAGTTGGGGTGAGAAAGTTGTGATCAAGTTGGAGGGTGTCTTCTGCTGCCGGAGCTTGGTCCTCCGTGGCCTTCTTGATCCTTTCATCCTTGTTGATCTCCATGGGTTCTTCCCTCTTCAGCTCTATCTTCATTAGCCAAGCATCTTTGTCACCATTGTCGGAGGAGGGGGACGACATGATGCCTGGCCTTGACAACCCTGACAGAAAACAGCTCGAAACAAGAACAGAGGATAATTGCGTGATACGGGAATCAAAACCTTCGAGAGAATATATAATGAATTTTTACCGACCAAAATACGTATCGTGCAAGAAAACGGAGTCCGGACGGCACACGAGGTGCTCACGAGGTAGGGGGCGCACCCAGGGGGGTAGGGCGCGCCCACCACCCTCGTGGGGCCCTCGTGTCCTTCCCGGACTGCTACTTATTTTTCTATTTTTCTAAATATTCTAAAACGGAGAAATATTGCCTTAAAATTTGTTCTGGAGTCGGTTTACTTACCGTACCACATACCTATTCCTTTTCGGAGTCTGAAACGGTCTGGAAAGTGTCCCTTATGTATTCCTTCGGGGTTACGGTTTCAATAATATTGGTTTCAACATTTATGGGATTACCTGAGATATAATGTTTGATCCTTTGACAGTTTACCACCTTCGGATTTGTGCCTTCGAAGTTGTTGATTTTTATGGCACCGGAACGATAGACCTCCTCGATAACGTAGGGACCTTCCCATTTAGAGAGAAGTTTTCCTGCAAAAAATCTTAAACGAGAGTTGTATAGCAATCCATAATCACCTACATTAAACTCACGCTTTTGTATCCTTTTGTCATGCCATCTTTTAACTTTTTCTTTAAATAACGTGGCATTTTCATAAGCTTGGTTCTCCATTCATCTAGTGAGCTAATATCAAATAACCTCTTCTCACCGGCAAGTTTGAAATCATAGTTGAGCTCTTTAATAGCCCAATATGCCTTTATGTTCTAGTTCGAGAGGTAAGTGACATGCTTTTCCATAAATCATTTTATACGGAGACATACCCATAGGATTCTTATATGAAGTTCTATAGGCCCATAATGCATCATCAAGTTTCTTGGACCAATTCTTTCTAGACCTATTAACAGTCTTTTGCAAAATTAATTTGAGCTCTTTATTGCTCAATTCTACCTGACCACTAGACTGTGGGTGATATGGAGATGCAATTCTATGATTAACATCATATTTAGCAAGCATTTTACGGAAAGCACCATGAATAAAGTGTGAACCACCATCAGTCATTAAGTATCTAGGGACTCCAAACCTCAGAAAAATAACTTCCTTAAGCATTTTAATAGAAGTGTTATGATCAGCACTACTAGTTGGAATAGCTTCTACCCACTTAGTAACGTAATCAACAGCAACTAAAATATGTGTATATCCATTAGAGGCAGGAAAAGGTCCCATATAATCAAAGCCCCAAACATCAAATGGTTCAATAACAAGTGAATAATTCATAGGCATTTCTTGACATCTACTAATACTACCAATTC
>LR880967.1:978649247-978667994 GCA_904067115.1 Aegilops sharonensis | reverse complement strand
ACCCACTTAGTAACGTAATCAACAGCAACTAAAATATGTGTATATCCATTAGAGGCAGGAAAAGGTCCCATATAATCAAAGCCCCAAACATCAAATGGTTCAATAACAAGTGAATAATTCATAGGCATTTCTTGACATCTACTAATACTACCAATTCTTTGACATTCATCGCAAGACAAAACAAACTTACGGGCATCTTTGAAGAGAGTAGGCCAATAAAAACCGGATTGCAATACCTTATGTGCAGTTCTATCTCCAGCGTGGTGTCCTCCATAAGTTTCGGAGTGACACTTGCGTAGGATATGTTCCTGTTCATGCTCAGGTACACAATGTCTAATAACACCATCTACTCCTTCTTTATAAAGATGTGGGTCATCCCAAAAGTAATGTCGCAAATCATAGAAAAACTTTTTCTTTTGTTGGTATGTGAAGCTAGGTGGTATAAATTTAGCAACAATATAATTAGCATAATCAGCATACCAAGGAGTGCTACGAGAAGTGCTTATGACATTTAATTGTTCATCAGGAAAGCTATCATCAATAGGTAGTGGGTCATCAAGAACATTCTCTAACCTAGATAAGTTATCTGCAACGGGGTTCTCAGCTCCTTTTCTATCAACAATATGCAAACCAAATTCTTGCAGCAAGATAACCCATCTAATAAGTCTAGGTTTTGCATCTTTCTTTTCCATAAGATATTTAATAGCAGCATGATCAGTGTGGATAGTTACTTCAGAATCAACAATATAGGGTCTGAATTTATCACAAGAAAATACAACTGCTAAAAGTTCATTTTCGGTAGTAGCATAATTTCTTCTAGCATTGTCTAGAGTCTTACTAGCATAATGGATAACATTTAATTTCTTATCAACTCTTTGCCCTAGAACAGCACCTACAGCATAATCACTAGCATCACACATAATTTCAAAGGGTAAATTCCAATTAGGTGGCTGAACAACAGGTGCAGAGACTAATGCTTTTTTAAGTATTTCAAATGCTACTACACAATCATCATCAAAGACAAATGGCACATATTTTTGTAATAAATTAGTCAGAGGCCGAGAAATTTTTGAGAAGTCCTTAATGAACCTCCTATAAAATCCGGCGTGACCAAGGAAACTTCTTATACCTTTGATGTCCTTGGGACATGGCATCTTTTCAATAGCATCAACCTTGGCTTTATCAACTTCAATACCTCTTTCAGAAACTTTGTGCCTCAAGACAATACCTTCATTAACCATAAAGTGGCACTTTTCCCAATTCAAGACAAGATTAGTTTCTTCACATCTCTGCAAAACTCGATCAAGATTGCTCAAGCAATCATCAAAAGAGGAACCATAGACGAAAAAGTCGTCCATGAAAACCTCACAAATCTTTTCATAAAAGTCAGAGAATATAGCCATCATGCATCTTTGAAAGGTAGCAGGTGCATTACATAAACCAAAAAGCATACGTCTATAAGCAAAAGTACCAAAAGGGCATGTAAAAGTAGTCTTTGATTGATCTTTAGCCAACACAGGTATTTGAGAGAAACAAGAATAACCATCTAGAAAGCAATAATGTGTATGTTTGCATAATCTTTCTAGCATTTGATCAATAAAAGGTAAGGGGTAATGATCTTTCTTAGTAGCTTTATTTAATTTGCGGAAATCAATTACCATCCTATAACCTGTGATAATTCTTTGCGGGATCAATTCATCTTTATCATTAGGGACAACAGTAATACCTCCCTTCTTAGGGACACAATGGACAGGACTTACCCACTGACTATCAGCAACGGGATAAATTATATCTGCCTCCAGAAGCTTGAGTATTTATTTTCTTACCACTTCTTTCATTTTAGGATTCAAACGTCGTTGAGGATCACGAACCGGTTTGGCATCCGCTTCCAAATTTATTTTATGTTGACATAGAGTGGGACTAATGCCCTTAAGATCATCAAGAGTATATCCAATAGCGGCACGGTGCTTCTTCAGAGTTTTCAATAATCTTTCTTCTTCATGCTCTGAAAGGTTAGCACTAATAATAACAGGATATATTTTCTTTTCATCAAGATAAGCATATTTAAGATTATCAGGCAACGGTTTAAGCTCAAACACGGGATCACCCTTGGGTGGAGGAGGACCCCCTAGGATTTCAACAGGCAAATTGTGTTGTAGAATAGGTTCCTGTTTAAAGAATACTTCATCTATTTCCCTTCTTTCATTCATGAACATATCATTTTCATGGTCTAGCAAATAGTGTTCTAAAGGATCACTAGGAGGTACGGCAATAGAAGCAAGACCAATAATTTCATCCTTACTAGGCAATTCTTCCTCACGATGTTGTTTACTAAATTTAGAGAAATTAAACTCATGAATCATATCATCCAAGCCAATAGTAACAACATTCTTTTCGCAATCTATCCTAGCATTAACAGTATTCAAGAAGGGTCTACCAAATATAATGGGACAAAAGCTATCTTGTGGAGAACTGAGAACAAGAAAATCAGCAGGATATTTAGTTTTCCCACACAAGACTTCAACATCTCTAACAATTCCCACTGGTGAAATAGTATCTCTATTGGCAAGCTTAAGTGTGACATCAATTTATTCTAACTCAATAGGTGCAATATCATGCATAATTTCTTTGTATAAGTCAATGGGTATTGCACTAGCACTAGCGCCCATATCACATAAGCCATGATAACAATGGTCTCCTATTTTAACAGAAATAACAGGCACGCCTACCACAGATCTATGTTTATCTTTAGCACACGGTTTAGCAATTCTAGCAGTTTCACCGCAGAACTGAATAACATGCCCATCAATATTATCAGACAAGAGATCTTTAACAATAGCAATATTAGGTTCTACTTTGACTTGCTCAGGAGGTGTATAAGTTCTAATATTGCTTTTACGAACAACAGTTGAAGCTTTAGCATGATCCTTTATTCTAACAGGGAAAGGTGGTTCCTCAACATAAGAGGTAGGAACAATAGGATCATTATAAGTGACAGTCTTTTCTTCAACTTTAATAGGTGCAGCTACTTTTACTTCTATGGGAGGATGATATTTAAACCACTTCTCCTTGGGGAGATCAACATAAGTAGCAAAAGATTCACAAAAAGAAGCTACTATCTCAGAGTCAAGTCCATATTTAGTGCTAAACTTACTGAAAATATCGGTGTCCATGAAAGATTCAACACAATCAAACTTAGGTATCATACCTGACTCCTTACCTTCGTCGAGGTCCCAATCTTCAGAGTTGCGTTTAATTCTATCCAATAAATTCCATCTGAATTCAATAGTCTTCATCATAAAAGAGCCAGCACAAGAAGTGTCGAGCATGGTGCGATTGTTATCAGAAAGCCGAGCATAAAAATTCTGAAGAATTGTCACTCTTGAGAGCTCATGATTGGGGCATGAATATTACATTGATTTAAGCCTCCCCCAAGCTTGAGCGGTACTTTCTCCTTCGCGAGGCCAAAAATTATATATATAATTGCGATCACGGTGAACAAGATGCATAGGGTAATACTTTTGATGAAATTCCAATTTCAATCTTTTATAGTTCCATGATCTCGTATCATCACATAGCCTATACCATGTCAATGCGTCTCCCTTCAAAGATAAAGGGAAGACCTTCTTCTTAACAACATCATCGGGTATACCTGCAAGCTTAAATAGTCCACAAACTTCATCCACATAGAGTAGATGTTCATTGGGATGCTTTGTTCCATCTCCTGTAAAAGTGTTAGCTAGTAGTTTTTCCATCATACCCGAAGGAATTTCAAAAGGATTTTCTTTTCAATAGTTTCAATAGGTTGAGGGGCAACTCTTTGCTCTACTGGATGGGGTGAAGATACCCCGAACAAGCCCCTCAGAGAATTACTTTCCATAGTAACAAATGACAGTAAATTTCAGCACACTATATAAATTTTTCCTTACCAAATTCCACCTACCAAAGGCGCTACACTCCCCGGCAACGGCGCCAGAAAAGAGTCTTGATGACCCACAATTATAGGGGATCTATCGTAGTCCTTTCGATAAGTAAGAGTGTCGAACCCACCGAGGAGCAGAAGGAAATGATAAGCGGTTTTCAGCAACGTATTCTCTGCAAGTACTGAAATAAGTGGTAACAGATAGTTTTGTAATAAGATAAATTGTAACGAGCAACAAGTAACAAGAATAAATAAAGTGCAGCAAGGTGGCCCAATCCTTTTTGTAGCAAAGGACAAGCCTGGACAAACTCTTATAATAGGAAAAGCGCTCCCGAGGACACATGGGAATATCGTCAAGCTAGTTTTCATCACGTTCATATGATTCGCGTTCGGTACTTTGATAATTTGATATGTGGGTGGACCGGTGCTTGGGTGTTGTTCTTACTTGAACAAGCATCACACTTATGATTAACCTCTATTGCAAGCATCCGCAACTACAACAAAAGTATTAAGGTAAACCAAACCATAGCATGAAACATATGGATCCAAATCAGCCCCTTACGAAGCAACGCATAAACTAGGGTTTAAGCTTCTGTCACTCTAGCAACCCATCATCTACTTATTACTTCCCAATGCCTTCCTCTAGGCCCAAATAATGGTGAAGTGTTATGTAGTCGACGTTCACATAACACCACTAGAGGCTAGACAACATACATCTCATCAAAATATCGAACGAATACCAAATTCACATGACTACTAATAGCAAGACTTCTCCCTTGTCCTCAGGAACAAACGTAACTACTCACAAAGCATATTCATGTTCATAATCATAGGGCTAATAATATTCATAAAGGATCTAAACATATGATCTTCCACCAAATAAACCAACTAGCATCAACTACAAGGAGTAATCAACACTACTAGCAACCTATTAGCAGCAATCCCAGACTTGGAGACAAGAATTGGATAAAGAGATGAACTAGGGTTTGGAGATGAGATGGTGCTGGTGAAGATGTTGATGGAGATTGCCCTCTCCTGATGAGAGGAGCGCTGGTGATGATGATGGTGATGATTTCCCCCTCCCGGAGGGAAGTGTCCCCGACAGAACAGCTTTGCCGGAGCCCTAGATTGCTGCCGGCGGAGTCTCGTCCTGAAAGGTTGCTTAATGTTTTTTTCTCATCGAAAGACTTCATATAGGAGAAGATGGACGTGGAGAGCCACCAGGGGGCCCACGAGGTAGGGGTGCGCGCCCCAGGGGGGCGCCCCCCACCCTCGTGAGCAGGGTGTGGGCCCCCTGGCCTTCATCTTTGGTGACGATTTTCTTTATTTATTTTAAGATATTCCGTGGAGTTTCAGGACTTTTGGAGTTGCGCAGAATAGGTCTCCAATATTTGCTCCTTTTCCAGCCTAGAATTCCAGCTGCCGGCATTCTCCCTCTTCATGTAAACCTTGTAAAATAAGAGAGAATAGCCATAAGTATTGTAACGTAACGTGAAATAACAGCCCATAATGCGATAAATGTCGATATAAAAGCATGATGCAAAATGGACGTATCACTATCTAACCCTTGTAGGTACTTGGATGAATCTAAATCCATGGTATTGCAACTCACTCACATCTTGAGCAATCTCTACATGACCAAGTCTCTACACCATGGTGGTTGAAGATAAGGAAGCATGAAACCCTTCACCATATCCTTTGACAGATTCTATATATCAAATTTCATTTGGTATCAAATTTCATGATTGTCATGTTGGATACACAAGTGCTCTTCGTTGCAAGACTAACCCATGTAGGTAGATGAACTCAAACTATAAGAGGTGCTCCAAGCCAATGATGCGCTACATCAACCTTGAGCATCCCACACAAATTCAACTACATGATCAAGATCAACACCACCACCCAAGGTATGATATTCCATCTTAGAGAAGCTTTACCCCAAGCCATGGGTCAAAGTAGCTCAACAAGATGCGAATACATCAAAATGCTTAATCGAAAAATGGTAACCCCATTTTGAGCTTAAACGATGAGTATGACTTATGATCAAGTGTCTCACTTGACTCCTCAGTCAATATACTCTAACATAGGTGACTTTGTCACCGCCCAATTCTAGATGAAGTTCTCTAGTGTTTCTGAGTTTTTGCATTTGTCCCTTCCATTTTTGTTCCCCTTCCATCATAAAAAAACTTCATCTAGATTTTCTTTTCTCTGATTTGTTCTGCATTCCCTGCATCCAATTCCTTGCAAATCTTTCATTTAATTCATTGCAAATCTTTGTGAGATCTTATTTGCCTAGTGAGCTGAGGTGACAATTGCTCTTTCTCTGTGTTGAGCTCGGTCACACCGATCTATCACTTTCGGTCAAACCGAACCATTTCGGTGCAACCGATAAATATAACTCGGTGTCACCGATTTCACTGCAGAGAAGACAATTTGCCACTTGTTCCTGCACTCTTGTTCTAGCTCCACTTGATGATTCTTGTCCTCTACCAGCATCATATTCTATATGCTGATTTGCTCTATGACTCAAGGACCAAACCTATTTGACTCACTCCAGAAGATCCCTTCTTGGAAATTGATGTCAAAGGGGGAGAGAGAGATCACATCAAAGCTTAATCTCTTCAAATCACATCGAAAGGGGGAGAAAGGTAATCACATCAAAGGCCACAGATGCTTTGTATTCAAGAGGAGAGAAGTCACATGTCTTTAAGAGGGGAAAGACATGTTTATGTTATGTTTCTGTGATCTAATTTGTTATGCTCTGATTTTGTTTCCCTATTTTCTGCCATTATCCAGTATAAGAATCAGGGGGAGAAAGACTTCTAGGGAAGAAAATCCTTGAATTCATTGCATATATTTTATCTTTGGGGACATGTCTATATCAAACTAGAGTACCTAGTACTCACTCTCTACATGTCATCCCAGTCTTGGTACTCTTGTGGCTCTTTTGTTTGCTCTGTCTAGTAGTTGTATCCGTGTGATCTAACCTTGTTTACTCAGGTTCATATCTTCCTGAGTCATCTCAAGACCACAAGGTAAGTATATGCATCACACTCATGTGCATGAAGATCTCTTGCTACTGTACATATTGTTTGCAAGAAGGAGTCATGAACATGAAGTTACAACTTCATATATTCACATCATTTGCTCTGATGCATATAGCCAAGATACATGTAACTCATTGCTTGCTCTGTCATGTTTATGCATTCACATGCTCTTACATTTTGCATACATGTAGGGGGAGCCTATGCATGTTACATGTCCTTCCAAAGCTTTACTTGCTATTCTCTATATCTTTATCTAAAGCTTTGATGTATGTTGTCATCAGTTACCAAAAAGGGGGAGATTGAAAGCACAAGTGCTCCCTGGGTGGTTTTGGTAATTAATGTCAACATATCTCTTGTTGGACTAATGTTTTCATCTAGTATATTTCAAACAAGTTCAACAGATGGAGTGGCGTGGACAAGAGGTTGTGGAACCCCTTCAAGATGCTAAGGACAAAGGATTGGCTCAATCTCAAAAGCTCAAGGCTCTAGATTTTCAGTTTAGTGATCCAAGATCACATTGAGTCCTTAGGAAAGCCAATACTATTAAAAGGGGATGAGGTGTTGCTTAATGGCTTACTTGCTCAAAGTGCTTAGTGATATGCTCCAAAACCCTCAACTACTTTCTCATATCCACATATGTCCCAAACCAAAAGTCAAACTGGGCCCCACCGATTTGATCTATCCGGCGCCACCGATTTCACTTGACATAGCCACTGCCAGAAACCCTAATCAATTCGGTCTCACCGATGGCATCCCGGTCTCACCGAGATGAGCTTGCAAACTCTCTGGTTCCTATTGCAATAAGATCGGTCTCACCGATTTTGCTTGACCAACTCTCTGGTTAGCCCATTACCAAAATCGGTCTCACCGAGTTTGTGTAATCGGTCAAACCGAGATGAGGTTTTACCCTAACCCTAGCACATCGGTCCCACCGAGTTGATCATATCGGTCCCACCGAAATGCCTAACGGTCACATTATGAACTGAATCGGTCTGACCGAGTTTTTTGATTCGGTCCCACCGAGTTTGGTGAATTGTGTGTAACGGTTAGATTTTGTGTGGAGGCTATATATACCCCTCCACCCACTCTTCATTCGTGAGGAGAGCCATCAGAACATGCCTACACTTCCAACATACATTTTCTGAGAGAGAACCACCTACTCATGTGTTGAGGTCAAGATATTCCATTCCAATCACATAAATCTTGATCTCTAGCCTTCTCCAACTTGCTTTCCACTCAAATCATCTTTCCACCAAATCCAAATCCATGAAAGAGAGTTGAGTGTTGGGGAGACTATCATTTGAAGCACAAGATCAAGGAGTTCATCATCAACACACCATCTATTACCTTTTGGAGAGTGGTGTCTCCTAGATCGGTTAGGTGTCACTTGGGAGCCTCCATCAAGATTGTGGAGTTGAACCAAGGAGTTTGTACGGGCAAGGAGATCGCCTACTTCGTGAAGATCTACCCTAGTGAGGCAAGTCCTTCGTGGGCGATGGCCATGGTGGGATAGACAAGGTTGCTTCTTCATGGACCCTTCGTGGGTGGAGCCCCCGCGGACTCGCGCAACCGTTACCCTTCGTGGGTTGAAGTCTCCATCAACGTGGATGTACAATAGCACCACCTATCGGAACCACGCCAAAAATCTCCGTGTCTCCAATTGCGTTTGCACACTCCACCCATCCCTTTACATTCTCGCAAATTGCATGCTTTACTTTCTGTTGCTCATATACTCTTGTCATACTTGCTTGAATGTATTGTGAATGTTTAAGCTTGTGCTAAAATTCTACCTTAACTTGAAGAAAATAAAAACTGTAACTTTTCTTTGTTAAGAGTCTACCCCATCTAGACACCTCTTCTGTATCCTTTCAGTAATGTATACTTGTATAGTTCTTACTAGTGTAAGTTTTAGTTGGGCCCCTCCCCTCTTGGGGCCCGGGGCGGCCGCCCCTTTTGCCCGGCCTATGAGCCGAACCTGATGGCGGGGAGAGCTTAGGAGAGCAGCGCGGCTGACCGGATTGTAGAGTATACCGGAGTTAGGGTCCGGGCGAGGAGGTGCGAACTGGCTGGCGGTGGATTTCTCGGTTTCCGGCGAGGTGGCTGGGGGTGGGAGTGGGGGCGGTGGTGGATTTCAGGCAAAGCGCGTGGGGTGATGGGGGAGAGGAGGAGGGGACGGGAAGGGAGAAGGGAAGCTTTTTTATGGGCTGGAGAATTTTGTCTCATGGGTGCGAGAAATATCCGATGACCGATGGGCATCCGGCCCAATAGCTGCCTCTCTTTACTTTAAGAAGCCCATTTGCAACCTTTTCCATTTAGCTTCTTTTTTTCTTGTCTCAAAAATAAAATGCTTCGTTTTTTTCTTTTGGTCGGCGCTAGGGTATAGTTCAACCTATACAAAAGGTAAAATATAGGTACCTCTCTCCGTAGGACTGTCGTCTAACGTCCAAAATTAGCCACTTTGTTATTACTCCCTCAGTTTTTGAAATCAATCCACACTACACAACAGCTCCACTTAAACAAATATATTGCAATCCCCCTAATCTCTCTGATATTTACAAAAAAAATGTCTGTGATTTATACCCTAATAATGCAGCAAAATTCCGAATATTACACCAAAATTCCTCACTCGTGCATAAAAAATATACTAATGCAACAAAACATCGCAGCATTGTTAAAAAAAACTAATGCTACAAAAAAGTGGTAACACAATAGTATTTTGTTGCAGATTGTATTGCAACAAGTCACCAAACAATCAACAAAAATAAAAAACAATTACAAGAAAAAATTGTCTATTTGCACAAAGAAAAGTGGTTAGTCAACAATTTTTTGGTTGGAGATTCATTTGCAAAAAAATTACCAAGTATTTATACAACAATCACAAACGATTAAAACCAAAAAATATGTGTTTGCGGCATTTTGAAAAGCACGTAACACGTCATAAAAAATTCTAAGGAACATAGAACAAACGTCCAGAAACTTTGCAAGATTGAAAAAAACATACAAAAAAAGGGGACACAAACTTTCTGAGCATTTGCTACAAGATCGAAAACCTTACACCATAACGTGTGTACTTTCACAATATTTTGCATGTGTGTTCGCAACATGTTGGGTTAACTTATGCGACATCATATACCTCTAACCCAAAAACGTCGTCCATGGCGGCCCCGGACTCGCCGATTCGGTACCGCCGGCCATAAATATGGCTCGTCGGAGGCCTGTCAGCACTAGATCTGACAACCTCTTTTAAGACAATACTTTGACAAACGATTACTCTATTAATATTTGATTTATGTATTACAGAATTACTATCATAACATATACTTTGACCAACGATTACTCTTTTAATATTTGATTTATGTGGTACAAAATCACTATCATAACATACTACTTTGACCAGCAATTACTCTTCTAATATTCGATTTATGTGGTACAAAATCACTATTATAACATAGTACTTTTAAATACAAATCTAGTGACACAAATTTCATGTCATATAACCTTGTATTTATGGAGTAATTATTGTTAAAATGCATGTCTTAATGAAACAAAATACACCTTACTTTTAGGAATGGAGGCGGTAGCAGGCAATTTTAGGCCACAGCAGTGGCATGCAAATGATCGCAAGCATCAGCGCCATGTTTGAAAAGCTTGTACTAGTATAGTGGAAAGAACACATGTGCTTATATATAGGGGACCACTCGCATGCAGACCAGGAGAAAGATGCAAAGAAAAAAACAATGTCGATGCTTACCCGAGAAAGAGACCTACAACGCCCCCTCATAGGTCGACCTTTCATAAGCAAGTCGATTTTTTTAGAAGGAACACTAAATGTTGTTTGTCCTGCTATTTCGTTATTCTAAATGGAAAACTAGGGAAAGGGGAAAAATGGAAGTACGTATTGAAAGATCGAGGTATAATGACTAGGAGGGGGTGAAATAGGAGTTTAGAAAAATTGCAACGTAATTGACACATTCAAGTAGTTTTTCATCAAGTATATATATTGATTTGCATGAAAGAGTACAACTTGAAGAAATACATAGCGTTACAAGAGTGGAAAGATGGTATGGCCAGTTGAAGCAATCGGGATGGAACAAATACAAAGGGATACATATGCTTCAATGCTCACATAAGAGCATGGAACTTGAAGAGATCATTCTTCAAGCATACATGAGGTTAGCTGAAAACCCACTTGAAGATGATTACTTCAAGTTATCATGTCATAATCTCCTATCGGTTACTTGATGTCAGTAGTGTTGATCTTGAGATCATGAGGATGGGCAGACTTCAGGCATACTTGATGCCAGTAGTGTTAATCTATCACAGTTACTTTTGATGTCCGTCAACATGATTCCTCAAGATCGTCGTAATGAGCATTTGACCTAGTAACTATTATACACTCTTTTCATAGTCACACAAAGGAACATCATGTATAAAATGCAAAATGTGAACATGTTGATATAGTACAATTGAAATTACAAATGCCCCAGGAGAAACAAAAAGGAGTATTTGATCGAACAGTAAATTGGATCACAATGATCACTAAAAATTAGAATATACAACCATAAAGAGATATAGTACAGTCTCAGACATACATAGGTCTAAGAATTTAGAACGAAGACACCTGATTTGTTTCCCATAGTTCGTTGTTGGCACCAGCCCTATATCTCCGTTTGGAGGGGTATGCATGCATGCACCCTAGTTCATCAGCACTCGTGCTGACCCGGAAACATCACTCGGTTACTTATGAGCATCACCTGCTCGTGAACCAATACTGATGTAGGCTAGAGACCCTATGTAGCCCAATCTTCATGAATTGAAAGTGGATTCGAGGAAGAACACTAAGAACATGAGGGGAATCACAAAGGGAAACACATGCAAATAGAGATACAAATAAATAGATCTATGATCCAAATCATTCAAAGAGAGAGATGGAATAAGATAGGGTTCTTCCCCAAGTCCTAGGACAAGGAGGGCTTGATGCTTGTAGGAAGTCTTTCTTCTCCACAAGGGGAGGTCTTGATAATCATCGAAGGTTCTTCTCCTAAGATGCCTTGCATCCCTTAAGATTCTCCACTTATAGTGGTCTTGATCTCCATATTAGAGGATAGATCCCATAAGGGGAGGTACATGAGCTAAGCTCTACGGTGTTTGTTCTAATCTTAGATATCCTATAAATGAGGTGGGTGGAGGGGGGGGGGGGGTCTATTTATCCTCCATGTCACGAAATGGTAGGTGGGAGAGAGATGTGTGGGCATTGTGCCCGAGCTACACGCATGCAGGCACTAGATGTCCAGTACATATCGGATGTCTGGTGGCTCGTGAGGCGCCGGACGTGCGGTACGCACCGGAAATTCGTATGATTGCTTCTAGGTAGGTGGTACCGGATTTTCGGTGGGTACTAGATGTTTGGTCCGTCGGGAAGCACCGGATATCTGGTAGTCCAGCGGATGTCCGACCGTTGTAGCGTCTTGGCTTCGGCTGCTTCCTCGTTGATCCTCTTCATCAAGCACTAGACGTCTGGTAGTGGGACTGGATGTCCGGTGGTTATAGCTCTGCGGCTCCGTCTTCGCTTCCACACTTCCTCCATGGATGGTATAGCCGTTCCTTTGTGCTTTCATTCCTCCACACCATCCGTGAAGCTCAGATCAAACCTATACATGCATGTAGGAGGGTCAAGTAGTATACCATCCTCGAAGTGATCAAGTGAACACGTGTAAAGGAGATGAGTCACCTTTATATGTACGAAGTTGGTGTCGCATGTGACTCTTGACAAAGGGACTCTTGATATGGGGATGGTGATGTGGGAAAGATCCGTCCTCGAATCAAAAATCAAATCACCATGGGAAAGAGATGACTGCATCGTGTAGTAGTGGGCGCTCACGATGCACTTGGCATCGGTATGCTCGAACTGGCCTCTCTCCGATGTCGGACCGTCTTGTGATTCGTTTAAAATGAGCAAATAGAACACACTTAAAAAAACGAATGTGGTTAGCGTTTATGTAAAACCAAACATTCAAGTGGTGACTCAAGAATCTGTGATCGACTTCACGTAATTCAGCTCGAATTCAGTCATAGAAAATATAGAAATACGCGAGCTCCGTATGGGGAATTCGATCCTTGTGAACGTACTTTTGCCCGTATAGAATAGAAGAGTCGTCCATCGAGATCACCAGTGACACCAATTTAGCCGCCTAAATTTCACTCGTTGAGCACTCGGTGAGCCTCCACTCACTCGGAAGGGAATCCAGTTGCAGAAAGTTTCTACATATATTTATAGTCTTTTTCCTCACTGTTATTTGATTCCACATCTGCGCATCACAAGCTCAGCAGATGCGTCTACTTTATCCCCCCAAAGAGAAAAAAACAACAAAACAACGGATCATATTATATCGCGATCGCTGTCGCAGGTAGGCTGACGAGTGGAGCAACCACCAACCGCCACCGGAGCAGCTCGCGACCGGTGATCGCCGGTGAGCCACACGCAGGCAGCCCAGCTAGAAATGTACAGGTACAGGGTGGTGCCATGGGGATGAGGCGATCAGCAGATGACGCAGGAGTTGGGGTCCTCCTCGGCGCTGCGGACGAAGTAGTACGGGTGCGGGACGTGGTGCTGCGGCGGCGGCGGCGGGTACCAGTAGGGAGGCGCGTACACCACCTGCTTGCTCCCGTCCTTCTTGTCCTTGTCGCCGTCCTTCTTGTCCTTGTCGCCGTCTTTCTTGTCCTTGTCCCCGCCGGCGCCGTCCTTCTTGTCGTCCTTCTTCTCCTCCTTGGCCGGGCCGACGGAGACGATGTGCGCCCCGGGGAAGAACTTGCGCAGCTTGGCGACGACGTCGACGGGGTCCATGCCGCCGACCACCGTCATCTTCTGGTCCTTCATGTCCACGCCCATGGTGTCGATGCCTGAGCCACGCAAACGCAGTGAGTTTTCATCGCCAGCACGGATCAGCGGTAGAAAATTCTGCCCATCTCTCTCCAGCTCCATGATCGGAGGGAAGCAGAGCATGATAGGAGGACGAAATTGGGGAAGAGGAAGCAGGGGAGAAGAGGGCTGGGCTACCGTGGAGAGCGGAGACGGCCTTGAGCGCCTTCTGCTTCTGCCTGTCGTCGTGCAGGTCCAGCTTCAGCACCACCTTCTGCAGCCGTCAAACAACATAACAAATCAGCAAACGGCCCGATCAAAAAAATCAAGCGCCGCAACTGAAAACAGGACTCCCAAGCCCCCAATTCGATCGTCAGCGGTCACCTTCATAGCGCCGGCGGCCAAACAGAGGGGCGAGGCGCCAGGCAACGTAGGGGTTCGCCGGCGGCGTGATGAAAATTGTGGGTTGAGGAGGTGGAGGGGCGGCGTGGGTGTGCGTGCTCTGTCTCTCGGGCGATGAACTCGATGCGCAAGAACAGAGGAGGAAGTGTGGTGGTAGTGTGTGACCTGGGCGGCAAGAGATGCGGCCCGGCGGGTTTATATAGGCAGCGCGGGGCACGTCGACGTCGCGGCGCCCCATCGCCCCGTCGCGACGCCTTGCCCTCTTGGTTTTTCAAAGGGGCGCGGGGGCGACGTCAGGGCAGGGCAGCCGGAAGGAAGCTGCCACGAAGCAGCCTCCCTCCGGGTCCGGGCCGGGTGGATGCTCATCGGTCGGTGGCGCCGGGACTGCGTGACGCACCGGCGCGCAACGGAGAGAGAACTGAACCGATGGATGTATGATAATCGCAGGGGTTTCGTCCGTCTCGTCGCTGTCGTCGCGGGCGATTGTGCCGGATCTCTCGGGTCCATCGGGTGGGCGTGGCGGCAAGGCGGGGGATGGGACGGATGGATGGATGGCCGCGACGACTCTGACCCTGACCCGCCGGGTCTCCTGTCCACACGCGCGCGCCCACCTGCACGTCCTAGGTGCGCCCGGGCTGCCCGCCCCGGCCTGGCCATTATTATCGGGGGACACTTGACGGTCGTGCCCGACCCGGTGCCGGAGTGCCAGTGCGACGGCGGCCCCGGGTCGGCCTGGTCGCCATTGGAGCGACTGTACTGCACCGACTGGGAATCGAATGGCCGGACCGAAGAATGTACTACTACAGTGTAGAGTAGAAAACTTCAGCGCGTGACCAAGACCGTCGGTGTATGTTTGACTACACTAGAAGCTACAGAGGATCAGTTTGGGGCGGCTCGCCACACGGACAAAAAACTGACACCGAGAACGAACTCAAATTAATTTTTCAGCAGACATACACTGAACAACTCACACAGACAAGGCCCCTGTTTCTCTGAGTATGCTTCCTGTGTCTTTGAGTATTCCCCTCCCTCAATGATGTTTCGTCTGATATGGATAAAGTTAGACTGATTGACAAGTTTACGATTGGAGAAGTTAAAGATGTTCTTTTCTCTATGAAACATAATAGAGGGGGTCACTTATTTGCAACGGTCTTCTTAAGCTATTTCATGCCTTCTATGATGACAGAATAGATATCTCTAGGCTTGGTTATGAGGTGGTTACTTTGTTAGCTAAACGCCAGGGGGCTGATAAAATTCAAATGTATCGCCCCATTTGTATGTTAAATGTGTCGTTTAAGATTTTTACTAAAGTTTTTAATAGTAGAGCTATGAAAATGGATGATAAAGTTGTTTCTAAAGTCCAGAATGCATTCATTAAAGGTCGCTTTATTCTTGATAGTGTTGTGTTGCATGAAACTGTTCACTCCTTACATAGAAGTGACTTGTGCAGCCATCTTGTTGTGCAGCCGTCTTGTTTAAAGTTGTGATCAAATTAATTGAGAATTTATGTTAGAGGTTTTAAAAATGAAAGGTTTTCCCGATCGTTTATTATTGGCACAAAAATGTGATATGCAATGGTAAAGTTGCTATTACTATTAACGCGCGATGTGATTGGTCCGTATTTCGGCACTAGGAAGGGTTTGCGGCAAGGGGATCCTTTACCCCTTTCTTGTTTAACTTGAATGTTGATGTACTCGCGGCCCTATTGCAAAAGGCGCAAGAACAAGGGTTTATTAAAGGTGTACTGCCTAGTCTTTATGTTAGGGGTTTAACTATTTTGCAATATGCAGATGATATTCATAATTCTGATTGGAAGTCAGCCGAGGAAAAAGTTGAGAAAGGGACTGCCTCTTGGCAAGGTCGGTACTTCCTATTGGAGGTAGGCTTACGTTCGCTGAAACCTACTTGAGCAGTATCCCTAGTTATTTTCTTACTTCTTTGTCTACCCAAAGGGGTGGCAAAAGGTTGAATTTCTTCCAGGCCGGAGTTCTTTGGCAGGAGAAGGATGAGATTTGTAATTTTCATTTAGTTAAGTGGCTTGATGTGTGTCAACCTAGGGAACATGGTGGATTAGGAGTTACAAATTTAGACATTAAGAATATTTGCTTCTTATGCAAATGGCTTTGGAGGCTGGAGAATGAAGAGAGGGATTGTTAAGATATGATTCGAGCAAACTATTTGAAGAAGAATACTTTGTCTCAGTATGAACCATCATCTGCCAATTCCCTTTTTTGGAATGGGCTTATGATTGTTATGGACATCTTTTATAGTTGTTGTGAGAGGGTCATGGGCAATGGGCATAAGATCAGGTTCTGGGAGGATGCCTGGATCCATAACAAACCTTTTTGTCAGCTTTTTTCTGGTCTATACAATCTAAGGTTTTGTCAAAATATCACTGTAGCTAAAGTTGTTAGTCAAGATTTCAATTGTATCAGGTTCGGGAGATGTTTGTATGGAGAAACTCTGGAGATGTGGAATAAACTTTTCGATATGTGTGGTCAGGATATTCTAAATGATGAGCGTGACAAAGAAAAATGGTTGCTGACCAGTTCTGGCACATTTTCAGTTAAATCTCTTTATGAATACATTATAGCGAGGAGAGTTGATTTCCATTTTAAGTTATTTTGGAAAATGAAAATGCCTTTAAAGATTAAAGCTTTTGTCTGGTTCGTGATCAAAGGAAGGATCCTTACCAAAGACAATTTAAGTAAAAGAGGTTGGTCTGGCACCAACAAATGTGAGTTTTGCAGTGCCCAGGAAAGTATTGATCATTTGCTTTTTACTTGTTCGATGTCTCGTTTCCTTTGGAATGTTGTGGGGAGTGCTTTGGGTAATCCAAAAACGCCAATGTACTTATTTGATCTTTGCCAGAATTGGATACAAGCCTACACTGGCAAAGATCGTGTTGTTGTTTCTGTTGGTGTTGGTGCTTTACTTTTGCCTATATGGAAAACAAGAAATAAAGCTTCGCCAGTGATCAGTCCAGCGATTGAATCTGTCATGCTCGGACTTGAATTTTATTTTGCCATGTCCGGACTATTGAACTATGTTTTTTTAAATGGAGGCAAAAGCATTGCCTCATCTCATTAATTAAGAAAGAGAAGAACATAGTCTTGACGTTTACATGACCACACAGGCCCAAACAAAGGGATCACTCTCCCGGTATAATACTTCCCAAAAACTTAGCCCCCGCAAGTACCCACGTATTCGCCTCATCCTTAATCCATGCCGCCACCCTCGAGGGTAGGGTAGCCTCATGACGGAAGACGTGAGCATTCCTTCCGTTCCAAATCTCCCAACATATGAGCATTTGCAAGGAGTTAACCACCTTCCTGGAGTAACCTGGCTGGTCCTTGCTCAAAATCCACCATTAGTTCATCGTCCCAAGGTCGGCCCAAGAGGGGGTCATAAATTGCCATCCCAACCAGCCGAAGATAAAGTTCCAAGCTCTGATAGTGAAGCGGCATTTGAACATGATGGGCCATCAACTTCGGCACCCATCTGCAAAGCTGGAAAAGGCCATACTTTGGCCAACCCATGCGTTGAAGCCCGTCAACCGCCAAATTCTGTCTTGTAGTATGAGCCTAGAGAAGAATTTAATCTTAGGAGGAGCCCAAATCTTCCAAACCATCTGTGGCAACGCAGACTTGGTAAACAGGCGAACTGCATTGTGTACGCAATGCCAACCGAGTAACATCCATCCACTGTGTGAACTTCCGACGGATACTATCACTAGTGCCCAGAACGAGGTTCATTTCGTGGGTTTTGGACCAAAGGTGGCAAAATTGTTGTATTAGGATAACTGAAAGCCCGCCTTGTAAGACAATATGTCTAACCCAAGCATTATTCGTCATTGCCTTAGCGACGCACCTGTTGGTGCGCTTGGGAATGGCAAAGATGCCCGACGCGATGTCTTTAGGTTGAGTCCATTCAACCAAGGGGAGTGCCAAAAACTCAACTTCATTCCATCACCAATGGTGATTGTAATTGCTGCATAGAAAAGGTCATTGTCTTTATTGTCCCATGGGGTTTCAAGGCCAACCCAGGTCCTCTGTGGGTACACCCAAGCAAACCATAGCCAACAAAGCCTAACTATGATTTATTTTGGTTTGTTGCTTTGTGTGACGCCCTCGATTCAATCGTACACTAATCATGCACGCAAATGTGTACGATCAAGATCAAGGACTCACGGGAAGATATCACAACACAACTCTACAAATAAAATAAGTCATACAAGCATCATAATACAAGCCAGGGGCCTCGAGGGCTCGAATACAAGTGCTCGATCATAGACGAGTCAGCGGAAGCAACAATATCTGAGTACAGACATAAGTTAATCAAGGTGCCATAAGATGGCTAGCACAAACTGGGGATACAGATCGAAAGAGGACAGGCCTCCTGCCTGGGATCCTCCTAGGTCACTCCTGGTCGTCGTCAGCGGGCTGCACGTAGTAGTAGGCGCCTCCGGAGTAGTAGTCGTCGTAGGCGGTGGCGTCTGGATCCTGGGCTCCATCGTC
>LR880967.1:978613147-978636650 GCA_904067115.1 Aegilops sharonensis | reverse complement strand
CTTTTCTTTTCTTAGCAATTTTTTTTTAATCATTTTTAAAATTGCTTAGGCATTTTCTAAAAATGTGGTTACTTCACCACAATTACCTTTGTAATATTTAGCAACCACCGAACAATTTTGTTTTAAAATTTTGAAAACTTTTATTGCTAATTGTAATTTGAAAATTTGAATCGGATTCGAACTAACGCGAGATTTGTCAACAGTAGCCGAGGTGACGTGGCATCATTAGTGCGGGTTACTGTAGCTTAATTACCCGGGCGTCACACTTTGCTAAATTGTTGAATTGTGATCAGTTTATGCTATATGATCAACGTTCATGAATTTGACGCTTTGCGTTTGACTATGGATGCCCGACAGTAAATATAAGGAGTCAACCAATCCATCTGTGGGCGTGTCCGCGGACGTTTAGGGGGGCGGATCTCCCAAGTCCGGCTATAGATGCTCTCGCCTTAGTATGTTGTATGTTCGCTCGTCAGGTGATGTCCCTGGCGGAAAACAGAGGCCTCGTCCCTCGCGTCGCCCGAGCCGGGCGACTCGGGGGAAACCTAGCCGCCAGCGCCCCGTCGCCCGTCCTCGGCTCGCCCCCGCGCCGCCGTCGCAAGAGGGCCGGCCGGCAAAGCCGCGCCGGGGCCTGGGATGGCGGCGGCGGGGCTGTCCTTCCTCCTCCCGCCCCTGCCCCCCTCCTGGCGCCAGATCTGGGTCGACTGCGGCGGCAGCCTCCCCCGGCCTCACCTGCTCGCTGGCGGCGCGGGTGCACTGCCCCGCCGCAGTTCCCCGCGGTGAAGCTCTATTCCGCCCCAACGTGATCTGGATGCCGTTTTCGGCTAGCTGCGGCCCTCCGGCCGGCCGGCCGACCTCGGCAGGGCCCTACTAGCTGCGGCTCCTCCGCCTCCGACCCCCCCTCCCCGGCGAGTTCCAGGCCCGCCTCCTCGGGGGCAGGCCATGGAGGCTGCTGGCTGCGCTTGTGCCCGTCGGTGTCTGCCTCCTTTGGCACGCCGGTCGGGTTTGGCTGTGCGCGAATCCACGTCGCCGACACCACCTCGCCCCACCTCCCATTGCAGGGGCGTCTTCGGCCCGGCGCCAATGGACCTGCGTCCCCTTCCTGTGTCTATTGCTGACCAGCGAGGCTTCGGACTCAACGAGCCTCGAAAGCTGCGATCTTTCCGGCTTTCTTGGCTCTTTGGCTCCTCGGCATATCCGCACCATCACCACCCTGCGGTGTCTTGGTCGGCCATCCATCCCGGTGCATCTTCATCTCCGGCATGCTCCGGGAGCTGCGTCCCCTTCCAGTTCCCTTGGCCTGCCGTCGTCGCTGCTGCTCCGGTCCCGGTGGCCCGGATCCGCGTTCCTTCCGGATCTTGGTTTATCTGGGGCTATGGTCATCGTCCATCCCCACTTCATTCCGCGCAGCCACGCATCCTCGTCCTCCTTCGGAGTTCGCGTGCCCGGTGATGCTTGGTGCCTTCTTTGGCACCGCGCGCAGCCCCCCTTCCTGCAGTCGCACCACCAACCTACACCCGATGACCTCCTCTTCGACTCGTGTTCCGACGGCTTGGGATTGCTTGGAATTGGCCAGGGCGAAAGCCCTGCATCTTTTGCTGGCAGCGGCGACACCCGCGGGTGCCGTCACCTTCCTGGAGGCGTTGTCATGGCCGTTATGTGCCCCTCTTCAAGCATCACGGGAAATCCTAGGTCCGGGTTTCCAGATCGGACGACGACGGCGTCTCGGTGTCGTTCTCCTTCTTGAAGGCGTTGTCTTGGTTACTCGCGGCATCCTTGGTGCGGGCTTCGGAGTTTTGGTCGTCTAGTTGTAGATTGGTTTGCTTCTCTGGTCGGGGAGTTTAGCTGTGTTCTTCTTTGTTTGGGTCGTGCATCTTTCATCTCTTTGCTTCGGGCACCATGTTCACGCCCCTTGCGTCCGTGTCATGTGTTGTACCAACTCTGTAATCATTCTTACTTCTTCTATCAATGCAATGATACGCAAGCTTTGCGTATTCGAGAAAAAGGTGATGTCCCTGGCTCCTTCTCTGTAGTGTGTGTTTGCTTTATCTATGAGATGGGGCAAAATTCTACTATGAGGGGGGAATTTGAGTCGGCTCCAAGCGCGTTTGGTCCGTCACAAGAAAGCAAGAGTGGTACTTTTTCACACGAGTTGGACATTATCTTTTGAAACTTATATTGGCCAAACTTACATAATTCTTTACTGTCCTCGCAAAAAAATCTTTACTGTCAGGCAGTTGTTGTGAATGCACGTGCACTCCGTCTCCCCAAGAAAAGAAATCGTACAACAGCTACTCGATAAGCGGTGCAGCCCTTGCACGGCCGTGGCTAAATTTCGTGTTTTGACCCTTTTCTCAAACCTATTCGAAATCTGACCCTAGTTTGAAATATTTTTGAGATCTGACCCTTTTGCTACCGCCAGGGACCATGGCGGTAGGGTATAACAGCCTACCGCCAGGACCTTGGCGGTAGGGTTGCATGCCCTACCGCCAAAAACTTCTAAGTATTGAATACAGTGCGTGCTCGTGCCTACCGCCAAGCACCTTGGCGGTAGGGTTGTGCAGGCTACCGCCAGCCTGTTTGGCGGTAGCGATATTTCCTACCGCCAAAGTCCCTGGCGGTAGGCTGTTATACCCTACCGCCATGGTCTCTGGCGGTAGCAAAAGGGTCAGATCTTGAAATTTTTTCAAACTAGGGTCAGATCTCGAATAGGTTTCAAAAAGAGTGAAGTGAACTGTAGGTCCTTAAACTATTTCAGGGGTGTTACATAGGTCCTCGAACTATGAAAATCGTCATTTAGGTCCTCGAAGTATATTAAGTGTGTCATCCAGGTCCAAAATCTCACCAACCCCCTCTAAATGGCCAGCTGGCATGGTGAACAGTGCGAACAATAAAAAAATATAAACAAAAAATCTGAAAATCTTTGGCATCGAAGATACCCCTGGTGTGTGAATAGTAAAAATGTTCATTAATTCAAAAAAAATGTTCCCAAATATGGGAAAAATATTCACGACTTTAAAAAATTTCACAAACAATAAATTTGAAAATATGTTCGCGAACCACAAATATTGTTCGTGGGTATGGAAAAAAATGTTTGCGAACCACAAAAATTCATGACTTTAAAAGATGTTAGTGAACTTTATATTAAAGTCGCAAATATTTTTTCCAAATTCATCGTTCACGAACATTTTATTAAAGTCACGAATATTTTTTTCCAAATTTATCGTTCGCGAACATTTTTTAAAGTCATGAATATTTTTTCCAAATTCATCGGTCGCGAACTTTTTTTAAACTCACGAATATTTTTTTAAAGTCGCGAATATTTTTCCCAAATTCATCGTTCGCGAACATTTCTTTAAAGTCGTGAATAATTTTTCCCAAATTCATCGTTCGCGAACTTTTTTTAAAGTCGCGAATATTTTTTCCAAATTCATCGTTCGTGAACATTTTATTAAAGTCACAAATATTTTTCTAAATTCTTCATTCGCGAACTTTTTTTGAATTAATGACCATTTTTACTGTTCATGCGCCAGGGTCTCTTCGATGATAGAGGATCTCAGTTTTTTGATATTTTTTTATATTTATTCTTTGTCGTGTACTGTTCATCACGCACAGGAATTCAGACTATTTGTCGCGCACTGTTACGGTTACTGTTTACGTGACAGCTGGCCAGTTAGAGCATGTCAGGGAGATTTTGGACCTGAATGACACAGTTACTGCACTTTGAAGACCTGGATGACGATTTTCATAGTTTGATGACCTATGTGACATCCCTGGAATAGTTCAAGGACCTACAGGGCACTTCACTCTTTCAAAAAAGGGTCAAAACACAAAATTTAGCCCACGGCCGTCGATACTGTATAACGCACGCCGTCGATTATCGTAATGGGTAGGCTGATGGCTCATGGCTACAGCAACCACCGACCACTAGCGGAGCAGGCAGTCCCGATCAATCGGCAGGCATGCTATGACATACAGATGTACAAGCAGGCGGGCCTTGGAACTGATCAGCAGATGACGCACGAATTGGGCTCCTCCTCGGTGCTGTGTACGACGTAGCGCGGTGGCGGCGGCGGCGGGC
Source organism: Aegilops sharonensis (assembly GCA_904067115.1). NCBI lineage: Eukaryota > Viridiplantae > Streptophyta > Magnoliopsida > Poales > Poaceae > Aegilops > Aegilops sharonensis. The sequence goes on along the minus strand of LR880967.1, from coordinate 978,632,569 downwards.
ACCAGTACGATGGGTACACCGGCACGACCTGTTTCTTGTCTCCGCCGTCTTTCTTGTCTCCGTCCTTCTTATCGCCACCGCCGTCCTTCTTCTCCTCCGTGGCCAGGCCGACGGACACGATGTGCGCCCCGGGGAAGAACCTGCGCAACTTGGCGACGACGTCGACGGGGTCCATGCTGCCGACCACCGTCATCTTCTGGTCCTTCATGTCCACGCTCATCAGGTCGACGCCTGAGAAAACCATGATTGTTGTTGTCAGAAGTGTCAAATTCAGATACCGGTGAGTGAATGGCCACTAATCCCTTCCACGATTACGACGAAGCAGAGGAAGCGGAGAAGAGGAAGAAGGAGCAGGGGAGTACTAGTACCGGTAGAGAACAGAGACGGCCTTGAGCGCCTTCTGCTTGTGCTTCTGCTTCTCGTCCTGCTTCTGCTCCGTGACTACGCGGCAAGCACCAGAAGATTCCCAGCCTACAGGCGGCGCATGCGCCCGGAGCAAGCAAGACCCCAGGCAGGTGGTGGATAACTGCACGGGTTTCTCGTCTCGTCGGTTTTCGCCCCAGCTGATTGTGTCTGATCACTGATCGATCGGGTGGGTGTGGCGGCCGGATCCGCCACGTACCAGGATGAACAGTGCAGGATCCACGAAAGGCAGTGTGTTCATCACCGATGTTACCGCTGAGAGAAGGCGACGGATGGCCGCCACGACCATGACCCGCGGGGTCTCGTTGCCACACGGGGGGACCTACACCTGCACGTACCTACGTCCGTCCGTCGGCCCATATCGGGGGACCTGCCTGCCGGTCTTGGCCGATCCGGTGCCGGAGTGCCAGTGTGTGGCCAGCTGACACCGGCAGCGACCGTGGCTCCGGGTCGGCCTGGCCGCCATTAGAGCACATGTACTGCACCGAATGGGAATCAAATTGGCCGGACCGAAGAACGTAGTAGAAAACTTGAGCGCGTGACCACGACTGCTGCGGAATGCCAGTACTGAACCGTACGTCCTGGGAAGACATCTCACTCGTCGCACGAGAAACCGAGAGCCGAGAAGATCGCACCGCACGAGAAACCGGCCATCCGGTCCTGTAGCTCCACCGGTGCGTGATCAATCACGAAGAGCCCAGAAGATGGCAAAAATCTAAGCTCTCATGGTCCGGTCCCAGACCACCCAATATTCTATCAGCTGTACCGTAGAAGAGAGATGCCTCAAAGAAGAAGAGAACAGTAAAATCAGCCAATATGTCTTTCTGTTTCTTTTTTTTGGAAAACTTTGTTTTTGCCACTCTAGTTTTTGCCAACTTTGTTTATGCCACTCTAGAATTTGACATCTCACTTTTGCCACTCTTAGCTTTTGACAATACATCACAAATGCCGTTCCATGGCAAAAATGATAATTTTTCATTTCATTTTTGCCACTCTTAGCTTTTGACATGTATCACAATTGCCACTCTAAATTTTTTTGCTTTTGCTACCGAATGACAAAAGTAATATATTGTAAAAGCTAAGAGTGGCAAAAGTGAAATGTCAAATTCTAGAGTGGCATAAACAAAGTGGGCAAAAGCTAGAGTGGCAAAAACAAAGTTTCCCCTTCTCTTTTCCATCACTCCATTATACTCGTATAGAAGCTCACGGGGAATCAGATTTGGTGACTGCCACACGGACAAACTTGGTGAAATTTAAGGGGAGCATTTGGAGCGTTGATTTCGTAGCCGTTTTTAAAGAGTAGATAGAGATAATAATGAGCACAAAAACAGATACTAACTTTTGCTAACAGTAGGTTTATACTACCAGATGTGGTTGTTCTTTTGCGCTACGTCATGCATGAAATGCATAAGATAAACACATGGCAATAGATTCCCTTGAAAAGGTAATTTTCCTGTTTTGTAGAAGATTGGGTTATGCAGTCTATGAATCACACGGAAGTGATAGTTATGGTAAACGATCAAGTTGGCCCTTTACGTGAAACGAAACAAGGACTTGGGCAATCGGAAATGCCTAACGATGGACGGGTGCATCGGCTCCCTTTATAAAAAAACATTTTTACACTGTGCAAAAAAATTGAAAAAAAAAATATACACACACAAATACATGAATAACACATACAAGAAAATTTTCATGACAATATACTTTCATACGTGGCGTAGAAAAAAAAACAATTTTTCATAACAAAATACCCTTATTATGGGGCCAGGATTTTGTTTTCTTTGTGCTGCTTGCAAATCAAAATATATTTGAATGAAGATTCACAGATCCATCATGAATATGTTTAAGTTTCCACAGTATTTTTTTCGGATTTTTTTGAAACTTGGAAATATGATTTTTGAATCATTTCAAAAAAAGGGAGCCAATGCACCCGTCCACCATTAAGTCGCTTCCCTTAGGCAATGGGCTTTTCCCCCCTATTCTGCTTGATGTAGTTATAAATGTGCTGCATTTACTAATTAGGAAAAAAGACAAGGTTTGTTGCAAGGCATTGTTCCTTATCTAGAAGAATATAATGTTGTCATGTCCTCAAATGGCATCTAGTGTGCTGCAAATCTAAAGCTTATACGTATTGTGTTAATTTGGGCTATTGTCTAGCCTCAAAGTAGTTTTCCACAAGTGTGAGGCATCCTTTTTTAGTAAAGCTAAGGAAAAAGGGATAGCTATCCTTCCATATGTTGCGTGGAAGGAGTAAAAATCTTAAATTATTTAGGTATTCCTTCGACTATTGTTAGACTGAGCAATAAGTATTGGAAGCGAAAAAAGCTCAACACCTGGAAAATATCACAATTATGGTGGTAGACTTATACCAAAACACTCAGATGCTGGATGACATGGATTGGCTAGTTGTGGGGGATTTCAACTATATTAGGTACCTCGGTAGTAGAAACAAAGATGGAGGAAAATTTCATAAAAGGTTCGACTTTAATGCAACAATTAACTCTCTCACTCTTGTTGACATACTATGCAAAGGAAGAAGCTACACTTGGGCTAATATGCAAGAGGCTCCCCTTGTTTGTATAAGTTGGACCGGTTCTTCTTCTTTGAATCATGAAAATTGCCCTAGCACATTAGCAATGCCTCTCGCAAGATCTATTTCTACGACACACCTTCTGTAAAACTTCATAAGAGAGATTGTTGCCTCCATCCCTTAATCAACAATATTTTAGGTGTGAAAATATCTAATTGCAGTACCAAGGCTTCAAAGAAAGCAATCAAAACATTTGGGAGTAAGATGTTCAAAAGATTGATAGTGCTAAAAGATTTAACTTCTAAATTCAAGAGGTTATGAAACAGGTTAAAATGTGATATAGATATCTTCCCAATCTGGTTGGCACCATTCAACTAACAAATTTTGTCATTATCTTCTACTCCCTCCATCCCAAAATAAGTGTCTAAACTTTGTACTAAGTTTAGTGCAAAGTTGTATTAAGGTTGAGACACTTATTTTGAGACGGAGGAAGTATGATAGTATTGGGGAATTCATGCCAATCTCCACTCGGGAATGGAATGAAAGATGAGGTAGCACGGGTGTGGGTGGTGTGTCTGTGGACGCACCACCTGCTTGCTGTCATTATGTTTCTCGTCCTCGTAGGCGCCATCCTTCTTGTCGTCGTCCTTCTACTCCTTGATTGGGCCGACAAAAATGATGTGCGTTCCGGGGAAGAACTTGCACATCTTGGCAACGACGTCAACAAGGTCCATGCTGTCGATCACTGTCATCTTCTGGTCCTTCATATGCACGGTCATTAGGTGATTTCTGAGCCAGAGAGGAGAGGTCCTCAGAACAAGTTCAGATTGAACCAGTCATTTGGGGTGAAATTTCTATGCATTAGGCCACATTTCCTCTCCACGATCACAAAGAAGCAGAGCAAAACACATAATTAAGCAGTAGAGGGGAGAAAGAGCATTACCATTGAGACCTGAGTTGGCCTTGAGCCCCCTCCGCTTCAGCTTGTCATCGTCCATGTCCAGCTTCAGCACAACCTTCTGCACCCGACCATCAGACAACAAATACCATCAGAACTTTAACCCGCAAAACCAAGAGTCGCAACTAAAATCAGGAAAGACCCCCTCCCAATTCCCCAATCCGACCTGGCGCAGTCACCTTCTTTCAGCAACGCAGCCCCAGCCCCCCAGTCAAGACTACACGGCCATTGGCAAGGACAAGGTGGGAAGAGAAGGAAACAACCGTTGGACCAGCAACACGGCCCAAACGCAAGACAAGGTTGTTGGGATGGTCAACTAGCCCAGGTTGGGGCCATTAACTACATTGTCTCTCTCTTGTTCTTACTAAAGGAAGTTAGCTCATCTCATCTCACTTGGAGAGGAGGAAAGTGGCTTCAGCCAGGATCTGTAATCGTTGTATCTATTTGAACTCTTTGTGTAGGTGGAACAATCCGTCGAAAAGTATGAGTAGAGAGCTAAATCCTTACAATTGGTATTCAGAGCTATCAGTCCTCGGTTTACGAGTGCTGGAGATCCCCAAGCACCACCAAGAGACCAGGTACAAGGATCGATGATGGGAGCAAGCCATGGAATAGCATTCGTCGGAAGTGCGAGAGATCTACGAGCTTCTCAAGTCAGACTCCAATTCCATGGATAATCGCTTCAGGGATCAATGAGAAAACTTGTTGTTGGTTGTCCACAAGATTCTCAATGATACGACTGAGACGCTTGACAACATCATCATAACGCTAGTCGATGGCGTACGCGTGGAGTTGAGCGGCGACATCATGCAAATTCACTCAGATTTGTTCATATCCAAAGGGTGACCAATTCAAACCCCTAAGGCGAGGTCGGTGGCCAAGGCGACTCCGCGTAGTCTCTTTGCAGCCAGCGGGGCATAGCCGGTCAACGACCAAGGCACAGATCGAGAGGGGGGAAGGCACATAGCATCTATGTCCCTCCTCCGGTACGATAAGAAACAAGGGGCGCTGAGAGTGGTTGATATGGGGCAATGAATGTATGTTTGTTGTGTATAAGTAGCTCGGGTAAATAGAGATGAAGATGTAATCTAGCGGGAATTAGTTGGAAATAACTATAAAAAATCTACCTTATCCAATTGTAAATTGAAACATGAGCGGTCTCATTTTTGGCAAGGCCCAAAGAAGGTGAATTATTTTTCTTCTAGTGTTGCAGGAAACGGTGGTAAATGGAGAGAGAACTAGGTTATGGAATGATTTTCGGATAGGAAATAAACCCATTTGTGTTAAGCTTGCTCGTTTGTCATGTAATCCAAAATTTAGTGTAAATATTAGTGCGGCTACATTTCTTGAGAGGGATGGGGAAGCATTAGGTTTAGAAGAGTTACTCCTTGTGTGCAAAAAGGCCAAGGGACATATGTTAAGTTGCATAAACCCTTAAAAATACATCTAAGTTTTTGGGAGTGCAAAAGTTTTATTCCTCCTATATCCAACAACAAACAACAGTATGTTGTGAGTAAAACTCATTGCTATCTCTGGGCGTCCGCCTCAATGGAACACACTTGTGTTTTATAGGAAGTGGAGCAAACTTGTAGAAACCTAGAAACTTGTAGAACCAACACCTTGAAAATCGTCGATGTATAACAGAAAATGCGAGCAGTCGACCTGCGTACCAAATTGTAGCCCCAGAGAAGAAGATGTCAAAGAGGGCCTGTCGAACGCCTGAGGTCCGACCAGACAGAATCAATGAGGCCTTACCTCATGAGCTTCGTGCATTTCTGCTTTAAGATCTATAGATGAATTACTGTGTTCCTGAATGTTTCATTTTCCTTTTTAAACATGTGTCTCAACATGGTTGTTTAGCGGTTTCGTTATGAAATGAAATCAAGAGCGAAGAACTCCTCAATTTGAAAAAAATAGGCTCAACTATTTGAAAACAAAATGAAACAATATTAAGCATCTCTTCATTTGTAAAAAGAACAACCATACATGAATTTTTTTGTGTGAATTCACAATTCCGGCTAACAAAGTGCAATAACCTAATGTGACTTTTTATCTGGAAGTTATGCATTTATTTTGCCTGCAATTTTAGGTTTGCAATAGGAAAATATACAGTAAAAACCGAAAAATACAACTGTCCAACATGCATAATTTTAAAACAAGCAACTCTCCAATATGCAATTCAGTGGCATACAACTACAACATTTTGGAGACAGTGCCCCTCAAAAATAGAAAAAACAAAAAAGGGATTTATATTTTCGAAGTTACAAGAAGGCACAATATTAGGCCTGCACAATTAATATCGATATCAAGGAGCCGTAATAACAGGGAGAATCTCAGCCACCCACATTCATCACACAACCATGCCAATCATAGTGCGATTTCACATGATTCAGCCGTGCTGAATTTAATTATACTCCTATGACGTGAATCGCGATGGTTTTAGTGCTGATTTACACCTGGTGTATAAGTCATTCGCGTAGTTCTAGGTCGATAATTTAACTATCTAAATATGTATTATATGTGACAAAAAATATATATTTAGAAAATACATCCGTGTGGAAATCTAGTGGTATACTTTTCATGACATATAACACATATTTAATTCCTTAAATTGATGACCTAGAACTACGCGAATGACTTATACACCCGGACGGAGGGAGTATAGTTTTCCATCAGGAGAACAAACATAACTACTTTTCAGACCAGCTGGGCAGCATTTTCTGAAATTCAGATACCATCAAAAGTTCTTTCTCTTTATATATAGCTCTTCTCACTCTACAAACTGATCAGCAGATGCATGTAGATGTGGTAGTAGTACTACTACTACAACTAGCATCCCGGCGGTCGACATCTTCCCGAAAATAAGCCAAACAGCACCTATCGATGCAACGCAACTGGTAATTACGCGGTCGTATACGCAAGTGTAACGCACGCCGTCGATCGCTGCGGCAGGTGGGCTGATGAGTACAGCAACCACCAACCACCGGCAGCGGCGGCGGCGGAGGAGGAAGACAGGCAGGACAGCGACGAAATGTACAGGGGAAGATGGGCGGCGGCGGCGCGTGGGCGTCGATCAGCAGATGACGCACGAGTTGGGGTCCTCCTCGGCGCTGTGGACGATGTAGCGCGGCTGCGGCGGCATCGGGTACCAGTAGGGCGGGTACACCGGCACGGCCGGCTTCGCCTCCTGCTGCTTCTTGTCGCCGTCCTTCTTGTCCCCGTCTTTCTTGTCGCCGCCGTCCTTCTTGTCGCCGTCCTTCTTGTCCCCGGCGGGCTTCTTGTCGCCGCCGCCGTCCTTCTTGTCGTCCTTCTTCTCCTCCTTGGCCGGGCCGACGGAGACGATCTGCGCGCCGGGGAAGAGCTTGCGCAGCTTGCCGACGACGGCGACGGGGTCGACGGTGCCCATGACGGTCATCTTCTGCTCCTTCATGTCCACGCCTAACTGGTCGATGCCTGTGGTAATTGAAATTCAGATAGTACGTATGAGGATTCTGGCCTTCAATTCTGCCCATAATTACTGTCCGGCGAAGCAGAGCAAGAGGAAACAGGGATGAGTGGTGAGGTCGTACCGTGGAGGCCGGAGACGGCCTTGAGCGCCTTGGCCTTCTGCCTGTCGTCGTTCACGTCCAGCTTCACCACAACCTTCTGCAGCCATCAGACAAGACAACAAAATCAGCAACCAAGGACCAGAAAACAGGAACCAAATTAACCCCTCAGCTCGATCGATCGACTGCAAGCAACCACACACACACACACACCTTCATGGCGGCGAGCGACCGGGGAGGATCCTTGAGCGGCGGCGAACTGCTCCGGACGAGCCGACGCGAACTCAGCAACGGGACAAGGCGGGAGGGCGGAGCGAAATGGAACGGCCGGCGTGCGTCGTGTACTGTGTATCTGGCGATGGATTCTGTGGCTACTGGCAATGGACAAATGGTGGCAGAGGCAGTGGCCGGCCACTGGTTTTATAGTCGGGAAGCCAGGGGCGGCACCGGACCGCGACCCGGCGTGGCGTGGCGAGAGCAAGGCCCGGCGCTTGCGTTTACGTCGGGGCCAAGGAAGCCGCGACGAAGCTCGCCTCTGACGGATCGGACGGAATCAAACACCGGTGGAAAAAAACAAGCACCGTTGGATACTTGGATAACAGCACGGCGGCAAGAAGTACGTAATCATGAGGGTTGATTTGGGGGGAAATACACAGGAGCAACCGGGCGCTCCGCCCCCTATACGAGTTTCAAATTTAAAAAACACTGAATCTTCGATCTACTGGCAACGGTATAATCCAATCTACTCCTGTGTCAAGTATCGTGAAAAAATACCAAAAAATATATCCATGATAAAGAAAATACAGTCCAGCCTACGATACATTCGAACAGTTACTTTTATACATAAGATTTTATTTCGTCTTTTTGCCACTGATATATTTTCGGACCAGTCTTGCTACCACCTCCGTCCTGATTTATTGGTCTTTATTGTATATTGTGCCAAATTTTGACCATATATTTAACTAATAAAATGTTATTCCATATCATTAAAAATTATATCCATCAAAACTATGTTCAAATACAAATCCAACATTTTAATTTTTGTTGACATGCAATAACATTTTATTAGTTAAAACTTTGGTCAAACTTTAACAGAAATTACAAAGGAGACCAATAAATCAGGACGGGGGTAGTAAGTCTTAATCGACTCAGACTTCGATGGGGGTAGTAAGTCTTAATCGACTCAGACTTCGATAAGTTTCGGTGGATGCTATGTCTGTGAGATCTTACACTAAGAATTGTGCAAAATTTTCTTTTTATTTTTTTTCTCTCTTGTGTGTTAGAGCAACTCCAACGCGGCGACCCATTTCGTCCGTGCGATCCAACGCGCCGACCCAAAGGAACGCGTGTCCGCTTTTCGTCCGCCTGCCGACCCATTCCCGGTCCAATTTTGAGCATCATTTGCATCGGCGCGGACACAAAAAAGACGCGCCCGGCGCCCGCCTACTCCTCACGCTGATCCGCTAGTGGCACATTGGTCATCCTCTCCCTTTCCAACAGCAAATCCTCGCCTGCCTCCTTCGTCTCGTCGCCGCCCATTTTCGGTGCCTCTGCCAGCTGTCGGTGCCGCAACATCCCCCCTTCCTACAACGCCGCCACCTCCCACGTCGCCGACACCGCCGTCTCGCCGCCGAGGATCCGAAAGCTTCCCAACCCCACCTCCCCGACACAGTCGCGACCAAGAAGCCACCTCGCCGCCCCACCACTTCCTTCGTCCTGACATTGGCACGCTCGTCGGACGCCGCCAGGGCAGTCAGCAGCCGTTGTTCCCTGGTTCCATTCCGAGGCACCTTCCGGCGTTGAATCGCAACCGAGAGAGCGGGCATTTTCTTCTTTGGAAGGACTACTTTGACACAACGAACCCGCTGTTCAAACATCAGAAATTTCGCTGCCGTTTTCGTATGAGTAGGCATCTTTTCAACCGTATTAGAGAGGGGGTGGTCGGCTACGATGACTATTTCAAGTGCAAAGAGGATGCCCTTGGAAAGATTGGCTTCTCATCTTATCAGAAATGCACTGCAGCCGTCCGGATGCTTGCATACGGAGTGCCCGGTGATCTAATTGACGAGTACATCCGTATGAGTGAGTCTACATGCCTAGACTCCATGTACAAGTTCTGCAAGGCTGTGATTGCTGTGTTTGGCCCTGAATACTTGAGAGAGCCGACTCCTCAAGATACAGCCCGCTTGTTGGCGATGAATGCCAGCAGGGGCTTCCCAGGGATGCTTGGCAGCATAGACTAAATGCACTGCGAGTGGAAGAACTGCCCTTCTGCTTGGCAAGGGCAGTGTAAGGGTCATGCCAAGGCTTGCACTATCATACTCGAGGCCGTGGCATCTCAAGATCTCTGGATCTGGCACTTTTTCTTCGGCATGGCCGGATCACACAATGATATCAAAATGCTTCAATGCTCGCCGGTGTTTGCAAGGCTTGTCGAAGGCAACAACCCACCGGTGAATGTTACCATCAACGGCCACAACTACGACAAAGGATACTACCTAGGTGATAGTATCTATCCTCAGTGGACCACTATTGTGAAGACAATCCCCAACCCTATCGGAGAGAAGAGGAAAAGATTCGCCCAAGAGCAAGCGAGTACTACGAAGGACATCGAGTGTGCATTTGGTGTTTTGCAATCTCGATGGGGCATCGTTTGGTATCCTGCTAGGACTTGGAGCACGAAGAAGCTGTGGGAGGTGATGACTCCTTGTGTGATCATGCACAATATGATCGTAGAAGATGAGCGTCCAGAACGTATCTACGGTCAAGGGTTTCAGTTTCAGGGTGAGAATGTTGTGCCTGAGCATGGAGGAGCAGCAACGTTTGAACAGTTCATCCAATTTCATCATGAAATGCGTGATAGGGAAACTCACATGCAGCTGCAAAATGATTTGGTCGAGCATATGCGGGCTCATGTTGGCAACCAATAGATGTATCCTTTTTATTTGGCTTGTAAAACTATGTGAGAACAACTTAATTTATATTCGGGCTTGTAAAACTATACTTTATACTTGGTTGTGAAAACTATGTTTCTTTGTGAAACTATATATTTGCTTGTGAAATATGCAAAGTGTTCATTGAAAATGGAGGCCAGCCGGCCACGTCGGTAAATATGGGTCGGCGCATTGGGTGCACTGATGCGCCGTCCGTTTGGGTTGGCGTGTTGGAATTGCTCTTATGTCATTTGAATGAGACTTGGTTAAATCTCAGTTGACTTGCGGATGATGGGAAGATTCAGGGCCGCGATTGATGACCTTGAGTTGATTGATTTTCCGCTTCTAGGGAGAAGGTTCACGTGGTCAAACGAGCGCGAAAATGTCACGCTCACCAAGATTGATAGGGTCTTGGTCACGAGTGACTGGGAGGCTGTTTTTCCTCGTTTTCAGTTGTCACCTGCATCGACTAGTATTTCTAACCACTGCCCGTTGGTATTGAGGAGAATGGAGAGAACAAATTTCAAAGCCTTTCGTTTCGAGAACCATTGGCTGAAGTGTCCAGAATTCCATGAGATTGTACAGCGCACATGGGCAAAGGAGGTCAGGTCTGGTGATCCCATCCGGGTGCTGTACACCAAGCTCTCTAGAACTGCAAAGGCTCTCAAAGTGTGGAATAAGCAGCGGACCTGCTGGACTGTTTTCATATCGGTGCTCGCTAATGATGTGATTTTCAGTCTGGACCTGGCTAACGAGGAGAGGGAGCACTTTGCGGATGAGAGACAATTACGGGCGCGACTCAAGGAAAAACTGTTGGGTTTCGCAGCGGTGGACAAAGCAAGATGGCGGCAAAAATCAAGGATGACTGAAATTAGGGAGGGTGATGCAAGCACGAGCTTTTTCCACTTGAGAGCTTCCGGAAGGCGATAGAAGAACTACATTCCTACGCTCAATGGTGCCGACGGTCCAGTTTCAGAGCACGAGGGCAAGGCCAAGATCCTTTTTGACAGGTTCCTGGGACTTATCGGGACTCCTTTTGTCCGCTCAGCCAGACTAAACTGGGATTTCTTGGGGCTGCCGTCAAGAGATTTGAGCCACCTTGAGGGAGCCTTTTCTGAGTAGGAGTTGTTGTCTGCGGTCCAAGACACGCATGGAGAGAAGGCGCCAGGGCCAGATGTGTTCACCGGGGCCTTTTTCAAGGACTGCTGGGCAACGGTCAAAGCGGATTTGTTGGCTGTTGTTAACTGCGTGCACAACCTAAGAGGGCAGAATTGGAGCATCATCAACACGGTCGACATTGTGCTTCTGCCTAAGAGAGAAGGGGCGCAAGATGCAAATAATTTCTGACCTATTAGTCTCATGCATAGCATTCCGAAATTGGTAAGCAAGATGCTAGCAACGCGGTTGGCACCTGAGATAAATCACCTTGTTGCCCACGGTCAGAGTGCCTTCATCCGAGGGCGATCGATCCAGGATAACTTCCTGTATGTAAGGAATGTGGTCGAGGCTGCTCATAGTGCAAGACCCCCCCTAATGTTCCTTAAGCTCAATATTGCCAAGGCTTTTGATTCAATCTGCTGGGGATTCTTTCTTGAGGTTCTAGAAGCGACGGGTTTTGGGCAACGGTGGCGAGACATGATTGCCCTGATTTTGTCGTCCTCATCCTCGAGAGTTTTGCTTAATGGAACCTCTGGACCTCCGATTGTGCATAGATGTGGGCTACGGCAAGGAGATTCTTTGTCGCCGCTGTTGTTTATCATTACGATGGAGCCGCTTCAGCGCTTGCTCTCCTTGGCCATGGAAAGAGGCATCCTCTCGCCGCTTAAGTTACGGATGGCGAGATTCCGGTCCAGTTTTTACACGGATGATGCAGCGCTCTTTCTCAACCCCGTGCTGAACGACTTTGCTGCGGTTCAGGCCATCCTAAAGATCTTTGCGGACGCTTCGGGCTTAAAAACAAACATTCATAAATCGGTGGCCTACCCTATCTCCTGCACGGGCCTTGATTTGCTGCCCTTAGTGGCTATTTTTGGTGGACAGCAAGGTGCCCTTCCGTGTCAGTACTTGGGCCTGCCATTGGGTGTGCGTAAGCCAAAGAGAATTGAGGTGCAGCCTCTGATTGATAAGATCGTAGGAAAGCTGGCTCCAAGGAAGGGACGACTGCTCAACAGAATGGGAAGGTTGATCTATACCAATTCGGTGGTCACGGCTACTGCCACATATTTTTTGACATCATTTCAACCGGATAAGTGGCTGATTAAGAAGGTGGACAAGCTTAGAAAGAATTTTCTTTGGGAGGTGGATGACGCGTCGATTGGGGGGAAGAGTCTGGTAAACTGGAAGCAAGTTTGCTCTCCAAAGAGATATGGAGGATTGGGCATAAAAAATATCGAGTGTTTTAGCCGAGCACTGAGATTACGCTGGGAATGGTACAGATGGGAGGATAGAGATAGACCGTGGAAAGGAACATCTACGCCATGCGATGGTGTTGATAAACAACTCTTCTCCAGTTGCACAACGATCTCATTGGGCGATGGAAATTTGGCAAGCTTCTGGAGGGACAGATGGCTGAGTGGTGAAGCTCCAATGGTCTTGGCACCTGCGGTGTTCAAGTTGGCCCACTTCAAAAAAGTGTTGGCCAAAGAAGGAATGCATAATGGTAGATGGATGCAAGGGCTTAACCGGATAAACAATGCTGAGGAGTTGCGCCAGTTTGTTCAGCTTTGGAGCAAGGTTCATGGGACAACTTTGTTGACGGAGAAGGACACAATCGTTTGGAACCTCACTGCCAATGGTGTATATTCGGCTTGCTCGGCCTATGAGGCTCAGTTTTTCTCTAGGATCGACAAGCCACGGTTGGCCAGAGTGTGGACAAGCAAGATGGAGGGGAAAGTGAGATTTTTCTTATGGCTTTTGCTCCAGAACAGAAACTGGACTGCCGACCGCTTGCAAGTAAGAGGCTGGCCACATAATGATCTCTGCAAGCTATGTGACCAGGACCTGAAACTGCGAACCATCTTGCTCTGCACTGCTCATTTGCCAAGGAGATTTGGCTCCAGTTCCGTCAGTCTCACAATGCCATGTGCGTTGTGGCTGATGCGGCGCAGACCGTGGGCGAGTGGTGGGAGAGGCTGTGCTCTGCCAGAGGGTCGAGGGAGCAAAACAGGGAGGACATGACCGTGGCTGCATACATTGTGTGGAATCTCTGGAAGGAGAGGAATCAAAGAGTCTTCGAACATAAGGAACTGACAGTTCTTGCGTTAACTGGGCTCATCAAGGATGACATTAAGTGTTTTGGGGAGGCAACTAGAGGGGTCCCAATGTAGGGTTGTAATCTTTACTGCTTTCTAGTTTCCGTGTTGTAATGTGGGATGTGACCTTCCGACGATGGTCGATCCGTTCTTGTATGACTTCTCTTCTATAATGCAAAGGCATGCTCCTGCTATTCCCGTCAAAAAAAAATGAAAGAGAGACCTAGCCACACTTTTTTCTAAACTAAATGTACATACAGTGGGGCGGAGCACGATCCTCTTCCGTCGATTTGGCGCCCTTTGATCCTGTGGCTCGGTGCGTCCCGGTCCGGCGTTGGTTGCTTGTGCTTGGTTGGAGGAGTGGGCGGGTGGGGGGAGTAGTATACTGTAGAGTACAGAGCCGTGTGCGCGTGGAGGTGGGGGAGCCGGGAAGGATCCATGATGCGCGACGGGGCCAGTGGGCGCGCACGGTGGCCCGCGGCCGGAGGACCTTGGCGAGTCGTCTCTTTCGTCGATGGTATGAACGGGCACGTGCCGGGCGGGGGTGAGCAACTGCTAGCGGCCATTGACTGAACGACTGACTTGGGAGCAAGCAAGCAGGTCCATGGACCGATCTGGCATTGGAGTGTAGTGCAGTGCTGTCGCTGGCTTTTTGCCAATTGTGTCGTGGGATTCGACTTGATCCCAACACACCCGGGCCTCATCATCATCATCATCATTGCTGCTACGGCGAGCGCAGCCGGTCGGTCCAGTTCTGCGCCCACCGTCGGTCAGCCGTCGACCACGTCCGGCCTGGAATTAGCAAGAGGAAACAAGGAACGGCACAGTACGAGCCTCTGTACGGTTAACGGTTTGGTCTGGTCACCACGGGCACGGGCGCGCCTTCCTATTGAGGAATCAGACAGACTTTGTACCGTGCAGAGCGCCTTCCTCCTTCAAGCCCGCTGCTTTTCAAACTCCGGTCGGCACGCGGCCACGCCACCGAAGAAAATCGGTCCAAAAGCTCGCGACCCTTTTCCACAGCTGAAGAGGTGAAGCTCGATCACCATTCACCGCGACCATCTCGGTCAGAAAGGTGCAGTAGTAGCAGGACCACGTCGTGTCGCTATGGAATGGAAGCATGCTTATTAATTCCATGGTGCAATATTATATATAAACCACTCAGCTCCCACGAGGTTCTCCTGTCGCGAAACGGATGAAATAACCCGTAGAAAATGGTTAGAGGAAAAATTCCTGGTGGAATGGTGACGTACGCTGTCAACGGTCCACGCAGGCACCGATGGCTGCATTTGCTGTTAACAATGGCGGGTCGAGCAATCGCCCTGCGGATTCGCCGGCCCCTGCTGGTGCGTAGTATACGATCGAGCAAGCAGGAACGAATTAAGATGTGCTCATGGATCATGGATGACGTGCTGTTATGGCAGCGGGGATGGAATATGGAGTGTTTGTTATTACGGCCCGTGGTTAACAATGCATTAGGTCGTAATCAGATGTCAGGGCTCGTGAACGAACAAGTATATATCAATTGGAGTTTCTGTTTTTTCTTTTCAAAATCAAGCAGGTATGACATTGCAGGGTGCAACCGTGGGTAACTGCACCGCACGGTGTTGTGGTAAAGGTGGATTTGAGATTTTTTTCCTTTCGGCTCGACCGATCGGTCGCTTTTGCTGCTGCTGTTGGTTGCAATTGGTGCGAAGAAGAGCCGTGCAGTTACTAGAGTGCGTACACGTCCGGCCGGGCGTCAGTCAGCTGCGAGCATTGGAGCGTAGTGCAGCTAGCTTTTGCCAAATAGTGCCCGGCCTTGCCTGATCATCGTTGCTACTACAGCGCAGCGACAGGGGAGATGGCGAAAGGCAGGACTGCGACTGTTTTCGAATACTTACAGATGATATGGTGCTACGTCATGGAATGGAAGTATGGAACGCTTTTACCTGGTTCCCCTTGGCCACTGGCGAGCGGCCGCGCAAGACAAGCTAAAACTTACACTGCGTACGGTAAGTTTTTCTTTTTGAGGGGTCACTGCCTACGGTAATTAAGTGGCTCAAGCAACTAGCTAGCGATAGCGATCCTCCAGCACGGGCTCTCCACACAGATAGACGGATCGATCGTTTTCTTCTTAGGCTATACATAAATAAACGTATATAATGCATGCGAAGCGCGCCAAACCATCCCTTTCAACTGACGTACCGAACGATAAGCGCATACCATCAACACGGGCGCCTTTCCTCGGCCGCGATGCTGACGGCCTATCCTCCGGCAACCAGACCGGCCCTTCCATCACGTTCACTGTTTATGAACAAACGCTGCCGTGGAAATTTTGGCGACAGTAACACTCCGTGAGCACAATTGGGAAGCTTTTTTGCATGCGTATCCCGTAGACGATAAGCGTCGCCGGCCGTACGGAAAAGGAGTATCACCGCGCGCGCGTCCTTCCTCCACGACACCCCGCTCTCGCGTCGGCCTCCCACGAAAGAGAGGAAGAAAACAGAGCAAGAGGATCGCCGTCCGTCCAAAAGGCTGACGGGTACCACGAATCTATGACTTGATCTTGCTCCATCTAGCGCATAATCATTTAATCCATCTCTATCGACCTTGGAGTCCGAGCCGTCCGTTCTTTGCCTCCAGATTGAAATCACGGTGGGTTAGACCTTTTCCTCTAGGGTTTCCTAGAGTCCACCTTTTCCTCCGACGGGCGCCGCCGGAGTCCACCCAACAAATCCAGCGTTACGATTAGCGATCCCGGCCGGCGACTCGCAAGGGCTGGCTCTTGGGAACAAGTCGGCGGTGCTGCATGGCGGATCCGGAAGCCCAGGAGGTCGGGGGCGGGAAGAAGGGAGATCAAGGCGAACTAGGGTTTAGTATCGATGAGGGAGTCGTTGTAGGCAAGTGGAGGGAGTCTTGGGCACCTTCTGGTGCGAACGGGGATGGATCCATGGAGAGGGAGGGGGTTGAGGTGGAAGATGCAGATCGGGAGGAAGTTGCAGATCGGGAAGAGGACGCTAATGGATGGGATCAGTTTGGTCCGGAACCTGAGCTGGAGGACGTCTTTGAAGGCCTAAAGCTCCATGGTGAGGAAGAGGAGGACCTAGATCTTTCAGGGGAGGTAGATGAGTTGATCAAGGATGTTCGTTGGTTGTGCTTGTTCCGGGTCCACACTATGAGGCCGTTCAGTCATGCGGCGTTGCTGAATTCAATGAGGAACGCATGGACTTGTGCCCAAGGAGTTACTTTCAACATCAAAGGGACAAACCTGTTCTTGGCTCAGTGTCATTGCCTGGGCGATTGGAAGCGGGTCATGGAGGGAGGCCCTTGGCAATTCCGAAGAGACCCGGCGGTTATCGTCGAATATGATGGCTTCACTAACGTCTCTAAATATGCATTGGATATGTATCCCTTGTGGGCAAGGATCAAAGGACTTCCGGATGGGCTCACAAGAAAGAGGGAGTTAGCAGAGAAAGTAGCTAAGAAGGTGAGAGAGCCGCCATTTACAGTGGTTGTTAATGAGGTAGAATTAACCCCTCTAGTCACTTAAGGGTCAGGGTTTTTGTGAATGTCCAGAAACCATTGGTGAGGTTTGTGAGTATTACTCTCAAAGAGATGAAAAGGTACCCTGTTACTTATGAGAAGCTGCCGGATTTTTGTTTTTTCTATGGTTGTATGGGGCATGTGGTAGAGGAGCGCGGGGACGGGATTCACGACCCAGTCGAGTGTGATTGGGGGGACTGGCTGCATTGGAGTAGTGAGCCGTCTATGGCAGGAGGTGGTGTAGGGCGTGGTAGAGGCGGGACATCTGCAGGCCATGGCTCGGGGGGAGTGAGACGGGCTGGTAGAGGGGGAGGTAGAGGGGTTGGAGGTTCAGGAGGAAGGGGTGGAGCAGAAGGTCAGCCAGCAAGGAGAGTAGATGATGCTGGACAGAAGACGGGGGTTGGAGTGCATGCCGTGCCAGGAGCTCCCAATATTGGTGATGAAGATCTTCGGATGGCCCGTAAGAGGCTTATGGGGGCTGATGGAGTTGTGATGGTGCTAGGGCAACCAGTGCCAAACCTTGCCGGTAAAGTCCCGAGCACGGTTCTGTTGTTGGTGGGGGGGAGTGGATCAGGGAAAAATGAGGTGCCTGCCCCGTCGTCTACACATGGCAAGGTACCTATTGTCAAGAGAAGAAAACAAGGGGAAGAGAGGGATGATGGTGACACAACTATGACGGAAGAGGCGGCCTCCTTCGAGGGGGACCGGCGGGCCCAATGAATGTCTTAAGCTGGAACTGCCGGGGAGGGGGGACTACCCGGACAGTTCGTGAGTTAGCGACTATCTGTCAGTCGCATTCCCCCAGTATGGTGTTTTTGTGTGAAACAAGACAGAGAGCTGATAAAATGAAGAAGGTGCGTGGGAGTATTGGTTTGAAGGGTTTTGCTGGAGTTGATAGTAATGGTATGAGTGGTGGTCTTGCGTTTTTTTGGCATGAGAACTACGAGGTTGAGATTTTGGACAAAGAGGAGCACTTTATTGATGCACTAGTCCGTGTCCAGGAGGGGGCGGCTCAATGGAGGATCACTTGTATATATGGTGAACCACGAGTAGAGAACAGGCACATCATGTGGTCAAAACTCGAGCAACTAAAAGTCGTGAATGACCTACCTTGGCTTGTCGTTGGTGATTTCAATTAGGCCATGTGGGACTTTGAGCATCTATCTGCTACACCACGTGGAGAGCCACAAATGGTTGCTTTTCGAGATACTTTGGAGATTTGTGGCCTAGTTGACCTAGGCTTCGTCGGGGTCCCCTTCACGTATGATAATAAGAGGGGAGGAGGAGGCAATGTGAAGGTAAGGCTGGACAGGGCAGTGGCAACTAATGCATGGAGGAACTTGTTTGCATATGCATCGGTGTTGCATGTTCCCTCGCCATGTTCGGATCATGTGGCACTTGTCCTAAAGGGATCGGTCGATCTAGGGCTGAACGGTGGGAAGCAAAGGAGGTACGAGCTGTTTTGGGAGCGGGACGGATCGCTGTCGGAGGTGATCAAAGAGGCTTGGGAAGCAGTAGGTGGAGTGCATAATATGTCACAGCTGCGTGATGCGCTGTCTAAAACGATGGCATCTCTTCGGTTATGGAGCAAAAAAATTGGTAATATCACCAGAGAGCTAGCCAAATCGCGCACTCAGCTAGAGGAGTTGATGAGTATGAACGCTGATCGCCAAGATATCGCAAGAGTGACGGATAAGATGAACGAGGTTTTGTATCAAGAGGAGATGCTTTGGTTGCAACGATCGCGTATCACGTGGTTGAAGGAACACTACAAAAAAAGACACATCCGTGACATTTTGGGCCGAACGATTTTTTTTGTCACACATATGACACTTCTATGACCGTAATTGTGACAAAACCCGGTATCATCATAGATGTGGTGGGCTCCTACTTCTATGACAAAAAATCATGACAGAAAATGGGCTTTTCGTCCTGAGCGGGCCGGAGACGCAGCTGCATGACATTCTTTGGGCCGTCCATGACGGAAAAAACCGTGGTAGAAGCGAGGGCGAGGAAAATTTCGGGGAGTTCCCGGTTACGGTGGGAGGTCGGGGGCCGAGCGATGCGCGTTTCTCTTGTACAGGTACACGCGTGTGTGCGAGGTGTTGGCTCTAACTGAACCGGAGGGAGGCGTTGGGCTCTACCTGAACCCGAGCGATTGCACTGCAGGCTGCGCGTTACTGAATCCGAGCGATCGATCGATGTCTGTTAACTGAACCCGATCGGCCGATCGATTGGATGAACAGTGAGCGTTGCC
>LR880967.1:978579369-978590898 GCA_904067115.1 Aegilops sharonensis | reverse complement strand
TAAATGAGTAGGCACAACATGGCTCAAACAATTCCTACTCATGCTAGTGGGTTTCATCTAATTACTGTGGAATGACAGGTCATGCAAAGGATCAAGGGGTTCAGCTACCGCAGCAAGTAACAGTTGAATCGATGTTGTCCTAATGCAGTAAAATAGAGCAGGAGCGAGAGAGTGGGATTGTATCGGAATGAACAAGGGGGTTTTGCTTGCCTGGCACTTCTGAAGGTAATATAGTTCTTCATCGGTGTCATCGAACAATCGTCGGAACCACGTCTATCGAGAGGGGACAATTACCGGCAACAAGAGAGAACACAATCAATGCAATGCACATTCACATGAATGACATGTCATGTTAAGATACTGGATTCACCTAATGCAGCAGTAATCCAAGTTAATTGAAGTGGAATTCAAACAAGGTTGAACTCCAACTCCAAATGCTAGTTCATAATTTACCCTAATCATGATTCATCCTATTCAGTGAGGTTAACTTGTTCAAACATGCATGAAAGTGCCATAAACAGATTCTTCATATTTTTCTGATCATTTTTCATATATAAATTATTTAATTTGGAGTTACAGATTAAAAGTTATGAATATTTGAAGTTTGGGGGTATTTTCTGAAATTCTCTGAATTATAATAAATCCAGAAAATTAATTACGGCGTCAGCATGACCTCGCGGTGACGTCAGCAAGTCAACGGGCGCTGTCCAGGTCAAATCTGACCTGTGGGTCCCGATTGTCAGTGTCTAACTAAACTAACCTAACTTAGTTAGTACTAACCTAACTTAACTAACCGGGCGGGGCCCGCATGTCAGTGGGTCAGGGGGTAATTAAATTGGTCATTAGCACCTAATGACGATGCCACGTCATCACCACCGGCGTGTGATCGTCGGCGACCAAATCCGCGGCGGGTGTGCACCGGAGTGGCTCGGGTTTCGCCTACGGTGCACCATTTTACTCGGGGTTTGTGGCTACGGCGAGCTGGAAGACTCGCGCATCTAGTGGTGGTGGTGGCAGCAGCTGCGGTGGTCGGAATCGACGGCGGCGAGCTCCAAGGCGGCGGCCGGAGTTCGGGCGGGGTCGGGTTTGACGCCACGGTGCACGGGAGGAGAAACTGATGGGCTAGGTGGCATCCGCGGGCCACCAGAAACACGCTGGTGCCACGGGTTCGAGCAGAGGGGCTCGGGAGCGTCGAGCTCGTCGGCAATGGCGGGCGGCGGATTCGGGTGCTCGCGGGGCGGCGGCTACAGGGCGCGCGCAAGAGAGAGATGAGGGGAAACGACGGCGAGCTCACAGGGAGGCAGCAGGGTAGCTCGGCGGGCTCGGGGGAGGCCGGACGGCGTCGGAGCATCTCCGGCGATCTCGGTTGCCCGAGGAGGAAGACGACGACGTCGAGGGCGTTGCAGCGCTTCCCGGCTCATGTGGCTTGGTGGGGAGGAGGAGAGGGACTAGGCGGAGCTCGTGGGCGCGTCTGGATTGCGTGGGGTGGCCGGTGGCCACGACGAACGGCGACGGTGGCGACGGGGCCGCTCGGGTGCGTGCGAGTGAGAGAGCAGAGGAGGGGAGAGGCCACGGCGAGGGAGAGAGGGGTCAGGGGGGGGGGTGCGTGGCGCTCGGGGGAGGCGTCCAGAGCGTCGGGGGGAGGGAGGCGGCAAGCAGGAGGTTGCCGGCGCGTGCCGGCGTGCGTCGGCCACGTGCGCTGCCCACTGGCGCGAGGAAGACGACAGGGAGGGAAGGCTGCTGGGCCGGGCCTGCCAGCTAGGCCGCCAGGTAGGTTTGGGCCGGGTGGGCTGAGAGGTGAGCGCCAGGTAGGGTTTCTCTCCTCTCTTCTTTTCCTATTTCTGTTTTTTTCTATTTTGTTCTGTGTTGTTTTAGTTTAGTAAAATACTAAACCACTTTATAAAATCCTGAAGATAATTATGTGGCTGGAACTAAAGTATACCAAACCACATAAAATGTCCCAGAATTATTGGACATATATTAATTATATATAAAATATATTTACAATGCAAATAGTTATTGAATTAATTCAAAGGCCCAAAATAAAATGTTTCAGTCACTCCAAAAATATTGGTTTGAATTTTATTCTTGCCAATATTTTTCAAAGCTGAAAAGGAACATTTCCTTGGAAACATTTGAAGCAATTTTTAATGTTGATCATTTATTTTAAATGATTCCTGAGGCTCTCCAAATTCCCCAATTCAAATTTAAAGGAAATTTAGACATGATGCATGGATGCAAGGAAATCAAGCTAGGGCTGATCTGGGGCTGTGACAATTTTATAGCATTCTGATCATATTTTCTACATGTTTCTTACCCATCTCTCTTTTTGTAGGATCTTGAGAAGAGGTGTCTAAAGGGGGGGGGGGGGTGATTAGACACTAAGTACCAAAGTTGCAGTTTTTAATTTCTTTTAGGTTTAAAAGGAGTTTAGGCACAAGTTTAACATTCTCTATCCATAACAAGCAGGCATGCAAAGAGTATATAGGCAGCGGAAAATAAAGCATGCAACTTGCAAGAATGTAAAGGGAAGGGTTTGGAGGATTCAAACGCAATTGGAGACACAGATGTTTTTGTCGTGGTTCCGATAGGTGGTGCTATCGTACATCCACGTTGGTGGAGACTTCAACCCACGTAGGGTAACGGTTGCGTGAGTCCACGGAGGGCTCCACCCACGAAGGGTCCACGAAGAAGCAACCTTGTCTATCCCACCATGGCCGTCGCCCACGAAGGACTTGCCTAACTAGCGGTAGATCTTCACGAAGTAGGTGATCTCCGTGCCCTTACAAACTCCTTGGTTCAACTCCACAATATTGTCGGAGGCTCCCAAGTGACACCTAGCCAATCTAGGAGACACCACTCTCCAAGAAGTAACAAATGGTGTGTTGATGATGAACTCCTTGCTCTTGTGCTTCAAATGATAGACTCCCCAACACTCAACTCTCTCTCATAGGATCTGGATCTGGTGGAAAGAAGATTTGAGTGGAAAGCAACTTGGGGAAGGCTAGAGATTAAGATTCATATGGTTGGAATGGAATATCTTGGCCTCAACACATGAGTAGGTAGTTCTCTCTCAGAAATAGGATGCTGGAAGTGTAGGCTTTTTCTGATGGCTCTCTCCACGAATGAAGAGGAGGTGGAGGGGTATATATAGCCTCCACACAAAATCTAACCGTTACACACAATTTACCAAACTCGGTGGGACCGAATCAACAAACTCGGTCGGACCGATTTAGTAAACCTAGTGACCGTTAGGATTTTCGGTGGGACCGACTGGCATCTCGGTAGGACCGATATGGTTAGGGTTAGGGCATAACGTAATCTCGGTGAGACCGATTACACAAACTCGGTGAGACTGATTTTGGTAATTAGCTAACCAGAGAGTTGGTCAGGTAAACTCGGTAGGACCGATTTGCTCTTTCGGTGAGACCGAAAAGTTACAAAAGGGAAACAGAGAGTTTACATTGTAATCTTGGTGGGACCGATCGCTCACTTCGGTTAGACCGAAATGTTACGAAGGTAAACAGAGAGATTACAATCCCATCTCGGTGAGACCGAGATCCCTATCGGTGAAACCGATTTGCATAGGGTTTGTGGCAGTGGCTATGACATCTGAACTCGGTGGCGCCGGATAGAAAGAATCGGTAGGGCCGAGTTTGACTTTGGGTTTAGGCCATATGTGGATGTGAGAAAGTAGTGGAGGGTTTTGGAGCATATCACTAAGCACATGGAGCAAAAGGCTCATTATGCAACACCTCATCCCTCCTTGATAGTATTGTCTTTTCCTATAGACTCAATGTGATCTTGGACCACTAAAATGTAAAATGAAGAGTCTTGAGCTTGAAGCTTGAGCCAATCCTTTGTCCTTAGCATCTTGAAGGAGTTTCCACATCCTTTAGTCCATGCCACTCCATTGTTGAACTTGTGTGAAACATACTAGATAAAAGTGTTAGTCCAACAAGAGATATGTTGACATTAATTACCAAAACCACCTAGGGAGCACTTGTGCTTTCAATATCCCCCTTTTTGGTAATTGATGGCAACATACATCAAATCTTTAGATAAACATATAAAGAATAGCAAGTAAAGCTTCAGAAATACATGTAACAAGCATAGGCTCCCCCTATATGTATGCAATCATGAGAATATGAAATATAGAAACATGTGAGAGCATTAACCATGATAGAGTAGGCAGTGTGTTACATGTATCTTGGCCATATGCATCAGAGCAAAGAATATTAAAGAAAATACCTTCATGCTCATGAGTCCTTCTTGAAACACAGTATGTACATCAGCAAGAATTCCTCATACACATGAGTGTGATGCATATACTCACCTTGTAGTCTTGAGTTGGCTTAGGGTGAAATGAACCTGCACAAACAAGGTTAGATAACACAGGTACATCTACTAGCCAGAGCAAACATAAGAAACCACAAGAATACCAAGACTGGGATGACATGTAGAGAGTGAGTACTGAGTACCACATTGGATTAGACATGTCCCCAAGAGTAAAGATATGCAATGAATTTGAATGATTTGTTTCCCTTGGATGTCTTGCTCCCCCTGAATCTAGCATGGGATATTGGGAGAAGATAGGGAACATAAATTCAGAGCTGAAAGAAATAAATGAACAAAGCTTAAAGCAAATAAGCACATGAACATGTCTTTCCCCCAAAAAGACATGTAGCATCTCTCCTCTTGAACACCAAGCATCTGGGATCCTTGAGAAATACTTCTACTTGAGTATTCTCTCCCCCTGGAGATCTCTTTCTCCCCCTTAATACTCTCTCTGATGTGATCTCTCTAAGTGATAAGCTTTGATGTGGTCTCTCTCTCCCCCTTTGACATCAATTTCCAAGAAGGGTCTTCTGGAATATGTTGTGTATGGGTTTGGTCCTTGAGTCACAACACAAAGCACTGGATAAAATTGTGATGCTTGTAGAGGACAAGATTCATTGAGTGGAGCTGGATTTAAAAGAAACACAGAATAAGTGGCAAACTGTTTTTCCTGTTGTGAAATCGGTGGCACCGAGTGGTATGCTTCGGTTGTACCGAAAGGATTCGGTTGGACCAAAAACAACAAAACGGTGAAACCGAGTTCATCGCAGAGAAAACATTTGTCACCTCAGCTCACTAAACTAGAAAGGTCTCACAAAGATTTGCATGGAATTGGATGCTGAAAATCCAGAGCAAATAGAAAGAAAAGAATGATATCTAGATGAAGTTTTTTTTGAAAGGGGAAACGAATAAGCATGAGACAAATGCAAAGACGCAAATAAGAACACGAGAGAACTTCATCTAGAGATGGTCGGTGACAAAGTCACCTATGTTAGAGTATATTGACTTAGGAGTCAAGTGAGATCACTTAATCATGGGTCATACTCATCGTTTAAGCTCAAAATGGGGTTACCATTTTTTCGTTTAAGCATCTTGATGTATTCACATCTTGTCGAGTTGCTTTAGCTCATGTCTTGGAGTAAAGCTTCTCTAAGATGGAATAACATACCTTGGGTGGTCGTGTTGTCCATGTAGTTGAACTTGTGTGGGTTGCTCAAGGTTGATGTAGCTCATCAAGAGTTGGGAGCACCACTTGGAATTTGAGTCCATCTACCTACATGGGTTAGTTCTTGCCAGGAAGAGCACTTGTGTATCCAAAATGACAATCATGAAGCTCAATCATAGAGTTTGTCAAAAGGATATGTTAGAATGATTCCGTGCTTCCTTGTATTCATCCACCAAAGGGTAGAGACTTGGTGATGAGATTGCTCAAGATGTGAGTAGATTACAATCTAATGGAATTTGATTCCACCATCTACCTACATGGGTTAGATAACATGCAAGATGCAAATATATCCAAGGTATAATATATTCATCATAAAAGAGATATCATGGATTAGTCATAAGCTCATGTCTTGCATGTATCCAATGGAGTTTCTACTCCAAGTTTGAAGCATCAATGATGTTCAATTCTCCTCTCAACCTGCAAAACACTTTCTCATCAAGGGGTTCAGTAAATATATCCGCTAATTGCTTTTAGGTGCGAACATGCTTAAGATTAGTGTCAGCCTTAGCAACATGATCTCGAATGAAATGATGACGAACTTCAATATGCTTAGTTCGAGAGTGTTGTACGGGATTATGACCAATTTTGATAGCACTTTCATTGTCACAAAGAAATGGAACATGTTTCACATGTATCCCATAATCTTTACGAGTTTGGGTCATCCAAAGTAATTGAGCACAACATGATCCAGCGGCAATGTACTCCGCTTCGGCGGTAGATAAGGATACCGAGTTTTGTTTCTTGGAGGACCAAGACACAAGAGATCTACCAAGAAATTGACAAGTACCCGAAGTGGACTTTCTATCAACCTTGTCTCCGGCATAGTCCGAGTTGGAATAGCCAACAAGATCGAAAGAGGCCCTCTTAGGATACCAAATGCCAAAATTTGGTGTATGAATTAAGTATCTCACTATCCTTTTCACGGCCTTAAGATGACATTCTTTAGGAGCAACTTGATATCTTGCACACATGCACACACTTAGCATAATTTCGGGACGTGAAGCACATAGGTATAACAATGATCCAATCATGGAGCGATAAACCTTTTGATCAACCGGTTTACCATCTTTGGTCAAATCAAGATGTCCACTAGTAGGCATGGGTGTAGGCATACCTTTGCATTCTTGCATATTGAACTTCTTGAATAAGTCCTTAGTGTACTTCGTTTGAGAGACAAAAGTACCTTCCTTAGTTTGCTTGATCTGCAACCCAAGAAAGAATTTGAGTTCACTCATCATTGACATCTCAAACTTCTCCGACATTAGCTTTCCAAACTTTTCACTAAAATGCGGGTTAGTTGATCCAAATATGATATCATCAACATAAATTTGGCATACAAATAATTCTCCATTAACCCTTTTAGTAAAAAGTGTGGAATCAATCTTCCCAATTTTAAAGCCTTTTTCAAGAAGAAACTTGGTCAAGCATTTATACCATGCTCTAGGAGCTTGTTTAAGACCATAAAGGGCTTTGTGAAGTTTGTAAACATGATTTGGTTTCTTAGGATTGACAAAGCCGGGAGGTTGTTTAACATAAACTTCCTCATCTATTTCACCATTTAGAAAAGCACTTTTAATGTCCATTTGGTACAAGGTGATATTATGGTGATTAGCATAGGCAAGCAAGATGCGAATGGACTCAAGTCTAGCAACGGGAGCATAAGTCTCACCATAGTCCATACCTTCGACTTGTGTGTAGCCTTGGGCGACGAGACATGCTTTTTTGCGAACTACTTTTCCATATTCATCTTTCTTGTTGCGAAACACCCATTTGGTACCGATGATGTTGTGGTTGTTGTCTGGCTTCTCAACCAATGTCCAAACTTGGTTTCTCTCAAAGTTGTGTAGCTCTTCATGCATATCATTTATCCAATCCGAATCTTACAATGCTTCTTCGACCTTCATAGGTTCAATGCTAGAGATGAAAGAATAGTTTTCATAAAAGTTAGCTAAACGAGTTTTAGAGCGAGTGATTCTCCCGGTTTGAATATCATTGTAGATTTGCTCGACAGGATGGTCTTTAGCAATTCTTGCTCGAACTCGTGAAAGCTTTTGCTTGGGTCTCGGTTGAACATCTTCTTCATCTTGTTCTTCTTCTTCTTGATCATCTTCATTGTTGGCGTCGTCGTTTTATTGTCGTGGTGGAGAAGGAGGTTGTTGACGTTCGTGATGTTCTGCCTCGTTTTCTTCATCTTGGTGTGTTCCACTTGTGGATGCTTCCGTTTCAACTCTTGGTTCACCTTGTCGTGAACTAGAAGCTTCCACTTGGATAGACGAGGTACTCTCCTTCACCTCCGTTGGACGGACCTTGCCAATAGACAAGTCTTGGATTGCTTCCGAAGGGTCTTTGTCTCCTACATCAATTGGCAATTGCTCTACTTGCGAGCCGTTAGATTCATCAAACTTCACATCTACCGTCTCTTCAACCTTTCGGGTGAAATTGTTGTAGACACGGTATGTGTGAGAGTTTGAGCCATAACCTAGTAGGAAACCTTCATGAGACTTAGGAGCAAATTTTGAACGACGATGCTTATCAAGAATGTAGCACTTTGAGCCGAATACTCGAAAGTATCCAACTTGGGGTTTGTTACCGGTGAGGAGCTCGTATGCCGTCTTGCCGAGTAGCTTGTGAAGATACAAGCGATTTGTTGCATGACAAGCTGTCTCAACCGCTTCTGGCCCAAAGCGCGTCGGTGTCTTGTACTCATGAAGCATCGTTCTCGCCATTTCGATGAGCGTCCGGTTCTTCCTCTCAACAACTCCATTTTGTTGAGGTGTGTACGTAGCCGAGAACTCGTGTGAAATCCCTTCTTCGTCAAGAAAGGTGTCCACATTTGCGTTCTTGAACTCCGTTCCGTTGTCGCTGCGAACCTTCTTGATCTTCACTTCAAATTGGTTTTGGGCCTTCCTAGCGAAGTTTTTGAAAATCTTTTGGACCTGCGATTTATCATCGAGAAAGAACACCCGCGTAAATCTTGAAAAATCATCAACTATAACTAGACCAAAAGAATTTCCACCGAGACTTTTGTAGGCGTTAGGACCAAAGATATCCATATGAAGTAGCTCGAGTGGCCTCCTTGTGGTCATGATGTTCTTCACGGGATGCCTTCCTCCGACCTATTTACCTACTTGACAAGCACTGCACAGTCTATCATTATCAAATATGACATCGTTAACTCCAAGGATATGATTTCCTTTAATAAGCTTGTCAAGGTTTCTCATGCCAACGTGACCTAGTCGTCTATGCCATAACCAACCTTTTGAGGATTTAGCAATGAAGCAAGTTTTAGGTTGTGCCTTTTTAGAGAAATCAACAATGTAAAGATCACCTCTACGTATACCGGTAAAGACCATTTTATGATTGTCTCGACGAAACACTTGACAACCTACTTCAGTAAATAGGACATTTAAACCGAAATCAGCAAGTCTAGATACTGAAAGTAAGTTGTAGCCAAGAGATTCAACGAGCATGACATTTTGAATGGAGCTATCATGTGAGATGGCCACCTTACCAAGGCCAACCACCTTACCCTTTGAGTTGTCACCGCAAGTGACATACTTTTGAGGACTATCATTTTCAGCAAGCTCACGAAACATATCTTTATCTCCGGTCATGTGATCGGTACATCCACTGTCAAGAACCCATTCCTTTCCTCCTGACACATATCCCCGAAGATTTGCCATAAGACCAAAATGTCTCATTGCATCATCAAGATCAAAATCACTATCATCATCCTCATCATAGTATCCATGTTCAACATTGTCATGTGGTGGATCAAGTCCTAGAGAGGGTAATTCATTAGAGTGAGTTTGACAATGATCTTGCTTATGAATTCTTATAGCTTCGGAAATAATATCACCAATAATTACAACATCTCCTTTGGCACGCATAAGGTCGGTGAGTTCAAATAGACGATCACCAAACATAGGATCACTAGTATTCATCTTACTCAAGGCAATAGACTTATAGAGAATCTCATCTAGACTTTTCAAGGAATAATTTGGAAAGTGTTCCTCAAGGAATTTCCATATAGTGTAGGCACACTCAAAGGTAGGCAAGATTCTAATAAAGTTTCTAGGCAAGCCTCTAGTGATAAGATTAACAGTTCTAAGATTTCTAGTCATGTCAATAGATTCATCAAGGGTAGGATGCATAGGATCAACATGAGGTGCAGAAGGGCTAGCAATGTACTTGTTCAATTGATATTGATTGAAACTTACAAGCATCTCATTTTTCCACTCATGAAAATACTCTCCATCAAGAATAGACACTCTATGTCTAAGACTCCCCGAAGTAGACTCATCCATCTTCCTCCAATGGTGATTAAACCAAGGCAATGGAGACCAATGCTCTGATACCACTTATAGGATCTTGAGAAGAGGTGTCTAGAGGGGGGGGGGGGGATTAGACACTAAGTACCAAAGTTGCAGTTTTTAATTTCTTTTAGGTTTAAAAGGAGTTTAGGCACAAGTTTAACATTCTCTATCCATAACAAGCAGGCATGCAAAGAGTATATAGGCAGTGGAAAATAAAGCATGCAACATGCAAGAATGTAAAGGGAAGGGTTTGGAGGATTCAAACGCAATTGGAGACATGGATGTTTTTGTAATGGTTCCGATAGGTGGTGCTATCGTACATCCACGTTGGTGGAGACTTCAACCCACGTAGGGTAACGGTTGCGCAAGTCCACGGAGGGCTCCACCCACGAAGGGTCCACGAAGAAGCAACCTTGTCTATCCCACCATGGCCGTCGCCCACGAAGGACTTGCCTCACTAGCGGTAGATCTTCACGAAGTAGGCGATCTCCTTGCCCTTACAAACTCCTTGGTTCAACTCCACAATCTTGTCGGAGGCTCCCAAGTGACACCTAGCCAATCTAGGAGACACCACTCTCCAAGAAGTAACAAATGGTGTGTTGATGATGAACTCCTTGCTCTTGTGCTTCAAATGATAGACTCCCCAACAATCAACTCTCTCTCATAGGATTTGGATCTGGTGGAAAGAAGATTTGAGTGGAAAGCAATTTGGGGAAGGCTAGAGATCAAGATTCATATGGTTGGAATGGAATATCTTGGCCTCAACACATGAGTAGGTAGTTCTCTCTCAGAAATAGGATGCTGGAAGTGTAGGCTTGTTCTGATGGCTCTCTCCACAAATGAAGAGGAGGTGGAGGGGTATATATAGCCTTCACACAAACTCTAACCGTTACACACAATTTACCAAACTCGGTGGGACCGAATCAACAAAGTCGGTCGGACCGATTTAGTAAACCTAGTGACCGTTAGGATTTTCGGTGGGACTGACATGCATCTCGGTAGGACCGATATGGTTAGGGTTAAGGCATAACGTAATCTCGGTGAGACCAATTACACAAACTCGGTGAGACCGATTTTGGTAATTAGCTAACCAGAGAGTTGGTCAGGTAAACTCGGTGGGACCGATTTGCTCTTTCGGTGAGACCGAAAAGTCACTACTAGGAAAAGGGCTATATATGGGATGGACACTAATGGCGCACTGTACATGTGGTGCGCCATTACTAAATACTAATGGCGCACCATGTGTTGGTGCGCCATTAGTGTGCAAATACTAATGGCGCACCACATCCCACGGTGCGCCATTAGTAAAAAAATTTTTTATAATTTTTTCAAAACTACTAATGGCGCACCGTGGGAGTGGTGCGCCATTACTAATTTCAACTACTAATGGCGCACCACTTCCACGGTGCGCCATTAGTATTTTGGCCCAAAAATTCCCCTGAATGCACCCCCCCCCCCCTTGGATTGCCTTTTCAGTTTAAAAAAAAATAAAAGAAAATGATGAAAATGTCAAAAAAAAAATAAAAGAAAATAAGTTTCCCATGTGATGTGTGGTCTAGTTGTTGGGAAAATTTGCAAATGTGAATTTCGACTTTATTTGCAAAATCTCTCTGGAATTTGTAAATATGGGCATAACTTTTGCATACTAAC
>LR880967.1:978559350-978578727 GCA_904067115.1 Aegilops sharonensis | reverse complement strand
TGTGGTCTAGTTGTTGGGAAAATTTGCAAATGTGAATTTCGACTTTATTTGCAAAATCTCTCTGGAATTTGTAAATATGGGCATAACTTTTGCATACTAACTCGAATAAAAAAGTTTTTTATATGAAAAATCATCTACTCGAAAAGTTGCATCTGAATGCAAAAGTCTGGGCAAGAACCCCGTTATACATTTTCAAAATCCTCAAAAACCAAACAGAAAAAGTTACGGGCCTTTTAAGATCTGGAGAGGCAAAAAAATTCAAAAAAAAATTCAAACTTACTAATGGCGCACCTGCCCATGGTGCGCCATTAGTATCTTCCCGCCTTCAAAATTCAAATAAATCAAATAAATCAAAAAAGTTACTAATGGCGCACCTGCCCGTGGTGCGCCATTAGTATTTTCCCGCCTTCAAAATTCAAAAAAAATAAAAAAATAAAAATAAGTTACTAATGGCGCACCTGCCCGCGGTGCGCCATTAGTATGCCGTATATATGGTTGGGCGTGTCCTCTCCTCCTTACCTCTTCATTCTTCTCCTCCACTCCACCTCTCCTCCACTCCTCCACTCCATCTTCCCTTCTCTCCTCCACCATACTACCCTTCTCCTCTCTGGTGACCTCCTCCTCCTCCTCTCCGGGGACCTCCTCCTCCCTCCTCTCCTCTCCTCCCCTCCCCTGCCCTCACGGTTTCTCCTCCCTCCTCTCCGGTGAGCTCCTCCTCCCTCATCTCCGGTGAGCTCCTCCTCCCTCCTCTCATGTGAGCTCCTCCTCCCTCATCTCCGGTGAGCTCCTCCTCCCTCCTCTCCTCCCATCCCCTCATGGTTTCTCCTTCCTCCTCTCCGATGCTCCGGTGAACTCCTCTCCGGCGACCTCGTCCTCCTCTCCGGTGATGCTGCGGTCACCTCCTCCTCCTCCTCTCCGGCGAACTCGTCTCCGGCAAAAGAACACGACAAAAGAACGTACAAGATCCAAAAACGGGAACAAAATTTGAAATAATATCGTGCAAAAAAACGAGCAAAAAAAAACGAGCAAAAAATGGGCCAAAAAATCGCGATCCAGATCCAAATTCAAAATTCAAAAATAGCAATGGCGCACGGTGGGGGTTAGACGGTGCGCCACTACTATTTTCCCGCCTTCAAAATTCAAAAATACTAATGGCGCACCGTGGCCTATACTAATGGCGCACTACATGGTGCGCCATTAGAACACCAGATAGTAATGGCGCACCAGTGGTGCGCCATTAGAATTTAATTCTAATGGCGTGATGCTAGTGGTGCACCAGTAGTGCGCCATTAGAAGGCAAAACTGGTGCGCCACTAGCATGCCTTTTCCTAGTAGTGAGTTACAAAAGGGAAACAGAGAGTTTACATTGTAATCTCGGTGGGACCGATCGCTCACTTCGGTTAGACCGAAACGTTACGAAGGGAAACAGAGAGATTACAATCCCATCTCGGTGAGACCGAGATCCCTATCGGTGAAACCGATTTGCCTAGGGTTTGTGGCAGTGGCTATGACATCTGAACTCGGTGGCGTCGGATAGAAAGAATCGGTAGGGCCGAGTTTGACTTTGGGTTTAGGTCATATGTGGATGTGAGAAAGTAGTGGAGGGTTTTGGAGCATATCACTAAGCACATGGAGCAAAAGGCTCATTAAGCAACACCTCATCCCTCCTTGATAGTATTGGCTTTTCCTATAGACTCCATGTGATCTTGGACCACTAAAATGTAAAATGAAGAGTCTTGAGCTTGAAGCTTGAGCCAATCCTTTGTCCTTAGCATCTTGAAGGAGTTTCCACGTCCTTTAGTCCATGCCACTCCATTGTTGAACTTGTATGAAACATACTAGATAAAAGTGTTAGTCCAACAAGAGATATGTTGACATTAATTACCAAAACCACCTAGGGAGCACTTGTGCTTTCACTTTTAGAAAATAAGGTTAAACGATAGAAGACTTCCTGCATTGGGATCGTATTCGAGGAAAATATCTTGTGGGAATTCTCTGTGCTCCAATGCTGATGTAAGTACCTGTTGTATATCACTATATTTTTACATCAACATGTATTTTGTTAATCGGCGTGAACTAACCTTTTTCTGATCTAAAATTAGTTGTAGCAAAATGTTAAAGGTGCGAATGTTGATTTTTGTAAGGAAAATTGCCTGGCAGTTTTGCATACTGAGCTGCATGAATGTACTATCTCATATCACACATATTACTGAATTGTAGTGCTTCTCTGGTTGCCCATTCATTCGTTGTGTCAATGTTGCTTTCGTACTACCTTACCTGGCTGATGATAGCTGTGCCATATTGTGTTAATTTGGTGTAGGCTAGTTTCCCAAACATTCGTTGTGTCAATGTTACTTTCCTATTATCTGACTTGGCCAATGATAGCAATGCTAGTGTGTTAATTTTGTGCAGGCTACTGAAGATAAGAAGACAAACTCTGAAAACAGCAAGGAGACCCCATTGTTTCTTTCCAGTAAATCTAGGCCAGGTAATATGGCAATAACTCATGATTAATCTGTTTGGTTCCCGTCCTAATTTATGTTATGATGCAGTGGTCGAGACACTCTCCACTATCAATTATACAAGCCTGCCAAAATCGCCATCTGAATCTGTTCAGTATCCTCTGTCTCGAATGCAACGGAATAAAAGTATGTTTGTGAACCAATTAATGGCTGAAGCAATGATGGAAATGGTGGATGAATCAGAGGTGCAGAGTTGTGCGACACAACAACTGATCAATGTTTTCAGAGATAGTGTATCAAAGCAGCAAGAACTTGCCCACATGCTTATGGGCGTCATCTGTGCTGATGTTGCAGATTATGACTTTATAGATGGTTAGGATCTGCTCATTTATTTGCACTGGCATCAATCTTTGATTGCCCAGTGGATATAATTTCCTGTAATATATGCTGGATGTGCAACGTTATTCCCTGTATGCCGTACCTTTGCTTGATCGGTTTTGGTCCTGTTCATAATTGCTTGTCGTAATGGGCTCAAATTATCTAATTTGGCCTAAAGACATGTACGAACTTTAGTGAGCCCATTAAGTTAATGGGTCGTTACTAGGCTGAAAGTTAATGGTCGGCCCTCTTACCTCCCGGGTCGTTAACAGGCCGACATCGAAGCGGGCAACAGGTGGCCCCAATTTATTTCACGCGCCGTTAACAGGCTGTTACTAAGTTTGGGCTACATATGGCCCAACTATACTGTAGGCCTTTAGCAGGCCGAAAGAGACAGCGGGCTTGTACTGGACCATGAAGAGCATGGGCCGCTAAGAGGCCGAAAGTCAGGTCGTATTGTAAATGGCCCAACTGTGTTGTGGGCCTTTAGCAGGCCGAAAGAGAAACCAGGCTGGTACTGGATCATGAAGGGCATGGGCTGTTAAAAGGCCAAAACTAAGGTCCGACTACAAATGGCCCAACTCATTTATGGTCCGTTAACAGGCCGAAAGGCACACAGGGCCGGGAATTGGCCCAACACTTAAATAGGTTGCTAAAAGGCCAAAACTCAGGTCCGACTACAAATGGCCCAACAGATTTATGGGCCGTCAACAGGCTGAAAGTGACACCGGGCCAGAAATTGGCCCAACACTGAAATGGGCCACTAAAAGGCTGAAACTCAGGTCCGACTACAAATGGCCCATCAGATTTATGGGCCGTCAATAGGCTGAAAGACACACCGGGCCGGAAATTAGCCCAACATTTAAATGGGTCGCTAAAAGGCCGAAAGATGTACATCCCGAAAATTGGCCCATCCATTAAATGGGCCGTTAACAGGCCGAAATCTCATCGTGCCGATATTGAGCCCAAATAAATAGCGGGCTATTAACGGGCTCGAACTGACGATGGGCTGCAATGGTGTCAAATCTTTAACGGGCCATTGACGGGCCGAATTGGCACATCTCGTATGGGCCGTCGGTTTAAATGGACCTGACACAAGTAGGCCTTATATGGGCCGGCCTGCTAATTTTTACTGGGCTGACCTTTTTCACCGGAATGGGCCACTGTTGGGCCGTGCCACGTGTCAACCTATCATAGGCGCCTCCTGTCCAATGAGTGGATGACATCTGTCCCAACGATGAGGCAACACGTGTTTCCTACAGCCAATGATGATTTTACATGTGGAAAATCCCCATTGGTCCGGGCTGTTAACGGGTTATCGGATCCAAAACCGGACCCGATAGCTTAACGGTGTTCCATTATGGTGCATGCCACGTGTCGGTCACCCTTGACGAAAGCACTTCTGTGACGCGCGATTTATTGTCATGGAAGTGGACACTTCCGTGATGATAATTTTGGTAATGTCATGGAACACTTCTACGACAGCACAGGTATGACTATCTTGATTCTGTCATAAAATCGTCATGGATGTACATGCATGACAAAAAACGCGAGCTACTGTGACAAACACGTATCATCACGGAAGTGTGTTTTTTTTTGTAGTGGAAGCGGAAAGAAACACAAAATATTTCCAAAGCAAAGAAGTCTGGAGGGCGAGGAATCGAGAGCTTACGGATAGCGTCAGTGTAATCCACTCCAACCATGCCACCATGGGGGAACTGGCTAACCTTTATTTTCATGATATTTTTACAGCTGATCCTATGCTTAATGCTGCGCCTATTCTGGACTTAATTAATCAGGTGGTGACCGAAGAGGATAATACCAAGTTGTGTGCGCCTTTTACAGATAAAGAGATTTCAGATGCTTTGTTTCAAATTGGACCACTAAAAGCTCCGGGTCCGGATGGTTTCCCTGCTAGATTCTTTTAGTGTATTTGGAGCACTCTCAAGGAGGGTGTGGTGGCAGCGATGAGGGACTTTTTCAGTACGGGTATCATGCCGGAGGGAGTAAATTCCACCTCTACAGTACTTATTCCCAAAGTCCCCAATCCGATAAAAATCACGGACTACAGACCCATTAGCCTGTGTAATGTTATCTATAAGGTGATATCCAAGTGTCTAGTGAATAGGATGAGGCCTTTGCTGGATGATCTCATCTCTCCTGAACAAAGTGCTTTCATTCCAGGAAGGATGATCATGGACAATGCACTAGTTGCTTTTGAATGTATCCACCACATCAAGCAGGAAAAGGATCCTACAAGAAGTTTATGTGTGTACAAATTGGACCTATCAAAAGCATATGATCGAGTTGATTGGGTCTTCTTGAGGCAAATGATGCAAAAGCTGGGTTTCTCTCAGCGATGGGTTGACTGGATAATGTCGTGTGTCACGTCGGTGAGATACTCTATCAAACTTAATGGAACCCTCTTGGATTCGTTTGCGCCGACGCGTGGGCTTCGGCAAGGAGATCCACTCTCCCCATTTCTGTTCTTGCTTGTGGCAGATGGTCTATCAGCTTTATTAAAGAGCAAAGTGGCTACAGGTGACATCACGCCGGTGAAGGTTTCTAGAAGAGGACCGGGTGTTTCGCACTTATTGTTTGCTGACGATACGTTGTTGTTCTTTGAGGCTACAAGAGAACAAGCAGAAGAGGTTAAAGCAGTGCTGGATATGTATGGTAGGGCAACGGGCCAGAGCCTAAACACTAACAAGTGCTCCATTCTTTTTGGTGAGGCTTGTCCCGTAGCGGTTCAGGAGGAAGTAAGGTCAGTACTACAGATCACAAACCTTCACTTTTAGGAAAAGTATTTGGGCCTGCCGACACCGGAGGGGCGGATGTCTAAAGGACGATTTCAGAATTTACAGACTCGGCTCATTAAATGATTGATAAAGTGGGGAGATGGTCTTTTGGCACAACCGGGGAGAGAAGTGCTGATAAAGTCGGTTGCGCAAGCTCTCCCAACCTACATTATGGGCGTCTTCAAGTTACCGTTTTCGGTTTGTGATGATCTCACGCGTATGGTGCGGAATTTTTATTGGGGTCGGCAAAGGGCAAGAGGAAGGTACACTGGAAGAATTGGGACTATTGAAGGAAATATGCCCTAGAGGCAATAATAAAGTTATTATTTATTTCCTCATATCATGATAAATGATTATTATTCATGCTAGAATTGTATTAACCAGAAACATGATACATGTGTGAATACATAGACAAACTTAATGTCACTAGTATGCCTCTACTAGACTAGCTCATTAATCAAAGATGGTTATGTTTCCTAACCATAGACATGTGTTGTCATTTGATTAATGGGATCACATCATTAGGAGAATGATGTGATTGACTTGACCCATTCTGTTAGATTAGCACTTGATCGTTTAGTATGTTGCTATTGCTCAACTCCCGTTTACCGGAGGAACACTTTGTGTGCTACCAAACGTCACAATAAAGGAGCTCTACAGGTGTCTCCAAAGGTACATGTTGAGTTGGCGTATTTCGAGATTAGGTTTTGTCACTCCGATTGTTGGAGAGGTATCTCTAGGCCCTCTCGGTAATGCACATCACTATAAGCCTTGCAAGCAATGTAGCTAATGAGTTAGTTACGGAATGATGCATCACGTAGCGAGTAAAGAGACTTGCCGGTAACGAGATTGAACTAGGTATTGAGATACCGACGATCGAATTTCGGGCAAGTAACATACCGATGACAAAGGGAACAACGTATGTTATTATGCGGTTTGACTGATAAAGATCTTCGTAGAATATGTAGGAACCAATATGAGCATCCAGGTTCCACTATTGGTTATTGAACGGAAACAGTTCTAGGTCATGTCTACATAGTTCTCGAACCCGTAGGGTCCGCACGCTTAAGGTTTCGATGATAGTTATATTATGAGTTTATGAGCTTTTATGTACCGAAGTTTGTTCAGAGTCCCGGATGTGATCACGGACATGACGAGGAGTCTCGAAATGGCCGAGACATAAAGATTGATATATTGGAAGCCTATATTTGGATATCGGAGGTGTTCCGGGTGAAGTCGGGATTTTACCGGAGTACCGGGAAGTTACCGGAACCCCCCGGGGGCTTAATGGGCCTACATGGGCCCTAGTGGAGAGGAAGAGATGAGGCAAGGGCTAGGCCGCGCGCCCCTCCCCCTAGTCCGAATAGGACAATGATAGGGGGGCGGCGCCCCCCCCCTTCCTTCCTCTCTCCCTCCTCCTTCCCCCCTTCTCCTATTCCAACTAGGAAAAAGGGAGTCCTACTACCGGTGGGAGTAGGACTCCCCTTGGCGCGCCCCTCCTTGGCTGGCCGCCCCCTCCACCTTGGCTCCTTTATATACAGGGGTAGTGGGGCACCTCTAGACACAAAAATTGATCCTTGAGATCTCTTAGCCGTGTGCGGTGCCCCCCTCCACCATAGTCCTCGATAATATTATAGCGGTGCTTAGGCGAAGCCCTGAGACGGTAGAACATCAAGATCGTCACCACGTCGTCGTGCTGACGAAACTCTTCCCCGACATTCTGCTGGATCGGAGTCCGGGGATCGTCATCGAGCTGGACGTGTGCTAGAACTCGGAGGTGCCGTAGTTTCGGTGCTTGATCGGTCGGGCCGTGAAGACGTACGACTACATCAACCGAGTTGTTCTAACGCTTCCGCTTTCGGTTTAGGAGGGTACGTGGACAACACTCTCCCCTCTCGTTGCTATGCATCACCATGATCTTGCGTGTGCGTAGGAGTTTTTTTGAAATTACTATGTTCCCCAACAGTGGCATCCGAGCCTGGTTTTATGCGTAGATGTTATATGCACGAGTAGAACACAAGTGAGTTGTGGGCGATACAAGTCATACTGCTTACCAGCATGTCATACTTTGGTTCGGCGGTATAGTTGGATGAAGCGGCCCGGACCGACATTACGCGTACGCTTACGCGAGACCAGTTGTCCCGACCTGCTTTGCACAGAGGTGGCTAGCAGGTGTCAGTTTCTCCAACTTTAGTTGAACCGAGTGTGGTTACGCCCGGTCCTTGCGAAGGTTAAAACAACACTAACTTGATGAACTATCGTTGTGGTTTTGATGCGTAGGTAAGAACGGTTCTTGCTCAGCCCGTAGCAGCCACGTAAAATTTGCAACAACAAAGTAGAGGACGTCTGACTTGTTTTTGCAGGGCATGTTGTGATGTGATATGGTCAAGACGTGATGCTATATTTTATTGTATGAGATGATCATGTTTTGTAACCGAAGTTATCGGCAACTGGCAGGAGCCATATGGTTGTCGCTATATTGTATGAAATGCAAACGCCCTGTAATTGCTTTACTTTATCACTAAGCGGTAGCGATAGTCGTAGAAGCAATAGATGGCGTAAATGACAATGATGCTACGATGGAGATCAAGGTGTCGCGCCGGTGACGATGGTGATCACGACGGTGCCTCGGAGATGGAGATCACAAGCACAAGATGAGGATGGCCATATCATATCACTTATATTGATTGCATGTGATGTTTATCCTTTATGCATCTTATCTTGCTTTGATTGACAATAGCATTTTAAGATGATCTCTCACTAATTATCAAGAAGTTTTCTCCCTGAGTATGCACCGTTGCGAAAGTTCTTCGTGCTGAGACACCATGTGATGATCGGGTGTGATAGGCTCTACGTTCAAATACAATGGGTGCAAAACAGTTGCACATGCGGAATACTCAGGTTAAACTTGACGAGCCTAGCATATACAGATATGGCCTCGGAACAGGAGACAGAAAGGTCGAACGTGAATCATATAGTATATATGATCAACATAGTGATGTTCACCATTGAAACTACTCCATCTCACGTGATGATCGGACATGGTTTAGTTGATTTGGATCACGTGATCACTTAGATGACTAGAGAGATGTCTATCTAAGTGGGAGTTCTTAAGTAATATGATTAATTGAACTTAAATTTATCATGAACTTAGTACCTGATAGTATTTTTCTTGACTATGTTTGTTGTAGATATATGGCTCGTGCTGTTGTTCCATTGAATTTTAATGCGTTCCTTGAGAAAGCTAAGTTGAAAGATGATGGTAGAAACTACACAGACTGGGTCCGTAACTTTAGGATTATCCTCATTTCTGCACAGAAGAATTACGTCCTGGAAGCACCGTTGGGTGCCAGGCCTGCTGCAGATGCAACTGACGACGTTAAGAACGTCTGGCAGAGCAAAGCTGATGA
Organism: Aegilops sharonensis; assembly: GCA_904067115.1. Taxonomy (NCBI): domain Eukaryota; kingdom Viridiplantae; phylum Streptophyta; class Magnoliopsida; order Poales; family Poaceae; genus Aegilops; species Aegilops sharonensis. The sequence continues at coordinate 978,569,679 of LR880967.1, read as the reverse complement.
CTACTCGATAGTTCAGTGTGCCATGCTTTACGGCTTAGAACCGGGTCTTCAACGACGTTTTGAATGTCATGGAGCATATGAGATGTTCTAGGAGTTGAAGTTAATATTTCAAGCAAATGCCCGGATTGAGAGATATGAAGTCTCCAATAAGTTCTATAGATGTAAGATGGAGGAGAATAGTTCTGTTAGTGAACATATACTCAAAAAGTCTGGGTATAATAATCACTTGATTCAACTGGGAGTTAATCTTCCTGATGATAGTGTCATTGACAAAATTCTTCAATCACTGCCACCAAGCTACAAGAAATTCGTGATGAACTATAATATGCAAGGGATGGACAAGACTATTCCCGAGCTCTTTGCAATGCTAAAGGCTGCGGAGGTAGAAATCAAGAAGGAGCATCAAGTGTTGATGGTCAACAAGACCACTAGTTTCAAGAAAAAGGGCAAAGGGAAGAGGAAGGGGAACTTCAAGAAGAACAGCAAGCAAGTTGCTGCTCAGGAGAAGAAACCCAAGCCTGGACCTAAGCCTGAAACTGAGTGCTTCTACTGCAAGCGGACTGGTCACTGGAAGCGGAACTGCCCCAAGTATTTGGCGGATAAGAAGGATGGCAAGGTGAACAAAGGTATAAGTGATATACATGTTATTGATGTGTACCTTACTAATGCTCGCAGTAGCACCTGCGTATTTGATACTGGTTTAGTTTCTAATATTTGCAACTCGAAACAGGGACTACAGATTGAGCGAAGATTGGCTAAGGACGAGGTGACGATGCGCGTGGGAAATGGTTCCAAAGTCGATGTGATCGCGGTTGGCACGCTACCTCTACATCTACCTTCGGGATTAGTATTAGACCTAAATAATTGTTATTTGGTGCCAGCGTTGAGCATTAACATTATATCTGGATCTTGTTTGATGTGAGATGGTTATTCATTTAAATTAGAGTATAATGGTTGTTCTATTTATATGAGTAATAACTTTTATGGTCATGCACCCTTGAAGAGTGGTCTATTCTTATTAAATCTCAATATTAGTGATACACATATTCATAGTGTTGAAGCCAAAAGATGCAGAGTTGATAATGATAGTGCAACTGATTTGTGGCACTGCCGTTTGGGTCATATCGGTGTAAAGCGCATGAAGAAACTCCATACTGATGGGCTTTTGGAACCACTTGATTATGAATCACTTGGTACTTGCGAACCGTGCCTTATGGGCAAGATGACCAAAACACCGTTCTCCGGTACTATGGAGAGAGCAACAGATTTGTTAGAAATCATACATACAGATGTATGTGGTCCGATGAATGTTGAGGCTCGTGGCGGATATCGTTATTTTCTCACCTTCACAGATGATTTAAGCAGATATGGGTATATCTACTTGATGAAACATAATTCTGGAACTTTCGAAAAGTTCAAAGAATTTCAAAGTGAAGTTGAAAATCATCGTAACAAGAAAATAAAGTTTCCACGATCTGATCGTGGAGGAGAATATTTGAGTTACGAGTTTGGTCTACATTTGAACCAATGCGGAATAGTTTCGCAACTCACGCCACCCGGAACACCACAGCGTAATGGTGTGTCCGAACGTCGTAATCGTACTTTACTAGATATGGTGCAATCTATGATGTCTCTTAATGATTTACCGCTATCATTTTGGGGTTATGCTTTAGAGACGGCCGCATTCACATTAAATAGGGCACCATCAAAATCCGTTGAGACGACGCCTTATGAACTGTGGTTTGGCAAGAAACCAAAGTTGTCGTTTCTTAAAGTTTGGGGCTGCGATGCTTATGTGAAGAAACTTCAATCAGATAAACTCGAACCCAAATCGGAGAAATGTGTCTTCATAGGATACCCAAAAGAGACTATTGGGTACACCTTCTATCACAGATCTGAGAGCAACATTTTTTTTGCTAAATTCGTATCCTTTCTAGAGAAGGGGTTTCTCTCGAAAGAAGTGAGTGGGAGGAAAGTAGAACTTGATGAGGTAACAGTACCTACTCCCTTACTGGAAAGTAGTTCATCACAAGAACCGGTTCCTGTGACAACTACACCTGTCAGTGAGGAAGCTAATGATATTGATCATGAAACTTCAGATCAAGTTACTACCGAACCTCGTAGGTCTACCAGAGTAAGATCCGCACCAGAGTGGTACGGTAATCCTATTCTGGAAGTCATGTTACTTGACCATGGCGAACCTATGAACTATGAGGAAGCGATGATGAGCCCAGATTCCGCAAAATGGCTTGACGCCATGAAATCTGAGATGGGATCCATGTATGAGAACAAAGTATGGACTTTGGTTGACTTGCTCGATGATCGGCAAGCCATCGATAATAAATGGATCTTCAAGAAGAAGACTGACGCTGATGGTAATGTAACTGTCTACAAAGCTCGACTTGTTGCGAAAGGTTTTCGAAAAGTTCAAGTGGTTGACTATGATGAGACTTTCTCACCCGTAGCGATGCTTAAGTCTGTCCGAATCATGTTAGCAATTGCCGCATTTTATGATTATGAAATATGGCAAATGGATGTCAAAACTGCATTCCTGAATGGATTTCTGGAAGAAGAGTTGTATATGATGCAACCGAATGGTTTTGTCGATCCAAAAGGTGCTAACAAAGTGTGCAAGCTCCAGCGATCCATTTATGGACTGGTGCAAGCCTCTCGGAGTTGGAATAAACGCTTTGATAGTGTGATCAAAGCATATGGTTTTATACAGACTTTTGGAGAAGCCTGTATTTACAAGAAAGTGAGTGGGAGCTCTGTAGAATTTCTGATATTATATGTAGATGACATATTATTAATTGGAAATGACATATAATTTCTGGATAGCATAAAGGAATACTTGAATAAAAGTCTTTCAATGAAAGACCTCGGTGAAGCTGCTTACATATTTGGCATCAAGATCTATAGAGATAGATCAAGACGCTTAATTGGACTTTCACAAAGCACATACGTTGATAAAGTTTTGAAAAGGTTCAAAATGGATCAGGCAAAGAAAGGGTTCTTGCCTGTATTACAAGGTGTGAAGTTGAGTCAGACTCAATGCCCGACCACCGCAGAAGATAGAGAGAAAATTAAAGATGTTCCCTATGCTTCAGCCATAGGCTCTATCATGTATGCAATGCTGTGTACCAGAACTGATGTATGCTTAGCAATAAGTTTAGCAGGGAGGTACCAAAGTAATCCAGGAGTGGATCACTGGACAACGGTCAAGAATATCCTGAAATACCTGAAAAGGACTAAGGATATGTTTCTAATTTATGGAGGTGACAAAGAGCTAGTCGTAAATGGTTACGTCGATGCAAGCTTTGACACTAATCCGGACGATTCTAAATCGCAAACCGGATACGTGTTTATATTGAACGGTGGAGCTGTCAGTTGGTGCAGTTCTAAACAAAGCATCGTGGTGGGAACTACATGCGAAGCGGGGTACATAACTGCTTCGGAAGCAACAAATGAAGGAGTCTGGATGAAGGAGTTCATTTCCGATCTAGGTGTCATACCTAGTGCATCAGGACCAATGAAGATCTTCTGTGATAATACTGGTGCAATTGCCTTGGCAAAGGAATCCAGATTTCACAAGAGGACCAAGCACATCAAGAGACGCTTAAATTCCATCCGGGACCAAGTCCAGGTGGGAGACATAGAGATTTGCAAGATACATACGGATCTGAATGTTGCAGACCCGTTGACTAAGCCTCTTCCACGAGCAAAACATGATCAGCACCAAGACTCAATGGGTGTTAGAATCATTACTGTGTAATCTAGATTATTTACTCTAGTGCAAGTGGGAGACTGAAGGAAATATGCCCTAGAGGCAATAATAAAGTTATTATTTATTTCTTCATATCTTGATAAATGTTTATTATTCATGCTAGAATTGTATTAACCGGAAACATGATACATGTGTGAATACATAGACAAACTTAATGTCACTAGTATGCCTCTACTTGACTAGCTCATTAATCAAAGATGGTTATGTTTCCTTACCATAGACATGTGTTGTCATTTGATTAACGGGATCACATCATTAGGAGAATGATGTGATTGACTTGACCCATTCCGTTAGCTTAGCACTTGATCGTTTAGTATGTTGCTATTGCTTTCTTCATGACTTATACGAATTCCTATAACTATGAGATTATGCAACTCCCGTTTACCGGAGGAACACTTTGTGTGCTACCAAACGTCACAACGTAACTGGGTGATTATAAAGGAGCTCTACAGGTGTCTCCAAAGGTACATGTTAAGTTGGCGTATTTTGAGATTAGGTTTTGTCACTCCGATTGTCGGAGAGGTATCTCTGGGCCCTGTCGGTAATGCACATCACTGTAAGCCTTGCAAGCAATGTAGCTAATGAGTTAGTTACAGAATGATTCATTACGTAATGAGTAAAGAGACTTGCCGGTGATGAGATTGAACTAGGTATTGAGATACCGACGATCGAATCTCGGGCAAGTAACATACCGATGACAAAGGGAACAACGTATGTTGTTATGCGGTTTGACCGATAAAGATCTTCGTAGAATATGTAGGAACCAATATGAGCATCCAGGTTCCGCTATTGGTTATTGACCGGAAACAGTTCTAGGTCATGTCTACATAGTTCTCGAACCCGTAGGGTCCGCACGCTTAAGGTTTCGATGATACTTATATTATGAGTTTATGAGTTTTTATGTACCGAAGTTTGTTCGGAGTTCCGGATGTGATCACGGACATCACGAGGAGTCTCGAAATAGCCGAGACATAAGGATTGATATATTGGAAGCCTATATTTGGATATCGGAAGTGTTCCGGGTGAAATCGGGATTTTACCGGAGTACCGGGAGGTTACCGGAACCCCCCTCGGGCTTAATGGGCCTACATGGGCCCTAGTGGAGAGGAAGAGAGGAGGCAAGGGCTGGGCCGCGCGCTCCTCCCCTAGTCCGAATAGGACAAGGAGAGGAGGGCTGCGCCCCCCCTTTCCTTCCTCTCTCCCTCCTCCTTCCCCCCTTCTCCTATTCCAACTAGGAAAGAAGGGAGTCCTACTCCCGGTGGGAGTAGGACTCCTGAGGGAGTCCTGGATTAGGGGGTGTCCGGATAGCCGAACTATCACCGTTGGCCGGACTCCTGGACTATGAAGATACAAGATTGAAGACTCTGTCCCGTGTCCGGATGGGACTTTCCTTGGCGTGGAAGGCAAGCTTGGCGATACGGATATGTAGATCTCCTACCATTGTAACCGACTCTTTGTAACCCTAACCCTATCCGGTGTCTATATAAACCGGAGGGTTTTAGTCCGTAGGACGAACAACAATCATACCATAGGCTAGCTTCTAGGGTTTAGCCTCTCTGATCTCGTGGTAGATCCACTCTTGTACTACCCATATCATCAATATTAATCAAGCAGGAGTAGGGTATTACCTCCATCGAGAGGGCCCGAACCTGGGTAAAAACATCGTGTCCCTTGTCTCCTGTTACCATCCGCCTAGACGCACAGTTCGGGACCCCCTACCCGAGATCACCCGGTTTTGACACCGACATTGGTGCTTTCACTGAGAGTTCCTCTGTGTCGTCATCCTTAGGCCCGATGGCTCATTCGATCATCAACAACGACGCGGTCCAGGGTGAGACTTTTCTCCCCGCACAGATCTTCGTGTTCGGCGGCTTTGCACTGCGGGCCAATTCGCTTGGCCATCTGGAGCAGATCGAAAGCTACGCCCCTGGCCATCAGGTCAGATTTGGAAGTTTGAACTACACGACTGACATCCGCGGAGACTTGATCTTCGACGGATTTGAGCCACAGCCAAGCGCGCCGCACTGTCTCGATGGGCACGATCTAGCTCTGCCGCCGAACAGTGCCCTGGAGGCCGCACCAGCGTCCGCTCCGACCCTTAGCTTGGAGCCGACTCCACCGATCGAGGACGAGTGGTTGGACACCGCCTCGGGGGCTACGATCTCTACGGCGATTGAGCCGAACTCCATCCCTGTCCTTTGCGAAGACCGTGACTCCAAGGTGCCGGACTCCTCTCCGGACTCCGAACCCTCCGCGCCCCTGCCAATCGAATCCGATTGGGCGCCGGTTATGGAGTTCACCGCCGCGGACATCTTTCAGCACTCGCCCTTTGGCGACATCCTGAATTCACTAAAGTCTCTCTCTTTATCAGGAGAGCTCTGGCCGAACTACGGTCAGGAAGGTTGGGATGCGGACGACGAAGAAATTCAACGCCCACCCACCACCCACTTTGTAGCCACTGTCGATGATTTAACCGACATGCTCGACTTCGACTCCGAAGACATCGACGGTATGGACGACGATGCTGGAGACGATCAAGAACCAGCACCTACAGGGCACTAGAAGGCCACCTCATCATACGACATATACATGGTGGACATCCCAAAAGATGGGAACGGCGATGGAACAACGGAGGATGACCCCTCCAAGAAGTAGCCCAAGCGCCGGCGTCAGCGGCGCCGCTCTAAATCCTGCCACAGCAAAAACGGTGATTCCGGCACGGGAGATAATAACACCCCGGACGGTGCTGAAGACAACCCCCTCCGGCAGGATTCAGCACAGGTGGAGGGAGAAGCCATCCCTCATGATAGAGCGGCAGACAGGGAGGTGGAGGACGATAATTATATGCCTCCCTCCGAAGATGAGGCAAGCCTCGACGACGACGAATTTGTCGTGCCTGAGGACCCCGCCGAGCAGGAGCGTTTCAAACACAGGCTTATGGCCACGGCAAGCAGCCTCAAGAAAAAGCAGCAGCAGCTTAGAGCTGACCAAGACTTGCTAGCTGACAGATGGACTGAAGTCCTTGCAGCCGAAGAGTACGAACTCGAACGCCCCTCCAAGAGATACCCAAAACGCAGGCTGCTACCCCAATTAGAGGAAGCAGCACCCAAACCTACATCACCAGCGCATGATGCGGCCGACCGGCCACCCCGTGGCCGCGACAGAGAGGCCTCTAGACCCTCCATTCAAGCCGCACCCCGGCGCCGCTCGAAAAGTACCAAGGCACGGGGAAACGCGCCAGACCTGCGAGACATATTGGAGGACAAGGCAAGGCAAACAAGATGGATCTATGGATCGCGTGGGCGCCCCACGACACTTGATGATAATCGTCACGCCGGATACAGGAACTCCGGCCGGGCAGAACACAGTAGACAAAGCTCATTCGAGCTGCGTCATGATATAGCTCAATACAGTGGCACCGCACACCCACTATGCTTCACAGACGAAGTGATGGATCATCAAATCCCCGAGGGTTTCAAACCCGTAAACATCGAATCATATGATGGCACAACAGATCCTGCAGTTTGGATCGAGGACTACCTCCTCCATATCCACATGGCCCGCGACGATGATCTACACGCCATCAAATACCTCCCACTCAAGCTTAAAGGACCAGCTCGGCATTGGCTTAACAGCTTGCCAGCAGAATCAATTGGTTGTTGGGAGGACCTGGAAGCCGCATTCCTTGATAACTTCCAGGGTACATATGTGCGACCACCAGACGCCGATGACCTCAGCCACATAATTCAGCAGCCAGAAGAATCGGCCAGACAATTCTGGACACGTTTCCTAACCAAGAAAAATCAAATCGTTGACTGTCCGGATGCAGAGGCCCTTGCAGCCTTCAAACATAACATCCACGACGAGTGGCTTGCCCGGCACCTAGGACAAGAAAAGCCGAAATCCATGGCAGCCCTCACAACGCTCATGACCCGCTTTTGCGCGGGAGAGGACAGCTGGCTAGCTCGCAGCAACAACTTGACCAAAAACCCTGGTAGTTCGGATACCAAGGACAGCAATGGCAGGTCGCGTCGCAACAAGCACAAGCGCCGCATTAACGGCGATAATGCTGAAGATACGACAGTCAATGCCGGATTCAGAGGCTCTAAACCCGGTCAGCGGAAGAAGCCGTTCAAAAGAAATACTCAGGGCCCGTCCAATCTAGACCGAATACTCGATCGCTCGTGCCAAATACATGGCACCCCCGAAAAACCAGCCAACCACACCAACAGGGATTGTTGGGTCTTCAAACAGGCAGGCAAGTTAAATGCCGAACTCAATGACAAGGGGCTGCATAGCGATGACGAGGAGGAGCCCCGGCCGTCGAACAATAGAGGACAGAAGGGTTTCCCCCCACAAGTGCGGACGGTGAACATGATATACGCAACCCACATACCCAAAAGGGAGCGGAAGCGTGCGCTAAGGGACGTATATGCGATGGAGCCAGTCGCCCCAAAGTTCAACCCATGGTCCTCCTGCCCGATCACCTTTGATCGAAGGGACCACCCCACTAGCATCCGCCACGGCGGATTCGCCGCATTGGTTCTTGACTCAATCATTGACGGATTTCACCTCACTAGAGTCCTGATGGACAGCGGTAGCAGCCTGAACCTGCTCTATCAGGATACAGTGCGCAAAATGGGCATAGACCCCTCAAGGATTAAACCCACAAAGACGACCTTTAAAGGCGTCATACCAGGTGTAGAGGCCAATTGTACAGGCTCAGTTACACTCGAAGTGGTCTTCGGATCCCCGGATAACTTCCGAAGTGAGGAGTTAATCTTCGACATAGTCCCGTTCCGCAGTGGCTATCACGCACTGCTTGGACGAACCGCATTTGCAAAGTTCAATGCGGTGCCGCACTATGCATACCTCAAGCTCAAGATGCCAGGCCCTCGAGGAGTAATCACGGTCAATGGAAACACCGAATGCTCTCTCCGAACGGAGGAGCATACGGCGGCCCTTGCGGCGGAGGTGCAAAGCAGCCTCTCACAGCAATTCTTGAGTCCGGCTACTAAACGTCCGAACACCGTCAAGCGCGCCTGGAGTAACCTACAATCAGACCGCCTGGCATGATCCAAGCATGCGTAGCAATCCGGCCCCAACCCCAGCCCTCGCGAAATTGCGAAGCCAGTACTACGCGTACATAACTATGCTCTGGAGATACCATGGGCATAAGGGAGGGGCACGACCACGGCACGCCCAGAGTGTGGCTCAACCGCACCAGGGGCTCCCGATTGTGTCACTCTTTTTCTTTCTTCTTTTTTCTTACTTTCAGGACTCCGTTTTCCAGAAGCCCTGTCCGGCACTAGAATTGCTGAATTCACGATGCAATAGCCAGGGAAGCAGAAAGCTACGTCGAGTGTCCAGGTGGTCTCTACTACGAGCATTATACCTGTTTTACATACCATCCCGCAGCTTACCCCTGGAGGGGGACATGTTAAATAGTCCCATCCCTTGCTTATCGCACTATTTGTATCGTTCTGCTTTCATTGCAGTACCTTTTTGAATAAACAATACATAGCTTTTGCCTATTATTGCACTCCTTTTTTTATCTATATATATGTTCATTTATGACATGTTGCACCCGTACACTTTGGTACGGCCAATACACCAGGGGCTTAAGTACCCCAAATATATGGTGTGATAAGTCCGAACACTTTCACAAGTGCGGCACCCCGAACTTATAGCATTATATGCATCAGCTCCGGATCATGTCTTGGGTCAATAGTTGGGTTTGCCCGGCTCCCATGTTTTGGTACCTTACGTTCCGTTATATCGGGTAAGGTAGCGCTGGGAGAACCACTGCGATTGTGCCCCGATTGAGCTGGGTTGAGCACCTCAGTGGAGAAAGCTAAAACTGATCGTCATGATAGGGCGAGAGCCGGTCGCTGTTCGAGAGGTTTTTTCGGGTCCCTAAAGACTTATGCCGCTTAGAGCGAGGAGTCGGCATTGCCCGGCCAAAGGCGTGGATAGCGCCCCGAACTCGTTCTTCCGAATACTAGGGGCTTCGCCGAAATTTAAAATTATAGAATTCTATGGCTAAGTGAGAGTGTTCAAGCACTATAAGTCCGGTTGCCTTGTTCGTTGCGTTGAGCGCCTCCCTCGAAGGACCCAAGAATGGGAACAAGAGCGCTCAAGTTTATCCCGAACACCCCAGCACTCGTGGCATGGGGGCTGAAGCCAACGACTTGCCATCTCTCAAATTTGATAAACGGCCGCACAGAAGGTAATATTTTAAATTCACAAGCGTTGCTTAGCGCATATGAACAAGTTTTCAGCGTACAGGATAACAAATGCGAGTCTATTCAAAAATTACATCTTTGGAGCATTCACCCGCTATAAGGCGGGCACCCTTCATGACGCCCTCATAGTACATTTCGGGCTTGCGATGCTCCTTGCCCTTCGGTGGCCCGTCCGTCACAAGCTTCTCCGCATCCAGCTTGCCCCAGTGCACTTTAGCACGGGCAAGGGCCCGACGGGCACCTTCAATGCAGACGGAGCGCTTGATAACTTCAATCCATGGACAGGCGTCCACCAGCCGC
>LR880967.1:978526256-978536632 GCA_904067115.1 Aegilops sharonensis | reverse complement strand
AAGAAGAGAGGTGTTTTATTTCTCAGTCCTGAAGATATGCAAGAGGCAAAGAAATCAATGAAAGAAAAAGGTATAAAAGTTGAAGATGTTAAGAATTTACCACCTATTGAAGAAATACATGGTCTTAATATACGGCCTGTTGAAGAACCAAATTGTCTTGATAACCCGACACATGTAGTAAAGGTAAATTCTCTCTATAGATATGATAAATTTGAAATCCCCTCTACTAAATTCCATAGCCCATGCTTAGATGAATTCGATGATTTTATGGCTAGACAAGAAAGTTTTAATGCTTATGTTGGTAGAGAGTTAAAGAATAATGCTTTCGAGATAGACGCGTGAGAGATAATATGGCTAGAGTTAAAGGTTAACTTAAACTCATTAGCAAATATGCTTCTATGGTTGCTACTCAAGCTGAGCAAGTACTTAAAGCTCAAAATGATTTTCTTGATGAATTAAATAATAAAAATGACTATGCTGTTAGAGTGGCTACTAGAACTGGTAGAATGACTCAGGAACCTTTGTATCCTGAAGGCCACCCTAAGAGAATCGAGCAAGATTCTCAGAGAAATAATTTAGAGGCACCTAGTTCTTCTAAAAAGAAGAAAAAGAAAAACGATAGGACTTTGCATGCTTCTAGTGAACCTACTGTAGACACACCTGAGAATCCCAATGATATTTCTATCTCTGATGCTGAAACACAATCAGGTGATGAACATGAACCTAGTGATAATGTCAATGATAATGTTCATGTTGATGCTCAACCTAGCAAAAATAATGAAGTAGAGATTGAACCTGCTGTTGATCTTGATAACCCACAATCAAAGAATCAACGTTATGATAAGAGAGATTTTGTTGCTAGGAAGCACGGTAGAGAAAAAGAACCATGGGTTCAGAAATCCATGCCCTTTCCTCCTAAACCATCCAAGTCAAAGGATGATGAGGATTTTGAGCGCTTTGCTAAAATGATTAGACCTAGCTTCTTACGTATGCGCTTAACTGATATGCTTAAAGTAAACCCTTATGCTAAATATATGAAGGATATCATTACAAACAAAAGAAAGATACCGGAAGCTGAAATTTCCACCATGCTTGCTAATTAAACTTTTAAGGATGGAATACCAAAGAAACTTGGTGATCCAAGGGTGCCAACTATACCATGCTCCATTAAAAGAAATTACGTTAGAACTGCTTTATGTGATCTTGGAGCCGGTGTTAGTGTTATATATGCCTCTCTCTTTATATCATAGACTTGAATTGAATAAGTTGACACCTACTGAAATATCTTTGCAAATGGTTGATAAATCAACTGCTATACCTGTCGGTATTTGTGAGGATATGCCTGTTGTGGTTGCAAATGCCACTATCTTAACGGACTTTGTTATTCTTGATATTACCGAGGACGATAGTATGTCGATTATCCTTGGTAGACATTTTTTGAATACTGCAGGGGCTGTTATTGATTGCAACAAAGGCAATTTCACTTTTCATGTTAATGGTAATGAGCATACGGTACACTTTCCGAGGAAACAATCTCAAGTTCATAGCATCAATTCTATTGGAAAAGTTCCAACTATCGTTATTGGAGGTTTTGAATTTCCTCTCCCTACTATCAAGAAAAAGTATGATATTCTTATTGTTGGGGATTTTCATATCCCCGTTGAAGTAACTTAGTGTTATTCAAAATTTCTCCGGTTTCGTGTTATTCGGAATGAGTTTGTTAACAAGACTTGATCAACCTTGTTAGTGGATTCATTTTGATGATCACGAGATGGATGAAACTAGAAGGCACAAACTTCTGTACCCTCTTTCTACTTTCTGTTATTTAGAATAAATAAAGCAAAAATAGTATTATCTGTCTGTTTGCTGAATTATCCGTGCATTAAAAAATAGCCCGAAAATAAAAGTGCTTCAAATGCCCTGCAAATTTAGTATGATTTTTTATGGAATATTTGAGGATTTTAGGCACTGAAAACACTGCAGGAGGGGCAAGCACCAGGCCACGAGAGTGGAGGGCGCGCCCCCTGTCTCGTGGGCCCCTGGTGGCCCCCCTCCACTTATGCCAGCACCCACATACTCCATCTTCTACCCAAAAAAATCCCCGTCCAGCTCAAGCACAGGTTCTAGCTCATTTTGCTGCGATTTTCGATCTCCTTGCTCAAAGCTCCATTCACAAAACTGCTTTGGGAGATTGTTGCTTGGTATGTGACTCCTCCATTGGTCCAATTTGTTTTTGTTCTAGTGCTTTATTCATTGCAAATTTTTGCTGCATAGGTGACCATGTTCTTGAGCTTGCATGTTGAAATTATGAGGTCCCAAGCAATTCTAATGCATGATATAGGCTCTAGACACTTGTAGGAGTAGTTGCTACCAATCTTGTTTAGTTTTATTCACTTTTATTTGAAGTTACTAAAATTTCAGAAATTTTTCAGTAAAAGAATTATGTCTAGGAGAATGTACCAAGGTGGTTCCTCGGTGAAGAAAGGGTCCATGATTGCTATACGTGAGCAAGATGTTGAATTGCCGAGGGACGCGGATGTACGAGCTTGTGAGTGGCCACCCGATGATTTTATGGTCGAAGCGGGCTTTAAGGAGGAATTTGACGCGTATGTGCGTAATGCTGATATGGGGGACTTCTTACCAGATAAGTGTCCTCAGAACTATCAATTGACTGATCCCTTTGTGCGGAGGTTTAAATATAACTGTACGCGTAATTCTCCTAGTGTCCTATTTGATATTTATGATACATCTTATACCATGGACTTAGATTTTACAACTGCTTGCAAACTCCCGCAGTGGGGTAATATTAATGATCCTCACAAATCTGAATTTAGAGACTTCCTTGCTAGTATTACTATGGGAGAATCCAGGGACATAGCACAAGCTACCATAGGGAGCATTCATTTTTCTACTATACATTATTTTGCTCTCTTCATTGGTAGATGCATTAACGGTGAAGATGAAGCTTGTCACATGTGTGTCCCTGATCTGTGTGTCCTCAAGAGTGCTGTGTTAGGTTATAAAGGTTATAACTTGGGGGCAATAGTTGCACGTACGTTGCAGAATAATAGTAGAATGGGAAATTTATTTGGAGGAATTTATTCAACCCGTGTGGCTAATTATCTTGGTATAGCCCCACGAGAGGGGGATATGATGATACCTCCTGCTTATTTAGATTATGACGCTATGGTCAATCACCAAATTCTTAGGAGGAATGAACAATTCCTCCATTATCGACTAATCTATGACAGACGCAACGCCGTCCATGTTACTCTTCCTGCTCCTCTCCTTTTTGATTATCAGGCAAAAGGAAGATATGTTGTTACCGGGGAGGAAGCAGCTGAACACGAGGGGAGAGCAGAGGCAGCTCGCCAACACGCCGCAGCTCAGGAGGCGGTTGCCGCTGCATCGCAGTACCACCCCAGCTACAACTACGGATATCAGCCAGGCGGTCCTTGGTACTAGACCAACTTAGGCCAAAAGCCTAAGCTTGGGGGAGTACGTATTTCTCACCGACTTTACATTCATGTTCACACACTAGTCGTCGGTGCTCATACTCTTTCATTGTATTATCCATGTTAGTTTAATTTTCTTTTTCTAGCTTTCTTCTTGTGTGTTTGATAAACCTTAAGAAAAACCAAAAAAATTAGTTAGTTTAATTTCCATGCTTGAAGTAGCAATTAAAATGAAAACCCAAAGAGATTTCTTATTCTTCCTCTTACTTGTTGGGAGCTTTCCCGTGTAAATAGTTTTATTTTCTTTTCTTTCCTTTGGTGGTCGAGAAGACCATATTGAAAATGTTTAGTGGCTCTCATATGCATGATTGTTTATTTAATGTAGAGCCCATATTACCTTGTCTTCTCTTTTGAGTTGAATTTTTGCAGATTTCAGCTTAGTCCAATGCGCGTACACTCTTATTATTATACACATCATTCGGTTGTGCAAGTGAAAGGCAATAATGATGATATATGATGGACTTATTGAGATGAGAAAAGCTGGTATGAACTCGACCTCTCTTGTTTTTGTAAATATGATGAGGTAAACATATTTGCAATGACATTTAGAGATTATAGTTCCTTGTGCCATGCTTGATTAGCTATGAGTTATAATGGTTTACCTTGCGTGCCAACATGCTATTAGAATGATTATGATGTAGTATGATGGGATGGTATCCTCCTTTGAATGAATTGAGTGACTCGACTTGGCACATGTTCACGCAGGTAGTTGAAACAAATCAACATAGCCTTCATGATATTTATATTCATGGTAGATTATATCCTACTCATGCTTGTACCTCGGTGTGAATTAATTTTAATGCATGCTTATGACTGTTGTCGCTCTCTCAGTTGGTCACTTCCCAGTCTTTTGCTAGCCTTCACCTGTACTAAGCGGGAATACTGCTTGTGCATCCAAATTCCATAAACCCCAAAGATGTTACATATGAGTCCACTATACCTACCTATATGCGGTATTTACCTGCCGTTCCAAGTAAATTTATATGTGCCAAACTCCAAACCTTCAAATGAAATTCTGTTTTGTATGCTCGAGCAGCTCATGTTTCAACTAGGGCTGCCTATATTTTCCATGCTAAGTGGGTTATTCTCAAGGGGAGTGGACTCCGCTCCTCATTCACGAGAAAGGGCCGGTAACCGGGATCACTACTGGAAACAGGGAATTTGCCACCAGCCAGCTCTTTGCTGTATGCTAGCGGACGGCAAAGAAGGTCTTTGCCGTCTGCTTACAAAAAACAGACGGCAAAGAACTGACACACGGTAAAGAACCTGATTGCCATCAGCCAATTCTTTGCCGTCCGTCAGCAGACGGCAAAGAATCTTTGCCATCTGCTGGCAGACGGCAAAGAGGTGGATGGAGCAGACGGCAAAGAGGTGGGGCTGCCGTGTGTTCTTTTTCCGCGGACGGCAAAAAGAAGCGCATGCCGCGGATCGATCCTACGGACCCTCGACCCACACAGCCCCGGGCCCACCCACGTTGCACACACACCCACGCCCAACCCACGCACACACACCCATGTTGGATCCCATCTCTCTCAGCCTCTCGATCCCCTTTCTCCACCCCACGCCGCCACCAGATTCCGGCGATCCCCGCCGTTCCCCACCGCCCAGCTCTCCTCCCCGAGGTCACCTCTCCCCGCTCACCATCTCGACCGACCGATTTCTCTCCTCGCCCAGGAGAGCCACGCCCAGGCACTGGTGGTGGTGCACCGCGAGGAGGCCCCAGCGGCATCGAGCTGCTGCTGCTGCGGGCACAACGACGTGCTGGGGAGGAGCTACGTCGGGATGCTGCTCCTGCGCCGAGCTACTCCTGCTGCGGGCACGACAACGAGCCTGGGAGCAGCTGCTGCTGCGGGCGCGGCGTCTCTCCTTTCCCCAAATCCCCATCCGACGCATCCCTCTCCAGCCTCAAGCCGCTGCCCTGAGCTCCCCTACAGGCCAGCGACACCACTCTGATTAGGAGTCACGCATGTGGCCGGCATAGCATTCTGGTCACCAACCGCCCTCCAGGTATTCTTTTCATTTGGTTAAATTCACTGGCGGAGGAGCCCAGTGGGCAAGGTGTGGCAGCCACCACACCTTGATTTCCACCAATTTTTATATATATATAAGCATATACTTTTCTTGACGGAAATACTGCTTGTTAGTTTTAGACCACGCTAGATCGATTCACCCAAACAAAGCTAGATGAAGCACGTAAGTTAGATTGGAAGCACACAAGCAGGCAGCTTGATTGATGTGTTGTCCAGCACATGCCCATCTCACTACGTAGACGTACGCGAACCAGCTCGCTTCCGCTGCACAACGATCGGATCGATTCTCTCCGTGGCTCACTCCTGATGGAACTCGTGACTAGGCGATCCAAAAACAGAACGGATAAATTTTTGTTGATGCGTGCAACATGTATTTTTTTTCTTATGACATATATAAGAGTACATGATTGACTTCCGCCAGCCCGCCCGTGGGCGATTTTTGCCCTGAAACACGCCGCCGTCGCTCATCGGCCCATCCCCGACCCCGCCGCCGGCAGCGCAATCGTATTCCCCGCCGACCTGCCGATTTGAGTCTGCTATGCTGATGATGGCCCGTCTCCGCCGCCGGCGATTTGTGCCCAACAACACCGCCGCCCCCGCCCATCCATCCATCCCTAACACTGTCTCGACCCGCGGCCTATCGAATTGGCTATTATGTTTTTGCATCAATTTTTTATTGAGGGGGCATCAATTTTGTCTAGTTGACAGTTTGCCACACCTTAATTTTTTTTCTGTCCTCCGCCTCTGGTTAAATTAATGTGTCTTTCCTCAGCTTAGATGTAACAGTTCATTGTTTCTTTCTCTGAATATGTGTACATTCAGAAGCAACTATGAACAACAGTTTCGTTCTTTGAATTATGCGTATTTTTAGGATCAGATGCTTAAATATCAGATGATGATTCTACATAGATACACTGGCTTTTGTATGACCTGAATAGAAGCAAATGAATATCATCAATTCTGATGTCAAGGAAAGTAAAACAGAGATGCCAGTTATTAACATGGGCAGAAAGAGTAGTTCTTGGCATCTTCCTCTCCCTCCTCACTTGTTACGATTGAGTAGCTGTTGTCAAAGGCCAAATATATCTGTGATGCTATGTCGACTTAGATCTGGATGTTGGTAGTTACCTAGATGTAGGAGGAAACAAGAAAGACCATGCTACAACACTAAGTGGTGTAATTTCTGGTAGTTACCTAGCTTTAGCATGCAACTTGGATCCCTACCTATTAACTTTACAGTGTATATGCACTGAAATTTAACTGCATCTTATGTTCTTTTTTTTTGTTGCACTTGGCCATCCAATATGTTATCATTGTTTTTTCTATTTATTAACCCATAAGGTATCCCGGCCATTATTTGTCAGCAATTTTAGTTTAGAGCAACCTGCAGTTTATTTTCTATGTTTCTACTGTTATACATTAATTGCAAGCCTTTTCTGCTTACAAACTTGTCGGAGTCTTGACTTTTCACTATCTAGATTACTGTGACATGAAAGAAAATGTTTTGCTGGATGGTTGGTTTATATCACCATCTTACAGCAGAACATTCGGCTATTTGACCATGCATACTTGACCGTGCTTTTGCTAAGTCTATAGGTGTGAGCTGTTTTGCTCGTGGACAATCTCATGTGTTGGATCTGCATTGGATGGCAGATAAGCGGAGTGGGAGCCTGCAGCAGCAGCTTTGACCCCTTCCCAATGATCTGCAGGTCGTAGACAAGGTCCCGGCCGAGGTATCCCTCCTCTCATTCCTTCCCCTTTCTACCACCTAAGGAGTGATTATAGTGTATGCTGCACAGAAGTTTCCAAAGTTCATGCTTAGCTGATATCTTTTGTTAACTGAATAGTTTGCTATGATGAATCACTAGGACAGTATAGCAAGGCGGCTCTTAAAAAAAGGTCCCTTCTTTGATTATAAATCCTAAACAGATCATAAATTATGAGCCAAGAACCTTCCATGATCCCCATCACAGAGTTTTGTTTTTGTTCCCTTGCATTGATATGCAAAATATATGCATCGCTAACAATTTTGCGTTAAGTTATTGTTTGTTGTGATGAATCATAAGGATGATATCCGAGTACGCTGGCTCTTGAAAAAGGCCTCCTTCCTTGATTATAGTAATTCCTAAACTGGTCATATAGTCTGGGCAACCTGCACAAATCTGAATTTATGTTTTGGAAAACCATGTTTCCTGTTTAAATTCTACTCCCTCCGTCCCAAAATACTTGTCGGAGAAATGGATAAAATTGGATGTATCTATAATTAAAATACATCTAGATTCATCCATTTCTCCGACAAGTATTTCCGGACGGAGGGAGTACTAGTCATTGCTCTATGCTTTAATATTGGGTATTAGGACATGATCATGCTCCTATGGTTGTTCTATTTGATAAGACTTGAGCATTCTTATTTTAGTTTAGATATCCATCTATGCTACCGTTCTGTCCATTTGGATGTTATGCACTTACAATTATACATTATGTAAATCCATATTTCAGTTGCAATGTATAGCTTGATTCACACTTGTAGCAGCCATGCAAGATAAAAGAAAATAAATCTAGATTCTTACCCTTTCCCTTGATATATTCTCCTTGTTGAACAAACAAACAGTTTTCGATGAACTGACATTTCACCATTCTGCTGGTTGGATGGTTGTTGCCTATATTTAGAATAAGCGTAAGTGATTGTATCTTGCTACTATGAAAGTGGTGATGTTTTTAATGAAGTGATGCAGGCTGCAGTGGCGTGCAACATGTATTCATTGCAATATTTTCATATTTGTGGAGATTGGTTAGTATTTTGTGGTTGATGGCTGTAGCTGGCTTTTCCTCCTAAAATTTACATGTGGTGGGAACAGAGTACATGTGCCATAAAATTCACCTTTTCTCCTAACAACTTATGCTTAGCACTTTGATCTTTGTAGAAAAAACCTTGCTGGGTCCGAAGTTGTCCAGATGCATGGTGAATGATGGCTGAGATATGGTGTGAAATGGAATAGAAAGAAAATTCTTGTGCCTGCAGGGAGCGGAACTGAATGTGATCGGGGGGTCACAGTCAAGAGAGTGCTTCCTTGGCGTGCTACCAAAGGGAAATGGTGAGTTGTCACTTGAAACTATCATCTTCGTTCTCAATTTATTTATTTTAGCAAAGGCAAAATATTCTAGGTTCTGCTCTTCATTTAGAATATTCACAAGGAAATGATTTCCTTTCTTGTATATCTGACATTTCAGCCACTATCATGGAAGTAAAAGAGATGGCCATTTAATTAGGCTAGGCTCACAAGTAGCTGGATTTTTTTGTGTGATGATGCATCCGTGATTTTTTTAGCAGTTTATAATGGTACTAGCCCCCTGTGCTTGTGGGTGCAGTGCCCTAATTGCAGAAAAATACCAGGTGCAAGTGTGGTGCTAGTTCTCTCCTTTGGCTCTTTGGTATTGGTTCTCTCCTTTGGCTCCTTGTAATATGTGTTGGATATGTGTTCATGGATATGTGTTGGATATATATGTGTTCATGACTATTGGTAACATGTGTTGGATATGTGTTCATGGCTATTGGTAACATGTGTTGGATATGTGTTCATGGATATATATATATCTGTGTTTGATTTTCTGTGAAAATGAATTGATATAAGAAGAAATATAATTAATGCCTATTTGGTCTCTTTGCCATCTGCCAACAGATGGTAAAGAGCCTGCAGCCTTTGTCGTCTGCCAGCAGATGGCAAAGAGCCATGCCCTTTGTCGTCTGCCAGCAGATGGCAAATAGCCATGCCCTTTGTCGTCTGCCAGCAGATGGCAAAGAGCCATGCCCTTTGCCGTCCGCTGCAAAAAACAGACGACAAAGAAGGCCTTTGCCGACCCTGTCTTTGCCGGAGCTATTTGCCGTCCGCGGCAGATGGCAAAGGCCTTTGCCGTCCGCCATCCCAGCCTTTGCCGTCCACTATGGCTGATGGCAAAGTACCAGATTCCTGTAGTGGATGCCCAGTCCCATGATCCAAAAAAATCAAAGCAAATCAAAATAATTAAACAAAACTCCTCAAGGGTTGTTGTTAGTTGGAGGCACTTGTTGTTTCGAGCAAGCCATGGATTGATGCTTGTTGGTGGTTGGGGGAGTATAAACCTTTACCACTCTGTTAGGGAACTGCCTATAATGCATGTAGTATGGAAGATACAGCCATCTCATAGTTGTTGCGTTGACAGCAAAAGTATGCCGCTCAAAATGTTATTCAATCTCTATTTTTAAATTCGAGCTCTGGCACCTCTACAAATCCCTGCTTCCCTCTGCGAAGGGCCTATGTATTTACTTTTATGTTGAGTGATCACCCTTCTTATTAAAAAGCACCCACTGGAGAGCACACTGTCATTTGCATTCATTATTATTGGTTTATATTGGGTATGACTTGACTGGATCTCTTTTACCATGAACTATAATGTTTAGTCAGTCCTTGATCTTTAAAGGTGCTCTGTATTTATGTTTTGCGGTCTCAGAAAGGGCTAGCGAGATACCATTTTGTTATATCATGTTATGATTGTTTTGAGAAAGTGTTGTCATGCGAGTTTTATTATTATGGCTCGCTAGCTGATTATGCTATTGATATGAGTAATTGTGAGACCCAAGTGTTATTGTGAGTGTGGTTAGTTCATAATATTTGCTGAAACCTGAATGATGGCTTTGCATGTTTACAACAACAAGAGCAAACAGAGTTTGTAAAGTTTTTCTTTATCACTTTCAGTTTATCAATTGAATTGCTTGAGGACAAGCAAAGGTTTAAGCTTGGGGGAGTTGATACGTCTCCAATGTATCTACTTTTCCAAACACTTTTGCCCTTGT
>LR880967.1:978495848-978503602 GCA_904067115.1 Aegilops sharonensis | reverse complement strand
CGGATACCAAAACCATCGCACTATATAAGATGCAATAATAAAAGTAAGAAAATAATACAAGTAAGAATATTTTTCCTTTCAGAAAGAAGATAAGAACAAGAGGCTCACCACGGTGGTGCTGGCGATGAGATCGGCGCGGGTGATCGACGGCGGTGAAGACGGGGACGGGGCGTGACGGACCGCTAAACCTAGACAAATATTGAGGAAAATGGAGGTTAGAGGTCGAGCTTGGAGAGGAGAAAGCTTAAGTAGTGTGGCTCAGGCATTCCATCGAACACCTTGTGTGCATAGGAGGTGAGCTAGAGCACCACCAAGCCCCCTCCCCCTCGGCCAGAAAAAACAGAGCAGTGTGCTCTGCTCTTGCGCGAGGGGCTATATATAGGCAGCACTATTGGTCCCAGTTGGTGGCATGAGCCGGGACTAAAGGGAAGCCTTTGGTCCCGGTTCATGCCACCAACCGGGACCAATAGTGGTGGGCCAGGAGCGAGGCCCATTGGTCCCGGTTCGTCCCACCAACCGGGACCAAAAGGTCCGGACGAACCGGGACCAATGGCCCACGTGGCCCGGCCGGCCCCCTGGGCTCACGAACCGGGATAAATGCTCACATTAGTCCCGGTTCTGGATTGAACCGGGACTAATGGGCAAAACAGGCCTCAACGATAGCCCCTTTTTCTACTAGTGCGGGTTCGATGACCGCCCCCAAGGGTTGCCATTTGTACGGGTTCGGTGACCGCCCTCAAGGGTCCCTTAGTGGAATCACGGCATCTTGCATTGTGCGAGGGCGTGAGGAGATTACGGTGGCCCTAGTGGCTTCTTGGGGAGCATTGTGCCTCCACACCGCTCCAAACGGAGATTAGCATCCGCAAGGGTGTGAACTTCGGGATACATCGTCGTCTCCGCGTGCCTCGGTTATCTCTTACCCGAGCCCCTTTACTTATGTACTTTACTTTGTGATAGCCATATTGTTCTTTGTCATATATCTTGCTTTCACATAGTTGCTTATCTTGCTTAGCATAAGTTGTTGGTGCACATAGGTGAGCCTAGTTGTTGTAGGTTTTGTGCTTGACAAATTAACCGTTAGGTTTATTCCGTATTTGTTCAAGCCTAAACCGTAATTATTTTAAAGCGCCTATTCACCCCCCCCCCCTCTAGGCGACATCCTCGATCTTTCAGGCACACAGAGAACGTCCATTTTGTGCCCGCTTTGGACCCAAATGTGTCTCAAATTTGGGAGGGAAATGGGTCCGCGCGGATCCAATGCGGGCACAAAAAAAAGGGTCTCTGCGTTGGACCGTCGTTTTTGTCCGCGCAGACCAAACAGACATGAGCGGACGAAATGAGTCTCCCCATTAGAGTTGCTCTAATCCAGCTAAGGATGTCAATTTTACCCTTGAGTATGGGTAACTGTGGATACCATACCCACATGAATAGGGTATATACCCAATATTTTTATATCGATGGGTAGTACTTGTATGTGGTCTGCTTCCCGTATATGTGGTATGTCCGCTTGCGTTTGTCGGCTTGTCCACGTCAGGGTTGTGAGCATATATGGTTGTTGAGGAGTGACAATCTGACTTGCAGCAGTAATTTCTTCATTGAAAGGGGGGCGACAGTACACGGTGACATTGGTTTGGTGGTGCTCTTAAGCACACGGGTTCAAGTTCCGTGGTGAAAACTCTTAGGTTTGACCTGGATTGGCTGTACCCAGTGGCGAAGACAGGAATAATTTTCAGGTGTGGCGGAGTTTGTAAAAAAGAAAACCAAGTATAATATGATTATAAAGGCTCGCTAGAATATTAGATGTATATTTACTCTGCCTCAAATTACTAGTCATAGGTATGCCTAAGATATAGATGTGTTTAGACATGTTTTAGTATTAGATATATCCATATCTAGAAAAAGTTAAGACAAGTAATTTGAGACAGAGGTACTACTTTATATTTAGCAAATATACAAGACAAATCCAAAAAATGAGTACTGACACTCAAAATACATCACTAGATTTAAATTATATAGATGAATGTTCACCAATTTAATAAAGGAAATTAATCCATTAGTATTTCAACAAAGGGAAGGCACTAGATAAACTAAAATCGGAGAACGTAATTACGTATATTTGATCTGATATAGCCCAATTTCAGTTAACATATTCGCAAACAAAAAACAATTTCAGTTAACGTGGCGCCGTCTGCTTACACTCGCGGCCTCGCCGAGTCGGCGTTGCCATATACCGGTCAGAGCCTCGCCTCGCCGGTGAACGGCCGCCACCCGACACTGGCGCCACCGCCCCGGTGTACTGCCCTGCCTGTTGTGCCTCCGTCACGCAGATCACGGTCTAGAACAAGTACACGCACAATCGAAACTCGGAAGGTTTCAGCCATAATCCATGTGCAGACGTGACGTGTAGTCAAGCCACGGACTCGACCCATCAGCAGCTAAGCCCAGCTTAAAACTTAATATTGTATCAAACTAATACTGTATGTACGTACTTGGGTCGAAGTTTAGGTATGGCATGCGCCAAACCTCGCCAGATAGCTGGCTTCGCCACTGGCTGTACCTAGCAATGTTGGTGTTTTTACATTATTCCCTTGTTGAAGGCGTTGTTTGGAGCTTGCTCGGACTTCCTCTTCAGGATAAAAACCCAAGATTTAACCCTTCGTGGGTGGATCTGGCGATGGCGGCGCTCGTGTGTCGTTTTCTTCTTGAAGGCGTCGTTGTCGAAGCACCTTCCCAATGTCTGGGTGTTGTCATTGATGGTGGTTGATGATGTTGGTTATTGCTGCATGTCTACGGGATTTTGGAGTTTGCATTTTTCTTCTTCTTTCCTTTTTGTGTGTGTGCGTTAGAGTTGGCTATGTGCATCCTAGTTATTATGCAGATGCCGGATATGAGTTCATAATGATTTGTATTCTAACATTATGAGTTAATATACATCCTTTATCGAAAAAATGCGGGATGCCCGCCTGTATCCCTACTCAAAAGCTCATGGTGCATCACCCTTGCTGGGAAGATATTGATACTAAGGGTTAGGTGCTACCATGATACAGGCTCATGGAAACCGTTAGATCTTGGATCCGACGATTTCGAGAAGTTATTGAACATTTTACGAAAACGACATTCAGAAGTTTCAAAATTGCGCATAGGTATAATAGCACCTTAGATGCCATTGGATCTGAGATCCAACGGCCCAAAAAGCTGTATCACAGTACCATCAAAAACTTAGTATCACCTGAAATTTTCCCCATCCTTGCCTCGAGAGGGCGCACATAAACTCGTGCCCGTGTAACGGCGAGACGCCAAATGTCTGCCAACACACAGTTCAATTGATTCAGAATGACGAGTACATATACTGCCATACACAGCAGTTACACTTGCACACAAATCGTGCCATCGTGGTACAGAAAATGCCTACAGACTAAGTCTACCAGAGTGTGCAATTAACATTCAGGCATCATATGATCAGACCTGAAGTTCACTGACTGATGTTCTACTCATATGGTAATCATTAGCACTGCTGCTACAACTGCTGTGACTAATCAATCAGGTCAAGCCAATTAGGCCATCTCCACCGCAAGGCCCTATCTTGTCCGCCGGACACGATTTGGGTAAAAACGGACACATGCAGCGACCCAGCAGCAGACCCATTTTACTTTTTGCATCCGCCTCGTGTCCGTTTCACCCCATCTCAGGCCCAAAGTTAGTCTGGATTTTGGGCAAAAGCGGACAGAAAACGGACGCCTCCGCGTCCTCTTCATCCGCTGTGTCCGGGCGTGCCCCACATGTCACCCTCTCTCTCTTTTCTCTCCCCTGGCCCACCGTGTCCACCCACCCATCAACACATGCAGCCACAGGATTGTCTACCGAAGCGGCGCGGCGTCGGCCGGAGCGGGGCGCTGGCACGGCGGCCGGAGCGGGACGTGGCGCGGCGCAGGCGGCGGCCGGAGCGGGGTGCGGGCGCGAAGCAGGCGGCTGGGGAGCTCGGCGCGGACGCCGGAGAGCGAGCCGGCGCGAGCTCGGCGCTGGCGAATCTGGCAGGCGAAGGGCCAAGCTCTGGCGGGGCTATGGCGTGCTGGCGGCGGCGGCGGCTCTCCTGCCTGCTCCTCCTCGCCCCGCCACCCCGCCACCTCTTCCCCTCCTCCTCCTCCTCCTCCACCCGTGCCCCCACCTCGCCCTACGCGCACCGCCCCAAGCTGATCTTCCTCCTAGCCGGCCAGTCCAACATGGCCGGCCGGGGCGCGCCCACCTCCCCGCTCCCTCCCCCGTACCTCCCCCACCCCCGCCTCCTCCGCCTCGCCGCCGACCGCCGGTGGGTCACCGCCTCCCCGCTGCTCCACGCCGACATCGACACCCACAAGAACTGCGGCCTCGGCCCCGCCATGCCCTTCGCGCACCGCCTCCTCCTCTCCTCCCCCTCGCCCTCCTCCCTCCCCGCGGCGAGGACCCGCTGGTGCTCGGCCTCGTCCCCTGCGCGGTCGGCGGCACCAGGATCTGGATGTGGGCGCGGGGCCAGCCGCTGTACGAGGCCGCCGTAGCCTGGGCGCGCGCCGCCGTGGCGGGCGGCGGCGGGGCGCTCGGCGCCGTGCTGTGGTTCCAGGGGGAGAGCGACACCGTCGAGGTCGACGACGCCCGCGCCTACGGTGGCAAGATGGAGCGCCTCGTCATGCTAGCTTGGGCTTGCAGGGCGAGCGCGGCCGACGCGCGAGCACGAGCGAGGCATGGCGGGGTCTAGGCCGGACAATTTGCGATGGGTTATTCCCGCTGCGTGCACAAGTTGGCGAACGACCCAAACCGGACAAGCATGTCCGTTTTCCTACCCCAAACGGACAAAATCCGGACAAAGGCGGACGTCCGTTTAGGGTCTTGCGGTGGAGTTGGCCTTACAGATTGCAGCAATCTATGTCATCAATTTCATGTAGAGCACCGGCTATGATGTTCCATTGTAAATGGAGCCTCCACTTGCCAAAACAACTATCAAATGTTGTTAGTACATGTCCACCACGCTGCCCTGTGCGTAACTAGCCGACATGTTGAGATTCTCCGTGAGTTCCACGTCCAACTCGGGACTGAAGTAGACAAGGTCCATCTGTAGGATGCCATCCACGCTGCTGGTTCCACCATGGGTGATATCGTCAGGAATGTACTTTGCGTCATCTGGAGACACGATCTTCCTCGCAGCATGCACGCCATAGTGGCAGCGGCCTATCATATATTATTGACATAATAAAACCCGATAGCGATTATATATTGAGTAAGAAGCACAACACACAATATTAAGCCAATTCAAATTTAGGACTAGTGCATGAAAGCATGACAAGGTGTGGTACACCAAGTCTGAAGTATAGATCAAAGTACTAACTAAGTGCTGTTAGGTACTACCTCTGTATAGTGAACTAAAAGATCTTATATTAGTTTAGAGAGAAAGTACTAATCAGCCGTGCGGCAGCAGAAAAGTAGAGGACTTACCCGCATATTCATAGGGTAGAGGGCAGCAGAATTCTGGCTTTGGCTCACGTCACTAGTAGAAAAATGACCTAATATGAGAAACATTAGTACCGGTTCGCATATGAGCCGGCACTAATGGGCCAATTAATGCCGGTTCAAATGACTTGGCAGGAGGTGACCTTTAGTACCGGTTCTTTGGGAATCTTTAGTACCGGTTCGTGCCACGAACCGGTAGTAAAGATGCTGGTGCCCGGCCAGCACCTTTAGTACCGGTTCGTGGCACGAATCGGTACTAAAGAGGTTGTAGCAGCCGCTATTTTTATTCCCACCTCGCTCCCTAACAAGAATTTGACCACCTTAAGTATGTTACTTCTCAAACTATCCCAAACATTTGGTCTTCATTAAACTCTATGTGTAGGATCTGTGGCTGCAATAGGAGTCTTCACCGGTTCTTAAATCGGTGGTAGATTCCTATTGACGTTTTAGATTCTATACAAAAAGATCGTTGATGATCAATGTATTTTTTATATCAATGTATTTTTTCTGCGTTCAGATGCACTATTTAAATATGTTATTTTTCAAACTATCACAAGCATTTGGTCTTCATTGAACTCTATATATAAAGAACAGGAAGAAGAAGCAGAAGGAGAAGAAGACGAAGAAGAACGAGAAGAAGGAGAAGAAGAAGAGGAGGAAGAAGGAGGAAGAAGAAGAAGGAGAAGAAGGAGAAGAAGAAGAAGGAGAAGAGGAGGAAGAAGAAGAAGAGGAAGAAGAAGGAGGAGGAAGAAGAAGAGGAAGAAGGAGAAGAAGAAGAAGAAGAAGAAGAAGAAGGAGAAGAAGAAGGAGAAGAAGAAGGAGAAGAAGAAGGAGAAGAAGAAGGAGAAGAAGAAGGAGAAGAAGAAGGAGAAGAAGAAGGAGAAGAAGAAGGAGAAGAAGAAGGAGAAGAAGAAGGAGAAGAAGAAGGAGAAGAAGAAGGAGAAGAAGAAGGAGAAGAAGAAGGAGAAGAAGAAGGAGAAGAAGAAGGAGAAGAAGAAGGAGAAGAAGAAGGAGAAGAAGAAGGAGAAGAAGAAGGAGAAGAAGAAGGAGAAGAAGAAGGAGAAGAAGAAGGAGAAGAAGAAGGAGAAGAAGAAGGAGAAGAAGAAGGAGAAGAAGAAGGAGAAGAAGAAGGAGAAGAAGAAGGAGAAGAAGAAGGAGAAGAAGAAGGAGAAGAAGAAGGAGAAGAAGAAGGAGAAGAAGAAGGAGAAGAAGAAGGAGAAGAAGAAGGAGAAGAAGAAGGAGAAGAAGAAGGAGAAGAAGAAGGAGAAGAAGAAGGAGAAGAAGAAGGAGAAGAAGAAGGAGAAGAAGAAGGAGAAGAAGAAGGAGAAGAAGAAGGAGAAGAAGAAGGAGAAGAAGAAGGAGAAGAAGAAGGAGAAGAAGAAGGAGAAGAAGAAGGAGAAGAAGAAGGAGAAGAAGAAGGAGAAGAAGAAGGAGAAGAAGAAGGAGAAGAAGAAGGAGAAGAAGAAGGAGAAGAAGAAGGAGAAGAAGAAGGAGAAGAAGAAGGAGAAGAAGAAGGAGAAGAAGAAGGAGAAGAAGAAGGAGAAGAAGAAGGAGAAGAAGAAGGAGAAGAAGAAGGAGAAGAAGAAGGAGAAGAAGAAGGAGAAGAAGAAGGAGAAGAAGAAGGAGAAGAAGAAGGAGAAGAAGAAGGAGAAGAAGAAGGAGAAGAAGAAGGAGAAGAAGAAGGAGAAGAAGAAGGAGAAGAAGAAGGAGAAGAAGAAGGAGAAGAAGAAGGAGAAGAAGAAGGAGAAGAAGAAGGAGAAGAAGAAGGAGAAGAAGAAGGAGAAGAAGAAGGAGAAGAAGAAGGAGAAGAAGAAGGAGAAGAAGAAGGAGAAGAAGAAGGAGAAGAAGAAGGAGAAGAAGAAGGAGAAGAAGAAGGAGAAGAAGAAGGAGAAGAAGAAGGAGAAGAAGAAGGAGAAGAAGAAGGAGAAGAAGAAGGAGAAGAAGAAGGAGAAGAAGAAGGAGAAGAAGAAGGAGAAGAAGAAGGAGAAGAAGAAGGAGAAGAAGAAGGAGAAGAAGAAGGAGAAGAAGAAGGAGAAGAAGAAGGAGAAGAAGAAGGAGAAGAAGAAGGAGAAGAAGAAGGAGAAGAAGAAGGAGAAGAAGAAGGAGAAGAAGAAGGAGAAGAAGAAGGAGAAGAAGAAGGAGAAGAAGAAGGAGAAGAAGAAGGAGAAGAAGAAGGAGAAGAAGAAGGAGAAGAAGAAGGAGAAGAAGAAGGAGAAGAAGAAGGAGAAGAAGAAGGAGAAGAAGAAGGAGAAGAAGAAGGAGAAGAAGAAGGAGAA
>LR880967.1:978445848-978493348 GCA_904067115.1 Aegilops sharonensis | reverse complement strand
TAAGAAGAAGAAGAAGAAGAAGAAGAAGAAGAAGAAGAAAAATTATATAAAGCAAAAATATTCACAAAGAAACTAAATACAGCAAAAAAACTAATCAGAAATAAATAGAAGAAAAAATAAAGCAGAAAAGAAATAACTATATAAAAAATTACTCAAAAATAAATAGAAGAAAATAAATAATGCAGAAAAGAAAAAAAATTATAAAAAAATGTTGGGGCGCTGCCCGGTGGGCCTGCCAGACCTAGGGTGTGCAGATACAGGCCCAGAAGGGCCAGCAGGCTCACAGGGCAGCGCGCCCTAGTTAGGCCCAGAAGCCTGCTATATAGAGGACTTCGAAATGGCAGCCGCGGCTGGGTTTATAAACTAGTGCGGCTGCCCTTCGCTCGGCGAGGTGGGACTAAAACTAGCGCAGTGCGGGTGGCAGCGCAGTGCCTTTAGTATCGGTTGGTGGCTCCAACCGGTACTAATGTGTGCCCTTTAGTACCTGTTGGAGCCACCAACCGGTACTAAAGGCCCGCGTTTCCCGCCGCTTGGGCTGGCTAAATTAGGCCTGTAGTACCGGTTGAAGCCACCAACCGGTACTAAAGGCCCCTCCTATATATATGTCACTTACGAAAATTCAGTTATCGTCGCCACTTCGTTCCACTTCTCGCGCGAGTCCCGATCTCCGACGCCATCGCCGCCCGTCGTCGCCACCGCCGCGCCCGTCGTCGTCGTCGTCGTCGTCGTCGCCGCCCCCGCCGCGCCCGTCTCGTCGCCGTCCCCGGCCGCCGCCGCCCGTCTCGTCGGCGTCCCCGGCCGCCGCCGCCCGTCTCGTCGGCGTCCCCGGCCCCCGCCGCCCGTCGTCGCCGCCCCCGCCTCCCGTACGCGCCCGGCCCGCTTCATACACACACGCATACACACATACACACACACACACACACACACACACACACACACACACACACACACACACACTAGTTTAACATTTTTTTACTTATTTTCTGTTTTCTAATGTTTAGATGAATTAGAACTATCTAGTTTATTTTCTGTTTTCTAATGTTAATGTTAGATGAATTAGAAATGTTAATGTTTAGTTCAACTAGTTGAATTAATATATAGATCGAACTAGTTTATTTTTAGTAAATGCTTAGTTGAACTTTTTGAATTAATATAACTAGTTTATTTTTAGTAAATGCTTAGTTGAACTAGTTGAATTAATATAACTAGTTTATTTTTAGTAAATATTTAGTTGAACTAGTTGAATTAATATATAGAACTAGTTTATTTTTAGTAAATGCTTAGTTGAACTAGTTGAATTAATATAACTAGTTTATTTTTAGTAAATATTTAGTTGAACTAGTTGAATTAATATATAGAACTAGTTTATTTTTAGTAAATGCTTAGTTGAACTAATTGAATTAATATAACTAGTTTATTTTTAGTGAATGCTTAGTTGAATTAATAGAAATAGTTGAATTAATTGAATTAGTAAGTGTTTAATGTTCGCCTAATATGAACATAGAAAATGTCATCTGACGATGAAAAAAATTTCATTATGTGCGAATACAGTGAAGACCAGCGCGGCCAGTGCGACAGAAATTTCTTATTGATGGTAGGCGATTCAGCATCAAGCTGGATGAGACCTTTGAATTCGATACAGTAAGTCACAACGACAAGTCTGTTTTCGTAATTAAGCATGACTTATATATATGCTTTCATTTGCCTGACTTATAAATTTTAATTTTCACTATTCTATAGCGCATCCCCTGCCATGCAAGAATTTTTGTCTTGGATAAGATAGGTTTTAAAGATATGGAAACTATGGAGGTAAAGAGAGTTTACCTGAAAACTGAGCATGATGGTTATACTTTCAACGTCAAAGTATACAATGCACACACGTACACCTATTTTGAATGCAAAACTTGGCAAACACTATGCAAGGCTTATGCATTTGAGCCTGGTATGATTATCACTTTGATATTCGTCCGGAAGATGATATTGAAGGTAATAGAGACATACGGGTCAATGTGCAGACGCCTCCAGTTCTACCATTATGTGAGTTCTTCTCAACTATATTTTTGTCTTTGATATTGCTTATTCAAAAATAATTGACAACTAATTTCTATTGACAGCTTATCTCCATTCAACCAAACATGTCCGGCGCTTGGTAGACACGACCTACTACTGTCCCGGAGCTGAACTAAACTGCGAGGAGATAAGTCATTATGTTTCATGGCTTGAGGATCTTCATACTGTCAAAACAAATTTTCTTCCTGCACTTAGAAATATTAGTACTCAAAATGTGCGACCAATAGTGATGGTATTGAACTACGGTCACATCTATTTAGGAATGATGGTAAGACTTTTACTATTTGTCCTCAGTGCATCTTTTGCATACATAATTTTTCTGCTAAACTATCATTGCTAAGTATATTAATTAAGTACTATACGATGTTCTTCAACAGGGACTCCCGATGACAGTTATGCCTCAGGGGATCGATACTAAAGGTCGCATGTCAATTGTTAGCTTACGACCAAGATATCCTGCATTGCACATTAATGCATTCAGGATTTCTAGAAGCGATGAATGCTTAATAGTGAAAGATTGGAGGAAAATTGTTAACGATCGCAGAGAAGTACTAGGGGGCAGCAATGAGAAGCACAGCCCACGACTAGGAGACAGGTTCATCGGCATGCTCCAGTTTGATGAATCGGGAGAGTTATACATGTTCTATGCTATTTTACCAGAGAGAGAGTAGGTAGCAGGAGTGATTTAGCTAGTTCATGCTGCTCTTAGTACTTGTCCTTTCATGTCCGTGTTCTTCGTTCTGAACTAAGTGATTTGCTTTTGTGGTGTTATATATGAACGCTTAAAATATCATGACAGTCATGTTGAACTCGATGATATTTTTGCTTCTGGTACAAGTGAATGTTTCTTCTTTAAGCTAGTAGTGCTGGTGGTGATTAGATACGATGATGATGATGATGATGGAGCTAGCGGTAATGCATGACTACGATGATTAATACGATGATGATGATGAGTTATTATATCATTTAATGAAAGAAACCACAGATTAGTTTCAGCTGGATGGATCCTACCTAAGTGATCAAGTATATGCCATATCCGTATATATTATAGTTGATCAAGTATAATTAATATGAATATGGCATATATTTGATCACTTAGCTAGCTATCCAATGCATCCAGTTGGTGTTAACAACTCATTATAATGATTTAATAACTAATCCGCGGTACTTTCACCTAATGATTTAACAACTCATTATAATGTAAAACAATCATTAAATTAAATTGAAAACACAAAATTAAAGAATTTTTTTTAAAAAAACACCCAAACATTTAGTACCGGTTGGTGTTACCAACCGGTACTAATGCCCTACACGCAAACGGGCCTGGCTCGTGCCACGTGGTGGCACTTTAATGCCGGTTCGTGACGAACCGATACTAAAGGGGGGGGGGGACCTTTAGTCCCCACTTTTTAGTGCCGGTTGGCGAACCGGCACTAAAGGCCTTCACGAACCGGCACTAAAAGCCGGTTCTGCACTAGTGCGTGAGTCCCACAACTCAGCGAAAAATAGAGTCCTCTGGAGCTTGGGATCAGAAGTAGCCAAGAAGTTAATGTGGTAGCGCGTAGTATGAATGAAGGGGTAGTGGCCTTCGCTGCTTTCCTCCACACCAAGAATAATATCAAGTTTATAGTTTGGTCCCTACATCAAGCAAGAAAGAATGTTGGTCAAATGAATAAGGTAAAGCGAATATACGTACGTACTAGCACCTACTGACCGAAAACAAGTTTAATTAATGCCCCTACGTACCCAAAAATGCCGCTCCGTGTAATCCTGCAGCACCTGTTCAATGTCTGAACGTAACCATCTCCTCCACCCCTCGTACGCTGATCTCTTACTTGACACCACCCCCAAAGCATGTTCACAAAGCTGAGGAGCTTGCACGGTACCACTAGTTTTAGCCTCGGGTTTGTTGAGCCACATGGCCGACATATGTGATCTGATGCCATCAACGTCCAACACACCACCACTGGTTTGAGCCTCGGTTATAAATGAGAGCAGACTGCTTCGCTCATCGGGCATTAGCAGCAGCAGCCGGTGCAGTTCACCCAGCCAGTGGCGTAGCCAGCCCGATAAGTCAGGGTGGTCCATTAATAAAAATATTTACGTAAGTTTTTTTTGCACTAGTAAGTTTATTTATATACACAGAAATATCTTTTACTACATTATATACAAGCTATGGGAAAATTTCAGGGTGGTTCATGGACCACCCTGGCCACCCCCTAGCTACGCCACTGCACCCAGCTCAAGGGGTAGCGGGTGTCCAGCAGCCATGCCCGCCTCGTGTAAGTGGTTCTTTTCAGACCTCTCTCTTGCTGATGATAACATGTCATTAACAACGCATTTTGCACTGCAGAGTTTCTCCAGAGCATAAGCAGTTGAGGATTGGGGGTTGGCGAGCAAGGCATGCTTTACAAGCCCCTCGAGGGAACGAACCACTGGGCGGACAAGAATTAGGGGGTCCAGGACGTCATTGTACGCTGCAAACTTGGTGCGGTCAGAAAGTGGGAGAGAGGAGCCACAGGTGTCGTACCAAATGGAG
Organism: Aegilops sharonensis; assembly: GCA_904067115.1. Taxonomy (NCBI): domain Eukaryota; kingdom Viridiplantae; phylum Streptophyta; class Magnoliopsida; order Poales; family Poaceae; genus Aegilops; species Aegilops sharonensis. The sequence goes on along the minus strand of LR880967.1, from coordinate 978,488,739 downwards.
TTGACGATGATGTTGAAGAGAGGGTCACAAGAGCCGTAGCAGTGGCCGGCCTTGAGGATGCTACGCATTAGCGAACCCGAGTGTGTGGGCAGCAACTTGAGCGCCTGGACATACAGGTTGTGAATCATGCCATGTAGGTACATCTTGAGAGACTGCAGGTAATTGCAGGCATCACCGCTCGCGCACGGGGTCTTCAAAATGTGTTTCTGGCCATCTGCTATTCTCAGGCAATCTTGCAACATGTTAGGCAGTCCGGACTGCATAGACGAGATGGGGGTTCCGACCCAACTCAAGGCGGTGGAGGCAATCTTCCAGCCGTCCGCTCTAGTAGTAGAGGGGATGGTCGTCGTTTCGGACCAAGTAGAGTTCATGTTCTGACCGACATGAACAACCAGTCCTTGCTTGTTATGGCTTATGTGGGCGATACACATTGGGCGCATCACCGTGTGCACTACCCGGTGAATTTCTCGGACATCCTCAGCGGTGAGAGGGGAACCTCTGCCATGACCTGAAAATTGCTTCTCCAGAAGCTCAAAATCTCCTTGTTTTAGCCGGATTGCCATGAGCCGAGTCAAAGTTGTGGGCGAAGGGTGACCCGTTGTGGTGGCCGTCCACTTGAGAGCCGCTTGCATCCTATCAGATTCAGGGTCCACTGGCTCCGCATCGTAGATATCGTGCTGGACGAGCATGACGGCGTGGAGGAGATTGGGGTCGGCCCTGTAGAGGTAGCGGGTGGCCTGTGCCTCGGTGAGGCATCCGAAGTAGGTCACGAGGAAGGCCAGGAGACCTTGGTAGGACCTGGTTGCAATCACATGCCAGGCGTCGGCACCGGGGCGCGGTTTGGACAATCTAGGGCTCCTCCTGGGCCTCTTGGCGGCAGGTGAAGAGGAGGAGGAAGCTGTGGCGGCGGCGTCTTTGGGGGCGGGGAGGAGGGCGATGGTGTTGAGGATGATGTTGGAGACAGGGTCGAGGAGGCCGAGGTGTTGGAATAAGCCACGGGGTGTGTGGTCGGGCTCGTCGGGTGCGTCGGGTGCGCGCAGGATGGGCGCAGGGCTGGCCCATAGGCCGAGCAAAAGGGGCGACCGCCCCGGGCCCCAAGAGGGGAGGGACCCAACTAAAACTTACACTAGTAAGATCTATTGAGTATACATTAAATCTGAAAGATAATTAAATGGATAAAATAGAGCCTCAATTTGCAGAAGTATAAGTTCACACCACATACTGATAAGTTATACCACGCTTAAGCAAACCGATCCGACTGGCGGAGTTGAGTTCAAATACATTAGTCTCTCTTTACGATGCATGTCTTAGTATCATAATGAAAATTATGATATCTCGATTTCAATGTTTAAACCAACGCACAATTTTTAATTTGATAAACGTCTAGGCATCTCATTTGCACCAAACCAAACCAAGTGAATCTGGACAAGCATGTTAGGTAATCAAATCATGCGTAAAAGTATAATCAACAACATTTTTGGTTCTTCGAATTATTGAACCTATCATGCAAGCCACATTTCCTGTGTCCTAGAAGTTTCCATGAATATGACCGCCTAATATACACTAGAAATTGCTATAAAAATATTTGTTAGTATGTCTATAATTTATAAATCTCTATCATAATATTCAATATAATATTAAAAGATATATGACACACGCATGTATATGCAAATGTGTATACACTACATCGTTTATGCAATATTAGAAATAGAAATATGAAAGATTGTCTTAACAATAAAGAAACGTTTTGGTACATCATAAATTTTTCATTTTGTAGAAATAAATTTTCAATTATATACATTACAGATGCATATCCATTAATAATATAAATGTTATTTGAAAACATTTTATGTGGATAAGTAATAAAAAATATGAATTACAATTGTAATATGGTACACTTAGTTTAAAGTAAGTATAAAAGTTTAATATGAAAAACAGTTATTTTACATCGCCCTGGCCCCAAAAATACATTGGACCGGCCCTGGATGGGCGGGACACACTGGTGCCGTCGGGCTCGTCGGGTTCGTCGGGCGTGTCGGTGGCGCGCGGGACGGACGGGACGTGTGGGACGCATCGGAAGCGTGGCGTGTGTGTGTGTATGTGGCGTGTGTGTGTGCGTTTGTGTCTAGGTCTAGTTTAGATGGAGTCCAAGTCGAGCCGGTGCGTAGCCGGGCTGACGGTCGTATGGCGATCGTGGGCTGTTGCAGTGGGCACTAGCATGAAGACCGGATCGCCAGGGCATGCACGCGTACGTGCGCGCGATGCGCCGCGTGAGCGGATTGCTAGGAAGAGTCCGTGGGTGCTACGTCTGTGGCTAGCAACAAAAGGGCAATGCATTGAGTTTGTTAGTGGGAGTCCAGGTTTGTAGTCCGCAGTGGTTTGTCCAGCGCAAGAAAAATCAGCGGTTCGGCGTCCAGGCGCATGTCGCCAACAAAACCTGAATCCTCTTGTCCTTCGTCTACCTTCCGTCAGAGAGAGAGAGCTAGCTAGGCCTGTGGCAACAACACGAGGCACAAGCCGCCGGTGGTGAGGAGGCCGAGGGGGTCCAGCATGGTGTCGGTGGGTAGCCGATTGAAGCCGCCCGTGGTGAGGATGCCGCGGAGGTCCGGCATGGTGTCGGTAGGCAGCCGGTCGAACGCCTCCTCGTAGAAGCCGCCGACGAGCTTGTAGATGGCTGGGGGCAAATCTTGTTCGGAGAGAAGAGTTGCATGATCCTTGTCGTCGGTGCGGCAGCAGCCGGGGCAGTGTAAGCACGAGATCAGCCCCCTCCGAACAAAGGGAGCGGAGGACGACATCGGATCGGTCAGATGGACGGTGGGAGGCGGCCGGGTCTGTTGGATGGAGTAGGCGACGCAGTCCGTCCGTGGTGTACTTTCCGGCGCACAACTCAATTGCTACCGAGATGTGTTCCGGCGAGACGCGCAAAAGCATAGACAGCACAAGAGTTACAAGCCCGGGTCGGTGTATGTATTTACGGCAATGCTACACGTATAAACAGTTTACAGGCTTTTATAGGGTGGATTAGTCTTCATTGGCCAATAGGTGAGCGAGACGGCCCATCCTCTAAAAATCAGGGAGGGAAAGGTTTGTGATTGGTTGTTAGATGAAAAGAGCCTGTAAAAGCCTGTAAATCTTTGTATGTCTAGCATTTTTGATGTATTTATACACGCACGCACCGGCTGGACAAGTAGACCAAGTAGGAGTAGGAGTAGGACTAGACGATCAAACCCACTCGATCGGATATGCATGCATGCGACGCCTTGCCGACGTCAACACAGCGAGATTATTAGTACTAGTAATATGGTATGAGTATTTCCTAACAGGGTCGATACGATAGGAATTTGGAAAGTATACATGCCGTAACTAGAAGCGGAATTATCTCTCCGTCCGACTTCCATATGACAGGACACATGCCCGATTCAATGTTGTGGCCCAAATAACCAGATGGGTCTGATCGTACGTCGTAGTGAATTTCATTGTAAGTATAGCAGCTCTCAACTAGCAGGGTGACCCTCGCAATGCAAAAAAAAAAAAAAAGAAGAAGAAGAAGCGAGGGCACCCTCTTTAATGTCTCAAATGCATTTAATATATAGCTTTTGAATGAATATTCATATTTATAGCTACAAATATTAGATTATTATTATTATATAATAGCCATCACACATGTTAAGCTGAATATTATTCCACTTTAAAGGAAGACATCTTTGATATTCCATAAATTATAAACTATTGATTATATATTATCATGTCAATCAAGAATCTCAGCCCTGGCACAAAGATAAAGATGTTGCCTTGTGACCATGAGGTTCGTGGTCACAGGTTTGAGTCCACAGTCTCTTGCAGAAATTTAGAGTGAGGCTGCGAACTATAAATCCGAAGTGGTCGGACCTTTGCCCGGACCCTGCACAAAACGGGAGCTACATGCACCGGTTGCCCTTATTAATCGAGAATCTCATTGGTCTCCATAAGAATGCAGTAATGTAGAACAAGCTATCTTGCACATTGTTTAAATAAATTGCAAGAAAATGATGTAAGCTATCTGTGCGGCGCCCCCTTCATAGTTTACGCCTCCGGTCATATTCTCGCGGTGCTTAGGCGAAGCCCTGCGCAGATCACATTACCATCACCGTCACCACGCCGTCGTGCTGACGGAACTCATCTACTTCCTTGACCCTCTGCTGAATCAAAAGCTCGAGGGACGTCGTCGCGCTGAACGTGTGCAGAACTCGGAGGTGCCGTACGTTCGGTACTCGATCGGTCGGATCGAGAAGATGTTTGACTACACCAACCGCGTTAAGCAAACACTTTCGCTTTCGTTCTACGAGGGTACGTAGACACACTATCCCCCTCTCGTTGCTATGCATCTTCTAGATAGATCATGCGTGAGCGTAGGAAATTTTTTAAAATTGCATGCTACGTTTACCAATAGAAGGGACACGTAAGCGCCCCGGAGGCTACCTATATGTGATGCTCTATGTGTAAGAGCCCATAAAATCCACTCTGGTTTATAAGCAGAGGTGGACTCAACTTCGCAATTACGTGGATAACGTCACTAAGGACTAAGCAGTCCACGCCTTCCGGCAACACATGAGATACGAGCATCTTTGCCCAAAGCTTAGCCATACAAAGGTCACCTCTTATACACCAATCGATGGAAATAACCAATCGGTACGTGAATGTCAAAGAAAAGGACATGATTAGGAAGGGCAAGCCGCAAAACAAACTGACTGGACAGAAAAATCAAAACAATCTGAACTTCAAGAATGGCAAGAACAAGCATCATCTTCGGATGGTCGATGGAGTCGGCGGAGCGGAAGCGATTGCAGCAATTGGCTAGGGAAAGAACACTAGCGGCCACATAAGAAATAGGCAGGTGGTGAAATCCTAGACAAGCCTTGTATATTCACATCAATGAGGAAAACGGGACAACCAAGCACACTACTCGGCAGTGCAGAGCCCTAAAGAGAATCTAGTTGGTGGAAGAAAAACAACCGACTGAACACATTGATGATAATTGCGGCGACACAGAGGATCATACACACGACTACCCAGGCAAGAAGGCGGAGATGGGGCAAAGGTGAATGGCAACAAAAAGCCCGGCGGGAACGACAACAATCTCGCCCGTACCGCGCCGGCTGTCACGGGAACCGCATCTAAACTCCCTGCCCCCTCCGCAGCAAATGCCTATCGACACAGTCGCTGGCTCGTAGGATGGGGGAAGGGCCTACGGCATCGTCGCCAGTTTAGCAGGGGCGAGCTCCACCCTCGTTGAGGAGTCAACCTACTACTCCTGCTTGATGTTGCCGGCGTGGTAACGAGTCTGACGATGGGGTGAGCGTCAGTTACGATCGGTGTTAATGAATGACCAGTAAGAGAGGAGTGTGAATGGGGGATTTGTGCGGCGAGGCAAGAGGAGTGAGAAGGCTGCTTCCAATGCACCGGTGCTTAGATGGGGTGCTAAGCATATTAAATAGCTTAGCAACCAAACTTCCCAATACATAGGTGCTTAGCTTCTTGTAGCTAAGCTCTCTTCATTTAATAAGTTCAAGGATCTTTTATAGTATGTAAACTTTGTGGCATATTTATGCTAGGTATTAAGCAAATAATATCCTTTGAGGAAAACACATGGAAATATAGTTGACTTGAGTCCATACATAAAGTGCCAATAAGATATTATGAAAATACATGAAATTACACCTACAATTAAAGGTGCTTAAAATAAATGATGATAATAATCTATTTTGGCCCAAACTTTTTCCAAATATGCTCTACCAAATCGGTTTTGAGTGCTCTATGAGTCCCACGATCTCGGATTCTTGCATCCCTTTGTAGCACCTCGGCGAATACCGGTATGTCGCCATGTGTGAATACTGATGGTAGAACAATGGATGTACCCGCCTCCTTGTTCAAATCAATAATATTAGCCGCCGCTTCTTCTTCATCCTCGACTACCATATTGTGAAGAATGATGCAAGCTATCATGACCTTCTGGATATCACCCCGGTCATACAAACGTGCAGGACGACGCAAGATAGAGAATCGGCCCTGCAAAACACCAAAAGCACGTTCCACATCCTTCCTTGCCCCTTCCTGATGTGCTGCAAACAACTTGTGCTTCTCTGTTTGTGGCATCGATATTGTCTTCACAAAAGCTGCCCATTCTGGGTATATCCCATCTACAAGGTAATAACCATGTTGATATTCCTTGTCATTTACAAAAAAGTTCACTCGAGGAGCTTGGCCTTTCAGCTGCTTGATAAACAATGGTGATTGATTTAGCACATTGATGTCATTGTTTGACCCAGCAATACCAAAGTAGGCATGCCATATCCGGAGATCTCGCGAATCAACTGCCTCCAGAATAAGACTAGGCCACCCTTTATCACCGCGAGTAAATTGGCCCTTCCATGCAATAGGACATTTTTCCCAACGCCAATGCATACAATCCAGGCTTCCTAACATGCCAGGAAACCCACGACCTTCACCAATGCAGAGTAAGCGCTCTGTATCTTCAGTGTTGGGGCTTCGTAAATACTCTGCAGCATAGGTATCAATCACTCCTTGCACAAAGTTCTTCAAGCAATCAACTGCGGTAGTCTGGCCAATCTTGAGATATTCATCAAGACTATCTGCAGGTGTGCCATAAGCCAATTGGCGTATTGCCGCCGTGCACTTTTGCAGTGGAGAGAGCCCTTCACGGTTAAGCGCATCTGTCCTTGTGGTGAAGTATGGAGACCACTCACCTAGCGCATTGACGATGCGAAGAAAGAGAGGTCGTCTCATCCTGAATCTTCTCCGAAATGTTTTGGCGCGGTAGAGAGGATTGTCGCAGAAGTAATCTCGTACAAGATGTTGATGTGCTTCTTCACGCGGTCTATTCACGTATATCCTCGGACCACTCCTGCTAAGTGATCTTGCTTGAAGAGCCTCAAGTGTTCCCTTCAACTCCACAGCAATCTCCTCGGCGAAGGAGTCTAGCAGGTCCTCCTCGGCTAGGAATTCATCAAGTGTGTATAACTCTGTTGGATATGTAGTGTTTCTGGCATCACTATCATGTTGTTGATCTGTATCATCAGGATCATCTGGTGGATGGTTATACATAGGCCTGAAACATGTAACAAACAAGACAACAAGTGTACACATCAGAATAAGATCGAACCAAAAAAAAAACAGCTGGGCGACACTGTTTAGATTCCTGAACCAGAGAACAATGACATGAAAGTTAAGTAACGAACTTCTCATGATAAAAACCATCAGGTGGATGGGTATACATTGGCCTGAAACAAGCAACAACAAAGTAAAGAAGACAACATCACTTGTTTAGATTCCTGAACAAGAGAACAATTCATGGAGGTTAAGTAAAACACTTTTCATACTAACAACTTTTGACAATTCTAAACTGTAGTTTGTATAACTAGGAAACTATTTGACAAAACTTAACTGACAATTTGTATGACTAGATAGCAGAACTTTGAAATTTCTTGTTGAATTCCGAACTAGACTGAACCTAGTCTGTATAACAATGGAATCAGCAGCAGACCCCCATTCTTTGATCATCTCCACAGGGTTACTAGACCAGCAAGAAAACAATGGGAGGTGCCCTCCAATTGCTGCCTAGATCAGGAACGGAAGTGTTTTATCTTGGTAAGATGAAATTAAAACCCTCACTAATTGGATGACGGGGATTCAATCTCCTTGCTTGTACCACGTACGCACNGACCAGCAAGAAAACAATGGGAGGTGCCCTCCAATTGCTGCCTAGATCAGGAACGGAAGTGTTTTATCTTGGTAAGATGAAATTAAAACCCTCACTAATTGGATGACGGGGATTCAATCTCCTTGCTTGTACCACGTACGCACACAATGCTTCAATCAGTAGACTCTTAGGAGATTAAAATCCATTGGGATTGAATGGGTTCCAGAGAAAACTGAATTCAGTAATCCTTTGCTACAGATTTACATATACATACTACAGATTTTGCAATGTAGGCTCCTTACCAAAGACCAGGTGCTGACTGGCCGGAGGAGCTGTTGGCGGCTGCGAACATAGGAGGAGCCGGTGGTGTAGCGGCAAACAGAGGCGGAGCCGGTGGTGCCCCGGCGAACTTCTCCCGGTGACTGTCCATGCGGCCGGCTGAAACTGATCAGCGGCGGGGCGGGGCTGCTGGTGGAGGATGGAGCGGCTGCATCGGGGCGACGGCGCTGGGCGAGGAAGAAGAAGCGGCGGCAGGGGTTGCGCGTGGGGGAGTTGGGGAAGAACGAGAAAAAAGGAGGCGACTGCTCGGTACCCAGCCGCACGGGATCGATTAACTCCACCTTTTGCCTAGGTATCTGCGTCTGGCACCGTTTCTTCGTGGGGTTACTGAACGAGACTCTCTCCTCATTAATTAACGTGACACATCAGCTTTTTGCTCAGCTGGCAGGCTTAGCACCGATCCAGGCTGGAGCACTGGGACTAGCCTGGGCTGCTTCCAATGCACCGGTGCTTAGATGGGGTGCTAAGCATATTAAATAGCTTAGCAACCAAACTTCCCAATGCATAGGTGCTTAGCTTCTTGTAGCTAAGCTCTCTTCATTTAATAAGTTCAAGGATCTTTTATAGTATGTAAACTTTGTGGCATATTTATGCTAGGTATTAAGCAAATAATATCCTTTGAGGAAAACACATGGAAATATAGTTGACTTGAGTCCATACATAAAGTGCCAATAAGATATTATGAAAATACATGAAATTACACCTACAATTAAAGGTGCTTAAAATAAATGATGATAATAATCTATTTTGGCCCAAACTTTTTCCAAATATGCTCTACCAAATCGGTTTTGAGTGCTCTATGAGTCCCACGATCTCGGATTCTTGCATCCCTTTGTAGCACCTCGGCGAATACCGGTATGTCGCCATGTGTGAATACTGATGGTAGAACAATGGATGTACCCGCCTCCTTGTTCAAATCAATAATATTAGCCGCCGCTTCTTCTTCATCCTCGACTACCATATTGTGAAGAATGATGCAAGCTATCATGACCTTCTGGATATCACCCCGGTCATACAAACGTGCAGGACGACGCAAGATAGAGAATCGGCCCTGCAAAACACCAAAAGCACGTTCCACATCCTTCCTTGCCCCTTCCTGATGTGCTGCAAACAACTTGTGCTTCTCTGTTTGTGGCATCGATATTGTCTTCACAAAAGCTGCCCATTCTGGGTATATCCCATCTACAAGGTAATAACCATGTTGATATTCCTTGTCATTTACAAAAAAGTTCACTCGAGGAGCTTGGCCTTTCAGCTGCTTGATAAACAATGGTGATTGATTTAGCACATTGATGTCATTGTTTGACCCAGCAATACCAAAGTAGGCATGCCATATCCGGAGATCTCACGAAGCAACTGCCTCCAGAATAAGACTAGGCCACCCTTTATCACCGCGAGTAAATTGGCCCTTCCATGCAATAGGACATTTTTCCCAACGCCAATGCATACAATCCAGGCTTCCTAACATGCCAGGAAACCCACGACCTTCACCAATGCAGAGTAAGCGCTCTGTATCTTCAGTGTTGGGGCTTCGTAAATACTCTGCAGCATAGGTATCAATCACTCCTTGCACAAAGTTCTTCAAGCAATCAACTGCGGTAGTCTGGCCAATCTTGAGATATTCATCAAGACTATCTGCAGGTGTGCCATAAGCCAATTGGCGTATTGCCGCCGTGCACTTTTGCAGTGGAGAGAGCCCTTCACGGTTAAGCGCATCTGTCCTTGTGGTGAAGTATGGAGACCACTCACCTAGCGCATTGACGATGCGAAGAAAGAGAGGTCGTCTCATCCTGAATCTTCTCCGAAATGTTTTGGCGCGGTAGAGAGGATTGTCGCAGAAGTAATCTCGTACAAGATGTTGATGTGCTTCTTCACGCGGTCTATTCACGTATATCCTCGGACCACTCCTGCTAAGTGATCTTGCTTGAAGAGCCTCAAGTGTTCCCTTCAACTCCACAGCAATCTCCTCGGCGAAGGAGTCTAGCAGGTCCTCCTCGGCTAGGAATTCATCAAGTGTGTATAACTCTGTTGGATATGTAGTGTTTCTGGCATCACTATCATGTTGTTGATCTGTATCATCAGGATCATCTGGTGGATGGTTATACATAGGCCTGAAACATGTAACAAACAAGACAACAAGTGTACACATCAGAATAAGATCGAAACCAAAAAAAAACAGCTGGGCGACACTGTTTAGATTCCTGAACCAGAGAACAATGACATGAAAGTTAAGTAACGAACTTCTCATGATAAAAACCATCAGGTGGATGGGTATACATTGGCCTGAAACAAGCAACAACAAAGTAAAGAAGACAACATCACTTGTTTAGATTCCTGAACAAGAGAACAATTCATGGAGGTTAAGTAAAACACTTTTCATACTAACAACTTTTGACAATTCTAAACTGTAGTTTGTATAACTAGGAAACTATTTGACAAAACTTAACTGACAATTTGTATGACTAGATAGCAGAACTTTGAAATTTCTTGTTGATTCTGAACTAGACTGAACCTAGTCTGTATAACAATGGAATCAGCAGCAGACCCCCATTCTTTGATCATCTCCACAGGGTTACTAGACCAGCAAGAAAACAATGGGAGGTGCCCTCCAATTGCTGCCTAGATCAGGAACGGAAGTGTTTTATCTTGGTAAGATGAAATTAAAACCCTCACTAATTGGATGACGGGGATTCAATCTCCTTGCTTGTACCACGTACGCACACAATGCTTCAATCAGTAGACTCTTAGGAGATTAAAATCCATTGGGATTGAATGGGTTCCAGAGAAAACTGAATTCAGTAATCCTTTGCTACAGATTTACATATACATACTACAGATTTTGCAATGTAGGCTCCTTACCAAAGACCAGGTGCTGACTGGCCGGAGGAGCTGTTGGCGGCTGCGAACATAGGAGGAGCCGGTGGTGTAGCGGCAAACAGAGGCGGAGCCGGTGGTGCCCCGGCGAACTTCTCCCGGCGACTGTCCATGCGGCCGGCTGAAACTGATCAGCGGCGGGGCGGGGCTGCTGGTGGAGGATGGAGCGGCTGCATCGGGGCGACGGCGCTGGGCGAGGAAGAAGAAGCGGCGGCAGGGGTTGCGCGTGGGGGAGTTGGGGAAGAACGAGAAAAAAGGAGGCGACTGCTCGGTACCCAGCCGCACGGGATCGATTAACTCCACCTTTTGCCTAGGTATCTGCGTCTGGCACCGTTTCTTCGTGGGGTTACTGAACGAGACTCTCTCCTCATTAATTAACGTGACACATCAGCTTTTTGCTCAGCTGGCAGGCTTAGCACCGATCCAGGCTGGAGCACTGGGACTAGCCTGGGCTGCTTCCAATGCACCGGTGCTTAGATGGGGTGCTAAGCATATTAAATAGCTTAGCAACCAAACTTCCCAATGCATAGGTGCTTAGCTTCTTGTAGCTAAGCTCTCTTCATTTAATAAGTTCAAGGATCTTTTATAGTATGTAAACTTTGTGGCATATTTATGCTAGGTATTAAGCAAATAATATCCTTTGAGGAAAACACATGGAAATATAGTTGACTTGAGTCCATACATAAAGTGCCAATAAGATATTATGAAAATACATGAAATTACACCTACAATTAAAGGTGCTTAAAATAAATGATGATAATAATCTATTTTGGCCCAAACTTTTTCCAAATATGCTCTACCAAATCGGTTTTGAGTGCTCTATGAGTCCCACGATCTCGGATTCTTGCATCCCTTTGTAGCACCTCGGCGAATACCGGTATGTCGCCATGTGTGAATACTGATGGTAGAACAATGGATGTACCCGCCTCCTTGTTCAAATCAATAATATTAGCCGCCGCTTCTTCTTCATCCTCGACTACCATATTGTGAAGAATGATGCAAGCTATCATGACCTTCTGGATATCACCCCGGTCATACAAACGTGCAGGACGACGCAAGATAGAGAATCGGCCCTGCAAAACACCAAAAGCACGTTCCACATCCTTCCTTGCCCCTTCCTGATGTGCTGCAAACAACTTGTGCTTCTCTGTTTGTGGCATCGATATTGTCTTCACAAAAGCTGCCCATTCTGGGTATATCCCATCTACAAGGTAATAACCATGTTGATATTCCTTGTCATTTACAAAAAAGTTCACTCGAGGAGCTTGGCCTTTCAGCTGCTTGATAAACAATGGTGATTGATTTAGCACATTGATGTCATTGTTTGACCCAGCAATACCAAAGTAGGCATGCCATATCCGGAGATCTCACGAAGCAACTGCCTCCAGAATAAGACTAGGCCACCCTTTATCACCGCGAGTAAATTGGCCCTTCCATGCAATAGGACATTTTTCCCAACGCCAATGCATACAATCCAGGCTTCCTAACATGCCAGGAAACCCACGACCTTCACCAATGCAGAGTAAGCGCTCTGTATCTTCAGTGTTGGGGCTTCGTAAATACTCTGCAGCATAGGTATCAATCACTCCTTGCACAAAGTTCTTCAAGCAATCAACTGCGGTAGTCTGGCCAATCTTGAGATATTCATCAAGACTATCTGCAGGTGTGCCATAAGCCAATTGGCGTATTGCCGCCGTGCACTTTTGCAGTGGAGAGAGCCCTTCACGGTTAAGCGCATCTGTCCTTGTGGTGAAGTATGGAGACCACTCACCTAGCGCATTGACGATGCGAAGAAAGAGAGGTCGTCTCATCCTGAATCTTCTCCGAAATGTTTTGGCGCGGTAGAGAGGATTGTCGCAGAAGTAATCTCGTACAAGATGTTGATGTGCTTCTTCACGCGGTCTATTCACGTATATCCTCGGACCACTCCTGCTAAGTGATCTTGCTTGAAGAGCCTCAAGTGTTCCCTTCAACTCCACAGCAATCTCCTCGGCGAAGGAGTCTAGCAGGTCCTCCTCGGCTAGGAATTCATCAAGTGTGTATAACTCTGTTGGATATGTAGTGTTTCTGGCATCACTATCATGTTGTTGATCTGTATCATCAGGATCATCTGGTGGATGGTTATACATAGGCCTGAAACATGTAACAAACAAGACAACAAGTGTACACATCAGAATAAGATCGAAACCAAAAAAAAACAGCTGGGCGACACTGTTTAGATTCCTGAACCAGAGAACAATGACATGAAAGTTAAGTAACGAACTTCTCATGATAAAAACCATCAGGTGGATGGGTATACATTGGCCTGAAACAAGCAACAACAAAGTAAAGAAGACAACATCACTTGTTTAGATTCCTGAACAAGAGAACAATTCATGGAGGTTAAGTAAAACACTTTTCATACTAACAACTTTTGACAATTCTAAACTGTAGTTTGTATAACTAGGAAACTATTTGACAAAACTTAACTGACAATTTGTATGACTAGATAGCAGAACTTTGAAATTTCTTGTTGATTCTGAACTAGACTGAACCTAGTCTGTATAACAATGGAATCAGCAGCAGACCCCCATTCTTTGATCATCTCCACAGGGTTACTAGACCAGCAAGAAAACAATGGGAGGTGCCCTCCAATTGCTGCCTAGATCAGGAACGGAAGTGTTTTATCTTGGTAAGATGAAATTAAAACCCTCACTAATTGGATGACGGGGATTCAATCTCCTTGCTTGTACCACGTACGCACACAATGCTTCAATCAGTAGACTCTTAGGAGATTAAAATCCATTGGGATTGAATGGGTTCCAGAGAAAACTGAATTCAGTAATCCTTTGCTACAGATTTACATATACATACTACAGATTTTGCAATGTAGGCTCCTTACCAAAGACCAGGTGCTGACTGGCCGGAGGAGCTGTTGGCGGCTGCGAACATAGGAGGAGCCGGTGGTGTAGCGGCAAACAGAGGCGGAGCCGGTGGTGCCCCGGCGAACTTCTCCCGGCGACTGTCCATGCGGCCGGCTGAAACTGATCAGCGGCGGGGCGGGGCTGCTGGTGGAGGATGGAGCGGCTGCATCGGGGCGACGGCGCTGGGCGAGGAAGAAGAAGCGGCGGCAGGGGTTGCGCGTGGGGGAGTTGGGGAAGAACGAGAAAAAAGGAGGCGACTGCTCGGTACCCAGCCGCACGGGATCGATTAACTCCACCTTTTGCCTAGGTATCTGCGTCTGGCACCGTTTCTTCGTGGGGTTACTGAACGAGACTCTCTCCTCATTAATTAACGTGACACATCAGCTTTTTGCTCAGCTGGCAGGCTTAGCACCGATCCAGGCTGGAGCACTGGGACTAGCCTGGGCTGCTTCCAATGCACCGGTGCTTAGATGGGGTGCTAAGCATATTAAATAGCTTAGCAACCAAACTTCCCAATGCATAGGTGCTTAGCTTCTTGTAGCTAAGCTCTCTTCATTTAATAAGTTCAAGGATCTTTTATAGTATGTAAACTTTGTGGCATATTTATGCTAGGTATTAAGCAAATAATATCCTTTGAGGAAAACACATGGAAATATAGTTGACTTGAGTCCATACATAAAGTGCCAATAAGATATTATGAAAATACATGAAATTACACCTACAATTAAAGGTGCTTAAAATAAATGATGATAATAATCTATTTTGGCCCAAACTTTTTCCAAATATGCTCTACCAAATCGGTTTTGAGTGCTCTATGAGTCCCACGATCTCGGATTCTTGCATCCCTTTGTAGCACCTCGGCGAATACCGGTATGTCGCCATGTGTGAATACTGATGGTAGAACAATGGATGTACCCGCCTCCTTGTTCAAATCAATAATATTAGCCGCCGCTTCTTCTTCATCCTCGACTACCATATTGTGAAGAATGATGCAAGCTATCATGACCTTCTGGATATCACCCCGGTCATACAAACGTGCAGGACGACGCAAGATAGAGAATCGGCCCTGCAAAACACCAAAAGCACGTTCCACATCCTTCCTTGCCCCTTCCTGATGTGCTGCAAACAACTTGTGCTTCTCTGTTTGTGGCATCGATATTGTCTTCACAAAAGCTGCCCATTCTGGGTATATCCCATCTACAAGGTAATAACCATGTTGATATTCCTTGTCATTTACAAAAAAGTTCACTCGAGGAGCTTGGCCTTTCAGCTGCTTGATAAACAATGGTGATTGATTTAGCACATTGATGTCATTGTTTGACCCAGCAATACCAAAGTAGGCATGCCATATCCGGAGATCTCACGAAGCAACTGCCTCCAGAATAAGACTAGGCCACCCTTTATCACCGCGAGTAAATTGGCCCTTCCATGCAATAGGACATTTTTCCCAACGCCAATGCATACAATCCAGGCTTCCTAACATGCCAGGAAACCCACGACCTTCACCAATGCAGAGTAAGCGCTCTGTATCTTCAGTGTTGGGGCTTCGTAAATACTCTGCAGCATAGGTATCAATCACTCCTTGCACAAAGTTCTTCAAGCAATCAACTGCGGTAGTCTGGCCAATCTTGAGATATTCATCAAGACTATCTGCAGGTGTGCCATAAGCCAATTGGCGTATTGCCGCCGTGCACTTTTGCAGTGGAGAGAGCCCTTCACGGTTAAGCGCATCTGTCCTTGTGGTGAAGTATGGAGACCACTCACCTAGCGCATTGACGATGCGAAGAAAGAGAGGTCGTCTCATCCTGAATCTTCTCCGAAATGTTTTGGCGCGGTAGAGAGGATTGTCGCAGAAGTAATCTCGTACAAGATGTTGATGTGCTTCTTCACGCGGTCTATTCACGTATATCCTCGGACCACTCCTGCTAAGTGATCTTGCTTGAAGAGCCTCAAGTGTTCCCTTCAACTCCACAGCAATCTCCTCGGCGAAGGAGTCTAGCAGGTCCTCCTCGGCTAGGAATTCATCAAGTGTGTATAACTCTGTTGGATATGTAGTGTTTCTGGCATCACTATCATGTTGTTGATCTGTATCATCAGGATCATCTGGTGGATGGTTATACATAGGCCTGAAACATGTAACAAACAAGACAACAAGTGTACACATCAGAATAAGATCGAAACCAAAAAAAAACAGCTGGGCGACACTGTTTAGATTCCTGAACCAGAGAACAATGACATGAAAGTTAAGTAACGAACTTCTCATGATAAAAACCATCAGGTGGATGGGTATACATTGGCCTGAAACAAGCAACAACAAAGTAAAGAAGACAACATCACTTGTTTAGATTCCTGAACAAGAGAACAATTCATGGAGGTTAAGTAAAACACTTTTCATACTAACAACTTTTGACAATTCTAAACTGTAGTTTGTATAACTAGGAAACTATTTGACAAAACTTAACTGACAATTTGTATGACTAGATAGCAGAACTTTGAAATTTCTTGTTGATTCTGAACTAGACTGAACCTAGTCTGTATAACAATGGAATCAGCAGCAGACCCCCATTCTTTGATCATCTCCACAGGGTTACTAGACCAGCAAGAAAACAATGGGAGGTGCCCTCCAATTGCTGCCTAGATCAGGAACGGAAGTGTTTTATCTTGGTAAGATGAAATTAAAACCCTCACTAATTGGATGACGGGGATTCAATCTCCTTGCTTGTACCACGTACGCACACAATGCTTCAATCAGTAGACTCTTAGGAGATTAAAATCCATTGGGATTGAATGGGTTCCAGAGAAAACTGAATTCAGTAATCCTTTGCTACAGATTTACATATACATACTACAGATTTTGCAATGTAGGCTCCTTACCAAAGACCAGGTGCTGACTGGCCGGAGGAGCTGTTGGCGGCTGCGAACATAGGAGGAGCCGGTGGTGTAGCGGCAAACAGAGGCGGAGCCGGTGGTGCCCCGGCGAACTTCTCCCGGCGACTGTCCATGCGGCCGGCTGAAACTGATCAGCGGCGGGGCGGGGCTGCTGGTGGAGGATGGAGCGGCTGCATCGGGGCGACGGCGCTGGGCGAGGAAGAAGAAGCGGCGGCAGGGGTTGCGCGTGGGGGAGTTGGGGAAGAACGAGAAAAAAGGAGGCGACTGCTCGGTACCCAGCCGCACGGGATCGATTAACTCCACCTTTTGCCTAGGTATCTGCGTCTGGCACCGTTTCTTCGTGGGGTTACTGAACGAGACTCTCTCCTCATTAATTAACGTGACACATCAGCTTTTTGCTCAGCTGGCAGGCTTAGCACCGATCCAGGCTGGAGCACTGGGACTAGCCTGGGCTGCTTCCAATGCACCGGTGCTTAGATGGGGTGCTAAGCATATTAAATAGCTTAGCAACCAAACTTCCCAATGCATAGGTGCTTAGCTTCTTGTAGCTAAGCTCTCTTCATTTAATAAGTTCAAGGATCTTTTATAGTATGTAAACTTTGTGGCATATTTATGCTAGGTATTAAGCAAATAATATCCTTTGAGGAAAACACATGGAAATATAGTTGACTTGAGTCCATACATAAAGTGCCAATAAGATATTATGAAAATACATGAAATTACACCTACAATTAAAGGTGCTTAAAATAAATGATGATAATAATCTATTTTGGCCCAAACTTTTTCCAAATATGCTCTACCAAATCGGTTTTGAGTGCTCTATGAGTCCCACGATCTCGGATTCTTGCATCCCTTTGTAGCACCTCGGCGAATACCGGTATGTCGCCATGTGTGAATACTGATGGTAGAACAATGGATGTACCCGCCTCCTTGTTCAAATCAATAATATTAGCCGCCGCTTCTTCTTCATCCTCGACTACCATATTGTGAAGAATGATGCAAGCTATCATGACCTTCTGGATATCACCCCGGTCATACAAACGTGCAGGACGACGCAAGATAGAGAATCGGCCCTGCAAAACACCAAAAGCACGTTCCACATCCTTCCTTGCCCCTTCCTGATGTGCTGCAAACAACTTGTGCTTCTCTGTTTGTGGCATCGATATTGTCTTCACAAAAGCTGCCCATTCTGGGTATATCCCATCTACAAGGTAATAACCATGTTGATATTCCTTGTCATTTACAAAAAAGTTCACTCGAGGAGCTTGGCCTTTCAGCTGCTTGATAAACAATGGTGATTGATTTAGCACATTGATGTCATTGTTTGACCCAGCAATACCAAAGTAGGCATGCCATATCCGGAGATCTCACGAAGCAACTGCCTCCAGAATAAGACTAGGCCACCCTTTATCACCGCGAGTAAATTGGCCCTTCCATGCAATAGGACATTTTTCCCAACGCCAATGCATACAATCCAGGCTTCCTAACATGCCAGGAAACCCACGACCTTCACCAATGCAGAGTAAGCGCTCTGTATCTTCAGTGTTGGGGCTTCGTAAATACTCTGCAGCATAGGTATCAATCACTCCTTGCACAAAGTTCTTCAAGCAATCAACTGCGGTAGTCTGGCCAATCTTGAGATATTCATCAAGACTATCTGCAGGTGTGCCATAAGCCAATTGGCGTATTGCCGCCGTGCACTTTTGCAGTGGAGAGAGCCCTTCACGGTTAAGCGCATCTGTCCTTGTGGTGAAGTATGGAGACCACTCACCTAGCGCATTGACGATGCGAAGAAAGAGAGGTCGTCTCATCCTGAATCTTCTCCGAAATGTTTTGGCGCGGTAGAGAGGATTGTCGCAGAAGTAATCTCGTACAAGATGTTGATGTGCTTCTTCACGCGGTCTATTCACGTATATCCTCGGACCACTCCTGCTAAGTGATCTTGCTTGAAGAGCCTCAAGTGTTCCCTTCAACTCCACAGCAATCTCCTCGGCGAAGGAGTCTAGCAGGTCCTCCTCGGCTAGGAATTCATCAAGTGTGTATAACTCTGTTGGATATGTAGTGTTTCTGGCATCACTATCATGTTGTTGATCTGTATCATCAGGATCATCTGGTGGATGGTTATACATAGGCCTGAAACATGTAACAAACAAGACAACAAGTGTACACATCAGAATAAGATCGAACCAAAAAAAACAGCTGGGCGACACTGTTTAGATTCCTGAACCAGAGAACAATGACATGAAAGTTAAGTAACGAACTTCTCATGATAAAAACCATCAGGTGGATGGGTATACATTGGCCTGAAACAAGCAACAACAAAGTAAATAAGACAACATCACTTGTTTAGATTCCTGAACAAGAGAACAATTCATGGAGGTTAAGTAAAACACTTTTCATACTAACAACTTTTGACAATTCTAAACTGTAGTTTGTATAACTAGGAAACTATTTGACAAAACTTAACTGACAATTTGTATGACTAGATAGCAGAACTTTGAAATTTCTTGTTGATTCTGAACTAGACTGGACCTAGTCTGTATAACAATGGAATCAGCAGCAGACCCCCATTCTTTGATCATCTCCACAGGGTTACTAGACCAGCAAGAAAACAATGGGAGGTGCCCTCCAATTGCTGCCTAGATCAGGAACGGAAGTGTTTTATCTTGGTAAGATGAAATTAAAACCCTCACTAATTGGATNTCAGGAACGGAAGTGTTTTATCTTGGTAAGATGAAATTAAAACCCTCACTAATTGGATGACGGGGATTCAATCTCCTTGCTTGTACCACGTACGCACACAATGCTTCGATCAGTAGACTCTTAGGAGATTAAAATCCATTGGGATTGAATGGGTTCCAGAGAAAACTGAATTCAGTAATCCTTTGCTACAGATTTACATATACATACTATAGATTTTGCAATGTAGGCTCCTTACCAAAGACCAGGTGCTGACTGGCCGGAGGAGCTGTTGGCGGCTGCGAACATAGGAGGAGCCGGTGGTGTAGCGGCAAACAGAGGCGGAGCCGGTGGTGCCCCGGCGAACTTCTCCCGGCGACTGTCCATGCGGCCGGCTGAAACTGATCAGCAGCGGGGCGGGGCTGCTGGTGGAGGATGGAGCGGCTGCATCGGGGCGACGGCGCTGGGCGAGGAAGAAGAAGCGGCAGCAGGGGTTGCGCTTGGGGGAGTTGGGGAAGAACGAGAAAAAAGGAGGCGACTGCTCGGTACCCAGCCGCACGGGATCGATTAACTCCACCTTTTGCCTAGGTATCTGCGTCTAGCACCGTTTCTTCGTGGGGTTACTGAACGAGACTCTCTCCTCATTAATTAACGTGACACATCAGCTTTTTGCACTGCTGGCAGGCTTAGCACCGATCCAGGCTGGAGCACTGGGACTAGCCTGGGCTGCTTCCAATGCACCGGTGCTTAGATGGGGTGCTTAGCATATTAAATAGCTTAGCAACCAAACTTCCCAATGCATAGGTGCTTAGCTTCTTGTAGCTAAGCTCTCTTCATTTAATAAGTTCAAGGATCTTTTATAGTATGTAAACTTTGTGGCATATTTATGCTAGGTATTAAGCAAATAATATCCTTTGAGGAAAACACATGGAAATATAGTTGACTTGAGTCCATACATAAAGTGCCAATAAGATATTATGAAAATACATGAAATTACACCTACAATTAAAGGTGCTTAAAATAAATGATGATAATAATCTATTTTGGCCCAAACTTTTTCCAAATATGCTCTACCAAATCGGTTTTGAGTGCTCTATGAGTCCCACGATCTCGGATTCTTGCATCCCTTTGTAGCACCTCGGCGAATACCGGTATGTCGCCATGTGTGAATACTGATGGTAGAACAATGGATGTACCCGCCTCCTTGTTCAAATCAATAATATTAGCCGCCGCTTCTTCTTCATCCTCGACTACCATATTGTGAAGAATGATGCAAGCTATCATGACCTTCTGGATATCACCCCGGTCATACAAACGTGCAGGACGACGCAAGATAGAGAATCGGCCCTGCAAAACACCAAAAGCACGTTCCACATCCTTCCTTGCCCCTTCCTGATGTGCTGCAAACAACTTGTGCTTCTCTGTTTGTGGCATCGATATTGTCTTCACAAAATCTGCCCATTCTGGGTATATCCCATCTACAAGGTAATAACCATGTTGATATTCCTTGTCATTTACAAAAAAGTTCACTCGAGGAGCTTGGCCTTTCAGCTGCTTGATAAACAATGGTGATTGATTTAGCACATTGATGTCATTGTTTGACCCAGCAATACCAAAGTAGGCATGCCATATCCGGAGATCTCACGAAGCAACCGCCTCCAGAATAAGACTAGGCCACCCTTTATCACCGCGAGTAAATTGGCCCTTCCATGCAATAGGACATTTTTCCCAACGCCAATGCATACAATCCAGGCTTCCTAACATGCCAGGAAACCCACGACCTTCACCAATGCAGAGTAAGCGCTCTGTATCTTCAGTGTTGGGGCTTCGTAAATACTCTGCAGCATAGGTATCAATCACTCCTTGCACAAAGTTCTTCAAGCAATCAACTGCGGTAGTCTGGCCAATCTTGAGATATTCATCAAGNGACCAGCAAGAAAACAATGGGAGGTGCCCTCCAATTGCTGCCTAGATCAGGAACGGAAGTGTTTTATCTTGGTAAGATGAAATTAAAACCCTCACTAATTGGATGACGGGGATTCAATCTCCTTGCTTGTACCACGTACGCACACAATGCTTCAATCAGTAGACTCTTAGGAGATTAAAATCCATTGGGATTGAATGGGTTCCAGAGAAAACTGAATTCAGTAATCCTTTGCTACAGATTTACATATACATACTACAGATTTTGCAATGTAGGCTCCTTACCAAAGACCAGGTGCTGACTGGCCGGAGGAGCTGTTGGCGGCTGCGAACATAGGAGGAGCCGGTGGTGTAGCGGCAAACAGAGGCGGAGCCGGTGGTGCCCCGGCGAACTTCTCCCGGTGGCTGTCCATGCGGCCGGCTGAAACTGATCAGCGGCGGGGCGGGGCTGCTGGTGGAGGATGGAGCGGCTGCATCGGGGCGACGGCGCTGGGCGAGGAAGAAGAAGCGGCGGCAGGGGTTGCGCGTGGGGGAGTTGGGGAAGAACGAGAAAAAAGGAGGCGACTGCTCGGTACCCAGCCGCACGGGATCGATTAGCTCCACCTTTTGCCTAGGTATCTGCGTCTGGCACCGTTTCTTCGTGGGGTTACTGAACGAGACTCTCTCCTCATTAATTAACGTGACACATCAGCTTTTTGCTCAGCTGGCAGGCTTAGCACCGATCCAGGCTGGAGCACTGGGACTAGCCTGGGCTGCTTCCAATGCACCGGTGCTTAGATGGGGTGCTAAGCATATTAAATAGCTTAGCAACCAAACTTCCCAATGCATAGGTGCTTAGCTTCTTGTAGCTAAGCTCTCTTCATTTAATAAGTTCAAGGATCTTTTATAGTATGTAAACTTTGTGGCATATTTATGCTAGGTATTAAGCAAATAATATCCTTTGAGGAAAACACATGGAAATATAGTTGACTTGAGTCCATACATAAAGTGCCAATAAGATATTATGAAAATACATGAAATTACACCTACAATTAAAGGTGCTTAAAATAAATGATGATAATAATCTATTTTGGCCCAAACTTTTTCCAAATATGCTCTACCAAATCGGTTTTGAGTGCTCTATGAGTCCCACGATCTCGGATTCTTGCATCCCTTTGTAGCACCTCGGCGAATACCGGTATGTCGCCATGTGTGAATACTGATGGTAGAACAATGGATGTACCCGCCTCCTTGTTCAAATCAATAATATTAGCCGCCGCTTCTTCTTCATCCTCGACTACCATATTGTGAAGAATGATGCAAGCTATCATGACCTTCTGGATATCACCCCGGTCATACAAACGTGCAGGACGACGCAAGATAGAGAATCGGCCCTGCAAAACACCAAAAGCACGTTCCACATCCTTCCTTGCCCCTTCCTGATGTGCTGCAAACAACTTGTGCTTCTCTGTTTGTGGCATCGATATTGTCTTCACAAAAGCTGCCCATTCTGGGTATATCCCATCTACAAGGTAATAACCATGTTGATATTCCTTGTCATTTACAAAAAAGTTCACTCGAGGAGCTTGGCCTTTCAGCTGCTTGATAAACAATGGTGATTGATTTAGCACATTGATGTCATTGTTTGACCCAGCAATACCAAAGTAGGCATGCCATATCCGGAGATCTCACGAAGCAACTGCCTCCAGAATAAGACTAGGCCACCCTTTATCACCGCGAGTAAATTGGCCCTTCCATGCAATAGGACATTTTTCCCAACGCCAATGCATACAATCCAGGCTTCCTAACATGCCAGGAAACCCACGACCTTCACCAATGCAGAGTAAGCGCTCTGTATCTTCAGTGTTGGGGCTTCGTAAATACTCTGCAGCATAGGTATCAATCACTCCTTGCACAAAGTTCTTCAAGCAATCAACTGCGGTAGTCTGGCCAATCTTGAGATATTCATCAAGACTATCTGCAGGTGTGCCATAAGCCAATTGGCGTATTGCCGCCGTGCACTTTTGCAGTGGAGAGAGCCCTTCACGGTTAAGCGCATCTGTCCTTGTGGTGAAGTATGGAGACCACTCACCTAGCGCATTGACGATGCGAATAAAGAGAGGTCGTCTCATCCTGAATCTTCTCCGAAATGTTTTGGCGCGGTAGAGAGGATTGTCGCAGAAGTAATCTCGTACAAGATGTTGGTGTGCTTCTTCACGCGGTCTATTCACGTATATCCTCGGACCACTCCTGCTAAGTGATCTTGCTTGAAGAGCCTCAAGTGTTCCCTTCAACTCCACAGCAATCTCCTCGGCGAAGGAGTCTAGCAGGTCCTCCTCGGCTAGGAATTCATCAAGTGTGTATAACTCTGTTGGATATGTAGTGTTTCTGGCATCACTATCATGTTGTTGATCTGTATCATCAGGATCATCTGGTGGATGGTTATACATAGGCCTGAAACATGTAACAAACAAGACAACAAGTGTACACATCAGAATAAGATCGAAACCAAAAAAAAACAGCTGGGCGACACTGTTTAGATTCCTGAACCAGAGAACAATGACATGAAAGTTAAGTAACGAACTTCTCATGATAAAAACCATCAGGTGGATGGGTATACATTGGCCTGAAACAAGCAACAACAAAGTAAAGAAGACAACATCACTTGTTTAGATTCCTGAACAAGAGAACAATTCATGGAGGTTAAGTAAAACACTTTTCATACTAACAACTTTTGACAATTCTAAACTGTAGTTTGTATAACTAGGAAACTATTTGACAAAACTTAACTGACAATTTGTATGACTAGATAGCAGAACTTTGAAATTTCTTGTTGATTCTGAACTAGACTGAACCTAGTCTGTATAACAATGGAATCAGCAGCAGACCCCCATTCTTTGATCATCTCCACAGGGTTACTAGACCAGCAAGAAAACAATGGGAGGTGCCCTCCAATTGCTGCCTAGATCAGGAACGGAAGTGTTTTATCTTGGTAAGATGAAATTAAAACCCTCACTAATTGGATGACGGGGATTCAATCTCCTTGCTTGTACCACGTACGCACACAATGCTTCAATCAGTAGACTCTTAGGAGATTAAAATCCATTGGGATTGAATGGGTTCCAGAGAAAACTGAATTCAGTAATCCTTTGCTACAGATTTACATATACATACTACAGATTTTGCAATGTAGGCTCCTTACCAAAGACCAGGTGCTGACTGGCCGGAGGAGCTGTTGGCGGCTGCGAACATAGGAGGAGCCGGTGGTGTAGCGGCAAACAGAGGCGGAGCCGGTGGTGCCCCGGCGAACTTCTCCCGGCGACTGTCCATGCGGCCGGCTGAAACTGATCAGCGGCGGGGCGGGGCTGCTGGTGGAGGATGGAGCGGCTGCATCGGGGCGACGGCGCTGGGCGAGGAAGAAGAAGCGGCGGCAGGGGTTGCGCGTGGGGGAGTTGGGGAAGAACGAGAAAAAAGGAGGCGACTGCTCGGTACCCAGCCGCACGGGATCGATTAACTCCACCTTTTGCCTAGGTATCTGCGTCTGGCACCGTTTCTTCGTGGGGTTACTGAACGAGACTCTCTCCTCATTAATTAACGTGACACATCAGCTTTTTGCTCAGCTGGCAGGCTTAGCACCGATCCAGGCTGGAGCACTGGGACTAGCCTGGGCTGCTTCCAATGCACCGGTGCTTAGATGGGGTGCTAAGCATATTAAATAGCTTAGCAACCAAACTTCCCAATGCATAGGTGCTTAGCTTCTTGTAGCTAAGCTCTCTTCATTTAATAAGTTCAAGGATCTTTTATAGTATGTAAACTTTGTGGCATATTTATGCTAGGTATTAAGCAAATAATATCCTTTGAGGAAAACACATGGAAATATAGTTGACTTGAGTCCATACATAAAGTGCCAATAAGATATTATGAAAATACATGAAATTACACCTACAATTAAAGGTGCTTAAAATAAATGATGATAATAATCTATTTTGGCCCAAACTTTTTCCAAATATGCTCTACCAAATCGGTTTTGAGTGCTCTATGAGTCCCACGATCTCGGATTCTTGCATCCCTTTGTAGCACCTCGGCGAATACCGGTATGTCGCCATGTGTGAATACTGATGGTAGAACAATGGATGTACCCGCCTCCTTGTTCAAATCAATAATATTAGCCGCCGCTTCTTCTTCATCCTCGACTACCATATTGTGAAGAATGATGCAAGCTATCATGAC
This sequence comes from Aegilops sharonensis, assembly GCA_904067115.1. Taxonomy (NCBI): domain Eukaryota; kingdom Viridiplantae; phylum Streptophyta; class Magnoliopsida; order Poales; family Poaceae; genus Aegilops; species Aegilops sharonensis. The sequence continues at coordinate 978,463,227 of LR880967.1, read as the reverse complement.
CTTCTGGATATCACCCCGGTCATACAAACGTGCAGGACGACGCAAGATAGAGAATCGGCCCTGCAAAACACCAAAAGCACGTTCCACATCCTTCCTTGCCCCTTCCTGATGTGCTGCAAACAACTTGTGCTTCTCTGTTTGTGGCATCGATATTGTCTTCACAAAAGCTGCCCATTCTGGGTATATCCCATCTACAAGGTAATAACCATGTTGATATTCCTTGTCATTTACAAAAAAGTTCACTCGAGGAGCTTGGCCTTTCAGCTGCTTGATAAACAATGGTGATTGATTTAGCACATTGATGTCATTGTTTGACCCAGCAATACCAAAGTAGGCATGCCATATCCGGAGATCTCACGAAGCAACTGCCTCCAGAATAAGACTAGGCCACCCTTTATCACCGCGAGTAAATTGGCCCTTCCATGCAATAGGACATTTTTCCCAACGCCAATGCATACAATCCAGGCTTCCTAACATGCCAGGAAACCCACGACCTTCACCAATGCAGAGTAAGCGCTCTGTATCTTCAGTGTTGGGGCTTCGTAAATACTCTGCAGCATAGGTATCAATCACTCCTTGCACAAAGTTCTTCAAGCAATCAACTGCGGTAGTCTGGCCAATCTTGAGATATTCATCAAGACTATCTGCAGGTGTGCCATAAGCCAATTGGCGTATTGCCGCCGTGCACTTTTGCAGTGGAGAGAGCCCTTCACGGTTAAGCGCATCTGTCCTTGTGGTGAAGTATGGAGACCACTCACCTAGCGCATTGACGATGCGAAGAAAGAGAGGTCGTCTCATCCTGAATCTTCTCCGAAATGTTTTGGCGCGGTAGAGAGGATTGTCGCAGAAGTAATCTCGTACAAGATGTTGATGTGCTTCTTCACGCGGTCTATTCACGTATATCCTCGGACCACTCCTGCTAAGTGATCTTGCTTGAAGAGCCTCAAGTGTTCCCTTCAACTCCACAGCAATCTCCTCGGCGAAGGAGTCTAGCAGGTCCTCCTCGGCTAGGAATTCATCAAGTGTGTATAACTCTGTTGGATATGTAGTGTTTCTGGCATCACTATCATGTTGTTGATCTGTATCATCAGGATCATCTGGTGGATGGTTATACATAGGCCTGAAACATGTAACAAACAAGACAACAAGTGTACACATCAGAATAAGATCGAAACCAAAAAAAAACAGCTGGGCGACACTGTTTAGATTCCTGAACCAGAGAACAATGACATGAAAGTTAAGTAACGAACTTCTCATGATAAAAACCATCAGGTGGATGGGTATACATTGGCCTGAAACAAGCAACAACAAAGTAAAGAAGACAACATCACTTGTTTAGATTCCTGAACAAGAGAACAATTCATGGAGGTTAAGTAAAACACTTTTCATACTAACAACTTTTGACAATTCTAAACTGTAGTTTGTATAACTAGGAAACTATTTGACAAAACTTAACTGACAATTTGTATGACTAGATAGCAGAACTTTGAAATTTCTTGTTGATTCTGAACTAGACTGAACCTAGTCTGTATAACAATGGAATCAGCAGCAGACCCCCATTCTTTGATCATCTCCACAGGGTTACTAGACCAGCAAGAAAACAATGGGAGGTGCCCTCCAATTGCTGCCTAGATCAGGAACGGAAGTGTTTTATCTTGGTAAGATGAAATTAAAACCCTCACTAATTGGATGACGGGGATTCAATCTCCTTGCTTGTACCACGTACGCACACAATGCTTCGATCAGTAGACTCTTAGGAGATTAAAATCCATTGGGATTGAATGGGTTCCAGAGAAAACTGAATTCAGTAATCCTTTGCTACAGATTTACATATACATACTATAGATTTTGCAATGTAGGCTCCTTACCAAAGACCAGGTGCTGACTGGCCGGAGGAGCTGTTGGCGGCTGCGAACATAGGAGGAGCCGGTGGTGTAGCGGCAAACAGAGGCGGAGCCGGTGGTGCCCCGGCGAACTTCTCCCGGCGACTGTCCATGCGGCCGGCTGAAACTGATCAGCAGCGGGGCGGGGCTACTGGTGGAGGATGGAGCGGCTGCATCGGGGCGACGGCGCTGGGCGAGGAAGAAGAAGCGGCGGCAGGGGTTGCGCGTGGGGGAGTTGGGGAAGAACGAGAAAAAAGGAGGCGACTGCTCGGTACCCAGCCGCACGGGATCGATTAACTCCACCTTTTGCCTAGGTATCTGCGTCTAGCACCGTTTCTTCGTGGGGTTACTGAACGAGACTCTCTCCTCATTAATTAACGTGACACATCAGCTTTTTGCTCAGCTGGCAGGCTTAGCACCGATCCAGGCTGGAGCACTGGGACTAGCCTGGGCTGCTTCCAATGCACCGGTGCTTAGATGGGGTGCTAAGCATATTAAATAGCTTAGCAACCAAACTTCCCAATGCATAGGTGCTTAGCTTCTTGTAGCTAAGCTCTCTTCATTTAATAAGTTCAAGGATCTTTTATAGTATGTAAACTTTGTGGCATATTTATGCTAGGTATTAAGCAAATAATATCCTTTGAGGAAAACACATGGAAATATAGTTGACTTGAGTCCATACATAAAGTGCCAATAAGATATTATGAAAATACATGAAATTACACCTACAATTAAAGGTGCTTAAAATAAATGATGATAATAATCTATTTTGGCCCAAACTTTTTCCAAATATGCTCTACCAAATCGGTTTTGAGTGCTCTATGAGTCCCACGATCTCGGATTCTTGCATCCCTTTGTAGCACCTCGGCGAATACCGGTATGTCGCCATGTGTGAATACTGATGGTAGAACAATGGATGTACCCGCCTCCTTGTTCAAATCAATAATATTAGCCGCCGCTTCTTCTTCATCCTCGACTACCATATTGTGAAGAATGATGCAAGCTATCATGACCTTCTGGATATCACCCCGGTCATACAAACGTGCAGGACGACGCAAGATAGAGAATCGGCCCTGCAAAACACCAAAAGCACGTTCCACATCCTTCCTTGCCCCTTCCTGATGTGCTGCAAACAACTTGTGCTTCTCTGTTTGTGGCATCGATATTGTCTTCACAAAAGCTGCCCATTCTGGGTATATCCCATCTACAAGGTAATAACCATGTTGATATTCCTTGTCATTTACAAAAAAGTTCACTCGAGGAGCTTGGCCTTTCAGCTGCTTGATAAACAATGGTGATTGATTTAGCACATTGATGTCATTGTTTGACCCAGCAATACCAAAGTAGGCATGCCATATCCGGAGATCTCACGAAGCAACTGCCTCCAGAATAAGACTAGGCCACCCTTTATCACCGCGAGTAAATTGGCCCTTCCATGCAATAGGACATTTTTCCCAACGCCAATGCATACAATCCAGGCTTCCTAACATGCCAGGAAACCCACGACCTTCACCAATGCAGAGTAAGCGCTCTGTATCTTCAGTGTTGGGGCTTCGTAAATACTCTGCAGCATAGGTATCAATCACTCCTTGCACAAAGTTCTTCAAGCAATCAACTGCGGTAGTCTGGCCAATCTTGAGATATTCATCAAGACTATCTGCAGGTGTGCCATAAGCCAATTGGCGTATTGCCGCCGTGCACTTTTGCAGTGGAGAGAGCCCTTCACGGTTAAGCGCATCTGTCCTTGTGGTGAAGTATGGAGACCACTCACCTAGCGCATTGACGATGCCAATAAAGAGAGGTCGTCTCATCCTGAATCTTCTCCGAAATGTTTTGGCGCGGTAGAGAGGATTGTCGCAGAAGTAATCTCGTACAAGATGTTGGTGTGCTTCTTCACGCGGTCTATTCACGTATATCCTCGGACCACTCCTGCTAAGTGATCTTGCTTGAAGAGCCTCAAGTGTTCCCTTCAACTCCACAGCAATCTCCTCGGCGAAGGAGTCTAGCAGGTCCTCCTCGGCTAGGAATTCATCAAGTGTGTATAACTCTGTTGGATATGTAGTGTTTCTGGCATCACTATCATGTTGTTGATCTGTATCATCAGGATCATCTGGTGGATGGTTATACATAGGCCTGAAACATGTAACAAACAAGACAACAAGTGTACACATCAGAATAAGATCGAAACCAAAAAAAAACAGCTGGGCGACACTGTTTAGATTCCTGAACCAGAGAACAATGACATGAAAGTTAAGTAACGAACTTCTCATGATAAAAACCATCAGGTGGATGGGTATACATTGGCCTGAAACAAGCAACAACAAAGTAAAGAAGACAACATCACTTGTTTAGATTCCTGAACAAGAGAACAATTCATGGAGGTTAAGTAAAACACTTTTCATACTAACAACTTTTGACAATTCTAAACTGTAGTTTGTATAACTAGGAAACTATTTGACAAAACTTAACTGACAATTTGTATGACTAGATAGCAGAACTTTGAAATTTCTTGTTGATTCTGAACTAGACTGAACCTAGTCTGTATAACAATGGAATCAGCAGCAGACCCCCATTCTTTGATCATCTCCACAGGGTTACTAGACCAGCAAGAAAACAATGGGAGGTGCCCTCCAATTGCTGCCTAGATCAGGAACGGAAGTGTTTTATCTTGGTAAGATGAAATTAAAACCCTCACTAATTGGATGACGGGGATTCAATCTCCTTGCTTGTACCACGTACGCACACAATGCTTCAATCAGTAGACTCTTAGGAGATTAAAATCCATTGGGATTGAATGGGTTCCAGAGAAAACTGAATTCAGTAATCCTTTGCTACAGATTTACATATACATACTACAGATTTTGCAATGTAGGCTCCTTACCAAAGACCAGGTGCTGACTGGCCGGAGGAGCTGTTGGCGGCTGCGAACATAGGAGGAGCCGGTGGTGTAGCGGCAAACAGAGGCGGAGCCGGTGGTGCCCCGGCGAACTTCTCCCGGCGACTGTCCATGCGGCCGGCTGAAACTGATCAGCGGCGGGGCGGGGCTGCTGGTGGAGGATGGAGCGGCTGCATCGGGGCGACGGCGCTGGGCGAGGAAGAAGAAGCGGCGGCAGGGGTTGCGCGTGGGGGAGTTGGGGAAGAACGAGAAAAAAGGAGGCGACTGCTCGGTACCCAGCCGCACGGGATCGATTAACTCCACCTTTTGCCTAGGTATCTGCGTCTGGCACCGTTTCTTCGTGGGGTTACTGAACGAGACTCTCTCCTCATTAATTAACGTGACACATCAGCTTTTTGCTCAGCTGGCAGGCTTAGCACCGATCCAGGCTGGAGCACTGGGACTAGCCTGGGCTGCTTCCAATGCACCGGTGCTTAGATGGGGTGCTAAGCATATTAAATAGCTTAGCAACCAAACTTCCCAATGCATAGGTGCTTAGCTTCTTGTAGCTAAGCTCTCTTCATTTAATAAGTTCAAGGATCTTTTATAGTATGTAAACTTTGTGGCATATTTATGCTAGGTATTAAGCAAATAATATCCTTTGAGGAAAACACATGGAAATATAGTTGACTTGAGTCCATACATAAAGTGCCAATAAGATATTATGAAAATACATGAAATTACACCTACAATTAAAGGTGCTTAAAATAAATGATGATAATAATCTATTTTGGCCCAAACTTTTTCCAAATATGCTCTACCAAATCGGTTTTGAGTGCTCTATGAGTCCCACGATCTCGGATTCTTGCATCCCTTTGTAGCACCTCGGTGAATACCGGTATGTCGCCATGTGTGAATACTGATGGTAGAACAATGGATGTACCCGCCTCCTTGTTCAAATCAATAATATTAGCCGCCGCTTCTTCTTCATCCTCGACTACCATATTGTGAAGAATGATGCAAGCTATCATGACCTTCTGGATATCACCCCGGTCATACAAACGTGCAGGACGACGCAAGATAGAGAATCGGCCCTGCAAAACACCAAAAGCACGTTCCACATCCTTCCTTGCCCCTTCCTGATGTGCTGCAAACAACTTGTGCTTCTCTGTTTGTGGCATCGATATTGTCTTCACAAAAGCTGCCCATTCTGGGTATATCCCATCTACAAGGTAATAACCATGTTGATATTCCTTGTCATTTACAAAAAAGTTCACTCGAGGAGCTTGGCCTTTCAGCTGCTTGATAAACAATGGTGATTGATTTAGCACATTGATGTCATTGTTTGACCCAGCAATACCAAAGTAGGCATGCCATATCCGGAGATCTCACGAAGCAACTGCCTCCAGAATAAGACTAGGCCACCCTTTATCACCGCGAGTAAATTGGCCCTTCCATGCAATAGGACATTTTTCCCAACGCCAATGCATACAATCCAGGCTTCCTAACATGCCAGGAAACCCACGACCTTCACCAATGCAGAGTAAGCGCTCTGTATCTTCAGTGTTGGGGCTTCGTAAATACTCTGCAGCATAGGTATCAATCACTCCTTGCACAAAGTTCTTCAAGCAATCAACTGCGGTAGTCTGGCCAATCTTGAGATATTCATCAAGACTATCTGCAGGTGTGCCATAAGCCAATTGGCGTATTGCCACCGTGCACTTTTGCAGTGGAGAGAGCCCTTCACGGTTAAGCGCATCTGTCCTTGTGGTAAAGTATGGAGACCACTCACCTAGCGCATTGACGATGCGAAGAAAGAGAGGTCGTCTCATCCTGAATCTTCTCCGAAATGTTTTGGCGCGGTAGAGAGGATTGTCGCAGAAGTAATCTCGTACAAGCTGTTGATGTGCTTCTTCACGCGGTCTATTCACGTATATCCTCGGACCACTCCTGCTAAGTGATCTTGCTTGAAGAGCCTCAAGTGTTCCCTTCAACTCCACAGCAATCTCCTCGGCGAAGGAGTCTAGCAGGTCCTCCTCGGCTAGGAATTCATCAAGTGTGTATAACTCTGTTGGATATGTAGTGTTTCTGGCATCACTATCATGTTGTTGATCTGTATCATCAGGATCATCTGGTGGATGGTTATACATAGGCCTGAAACATGTAACAAACAAGACAACAAGTGTACACATCAGAATAAGATCGAACCAAAAAAAACAGCTGGGCGACACTGTTTAGATTCCTGAACCAGAGAACAATGACATGAAAGTTAAGTAACGAACTTCTCATGATAAAAACCATCAGGTGGATGGGTATACATTGGCCTGAAACAAGCAACAACAAAGTAAAAAAGACAACATCACTTGTTTAGATTCCTGAACAAGAGAACAATTCATGGAGGTTAAGTAAAACACTTTTCATACTAACAACTTTTGACAATTCTAAACTGTAGTTTGTATAACTAGGAAACTATTTGACAAAACTTAACTGACAATTTGTATGACTAGATAGCAGAACTTTGAAATTTCTTGTTGATTCTGAACTAGACTGAACCTAGTCTGTATAACAATGGAATCAGCAGCAGACCCCCATTNAGAACAATTCATGGAGGTTAAGTAAAACACTTTTCATACTAACAACTTTTGACAATTCTAAACTGTAGTTTGTATAACTAGGAAACTATTTGACAAAACTTAACTGACAATTTGTATGACTAGATAGCAGAACTTTGAAATTTCTTGTTGATTCTGAACTAGACTGAACCTAGTCTGTATAACAATGGAATCAGCAGCAGACCCCCATTCTTTGATCATCTCCACAGGGTTACTAGACCAGCAAGAAAACAATGGGAGGTGCCCTCCAATTGCTGCCTAGATCAGGAACGGAAGTGTTTTATCTTGGTAAGATGAAATTAAAACCCTCACTAATTGGATGACGGGGATTCAATCTCCTTGCTTGTACCACGTACGCACACAATGCTTCAATCAGTAGACTCTTAGGAGATTAAAATCCATTGGGATTGAATGGGTTCCAGAGAAAACTGAATTCAGTAATCCTTTGCTACAGATCTACATATACATACTACAGATTTTGCAATGTAGGCTCCTTACCAAAGACCAGGTGCTGACTGGCCGGAGGAGCTGTTGGCGGCTGCGAACATAGGAGGAGCCGGTGGTGTAGCGGCGAACAGAGGCGGAGCCGGTGGTGCCCCGGCGAACTTCTCCCGGCGACTGTCCATGCGGCCGGCTGAAACTGATCAGCAGCGGGGCGGGGCTGCTGGTGGAGGATGGAGCGGCTGCATCGGGGCGACGGCGCTGGGCGAGGAAGAAGAAGCGGCGGCAGGGGTTGCGCGTGGGGGAGTTGGGGAAGAACGAGAAAAAAGGAGGCGACTACTTGGTACCCAGCCGCACGGGATCGATTAACTCCACCTTTTGCCTAGGTATCTGCGTCTAGCACCGTTTCTTCGTGGGGTTACTGAACGAGACTCTCTCCTCATTAATTAACGTGACACATCAGCTTTTTGCTCAGCTGGCAGGCTTAGCACCGATCCAGGTTGGAGCACTGGGACTAGCCGAATGGGGGTTTTGTGTGGCGTGGGGAGAGGAGTGGGAAGTATCGTCTCGTCTCGTCTCTCCTACTTCCCAAGGCGTGTAGGTGAGGACCACGGATGGTTCTGGAGCCAGGCTACATGAAAACGATCGATTCGAACGTTCCTAATCAACGAGGCTCAGTAGTGCTTTAAGTTTCACGCGGGCTAGAATTTCGTTGAAATCAAGACTTCTAAAGGGGCAAAAACAGCAACCCTTGTATTTCTTAACCTAATGTTGCACGTAAATTTAAAATGAGCGTCTGTCTAGTAAATAAATCCGTTAAGAGCAACAACGACTCCCACCCCAAAATAGAAAACCAAAATGGAGTTTATGTTTCCAAAATTACAATGAGGCACTATATTAGGCCTGCAACAGTTTAAATCTACAAGCCCGAATAACAGGGAGAATCTCAGCCACCAACAATCATCACAATAGCACACCTATCATAATCATCGTAGGAACTGGAATCAATTGCGATTTAATGACAAAAAAATACAATCTCATGAGCTTTAGCACAGCCGGATATTTTAGTGATAACGCTTTTCCCATCAGGAGAGAAGAAACACAAGTACTTTTCAGACCAGCTGGGCAGTAATATACTAATATTCGCAAATCGAATTATACTGTCAAAAGTGGTACGTACTGTACATCTTTATAGTAGTTCTTCTCACTCTCGCGTATGCGCTCTACAAACTGATCAGCGGAACAGCAGCTGCCGATGCAACCGGTAATTACACGGCCATACGTACTGTATATCTAAGTGTATAAACGACGCCGTCGATCGCTGCAGCGGGGTGGGTAGGCTGATGAGTGCAGAGACCACCAACCACGGGCAGCAGAGGGAGACAGGCAGGACGGCGACGAAATGTACAAGGGGGGTGGGCGTCGGCGGCGATCAGCAGATGACGCACGAGTTGGGGTCCTCCTCGGCGCTGTGGACGACGTAGCGCGGCGGCGGCGGCGGCGGGTACCCGTAGTGCGCGTAGCCGTAGGGCGGGTACACCGGCATGGCCGGCTTCGCCTCCTGCTGCTTCTTGTCGCCGCCGTCCTTCTTGTCCCCGTCTTTCTTGTCACCGCCGCCGTCCTTCTTGTCGCCCTCTTTCTTGTCTCCGGCGGGCTTCTTGTCGTCCTTCTTCTCCTCCTTGGCCGGGCCGACGGAGACGATCTGCACGCCGGGGAAGAGCTTGCGCAGCTTGGCGACGACGGCGACGGGGTCGACGGTGCCCACGATGGTCATCTTCTGGTCCTTCATGTCCACGCCCAGCTGGTCGATGCCTGAGGCAGCCCAAATTCAGATACGGGTGAGGATTCTGGTTTGTCCTTCAATTCCGCCCATAATCACCGTCAGACGATGCAGAGCAAGAGGAAACAGGGATGAGCTCGTACCGTGGAGGCCGGACACGGCCTTGAGCGCCTTGGCCTTGTGCCTGTCGTCGTGCACGTCCAGCTTGAGCACAACCTTCTGCAGCCATGAGACAAGAGCCAGAAACAAAATCAGCAAACCGTAGGAGCAAAACGAAGCAAAGAGCCGAAAAGGGGACCAAATTAACCCCCAGCTCGATTTATCGACAGCAAGCAAGCACGCACGCACCTTCATGGCGGCGAGCGACGGGGGAGGATCCTTCAACGGCGGCGAGCTGCTCTTCCGGGCGAGCCGGCGGGAACTCAGCAACGGGACAAGGCGGGAGGGCGGAGCGAAATGGAACGGCCGGCGTGTGGAGTGTACGGTGTATCTCTCTCTTGACTTTGGCGATTGATTCTGTGGCTACTGGCGACGGACAAATGGTGGATGGTATGTGTATCTGGGCGGCAAGAGGAGTGGCCAGGCCACTGGTTTTATAGACGACCCGGCGTCTGCGTTTACGTTGGGGCCAAGGAAGCCGCGACGAAGCTCGCCCTCAGGCCAGATCGGGCTGAATCGCGTGCTATCAAACACCGGTGGATTATGCTGAAAAAAACAAAGGCCGTTGGATAACCGCACTACGTAATAATCATAAGGATCGATTTGACACCTTTGGTGCGTTCCGGCTAGGCATTGGTTGCTTGTGTGGGTGGGTGAGGGGAGTAGTATACTACTGTAGAGTACAGTTGAGAGCCGTGTGCGCGTGGAGGTGCGGCAAGCTGGGAAGGATCCACGACGCCTCAGAGCGCGACGGGGCCAGTGGGCGCGCGGTGGCCAGTGGCCGGGATTGACGACCTTGCCGGGTCGTCTCGTCGATCGTACGTTCACGTGCAGGCCGGGCTGGGCGAGCATTGACCGACTGACTTTGGAGCACTACCCGGGCATTGTCCATTTCTGCGCCCACCGTCGGTCAGCCGTCCATTTCTACTACCCGGGCAGATGCATGGACCGATCGGGCATTGGAGTGTAGCGCAGTGCTGTCGCTGGCTTCTTGCCAATTGTGGAATTAGATTTAATCCCAAGACACCCGTCGGGCCTCATCATCATCATCATTGCTGCTACGGCGACCGCAGACGGTCAGTCCATTTCTGCGCCCACCGTCGGTCAGCCGTCAAGAGCCTTTGTACGGTTAATGGTTTGGTCTGGTCACCACGGGCACGGACGCGGCTTCCCATTGAGGAACCAGGCAGACTTTGCTCCGTGTGGCGCGCCTTCCTCGTCCCAGCATGCTCCGCTGCCTTTTGACTTGAGAAACCGGTAGCCACACAAAAAAACCAGTCCGAAAGCTCGCAGCTTTTTTCCACGGTTCAAGAGATCAAGCTCGATCATCGCATACCATTTCTCCTTCCTTGGGAAATCAAGTCCAAGTGCGTGCGTGATCAACGACGCTTTGGGAACCTCTTGAGAGCAAAGGATCCTCCGTCAAAAAGGCGCAGCGCATTAGTAGGACGACGACGCCTCTCTCGCTATGGAAATGGAAGCGTGCATATTAATTCCATCGTGCCATAAACCGCTCAGCTCTCACGTTCTTCCGTTGCTAATTAATGGATAGAAAGGGGTTAGAAGAAGAAAAATCTTGGTGAACAGTGACGTACGCGTCAACGGTCCATGCCGTGCGTGAACGACTGAACGAAGCCGGAGGAGTCCACCCACCCACGCACTAATAGCTTATTTTCTTTTTTTAGAATTTTATTATTCATATATCACGAATCAGTACAAAGTAGTTGACCCTAAGACAACCATAACACAAGAGGATCTCCAGAGCCCCATGTCATCATCCCTGAATCTTGAGAGAAGACCCCTGCAGCAGATGGATCTGCAACCAGTCGCAAGCAGGTCATCATCTTCGACCTCGGTACAATTGCCGCCACGCTGCATCCTCCTTTCTTGACACCAACACTGAGAGGGCATGGACATCAATCCAACATACCTGCAACAGCCGTCGCCATCTTTGGCTTTGAGTACCGCGAAAAGTGTCCCTTCCGGGAAGAAGAGAACTCGAGTCATCCGACCGATCCAGCACCGCAGCCAGGCCATCCGCCCGGGCAAAGCAGGATCTCCCACCAACATCAGCGCAGAGGAAGGAGAAGAAAAGCAACAACAAATCATACCAACAAGGAAGAAGAAGGGTCTTCGTCTCCCTGCATCCATCGCCCATCTGAGGACCCAAACGGCCAGTGCCGATGGACCTCCAGCCACCATAGCCCGCGACCTCGACGAGATCCAGGGATCCCCAACCCCGCTGGCTCCTAGACGAAGGCAAAAGCCTCGCCTGACCGCGAACGGAGTCCGGAGAAACTTATTCCGACGCGACACCACCGCAACGGCCTCGGCAGCGTCTCCCTCAACCCTAACCCTACCACACACCCACCTAGCGAACAGACCCGAGGTTCCCCCTCCCTCCCGCCGCCGGAGCGGCCGGCGGAGAGAGAGAGGGAACCGGCGGCGTCATCGGCGGCGCGCAGGGAACCCTCGTCGCCTCCTAGATCGCTTCGTGCGATCCTAATCTTTCGGGCTATTTTGATCCACCCCCACGCACTAATAGCTACACCTACATTTGTTGTTAACAATGTAGACAGGAGCGAATTAGAATTAAAATGTGCTCATGGATCATGGATGACGTGCTATTATTGCAGTGGAGATGGATTTTATTTTGTTATTATGACCCGCAGTTAACAATGCGTTAGTCGTAATCAGATGTTAGGACTCGTGAACGAACTAGTATACTCCCTCCGTTTCTACATAAAAGCAGATATAAACTACATACGGACTAGTGTAGATTCACTCATTTTGCCCCGTATTTAATCCATACTGAAATCTCTAAAAAAACTTATATTTAGGAACGGAGGAAGTATAATCAAGTAGTGGTTTTAAAATTAAGCAGATACTAAAATTTTAAAATTAAGCAGACACCAATCCATATCCCTCCTTTCAACGGGCAATACGTGGGGAGACCCAGCCGCCGGCCAACTCAAGCCCCTCACCTCCATCTCCCCCTCGTCATCGCTGGAGGAGGCGACCGGGCATAGCCCGTGCCGCGGACGGCGGCGGCGGGGCAAGCTCTCTCTCGCGGCGCGGTGTTTTCCCCTCAGATTCAAGGTTGTTTTCCCCTCAGATTCAGGGCCGAGGCGGCGGCCGGCCATGGCGTTTGGGTGGCCTGCTCCTTCATGCGCGACGACGCACTGTTGGCTACCGGCGAGGCGCCCTTTCCCGATGCCCTGCTGCACCCGATGCGGCGCCAGATCCGCACACCGACCCGATCTGATCCGGGGTGCCGTGGTGGCGTGGGGGTTGCAGGCTCGGCCTGAAATAAGGGGGCGGTCGGTTCCTCAAGTGACAAGACGAAGATCTGCCTGACGCCTGTCCTTCTTGATCTGGTCAGAGTGTTGGTTTCCGGAAGGCTCCGCTGGTGAACTACCATGGGCACGTTATGCTTGGAGATTGCTGGATCGGGTGAGATTCGGTCGTGCCCACTGGTTCTCCGTTAAGGAGGGAGCGATGCGATGTGAAGCTCTGCTATCTGTTGCCATCATGGGATATGTTTAGTTCCATGGTGAAGTCAGAGGTGGAGAATGTCATGGAAGCCGAGATCTAAGGACTGGTAATGGTGATTGGAGCCTTTGTGGCGATGAGGAACTTGCTTGGAGTTTCGAATTTTGTTGCAACGGTATGTAAGTGGGGGCGGCAGCACAGGTGCAGTTCAAAGTCTTACTTCTTAGGGTGAAAATCCAAGGTCTGGCCTTAATTGGTTGTGCCTGGCAATGGTCTTGTTGAAGGTATTGTTTTGAGAGCGGGGACTATCTTCGCGCTGAAAACCCCAAGATCTATGATCGGGTGATGACAGCGTTTGTGCACTGTTTCCTTCTTTGAGGCGTCACTTTTGGAGAACTTGGACTTTAGGTGTTGTATTGGTGGTGATTGTACTGTTGCTGCATGGACTGAAATTCTGTAGCGGGGCTTTTCTTTTTTAGCTTCTTTTTCTTGTTTTTTTTATTGTGCGCATCCATAATACCATTAAGGTATTGCATTGTTGCAGAGGCCGGGTGTAATTGGTATCTTCGCGATATTAATATATTCCCTTTATCAAAAAACAGTTAGGAGAGCAGCCGTGTGTAAACCGCGCGCACGGTGGCGTAGTGCGTAATCAGTTAGCTGAAAAAGGCCAAAAGCTCTGAGATTTTATGGTCAATAATAAAAGGTGGTTTTGACATTTTTCCCCATTCGGTTGCATCCATCCATCCATCCATCGCTTTTACTCCGTCGCTGTATCTGGGTGCTGTCGCGCTTTGGTGGTGAAGAGGAGAGGCGTGCACGCGGGGAGGTCTGGGTGACGCTGAAGGAAATATGCCCTAGTGGCAATAATAAAGTTATTATTTATTTCCTTATTTCATGATAAATGTTTATTATTCATGCTAGAATTGTATTAACCAGAAACTTAGTACATGTGTGAATACATAGACAAACAGAGTGTCACTAGTATGCCTCTACTTGACTAGCTCATTAATCAAAGATGGGTTAGTTTCCTACGCATAGACATGAGTTGTCATTTGATGAACGGGATCACATCATTAGAGAATGATGTGATTGACTTGACCCATCCGTTAGCTTAGCACTATGATCGTTTAGTTTATTGCTATTGCTTTCTTCATAACTTATACATGTTCCTATGAATATGAGATTATGCAACTCCCGAATACCGGAAGAACACTTTGTGTGCTACCAAACGTCACAACGTAACTAGATAATTATAAAGGTGCTCTATAGGTGTCTCCGATGGTACTTGTTGAGTTGGCATAAATCGAGATTAGGATTTGTCACTCCTATTGTCGGAGAGGTATCTCTAGGCCCTCTCGGTAATGCACATCACTATAAGCCTTGAAAGCAATGTGACTAATGAGCTAGTTGCGGGATGGTGCATTACGGAACGAGTAAAGAGACTTGCCGGTAACGAGATTGAACTAGGTATTGAGATACCGACGATCGAATCTCGGGCAAGTAACATACCGATGACAAAGGGAACAACGTATGTTGTTATGCGATTTGATTGATAAAGATTGCTACGTCTCCGTCGTATCTATAATTTTTGATTATTCCATGCCAATATTATTCACTTTCATATACTTTTTGACAACTTTTTATATTATTTTTGGGACTAACATATTGATCCAGTGCCCAGTGCCAGTTCCTGTCTGTTGCGTGTTTTATGTTTTGCAGAATATCCATATCAAACGGAGTCCAAACGGGATAAAAATGGACGGAGCTTATTTTTGGAAAATATGGAAAATTCCAGAAGAAAAATCCACGCGAGACGGTGCCCGAGGTGGTCACGAGGCAGGGGGGCGCACCGCCTACCCTCGTGAGCCCACCGTAAGGCGGTTGATGCTCTTCTTTTGCCGCAAGAAAGATAATATTCGGAAAAAAATCACGGAAAAGGTTTTAGGCCAATCGGAGTTACGGATCTCCATATATACGCGAAACGGTGAAACAGAGCCAAAACAGATCACAGAAACAGAGAGATAGATCCAATCTCGGAGGGGCTCTCGCCCCTCCCAAGCCATGGGAGCCAAGGACCAGAGGGGAAACCCTTCTCCCATCTAGGGAGAAGGTCAAGGAAGAAGAAGAAGGAGGGGGGCTCTCTCCCCCTCGCTTCCGGTGGCGCCGGAACGCCGCCGGGGGCCATCATCATCACCGCGATCTACACCAACACCGCCGTCATCTTCACCAACATCTCCATCACCTTCCCCCTTCTATATTCAGCGGTCCACTCTCCCGCAACCCGTTGTACCCTCTACTTGAACATGGTGCTTTATGCTTCATATTATTATCCAATGATGTGTTGCCATCCCATGATGTCTGAGTAGATTTTCGTTGTCCTATCGGTGATTGATGAATTGCTATGATTGATTTGAGTTGCATGTTTTATTATTGGTGCTGTCCTATGGTGCCCTCCGTGTCGCGCAAGCGTGAGGGATTCCCGTTGTAGGGTGTTGCAATGCGTTCATGATTCGCTTATAGTGGGTTGCGTGAGTGATTGAAACACAAACTCGAGTAAGTAGGTTATTTACGTATGGGATAAAGGGGACTTGATACTTTAATGCTATGGTTGGATTTTACCTTAATGAATCTTTAGTAGTTGCGGATGCTTGCTAGAGTTCCAATCATAAGTGCATATGATCCAAGTAGAGAAAGTATGTTAGCTTATGCCTCTCCCTCAAATAGAATTGCAATAACGATTTTCGGTCTAGTAACATAGTCAGTTGCCTAGGGACAATTTCGCCACACCTACCATCACTTTTCCACACTCGCTATATTTACTTTAGGTGTGTCTTTACCTTAGCAGCCCCTAGTTTTATTTACGTGTTCTTTACTTTCTTGCAAGCTTATCCAAAAACACCTACAAAGTACTTCTAGTTTCATACTTGTTCTAGGTAAAGCGAACGTTAAGCGTGCGTAGAGTTGTATCGGTGGTCGATAGAACTTTAGGGAATATTTGTTCTACCTTTAGCTCCTCGTTGGGTTCGACACTCTTACTTATCGAAAGAGGCTACAATTGATCCTCTATTCTTGTGGGTTATCAAGACCTTTTTATGGCGCCGTTGTCGGGGAGCAATAGTGTGCGGTGAATATTCTCGTGTGTGCTTGTTTGCTTTATCACTAAGTAATTTTTATTTTCTGTTCTTAGTTGTTTTCTATCTTTAGTTATGGGTAGGAAACGCAAAATACCAAAAAAAATTAGTTGTACCTACTGCTCCAATGGTTGAAGAACCACTCAAAATCTATCACACTACTGAAGCTTTTTACTTGGATCATCTTTGATCCCTTTGTGCTCGTGCTGAAACCCCAACTAGCTTAGTTGAGGGCAAATCTTTAGATGAGCATGCTTGTTATGTGCGACACCGTATATCTGAAAAAGGGAAACTATTATGGGGTCAAATTCAACGTTTGCAATGCTATGCTTGGAATTTATGCGATTATTATGATTTTACTTGTTGTTCTGAATGAAGGAAATATGCCCTAGAGGCAATAATAAAGTTATTATTTATTTCCTCATATCATGATAAATGTTTATTATTCATGCTAGAATTGTATTAACCGGAAACATGATACACGTGTGAATACATAGACAAATATAAAGTCACTAGTATGCCTCTACTTGACTAGCTCATTAATCAAAGATGGTTATGTTTCCTAACCATAGACATGTGTTGTCATTTGATTAATGGGATCACATCATTAGGAGAATGATGTGATTGACATGACCCATTCCATTAGCCTAGCACTTGATCGTTTAGTATGTAGCTATTGCTTTCTTCATGACTTATACAAAGTTCCTGCAACTATGAGATTGTGCAACTCACGTTTACCAGAAGAACACTTTGTGTGCTACCAAACGTCACAACGTAACTGGGTGATTATAAAGGTGCTCTACAGGTGTTTCCGAAGGTACATGTTGGGTTGGCATAATTCGAGATTAGGTTTTGTCACTCCGATTGTCGGAGAGGTATCTCTGGGCCCTCTCGGTAATACTCATCACCGAAGCCTTGCAAGCATTGTAACTAATGAGTTAGTTATAAGATGATGTGTTACAGAACGAGTAAAGAGACTTGCCGGTAACGAGATTGAACTAGG
>LR880967.1:978351882-978371104 GCA_904067115.1 Aegilops sharonensis | reverse complement strand
TGGACTTGCAGGTCGATGAAGCCCCGGAAGAGATCAACATGTCACAAATGATGGATGCACCACCGGACTCCCAAGCAAAAAGGGATTCTCACCCTCATGAAGATCCATACAGCCCGTCACCGTTCCAAAAGCCGCTACTTCGTCGCCGCAAGAAGACCGTGAATGCGGGGTGCTCTAAGAGAGGAAGAATGGGACGATGAACTAGTGTTTGGGCATGTTAAACTAATGTTTGGCCATGTTGAACTATCATGAGCTTTTAGTTTGCTTTGGACTTGAGGACTTTTATTTCAAGTTTTATGTTGGACTTGAGGACTTATATTTCTATTGCTGTGTTGGACTTTTTTGAACTATTTGTGCTCTATTTATGACACATTATGCTAGTGAAACTTGTGCATATATTCTGTTTTTTCTCTAAAACAGTGTGAAAACTGTAGTTTATAGGCTTGTTCTGTAGCTGGGCTGAGGGCAGGACCCTACCGCCATCGTCTCCGGCGGTAGGCCTGGGTAGCCTACCGCCGGAGACTATGGCGGTAGGGTCCTGCAACAAACTAGAGAAGGATAAGGCATGGCAGGGGGTGTAAACTTTCTGGCGGTACGATCCTACCGCCACGGCCTATGGCGGTAGCCTTCGCACCCTACCGCCACTGTCTGCGGCGGTAGGCCCTTTTGCCCGTCAGTACGCGCCGACGGCCGTCAGTCGCCGTTAGAGGGCCTATCGCCACTGCTGATGGCGGTAGGACGTGCAAACCTACCGCCGGCCCTCCTGGCGGTAGTCAAAATGGTCAGATCCCGAAATAGTTTCAGACAAAGGTCAGATCTCGATTTGTTTTGCAAAAAGGGTCAAAACACGAAATTTAGCCACGGATGGTGCATGAAGTTGTAGTGGAGATGGAACGATATTGTATCCCACAGTTAACTACGTACGACCCCAAATTAGTAAGAAGAGGGAGGAATTTCGAGCCCGCTGGGGAATCTGATGTACGGTTAACGGTTTGGTCTCATGTGCATGCAGTCAGCAGGGGAATAATGAACGTCATCATGGACGCGGCTTCCTATTGAGGAACCAGACTTGTTCAAGCATACACCGCTGCCTGCCTTTGAAACTCCGGACGCCACAGAAGAAAATCAGTCCAAAAGCTCAATCACCGCAGACCATTTCTGCCTTTCTTGGGAAATGAAGTCCGAGTGCGTGCGTGCGTGATCTGCGTCAATCCATTCATCCTCGACACACACAGGCATCTATCGGAACCTTGAGAGCCAAGGATCTGTGTCAAAAAGGCGCAGCAGCACTAGGACGACGACGTCTCCCTCGCTGTGGAGATGGAAGCGTGCTTATTAACTCCATCGTGCAATAACCGTTCAGCCCTCATGTTCTTCCGTTGCTAACTACTAATGGATAAAATAATCCGCAGAAAAGGGTTGGAGGAAAATTCCAGGTGAACCGGTGACGTACGTGTCAACGGTCCATGCGGTGCATGAACGGAGCCGGAGGAGTCCATCCACCCACACACCGCACCGATAGCTACATCTGGTGTTAACGATGGTGGGTCGACCAATCACCGTGCGAATTTGCAGAGGCCACGGTGCATGGTAGCAGCAGGCAGGAACGAATTAAAATGTGCGCTCGTGGATCATGGGTGACGTGCTACTAATGCGGTGGGGATGGAATATCTGTTAACAATGCATTAGGTCCTAGTCGGATGTCAGGACTCGTGAACGAGCTAGCATATATAATCAAGTATTCAAGTAGTGTGGCTTTAAAATCAAGTATATACTATAACAGTGAGGAGTGCAACCGTGGCCCATGGGTAAAACGCACGGTGGTGCAGTGCGTAATCAGTCAAGCAAAAGTTTAAAGCTCTGAGATTTTATGGTCAGTGACAAAGGTTGATTTGACATTTTTTTGCCCTTTCGGTTGCATCCATCCATCGGTTTTGCTCCGTCCCTGTATCTGGCTGCTGTTGCGCGCATCGTGAGGAGTCCAATCTGCAGGTCGCTATTGCCTTGCCGCTACAGTGGCCACTGGCCAGACTGACTTTGCCGAGTCGTGCCGACTCGTCCCACGCACACGTCCGGCCGGGCTGGGCAGGGCCAGCTATCCAACATTGCCTACGTACACCTCCAGTGAAGTGCTGTGGGTTCTCGCTGTCTTTTCCTAATAGTGTCCGGCATATGCCTGATCATCATTGATGCTACAACCACAGAGGAGATACTAGTTAGTACGTAACCCCTCAATGGCCAAAAGCAGGACTGCGACTGTTGTTGAATACTCTAGTTGGATTCTACGTCATGGAATGGAACGCTTCTAGCTGGTTCCCCTTGGCGACCAGCCAGCGGTATAGTGCAAGACAAGCTAAAACTACACTCTGCTTCAGTAAGAGTAAGTGTAATTAGCTCACGCAACCAGCTAGCGACAGCGATCCTACTGCACGGCTCTCCGGATAGATGAATCGAGTGGCGCAGACCCGATCGATGTTCGATCCACCACCGTGCAAGTGGGTTGATCGTTTTCCTGTAAGAGGAACACATATACGTGTCTCGTTTTGGCCCGTGTTGCTGACGATCAAGTCAAGCCAATAATGCATGCATGCGATGGGCACATAATTCGATTCCGGACGCGCTCCAAACCATCTCTTTCATGACGACCATCAGTGTATCAACCAACACGGGTGCCTTTCCTGGGTCGGCCGGGTACACTGTCACCGAAGATTTGGCGACAGAAAAAAAACAGTGCTCCAGGAGCATAATTGGAGGCCTTTTGGGGGCATGGAAAGGCCGTCATACGCATGGCAACCGTGAAATCACTAATTAAGAAGTATTCGTTGCAAAAAACACTCCACTTTCTCAGGTCGCGACAAGTGGCGCATATGCAGCATGCCACTTGTAGCAAAGAACACTCCACTTTCTCAAAAAAAGAATGGAGTTTTCCCTTTTTTCGCAGATCCGTTTATTCAAAACGTTTTATCTCTTAAACTGTGCGTCCAAATCTCGAACCGTTTTCATCATTGGATTCCTCGAGTCGAGATCTTTAAAACTAGACCCCATGTTGATAGGTTTTGACGAACTTTTTTTTTCACGAAAACAATCTGACGAAAAAACCGGGCGAAAAAACCGAACCGGGAGCACGGTTTTTTTCCTTTACGAAAGAGGCACGCCCGTGCCTCTCACAAAATCACAACCGTGTCTTTCGTGGAAGCAAAACCGTGACTCTCGTGGAAGCAAAACAAAAACAGAAAACACGTTTTTTTCCGTTTCCGAGAGGCACGGCCGTGACTCTCGCGAAAGAAAAAAAACAGAAAACGTGAATTTTTTTTCCTTTTCGAGAGGCACGGCCGGGACTTTCGCGTAAGCACAACCGTGCCTCTCGCGAAAGCAAAACCGTGATTCTCATGAAAGAAAAAAAAAACGCGTTTTGTTTTTCCCTTTTCGAGAGGCACGGCCATGACTCTCGCGAAAGCACAACCGTGCCTCTCGCGGAAGCAAAACCGTGACTCTCGCGAAAGAAAAAAAACAGAAAACACGTTTTTTTTTTCGTTTTCGAAAGGCACGGCCGTGACTCTCGATAAGGCACAATCGTGCCTCTCGCGGAAGAAAAACCGTGACTTTCACGAAAGAAAAAAAAAGAAAATGCGTTTTTTCGCGGAAAAAAATTCGATTTTTTTAATCAAAAACTAAGAAACACCAGGGGAAAACCAAAACGTCAAAGAAACTCAGAAAAAAAAGCGTTTAAAAAGCCGAAAACGCGTGCGAAAAAATAAAAAAAAATAAAACCTGAAGGGAGCGTCCAGAGCGCGACACGTGGCGAATGGCTGAGAGCGCGTCAAGTGACGCTGATCGTTGCGAGGCTCCCGAAGAAGCGCTCGTTAACTAGTTGCTCCCTGGCAACCGGCCGGAAAGATACTGGTCCCGCTGAGATACGGGCCAAAACTCGGAGCCCTTGTGGCCTTGTGCCGATCTGCTCAGATAGGAGACTCTCAAACTCAGAGCTGTCCGTTATTATCTGCATAGAGAAATCAGGGTGGGTGGGTGGGCACTAGGCGTGGTTTGCAGAATAATCCAAGAGGATTAGCATAAGAAAAAGAGACCAACCCAAAGGTTAATCCTCATTGGTCTTTTTTATAAAAAAAACTCCACGAGCATCGTGTGTCTGAGCCGGGACTCGAATTTGGATGGGCTGACAGCTACCCAGCAAACCAGACAATGGGTTGACGCCCCGTCCTCAAGAGGATTAGCATGATGCATATGCATGCGTCAATGGTCAATGCAGTGCCGAAACAGACCGGCAGCCCACACCGACCGACAGATTGCCAGCTCACTGACGGCCACACACGCTGTTAACAATTGATGGTGGATGCTAACAGTGAGGGTTGGAACATGGCGCGGGAGACGGTAGATCACCGGCGTAGATAGGGACACGTGTCTCGTTTTGGGCAGTCGATGACGATATCGCACCCTCTCCTGGGCCAGGTACACCGTCGTGGAAATTTTGGCGATACGTAACACACCTCCGGGAAAAGAGAGTATCGCCGCGTGTGTGCGTAGAGTTCAGAAACAAACTCGATTCCTTCTTCATCCTCGACACCTCACATCGGCCTCACACGAAAGATACGAATATAACGGAGCAGAGCAATGCACTCTGCCTCGTGAAGCAAGTCGGAATCGCCGTCCGTCTAGAGCCTAATCAATCAATCTCTATCAACTTGGAGCGTAAAATAATGGGAGAGAAGTAGCGGTGAGACTTGCCGCATGCGTGCGTCAACGGTCCATGAGGTGCGATCACAAAGCAGGAGTCCATCCACACACTGATCGATAGCTACACCCCGGCGGCGAGAAACGGAGGAAACTAAATAAATAGTCCATTGGCAGCTTAGCTAATCCAAATTCTTATGCGTTGATGGATGATAGCAGTAGCACCAGCCAACGGAGGGTCGACCAATCGCCCGAAGATTTGCAGGCCCCCACGAACTGAATTAACAAATGAAAAGCCGTTGATGGATGACATGCAATTGTTATAGTGGAGACGGAATATCAAGACACCGCAGTTAACAATCTATTACTGGGTCCTAATCAGATGTTAGGACTCGTGAACATGCTACATGTCAAGTTGGGCTTAAATAAAAAATCTAGCGAAGTTAACAGCCGAGGATTGCAACTGTCCAATGTGACGCCGAATTCGATCTCCGGTGTGGAGGTAGATAGATACCTGCTCGCGTCGTCCTCTCCTCGCTAGAGTGCCTAGCTAGAGCCGGGCGTGCGTGGAAGTGAAAGAGGAAGAAAACGGAACGTGGATTGGCCGTGTTTGCATCATCATGGAATAATGTGTGTATCATTCTTCTTCCTTCCTAAGCAGACTTTGACGTCCGGATGGTCTCCTCTTTAGGAACCGAACCTACCAGATGACGTCCAGCATCATGAAATTCGCGACAGAGGGAAAATAGTAGTATACTGCAAAATCTTGGTCGCAATCCAAAATATTAACGAAGAGATAAGCTCGAAACCCGTTTCGAATATCGGGAAGGCCTACACGCGCAGCATGCATCAACATCATATGTCCTTCGGATGAGATGGCTCGGCGAAAATCGGCCATACAGCCTAGAGAAATGCAAATCAGGGTGGGTGGGTGGGGCTCGTAGAAAAATTGAAGAGAATTAGGGCATGTACAATGATTGATAAGACGGTGTTATCTTAAGTCTTGCATGTAATTTAGAGATGAGAAACAAAATTATATACAATGGGTCATTTCTTAGCCTTATCTTCAATAACTAGCTATTTTTAAAAACATGCTGAGACATATTGTGCTAAGAGATCATCTCTTGTTTTCTTTTAAATAAGAGAAGACAAGCATTTTATTATGAGTTCTCTCTCCTCCTCCTTATCATTTATCTTAAGTGACACTCTTAAGATAGCATCATTGTACATGCCCTTAGCGGTGGTGATACATATGCATGCGTCAATATGTTGCATGCCCGAACGAACCAGCAGCCCACATACACGCACAAACTGATAGCTCACTGGCGGGCACCTGCCATTAAAAACAGATGGCGCATGCAATTGTGGTGGACATGGGATGTTACCAATTACCCGCGGTTACCCCGCAATAAGAAACCACAGTTAACAATGCATTCTGTCATGATCAGACGTTAAGAATGGATTATTAGAAAATTAAGCTGATATAACAGTGAGGACAACAACCGTGAAACATGGCGCGGCGCGGACAAGGTTGATCAGCGGCGCAGAGGTAGGCAGAGGTACGTGTCTCGTTTTCGGCCGTGTTACAGGCGGTCAAGTTTATTTTTTTTTAGCAAAACCGGCGGTCAAGTTAAGTCATGCATTCCCTTCCCGAATCCGTCGGACGGGCCTCCCCCACCAGTGACTTGACCGACCCTTTTCATGACTTGGACGACCTCTCTTGGCCAGGCCAGGTACTCCTTCGTGGAATATTTGGGGATGCTCCGCACTTTTATTTGCCCTCAAAGAGGTGTCGAATAGCGGCACATGCACGCATGTCCTGCAGACGAAAATGGTACTCCCCGGTGCGTATCCAGCGACACATGTCGGAAAAGATGTATGCCTACGTGCATGCGCGGACTCGAGAAACAAATTAGGTTCCGTCTTCGTCGGCAGTCGCTCTCGCGGGAAAGAGAAGAAGAAAACAGAGCAGAGCGATGTACTCTGCCTCACGAAGCGAGTCGGGATCGCGACCCGTAGAAAACAGAGTTGATAGGTATCACGAATCTGTGACATGATCTTGATCCATCTAGCACCTAATCAATCCATCTCCATCAACTTTGAGCGCAAAATAATGGGAGGGAAGTAGCGGTGAGACATGCCACATGCGTGCGTGCGTCAACGGTCCATGAGGCGAGACCACAAAGCAGGATTCCATCAACACACTGATAGACAGCCACACCCTGGCGAGAAACTAATAGTCCCTTGGCCAGCTTATTATTATTAGCTAATAATCTAAATTCTCATGCGTCGGGCTTAATAATGGAGGGAAGACCAATCGCCCTGCAGATTTGCAGAGCCCCACGAACTGAATTAACAAACGAAAATGCGTTGATGGATGACAATGCTGTTGTTGCGGTGGAGACGGAATATCAAGACCCACGGATAACATTGTATTAGGTCCTATAATCAGGTGTTAGGAGTCATGGACAAGCTATATGGTCAAGTTGGGTTAAAATATCAAGCAGGCATAACAGCCAAGGATTGCAACGGTGCAACCATGATGCCGGGGAGGAGACAGTCGGTCACCAGTGCAGAAAGGAGATAAAGACACGTGTCTTGTTTTTGGCCCTCCAGGAACCAGGAACCAGGCACCCTTTCCTTGCCCGGGTGCACTGTCGTGGAAATTTCCGGCGACAGTGGTACTGCTACTCCAAGAGCACAATCAATCAGGAAACTTTCCGCGGTTTGGAAAGGCGCACACATCCGAGGTGCCCACCCAAGTGTTGTGAGCATCACTGGCCGGCCAAGGAGATTGCCACGTGCGTGAAGTCGAGAAACAAATTCGATTCCTCCGTCTTCGGTACTCTTGTTCCGTCGCTCTCGCATGGGTATATATCCCACGCGAAAGAGAGGGGAAAACGAAGTGATGGGACCCGTTTGGATCTGCGTTTCTCTCGTATACGGTTGGTTTAGAATACATGCCTCAGTGGATCATTTTGTTTTCAGGCGAAAAATCAGCAATGACCGGTATTTTACACCTATAAAATAAATACAGGTGTAGAAGTTTACACCCATTCCAAACGAGGCCGTAGTGTGCACCCCGAGTCAAGCCGGGATCGCCGTCCATGCTACGTAACACGAATCTATGGCGCGATCTTGCTCGCCTATCTACGTACCACGAACTCAACATCGTCTTGCATGGACCAACATCGCATGTACGTGTCAATCCGCTCAGCTGGAAAGTATCAGCTTTCAGCTCCTAGCCGCCTGTTCTTTGCCTCGACAAATCAGCGTTTAATTGATTTTTTTATAGGTGGTGCATGCAAAAACAACGGTCCATGAGGTGCATCACGCACTGATAGCTACATTCCGGCAAGGAATGAGGGAAATAGCCCATTGACCAGCTTGGCCGATCGAAGTTCTCACGCGCCGGTTAATAATGGAGGGTCGGCCAATCCCTAGCAGATTCGAAGGGCCCCGGTCAACGTACAACTTCTGATAAATAACATATGGAAAAGGAGTAGTGGAGATGGAATGACCCGCAGTTAAAAATGCATTCGGTCATAATCAGATGTTAGGACTCGAGCTATACAAAAAAGCAGCCAGCTAGGCGTTAAATTTTTTAGCAGAGCACATATGACAGTGAGGATTGCAACCGTGCGTTCGTGCAACGTGACGCCGGAGATGGTGTTCCCAGCAGCAGTAATTAACTAGTAGACAGTGGTGGAGCTTCGTGGGGGCAAAGGGGCCATTGCCCCTCTACTCAAAAAGAAACTCTTAAGTATACTCCTAATATTATTAGGCTTAAATATCAATGATTTCTTAGAGTTAATGCATGACTTATCTTCTTCGCCCCCTCAACAATCGTCATCAAGCTCCGCCAATGCTAGTAAATCAAGTTAAGTGGTGCAGAGTTTAGTCATGTCCATCGACGTGAGATGAAACAAGAAAATGAAACATGTATTGGCCGCATTTGCATCATAGAAAAATGTGCGCATCGTTCCCTTTTTGTTGGCCTCCTCATTAGGAACCCAACTTTGTACTACCTGATGGCGCCTTGCATCAGGAAATTCGCGACAGAATAGAGACATTAGTCCAAAATCTCGGTCGCATCGCAATCTAAAATCTTGATGAAGAGATAAGATCGGAACCCTTTTGGCATTCTGGGAAGGCCTACTCGGCATGCATCAACATCATCATGTCCTGCCGATGAGATGGCTCGACCAAAACCGCCCGTCTCCAAGGCCAACGACGGGGCAACGTGTGTGAGAGAACCTAACCAAGTGCGTGTGTTCGTAAGCAAGAAGCGTCGCGGGGCGAAAAAAGGAAAAAGAAATGATGGTGATTCGTCCTTGCCTACCTTGGGAGCCAAGGACAAGGAGCTAATCTTTGTCAAAAGGGTAGAAGTGTAGCCTGTAGGTGGCTACATAGCACGAATATATGTCGAAATCTTTTGCTCTATCTTGACTACTACTAAAGGCACTCATACATGATCAAGCCATGAACGCACACCCCAAGCTCTAGCTGGATCCATCTCCTCTGGTCCCAGCTTTGAAATCCTCCGTTCTTTGCCTTGAAAATGAAGGTGAAGGTTTGTATAATACTAGTGGAACGGGAATGAACTCCAAATTCTCATGCATGCATGCGCCGGGCACACTTGCAGTCAACACTGGATGGTCGACCAATAACAGTGCCGATTTGAAGCGCCGGGCTGCGTGTACGAACTGATTAATAACTAATTAGAAGGTGATGATGGATGGCGTGCAAATGGAGTGGAGATGGAACTTTCATTACCGTGTATAGCACGCGGATAACAATGCATTCGGTCATGATCAGACGGTAGGACTTGTGAACGAAGGTAGTATGTCAACCGGAGTTATTAAAATTCGGTAGATGTAACAGTGAGGAGCGCGACGTTAGATACGTCCACCGGCCGGTGAAGAGATGGATACAACAAGTAGAACCGTGTGCGGCGACGTCGGAGTAATGCAAGTACCACTTGTTGCAGAGTTTGATCATATCGATCAACGTGAGAAGAAAAAAAAAAGGGCAATCGAAGTGGCCATGTGCGCATCTTGGCTGACTTGCCTTGAGCGCGCGTCCCGACGGCCCCTCTTTAGCAAACGACCGTCCTGCCTCCCTCTTGCCGGTGCCTTGGGAATTTCGTGGCGGAGTCCAAAATCTCGATCTTGAGAAGATAAACGCTAGAAGATACTCGTGCCGATTGCCAACGGGCGCGGCAACGTGCGCGAGAGCAGCTAGCGGCCAACCCAACCAAACCTCAAGTGCGTGCGTGCGTAAGAAGCGTCGCCGGAAAAAGAAAGCATGGCGATTCGTCGTCCTGGCCGGGGCCGGGCAGATGCGGACGCAGCGGTACCTTGGCAAGCAAGGATTTTTTTACGTCAAAAGGCTACTGGGCTACGTACCACGAATCTATTTCCATGACGCATTCGCACTCTAGCTGCTAGCTCAGCTTGCGCCCAATCAATCTATCATTCATGCATCCACACCATATTGCGTCCTGCATCGATCGGCCCTTCTGGAAAGCTTCGATCTTGAACAGTACGTAAGTTGTTTCTGATGGAGAGATCGACTTGGCCGGTGTGGGGTTTGAAGAATAATTGTGGGTGGAGAATTGGCGGTGATACATGCAACATGCCAACGACGGTCTGTGAGAGAGGACAAAGGTGGCGGAGTCCACACTGATAACTGAGTGCTACGTAACGGGCAGGAGAAGATTAATACAGTATTGGTCCATCCACCAGCACTAGCTAAATTGTATCCTAAAAAAAAGCACTAGCTAAATTGTGACGCGCCGAACCAAGTACAAGCGTCCTCTTGCTTGGAACGTTTCATCCGGTTCGCCGTTGTTCACATCAATCAACGTGAGGATCAGGGAAGGAAGGAGACACAAAAACTGAACATGGATTGGCCATTTGGCCGCACGAGCGCGCACTAGACCAGGGAATAACTGTTGCATGCTTGCATCTTGGCTGACTTATGCAGGTGCGCGTCCGGACGGCCTCCACGATCTCCACCGTCTTGAAATTTCACCACGGAGGAATGATAGTCGTCACCTTTTCGCGCTTTGGAGAGGCCTACGCACGCCATAGCATCGAACGTATGTCTCCGGCGAATCGACCGACGGAAAAGACCGGCCATCCATCTCCACTGAGGACGAACGCGGCAACGTGCGCGCGCCGCGAGAGAAGCAAATTTCAAGTTCCCAACCCCAATCCTGCCCAAGTGGCCTAGTTCATGCGGGCGCGTAAGCAGTACGTGGAGCCTATGACGTACGGGCCGGCGTCCAATCCAACAAGGCCTCTGTAGCTATTTGCTCTGCTCTGCTGGAAAGTCTCAGGCCTTCAACTCCACCCTTCTCTTTTGCCTTCAAAATTAAATGAGACTCAAATTAAATAGGAGCCGACGTTTGTACAACAATAATGAAGCAGGAATTATTAGTGGTGATGAAATGATGCATGCAACAGCAACGGTCCGTGTGCGATGAATTCCTACATATCTCGGAACACATGAATTTTGCAAGTTGTGACAAAGCCGCTTGTGATCCATCAATTTTCTGAAAACTGAGTCCAATTCCGTTGAACAAGTGCGCCTGGCCACACTGCACGCAGCCCTCATACCATGTCGAATAAGCACACAACAAAGACGCGACTTGTCCACCCAGTTAGCTAGCTACGACACCACAACATGAGAAAAAGGTTGGGGGTTCATTTTACAGGTATCATAAAAATCAACAGCAAAGATTTGTAAACAAATGAGATATACCGGATATTCGATGATGGACGGATGAAATGTGCCTGGATTCACAGCCGGCGGTAGAACACAAAAGTTGTCAGGTATATATGTTCAGAATTCCATATAGCTCGAGCAGCAATTGAGACCGACACTTAACAACGTATATTTTGAGAGAATCATGGTATTAGGAATCTCTCTGCTTTTTGCGTTCTCATCGAGATCACTCACTGAAAGCAACTCGAAACGCAATGTGTAGCGCGCGGCTAGCCCAACCCGACCCAATGCAATCCAAATGCATGCGTGCGTCAGTGGCGTCGCCAGACAAAAAGAAATATAGAAACGATAGTGAATCCTCCTGGCAAGACGTGGACGCAGTGTTACCTTGGAAAGTTATGGAAAAGGAGTGTGACAGTATGATGCATTATCCTTAGCGCGCGCCCAATCCATAGTGCATGCACACACCAAGCCCCCCAGCTGGATCTATCTACTCCGCGGGAAAGGTTCAATGTTCAACTCATCTGTTCTTTTTCATGGAAAAAATGCGGGTATGGTTTGTAGAATAATGGGAGGAGAATTAGTGGTCATGCATGCAATGCGATAGCATCGGTCCATGCGAGGACAAAGCTGGAGTATGTGCTTGCAGGCATGAGTAGATTTTTTTAGAAGGGAAATTGGGGTGGGGGCGCCTTTACATTGTTCAAGAGATTAAAGTTTTGTGAAAAATGGAGAGAGAGAGAGAGAGAGAGAGAGAGAGAGAGAGAGAGAGAGAGAGAGAGATGATTATTGAACAACTCAATGTAAAACAAAAATTGAAAGCCTACAATCGGAAGAGGTTCTACATGGTCCCATAAGATCAATGACACACGATCTGTGCCCCCGCAGAAAACTGGCACACAATCTATGAATACTAGAGATGATACCCCGCGTGTTATTGTGGGGATTGGTTCGAATTATTTTAGTGAGCTTTGTTTATATGAAACAATAGTACTTGGACTAACAATATATGAATTGCAATTAACTTATAGTAATATTTGCTTATTCTGTAGCTGTAGAATACTCCCTCGTCCCATAATAGACACTAGTGTAGTGTAAAAAACGCTCTTGTATTATGGGATGGAGGGAGTATTTATTAAATATGAGTAGTATGCATGGTGCATTTTAATGTGGGTCTTTTCTCATGCATGCATGGTGGAATGATGTGGCATATTTGTATGTTAACATACAAGAGAGAAAAAAAATTGAAGAAAAAAATTACACGAATCTCAATGTAAGATCTCATGGATATAAGCATCGATTGAGACTTTGTTAATTCTCGGTCAACTGAGACTTTGTTAATTCTCGGTCGACTAAACTTAGCAAGACCGTTTCACAATCATAGCGCGATTTCACATGCTTCAGCTGAGCGGAATTTATGTGTACTCCTATGACGTGAATCCCGATGGTTTTAGTACTGATTTACACTCGTTTTTCCATCAGGACAACAAACGTAAGTACTTTTCAGTTGGGTAGCATTTTCTGAAATTCAGATACTATCAAAAGTTCTTTCTCTTTATAGTAAGTAGTTCTTCTCGCTCTCATGTGCGCACTCTACAAACTGATGAGCAGATGCACGTAGTACTAGTATTGCACCCTTCCGGCAGTCGACATCTTGCAAAAAACAAGCCAAACAGCAGCTACGTAACTGTAACGCACCCCGTCGATCGCTGCGGCAGGTAGGCTGATGAGTAGAGCAACTAGCAACCACTGTCCACTTGCAGCGGCGGCGGCAGCAGAGGAGGACAGGCGGGACAGCGACGAAATGTACAAGGGGCAAGGGTGGGCGCCGACGCCGATCAGCAGATGACGCACGAATTGGGGTCCTCCTCGGCGCTGCAGACGAAGTAGCGCGGCGGAGGCGGGTAGCCGTAGTGCGCGTAGCCGTAGGGCGGGTACACCGACATGGGCGGTTTCGCCTCCTGCTGCTTCTTGTCGCCGCCGTCCTTCTTGTCCCCGTCTTTCTTGTCACCGCCGCCGTCCTTCTTGTCGCCCTCTTTCTTGTCTCCGGCGGGCTTCTTGTCGTCCTTCTTGTCGTCCTTCTTCTCCTCCTTGGCCGGGCCGACGGAGACGATCTGCACGCCGGGGAAGAGCTTGCGCAGCTTGGCGACGACGGCGACGGGGTCGACGGTGCCCACGATGGTCATCTTCTGGTCCTTCATGTCCACGCCCAGCTGGTCGATGCCTGAGGCGGTCGAAATTCAGATACGGGTGAGAAATCTGGCCTTCAATTCCGCCCACAATTACTACTGTGCGACGAAGCAGAGCAAGAGGAAACAGGGATAGTCAGTGGTGAGCTAGTACCGTGGAGACCGGAGACGGCCTTGAGCGCCTTGGCCTTGTGCCTGTCGTCGTGCACATCCAGCTTCAGCACAACCTTCTGAAACCATGAGACAAGAGCCAAAAACAAAATCAGCAAACCGTAGGAGCAAAATGAAGCAAAAAGCCGCAAAAGGGGGCCAAATTAACCCCCAGCTCGATCGATCGACAGCAAGCAAGCACGCACGCACCTTCATGGCGGCGAGCGACCGGGGAGGATCCTTCAACGGCGGCGAGCTGCTCTTCCGGGCGAGCCGGCGGGAACTCAGCAACGGGACAAGGCGGGAGGGCGGAGCGAAATGGAACGGCCGGCGTGTGGAGTGGAGCGTAGTACTCTGTATCTCTCTCTGGGCTCTGGTGATGGATTCTGTGGCTACTGGCGACGGACAAATGGTGGATGGTATGTGTATCTGGGCGGCAAGGGGAGTGGCCAGGCCACTGGTTTTATAGACGACCCGGCGTGGCTCGAGCAAGGCCCGGCGTCTGCGTTTACGTTGGGGCCAAGGAAGCCGCGACGAAGCTCGGCACGGGCGGAATCCCGTGGCATCAAACACCGGTGGATTATGCCGGAAAAACAAACACCGTTGGATAACAGCACGGCGGCAAGACGTAGTACGTGATCATAAGGATCGATTTGACACCTTGTTCTTTTTCGGTGGCTTGGACGAGTGGGCGGGTGGGTGGAGTAGTATACTACAGTTGAGAGCCGTGTGCGCGTGGAGGTGCGGGGAGCCGGGAAGGATCCACGACGCCTCAGAGCGCGACGGGGCCAGTGGGCGCGCGCGGTGGCCAGTGGCCGGGAAGGACGACCTTGCCGGGTCGTCTCGTCGATCGTACGTTCACGTGCAGGCCGGGCTGAGGGAGCATTGACCGACTGACTTTGGAGCTGTAGATATCCATGGACCGATCTGGCGTTGGAGTGTTGCGCAGTGCTGTCGTTGGCTTTTGCCACTTGTGCTGTGGGATTCGACTTGATCCCAAGAAACCCGGGCGTCGTCGCCGTTGTCATCATCATCCTCGTGTTTGCTACGGCGACCGCATACGGTCACAGTCCAGTTCTACGCTCACCGTCGGTCAGCCGGCAACCACGTACGGCCCGGAATTAGCAAGAGGAAACAAGGAACACCACAGTACGAGCCTTTGTACGGTTAACGGTTTGGTCTGGTCACCACGGGCACGGACGCAGCTTCCTATTGAGGAACGCGGCTTCCTCGTCCGAGCATGCACCGCTGCTTTTCAAACTCCGGTCGCCACAGAAGAAAATCTGTCCAAAAGCTCGCAACCCTTTTCCACGGTTGAAGATATGAAGCTCCATCACCGCAGACCGGACACCGGACCATTTCTTCCTTCCTCAGAAAATGAAGTCCAAGTGCGTGCGTGCCTGATCAACGACGATCCATTCGTCCTGGACACACACATGCATCTATCGTAACCTTGAGAGGCAAGGATCTCCTTCAAAAAGGCGCAGCAGCACTAGGACGACGGCGTCTCTCACGCTATGGAAATGGAAGCGTGCTTATTATTTCCATCGTGCACTAAACCGTCCAGCTCTCGCGCTGTTCCGTTGCTAATTAATGGATAAAATAGTCCACAGCAAAAGGTTAGAAGAAAAACTCTTGATGAACCGGTGACGTACGGGTCAACGGTCCATGCGGTGCGTGAACGGAGCCGGAGGAGTCCATCCACCCACACACCGCACCGATAGCTACATTCGGTGTTAACAATGTTGGGTCGACCAATCGCCCTGCTGTCTGCTGATCTGCAGAGGCCCCGGTACGTAGTAGCGGTAGGCAGGAACTGATTAAAATGTGTGCTCATGGATCATGGATGACGTGCTGCTAATGCAGTGGGGGTGGAATATTTTTTGTATGGCGATCCACAATTAACAATGCATTAGGTCCTAGTGGGATGTTAGGACTCGTGAACGAAGTATACATCATGTGGGGATTTTATTAAGCAGATATAACAGGGAGGAGTGCAACCGTGGGTAAACACTAGAAGCGTACATATATATATTTTTAGAACGAAGACACTAGAAGCGTCCGGTTTTAAATTAATAAAGCCATCAGGCAGCATCCACACACAACATAAGTCTTACAAACCAAATAAACAGTCTGCGAGCCAACGGCTCCGAATATAACTAGGTGGGACAGACAGCAGGTCTAGAACACAAAGGCTGAGCCTCAAGATATAAGATGAAACGGTAGATAACTCATGGTCACGCAGTCGACCCATCTTGTCGCGCCTTCACCATGGTGCTCTTGATCAGCTCCATCGTCTCCTTCATGCATTCCTCGTCACGCTTCTTCCCTAACGGCGCCCATACCTGAAGGAAAATGTAGCATTTGAAGATGATATCAGCGGGGTGGGCCGGGAACTTATGCTCAATCGTAATTTTGTTCCGGACCATCCAAAGGGACCATAACAGCGCTCCAACGCATCGCCATACTACCCTGGCATTAGCCCCACACTGCGTCGTTAAGATAGAAAGCAAATCGCGGCTAGACTGTGGATTCCAGTTTTGTTTGAAAGCGTCTCGAACCGCACTCCACACAAATCTAGCGAGCGCACAACCAAAGAACACATGGTTAGCGTTTTCCCGTAAACCGCAAGTGGTGCATGTTCCATCCGCTGGCCCATTGCGTTTGGCCACATTGTCGGAGGTTGGTAAGCAGTTTCGGAACATCTACCACAAGAAGATTTTGATTTTGAGAGGAATACCGGCCTTCCATAGCCCCCTAGCTATGTCTAGCGTAGTACCCTCGGAGAGCTTGTCGTATAAGGACTTGACCGAGAACTTCTTGGAGGCGGTCAACTTCCACGTAATTGTATCCGGCCCAATACTATGGGTCAAACCACTCAAGTCAGCCGCCAGCGAGTCCCAACTGGCGGCCTCCGTCGTGTCTAGCGTCCTAATGAAGGAGATAGCAGGTGGCTGAACACGTAGCGCATCGGCCACCAGAATGTTGGTGTTCGTAGCAAGGTGGTACAGTTCCGGGTAGGCTTGCCACAGCGGCCCCTGACCCCACCAATGATCAAGCCAAAAACGTGTGGACTTGCGGTCGTTCACGCAAAACTGCACACCCACAGTGAAAGCCGGACGCACCGCTTGGATCCCATTCCAAAAGGCCGAACCGTTGTTCTTAGCATTGAACAAGTTCCCATCCGGGAAATATTTAGCCCGAAGGATGTCGGCCCAGAGTCCCGACTCATTTTGGGCCAGACGCCACCACCATTTAGTAAGCAGCACAACTTTCATGAGTTTAGAGTTCAGCACACCCAGCCCGCTGTATTTTTTTGGCCTACACACTGCTGCCCGTTTCACTAAGTGGTATTTGCGCTTTGTCCCAGCTCCTTCCCAAAAGAACCGAGAGCGCGGAGTGTCGAATCTGGCATGAACCCCATCCGCTAGTAAAAACATTCCCGTTGTGAAAAGAGGGAGGGAGGACAAGCTCGAGTTAGTGAGAATAAGCCGAGCCGCCGATGACATAAACCTGCCCCTCCAAGGGCTCACCCGATTTGCGACCTTCCCATATAGAGGTTCCCATTCCACTATGGAGAGTTTCTTGGTCGAAATCGGTAGACCAAGGTACTTTATCGGGAAGCTCCCTAGCCTGCAATTAAGTAGATTGGCAATCCGAGCCCTTTCCGGATCATCCACCCCGATGGTGATCACTTCACTCTTTAGAAAATTGATCATAAGACCCAATAAGATCTCGAAAGCGAGCAACAGTAGCTTAATGGTAGCTATGTTGTGATCGTCGGGCTCGAACAAGAGCATCGTGTCGTCAGCGTATTGCAGGTGCGTGACCCCACCAGGGATAAGGTGGGGCACTAACCCTTTAACGTGCCCTGCTACACGCGCTTTGTTAATCATGGCAGCCAAGGCATCCGCAACAAAGTTAAAAATAAGAGGCGAGCTTGGGTCTCCCTGCCGGAGGCCCCGTTTGTTACGGAAGAACTTGCCCATTGTGCCATTGATAGTGACCGCCCTGTGCCCAGTACCCATGAGGTGCATGATGCGATGCACAAAGCCTGCCTCAAAACCCCTTTTGAGGAAGACTTCTCGCACAAACTCCCATTTCACGCGATCCTAAGCTTTCTCAAAATCTAATTTAAGGAGCATGCCCTGGGTCCTAGTGCGTTTTAACTCGTGGATGATTTCTTGCAGCGCAATTGGGCCCTCCAGGATGTTCCTACGTTTAAGAAAACCTGTCTGACTAGAGCTAATAACCCGTTGAGCGACCGGAGCCAATCGTGCAGCGTAGGCTTTCACACAGATTTTGAAAGGCACATTAATCAGGGTGATGGGTCTAAAAAGCTTAATGTTATCCGCCCGTTTCACCTTAGGAATCAGGCTAATGGCACTGTAATTCAGGCGAGAAAGATTGACCGTACCCATCGCAAAGCCGTTGACAATGTCATCGAACAGATGCTTTAGGCAACGCCAAAACTTTTTGAAGAACTCAACAGGCCACCCATCCGGACCGGGCGCAGTGCTGGTTTTCATGCCGTCTAGGGCCTGATCAATTTTCTCGGGCATAAAGGAAAGGGCAAGCCTGCCATTCTCCTCTGGGGAAACCCGCTCCGCTTGATCCCACAGATCATCGCGGAAGCAAAACGGTTTTTCGTCGGCCGTCCCCAAAAGACCTATGAAGAACTCGTAAATATGGGCCTCGATTTGTTCCTGCGTCAACAGGAGCCCGTGATCGGACTGCAGACGAAGGATGGAGCACTTTCGTTTCCTCCCATTCGCATAAGCGTGGAAGTAACCGGTATTTGCGTCCCCTTTCGTGACCCACTTGATTCCGCCCCTACGTCGCCAATACTCCTTCTCCGCACGCAAAATCGCCGTGACTTGGTTTTCCAAGTCGTACCTATGGGCTCACTCATCCTCCAAGAAAGGGCGGCAATCTGCTTCCACATCTAACCGCGCTATTGAAGGAAATATGCCCTAGAGGCAATAATAAAGTTATTATTTATTTCCTTATTTCATGATAAATGTTTATTATTCATGCTAGAATTGTATTAACCGGAAACATAATACATGTGTGAATACATAGACAAACAGAGTGTCACTAGTATGCCTCTACTTGACTAGCTCGTTAATCAAAGATGGTTATGTTTCCTAACCATAGACATGAGTTGTCATTTGATTAACGGGATCACATCATTAGGAGAATGATCTGATTGACATGACCCATTCCGTTAGCCTAACACTTGATCGTTTAGTGTGTTGCTATTGCTTTCTTCATGACTTATACATGTTCCTGTAACTATGAGATTATGCAACTCCCGTTTACCGGAGGAACACTTTGGGTACTACCAAACGTCACAACGTAACTGGGTGATTATAAAGGAGTACTACAGGTGTCTCCAAAGGTACTTGTTGGGTTGGCGTATTTCGAGATTAGGTTTTGTCACTCCGATTGTCGGAGAGGTA
>LR880967.1:978334640-978346853 GCA_904067115.1 Aegilops sharonensis | reverse complement strand
AGCAATTGCCACATTTTATGAAATCTGGCAAATGGATGGCAAAACTACATTCTTTAATGGATTTATTAAAGAAGAGTTGTATATGATGCAACCAGAAGTTTTTGTCAATCCTAAAGGAGCTAACAAAATGTGCAAAGCTCCAGCGATCCATCAATGGACTGGTGCAAGCATCTCGGAGTTGGAATATACGCTTTGATGAGTTGATCAAAGCATATGGTTTTATACAGACTTTTGGAGAAGCCTGTATTTACAAGAAAGTGAGTGGGAGCACTACAGCATTTCTGACAAGTATATGTGAATGACATATTGTTGATCGGAAATAATGTAGAATTATTCTGCAAAGCATAAAGGAGTGTTTGAAAGGAGTTTTTTCAAAGAAAGACCTCGGTGAAGCTGCTTACATATTGAGCATCAAGATCTATAGAGATAGATCAAAGACGCCTGATAAGTTTTTCAATGAATACATACCTTGTCAATATTTTGAAGTAGTTCAAAATGGAACAGTCAAAGAAAAGTTCTTGCCTGTGTTGCAAAGGTGTAAAATTGAGTGAGACTCAAATCCCGACCACGGCAGAAAATAGAAAAGAGAATGAAAGTCATTCCCTATGCCTCAGTCATAGGTTCTATAAAGTATGCTATGCTATGTACCAGACCTATTATATACCTTGCTCTGAATTTGGCAAGGGAATACAATAGTGATCTAGGAGTAGATCACTGGACATTGGTCAAGAACATCCTTAGTGAGGACTAAGGAAATATTTCTCGATTATGGAGGTGATAAAAGAGCCCGTCGTAAAGAGTAACATCGATGCAAGCTTTTTACACTGATCCAGATGTCTCTAAGTCTCAATCTGGATACATATTGAAAGTGGGAGCAATTAGCTAGAGTAGCTCCGTGCAGAGCATTGTAGACATAGAATATTTGCAAAAATAGATACGGCTCTGAATGTGACAGACCCGTTGACTAAGCTTCTCTCACGAGCAAAACATGATCATACCTTAGTACTCTTTGGGTGTTAATCACATAGCGATGTGAACTAGATTATTGACTCTAGTAAACCCTTTGGGTGTTGGTCACATGACGATGTGAACTATGGGTATTAATCACATACAGATGTGAATATTAGTGTTGAATCACATGATGATGTGAACTAGATTATTGACTCTAGTAAACCCTTTGGGTGTTGGTCACATGACGATGTGAACTATGGGTATTAATCACATACAGATGTGAATATTAGTGTTGAATCACATGATGATGTGAACTAGATTATTGACTCTAGTAAACCCTTTGGGTGTTGGTCACATGACGATGTGAACTATGGGTATTAATCACATACAGATGTGAATATTAGTGTTGAATCACATGATGATGTGAACTAGATTATTGACTCTAGTAAACCCTTTGGGTGTTGGTCACATGACGATGTGAACTATGGGTATTAATCACATACAGATGTGAATATTAGTGTTGAATCACATGATGATGTGAACTAGATTATTGACTCTAGTGCAAGTGGGAGACTGAAGGAAATATGCCCTAGAGGCAATAATAAAGTTATTATTTATTTCCTTATTTCATGATAAATGTTTATTATTCATGCTAGAATTGTATTAACCGGAAACATAATACATGTGTGAATACATAGACAAACAGAGTGTCACTAGTATGCCTCTACTTGACTAGCTCGTTAATCAAAGATGGTTATGTTTCCTAACCATAGACATGAGTTGTCATTTGATTAACGGGATCACATCATTAGGAGAATGATCTGATTGACATGACCCATTCCGTTAGCCTAGCACTTGATCGTTTAGTGTGTTGCTATTGCTTTCTTCATGACTTATACATGTTCCTGTAACTAGGAGATTATGCAACTCCCGTTTACCGGAGGAACACTTTGCGTACTACCAAACGTCACAACGTAACTGGGTGATTATAAAGGAGTACTACAGGTGTATCCAAAGGTCCTTGTTGGGTTGGCGTATTTCGAGATTAGGTTTTGTCACTCCGATTGTCGGAGAGGTATCTCCAGGCCTGCTCGGTAATGCACATCACCTAAGCCTTGCAAGCATTACAACTAATGAGTTAGTTGTGAGATGATGTATTACGGAACGAGTAAAGAGACTGACCGGTAACGAGATTGAACTAGGTATTGGATACCGACGATCGAATCTCGGGTAAGTAACATACCGATGACATAGGGAACAACGTATGTCGTTATGCGGTTTGACCGATAAAGATCTTCGTAGAACATGTAGGAACCAATATGGGCATCCAGGTTCCGCTATTGGTTATTGACCGAGAATGGTTCTAGGTCATGTCTACATAGTTCTCGAACCCGTAGGGTCCGCACGCTTAACGTTTCGATGACAGTTCATAATGAGTTTATAAGTATTGATGCACCGAAGGTTGTTCGGAGTCCCGGATGTGATCACGGACATGACGAGGAGTCTCGAAATGGTCGAGACATAAAGATTGATATATTGGAAGCCTATGTTTGGACTTCGGAAGTGTTCCGGGTGAAATCGGGATTTTACCGGAGTACCGGGAGGGTACCGGAACCCCCCGGGAAGTCTATGGGCCTTAATGGGCCATGGGAGAAGAGGAAGGGCAGGCCAAGGTGGGCTGCGCGCCCCCCTCCCCCCTCTAGTCCGAATAGGACAAGGAAGGGGGGGGCGGCGCCCCTTCCCTCTTCCCCCTCCTCCAATCCTAGTCCAACTAGGAGAAGGGGGGGGGGGAGTCCTACTCCCGGTGGGAGTAGGACTCCACCATGGTGCGCCTCCTCTAGGGCCGGCCACCTCCCCCTTGTCTCCTTTATCTACGGGGGCAGGGGCCCGCCCAAGACACACAAGTTGATCTACGGATCTTTCCTTAGCCGTGTGCAGTGCCCCCTTCCACCATATTCCACTTCGGTCATATCGTCGCGGAGCTTAGGCGAAGCCCTGCGCCGGAGAAGTCATATCGTCGCGGAGCTTAGGCGAAGCCCTGCGTCGGTGGAGCATCAACATCGTCACCACGCCGTCGTGCTGACGGAACTCATCCCCGACACTTTGCTGGATCGGAGTCCGGGGATCGTCATCGAGCTGAACGTGTGCAGAACTCGGAGGTGCCGTACGTTCGGTGCTTGGATCGGTCGGATCGTGGAGACGTACGACTACATCAACCGCGTTGTTATAACGCTTCCGCTTTCGGTCTACGAGGGTACGTGGACGGACACTCTCCCCTCTCGTTGCTGTGCCATCACCATGGTCTTGCGTGATCGTAGGAAATTTTTTGAAATTACTACGTTCCCTAACAGCTATTGCCCCTACAATACGCGTGCGAGCCTTCTTGGACTCACTACCGTAGTTAGCGCCCCACCCTCGCAGGAAAGCCCGCAGCTTGCCTGCAGCCACGTTCCAGCACTCCGCTGGTCCACGTTAGGGCCCCATTTGGGCACAGATCGCTCCTCATCGATCTACCACCAGCTGGGCGAAACCCTCCGCTTCGAACCACGCCATTTCAAAGTAAAACCTAGGGCTTCGTCGCATGTGATCCTCCCCTAAGGAAAATATAAGCGGGACATGGTCTGATCCAATGCGCGTCTCAGCCACTAGAGAGCACGTGGGAAACAGAACCTCCCATTCAGGTGTAAAGAAAACCCGGTCCAACACGCTACGAACCGGTTGAGTTTGTTTGTTAGTCCAAGTATATCTGGCCCCGGTCCGAGCCGCTTCGCGCAAAGCTGCTGCCGCAATGGCATTATTGAATAAGGACACCCTAGTCCAATCAATGTTGTTGTTATTCTTGTCCGCCCCCGAGCGAATCAAGTTAAAATCGCCACCAACAACCACAGGGAGGTTGATAGCCCGCTTGGCCCCAACCAGGTTTGTCAGTTCGAGAAGAAACGCAGGTGATCTGGAGTGGTCGGCTGGTCCATATACACATACCACAACCCACGACAAACCAGATGCACGGTGTTTAATAGTAGCTGCCAGAAAGAAAACACCCACATCCCATTGCACAACATCACATACATCTCGATTACAACCCATCAAAATGCCACCGGAATGCCCCACAGAGGGGGCCCAATGCCAATCAAAACGCTGCACGGGGTCGTATGCGAGCAATTCTCTAAAAGTAAAGTCCGATTTAATCGTCTCCTGAAGCGCAACCACATCAATCCGTTCTTTGTCCATGAACTCTTTGAGTTTAGTACGACGGCCCCCGTGGCCACAAC
Organism: Aegilops sharonensis; assembly: GCA_904067115.1. Lineage (NCBI taxonomy): Eukaryota > Viridiplantae > Streptophyta > Magnoliopsida > Poales > Poaceae > Aegilops > Aegilops sharonensis. The sequence goes on along the minus strand of LR880967.1, from coordinate 978,342,630 downwards.
CACGGATATTCCAGAACATGTACCTCATCTAGATGATCCTATTGCGTAGGCGCACACCCCGGGAGGTCACTGCCTTCGCCACTCTTTTCCTAGCCAGCCACGACCGTTGGAAGGAAGGACACCAGCTTCCCTAGCTTGTGTCGCTTCGTCAGGCTCGTCCTCGTCACCAGCCCCTACTGGTACGATGGCTAACGCATTACTATCAGCACAACGAGTAGCCGCAGCAGCCAGCGCTGCTTGTGCCTCTTCCCTAGCGCGAACGAGGGGAATTATATCGCTCTGACGACCACTAATCGCCACTCCGCAATCACCAGAATGTTCGCTAGGTGCTCGTCAGAGAAAGCATTTAGAATTTGGTACGACAGCAAGGGGTTACCTGCAGAGTCCATGTTCTTGTCAGCGGTGCGAAGCTTGGCGCTCTCCATGGATGCCATCCCCCCTAGCTTGGCCTTGGCCCGCACGCTAGGAGCTCTCTGCACCACCGGAGTCGCCTTGGAGCGCCTGGCCTAGCACGCTCCAGCCGTCCCCAACGCCGCCCCAGATCGCCACCCAGGTCAGACGAAGCCACCGCCTCCACAGTCATTGTCTGCTTGTTAGCCGGCTTCGTCCCCGCCGTCTTCTTGGGTTGCCGCCCAGCGCTGTTGGAACCACGACGTGGCGCAGGCATCAGGTCGGCATCCACGTTCACCATGCATCCAGAGTCCGCCCCCATGGCCACTGGCGAAGAGTCAGGGAGAGACGCCCCCTCTAGGATCGAGTTCGAAAGATTGGACCCATATTCGTTGAAGGACAGCTCCAGAGAGCGAGCGAGCGGAGGCACACTCACCGCTGTGTCCTGGGTCGCCACCCCAATGGCCCCAGCACCCACCGACAGTGCTCCCAGCTTGTCCCACGTTTCCGTGTCAATGGATGTATCCTGAATGCTGTCTTCTTGTTCTTCCCCCATGTCGAGCATCTTGGAGTCCTGGTTCGCCAAAGCGCCAGGGGCGCCCTAGCCCCTTGTTGTCCCTTGCCTGGTTCAACCCTGCCCTGCTTGGAGTTGCCCGAAGGCCGTGCGTTCTTAGACGGATCTGCATCTTTGGGAGGGGGGTTGGAGGGGCCAGAGCCGTGCAGTGCCCGCTCGCCACACCGCTTGGGCAGGGTCTCACGTTCAACCTTGATCTGGTAGCCCTCGTTATTGGACCACACCTCGACCACTCCATTGAGTTTCTCTCGGGCTTTGCACGCCAGCTTCAACCGAACAGGTCCCAACCTGATCAGAGAAAACTCATCGACCACAATTGGCCGACCCAGCATCCGGAACCCCTACCTGATGCGGTCCTCACGCCGGTGTTTCTTTGGGATGCCATAGAGACGAACCAAAGTCTCAGGCATCACCATCGGCTGTATCTCCTCGTGTAGCATGTCACGCACCCGCGCAGTGATGTCATTGATAGACGGAAACAGCTTCCCGCTTGATTTCGCCATGTGTAACAGGTCGGCCGAAGGAAAAACCACCACGAAATCGTCATCGCCCACTTGGGTGATCTCCCAGTCCCAATCGCATGTCACCATGTGCTTCAGCTCTTGCTTGAGGATGCGGAGGTTCAGCTTCCCCGGCTCCGCAGAGAGGATGGACACATTCTTGATGCGAGCGTCGATGGGGGCTTCGGCCTCATCTCATCTGCGAACTCGAGGCAGAAAAAACCCTCCCCAGAGATAGCACTGCCCATGATTTGTAGCTGAAGTTGATGGCCCCTCGCCGGGCAGTGAGCAGACGCGTGCCCTTCTTCCTTGTAGAGAACATAGAGGGGCAGGAACTTGCACTTCGATTGGTAGTGGCCAAGCCGCCCACACTTGAAGCACTCAACTTTCGGTGCCTCCTCCACCGAAATGGGCTCCTCTGCCGTTCCCTTGGACGAGGAGGGCAGCGCCACCGCCAGCGGATCAGCGGGCGCATGCTGCTTCTTGTCCAACGGATCCCCATGGCCCCCACCAGGGTATGGATGCACCTCTTGCTTCCTCTCAAGCTCGCGTCGTCGCTGGAGAACCTTCTTCTTCTTTCGCTTCTGCTGATGGATCCACCACGGGGGAGGGGGACCCCAATCCCCCTCGCGCCCGCCATGGTCACGCGCGCCGTCGCGCTCATCTCTGGCCTCGCGCCCTCCTGAGCGCTCGCGCATCACTCGCTTCGCCTTGTCCCGCAGCTCGTGCTCCCTGCGCTTCTCCGCCTCCGGATCAGAAATCTCCGTCGGGCGCTTGTCGACGCGCCGGTCGCCCATCCCCACCGCAGCAAAAAATTTGAGGAGAGGGGGAGGGCAGATCTTGAGGATGCGGGTGGAGTGGTGGCTGGAAACCCTAAATGGGGATCCAGGCAGCCCCGCCGCATCCATTTATAGCCAGCGTACGGCAGGGGAGCGGGCCGCGCCACGTTGGGCCGAGGAGACGCCACGGGCCGCGCGTTGCTACGTCTTGAGCTTGCGTTGGTTTTCCTCGAAGAGGAGAGGGTGATGCAGCAAGTGTAGCGTAAGTATTTCCCTCAGTTTTTGAGAACCAAGGTATCAATCCAGTAGGAGGCTTCTCAAAAGTCCCACGCACCTAAACAAACAAACTGAGAACTCGCAACCAACGCAATAAAGGGGTTGTCAATCCCTTCACGGCCACTTGCGAAAGTGAGATCTAATAAAGATAGCATGATAAGATAAATATATTTTTGGTATTTTATAATATAGATGCAAAAAGTAAAGATACAAATAAAAAGTAGATTGGGAGCAAATATGATAAGAGATAGACCCGGGGGCCATAGGTTTCACTAGTGGCTTCTCTCAAGATAGCATAAGTATTACGGTGGGTGAACAAATTGAAGGAAATATGCCCTAGAGGCAATAATAAAGTTATTATTTATTTCCTTATATCATGATAAATGTTTATTATTCATGCTAGAATTGTATTAACTAGAAACATAATACATGTGTGAATACATAGACAAACATAGTTTCACTAGTATGCCTCTACTTGACTAGCTCGTTAATCAAAGATGATATACAGGTTATTGATGTGTGCCTTACTAGTGTTTATAGTAGCCCCTGAGTATTTGATACTTGTTCGATTGCTAAGATTAGTAACTCGAAACAGGAGTTACAGAATAAACAGAATCTAGTTGAAGGGGAAGTGACGATGAGTGTTGGAAGTAGTTCCAAGATTGATATGATCATCATCACACACTCCCTATATTTTTGAGATTAGTGTTAAACCTAAATAAATGTTATTTGGTGTTTGCGTTGAGCATAAATATGATAAGATTCTGTTTATTGCGATACGATTATTCATCTAAGATAGAGAATAAATTGTTATTCTGCTTACATGAATAAAATCTTCTATGGTCATACACCCAATGGTGATGGTTTATTGAATCTTGATCATAGTGATACACATATTCAATGTTGATGCCAAAAGATGCAAAGTTAATAATGATAGTGCAATTTATTTTTGGCACTGCCGTTTGGGTCATATCGGTGTAAAGCGCACGAAGAAACTCCATAAAGATGGATTTTCGGAATCACTTGGTTATGAATCATCACTACAAGAAATATGTCAACTAGTGACCTTTTGTCAGTGACCCTGGAAGAATTGGTCATAGATCTATGACCATTTGAGACCAATTGGTCAAAAGCTGTTCGGGGGGCTCCAAACCCTAAACCATTGCGACCATTTTGGTCAGAAAGGTCATAATTTCCTTACACCAAATGGTCACAAAGCAAACAGGGTTGGCCGCTGCCTTATTTCTAAATGTTAACGACCAAAATAGATGGTCATAGCCTTGTAGATTGTGGTTGGTTGTGATGACTAGGCGCCACCTCATCAGTTTTGCCTATGTGTCATGTCCATGTGGCAGTTTTTGCCCTAGGTTGTGAAGCAACCTATATTTCTGTCATTCCAAAAATTTCCAAAAAAATCTCATAAATTGTTTGGATCATATCTTCATCAAATATGTCAAAAACCTTCCTTGCCTAGTTCAAAAATAACTCAGCAATATTCATTTTCCTATTCTGTTCAGAGCAGCAGTTTGTGAAGGAAGTACCACTTTGGCATGTCCAAATAGTATCCATTTTCTACAGTGCTTTCCTATGCCCAAATAACCATCCTCCACCAAATGCCAGCTCAATCCATTCATTATTTTGAGCCGAGCTTCAACATTTGTAGTTCTGTCCAGTGTGGTAGTTTGCAAAGCAAGTACCACCTAGGCTCCTCCTTTTGAGCTGAAAATTTGTGAAGACGGTCTTCTTAGTAACTGATCATCCTCAGCCAAAACTCATGCCCATTAGCCATATACATTTCCCGTACCGCTAATCAAACACTTGGCTGCTAATTCATGTTTGAGCATCGATCGGTCTCCTCGTGAGAATGTTATGTTCTGATTTTCTTCCTAGCACCTACCTGGGGAGTGCCCAACCCACTAGACATGCCTAGGCCGCCCAGAACACATGGCAACGCCACGGTCACGCGGTGACCACGCGGCGGGCATGCGAGCTTACGCGCTCTAGAGTTGGGGCCCTCGGCCACCGTCCAAACCTCGATGTCTCGCCATCAAACCATATATTTCTGATTAAATAGATACTTATTTACCTAGAAATGATTTTTGGAAGAAATAAAGAGCAAACTATGAGGCAGCTGCAGTTCAAATTTGACCCGCTTCCAGCTGTATCGACGGGAATTTGTCTTTTTCACCAGAGGTGGATCAAAATTTTTGACACCCAACCATTTTGTCAATTGTGCATTAAATATGGCCTAGTATTTTATAAAATTGATTAGGTCCAATTTTGCAACAAATATATGGTAGGTCCTTCACAAAAAAAACTCATTTCACGCACTCGAAAAATGGAAAATGGTTTTTTCGTGCAAAGAAAATGAAAACTTCCTTAGGCAACATTGTTTGCCATTCCAATATGCACCCTTGTGCACGATATGAGATCATTTGAACAAACTATGCCATGAATGTGGCCATAAGATTGATCATTTGACTTGAAAACCATGAATCTTCACACTTGATAGCTCATTTTTTAGAATACTTTTTTAAAATAATTACCGTATTACAACTTTATTAATTTTCCTATAAACTTGGTCACATATAATGACACAATGCGAAGGTTTCCCAATTTTTCGATTTTTTTGAATTTTTTATGCCCGTTTCAAAATGCGGTCAAAACGGCGGACTTGACCGTTCCTAGCTAGTGGTTGAATCTTGGAATTTTTTGGTGTTTCTATGATTAAATAGATACTTATGTACCTATAAATGATTTTTGGAAAAAATAAATAGCAAACTATGAGGCAGCTTCAGTTCAAATTTGACCCGCTTCCAACTGAATCGGCGGGAATTTGTCTTTTTCACCAGAGGTGGATCAAAACTTTTTACACCCAACCATTTGGTCAATTGTGCACTAAATATGGCCTAGTATTTCATAAAAGTGATTAGGTCCAATTTTGCAACAAATATATGGTAGGTCCTTCACAAAAAAAACTCATTTCAGGCACTCGAAAAATGGAAAATGGTTTTTTCGTCCAAAGAAAATGAAAACTTCCTTAGGCAACATTGTTTGCCATTCCAATATGCACCATTGTGCACGATATGAGATCATTTGAACAAACTATGCCATGAATGTGGATATAAGATTGATCATTTGGCTTGAAAGCCATGAATCTTCACACTTGATAGCTCATTTTTTAGAACACTTTTTTAAAATAATTACCGTATTACAAGTTTATTAATTTTCCTGGAAACTTGGTCACATATAATGACACAATGCGAAGGTTTCCCAATTTTTCGATTTTTTTTGAATTTTTTATGCCCGTTTCAAAATGCGGTCAAAACGGCGGGCTTGACCGTTCCTAGCTAGTGGTTGAATCTTGGAATTTTTTTGGTGTTTCTATGATTAAATAGATACTTATGTACCTAGAAATGATTTTTGGAAAAAATAAATAGCAAACTATGAGGCAGCTTCAGTTCAAATTTGACCCGCTTCCACGTGAATCGGCGGGAATTTGTCTTTTTCACCAGAGGTGGATCAAAACTTTTGACACCCAACCATTTGATCAATTGTGCATTATATATGGCCTAGTATTTTATAAAATTGATTAGGTCCAATTTTGCAACAAATATATGGTAGGTCCTTCACAAAAAAAACTCATTTCAGGCACTCAAAAAATGGAAAATGGTTTTTTCGTCCAAAGAAAATGAAAACTTCCTTAGGCAACATTGTTTGCCATTCCAATATGCACCCTTGTGCATGATATGAGACCATTTGAACAAACTATGCCATGAATGTTGCCATAAGATTGGTCATTTGGCTTGAAAGCCATGAATCTTCACACTTGATAGCTCATTTCTGAGAACACTTTTTTAAAATAATTACCGTATTACAAGTTTATTAATTTTCCTGGAAACTTGGTCACATATAATGAAACAATGCGATGGTTTCCCAATTTTTCGATTTTTTTTGAATTTTTTATGCCCGTTTCAAAATGTGGTCAAAACGGCGGGCTTGACCGTTCCTAGCTTGTGGTTGAATCTTGGAATTTTTTTGGTGTTTCTATGATTAAATAGATACTTATGTACCTAGAAATGATTTTTGGAAAAAATAAATAGCAAACTATGAGGCAGCTTCAGTTCAAATTTGACCCGCTTCCACGTGAATCGGCGGGAATTTGTCTTTTTCACCAGAGGTGGATCAAAACTTTTGACACCCAACCATTTGGTCAATTGTGCATTATATATGGCCTAGTATTTTATAAAATTGATTAGGTCCAATTTTGCAACAAATATATGGTAGGTCCTTCACAAAAAAAACTCATTTCAGGCACTCGAAAAATGGAAAATGGTTTTTTCGTCCAAAGAAAATGAAAACTTCCTTAGGCAACATTGTTTGCCATTCCAATATGCACCCTTGTGCACGATATGAGATAATTTGAACAAACTATGCCATGAATGTGGCCATAAGATTGATCATTTGGCTTGAAAGCCATGAATCTTCACACTTGATAGCTCATTTCTGAGAACATTTTTTAAAAATAATTACCGTATTACAAGTTTATTAATTTTCCTGGAAACTTGGTCACATATAATGACACAATGCGAAGGTTTCCCAATTTTTCGATTTTTTTTGAATTTTTTATGCCCGTTTCAAAATGCGGTCAAAACGGCGGGCTTGACCGTTCCTAGCTAGTGGTTGAATCTTGGATTTGTTTTGGTGTTTCTATGATTAAATAGATACTTATGTACCTAGAAATGATTTTTGGAAAAAATAAATAGCAAACTATGAGGCAGCTTCAGTTCAAATTTGACCCGCTTCCAACTGAATCGGCGGGAATTTGTCTTTTTCACCAGAGGTTGATCAAAACTTTTGACAACCAACCATTTGGTCAATTGTGCATTATATATGGCCTAGTATTTTATAAAATTGATTAGGTCCAATTTTGCAACAAATATATGGTAGGTCCTTCACCAAAAAACCTCATTTTGGGCTCTCGAAAAATGAAAAATGATTTTTTCGTTCAAAGAAAATGAAAACTTCCTTAGGGAACATTGTTTGCCATTCCAATATGCACCCTTGTGCACTATATGAGATCATTTTAACAAACGATGTCATGAATGTGGCTATAAGATTGATCATTTGGCTTGAACGCCATTGATCTCTACACATGATAGCTAGTTTATGAGAACATTTTTTTAAAAGAATTATCGTATTACAAGTTTATTATTTTTCCTGGAAACTTGGCCACATATAATGACACAACGCGAAGGTTTTCCATTTTTTGATTTTTTTTGAATTTTTCATGCCCATTTCAAAATGCGGACAAAACGGCGGGCATGACTGTTCCTAGCTAGTGGTTGACTCTTGAAAAAACTTTTGGTGTTTCTCTGATTAAATAGATACTTTTGTACCTAGAAATGATTTTTGTGAAAAATAAATAGCAAACTATGAGGCAGCCGCAGTTCAAATTTGACCCGCTTCCT
>LR880967.1:978267196-978296752 GCA_904067115.1 Aegilops sharonensis | reverse complement strand
GTTTCTTTGAGCCGTTTTGATCATGTGCTTATTTTAGTGGCTCTGTCCTTGGATGGTCATTTCTGATGAGTGATAACCAGGTCATTTTCACTGGGGGAAGGGTCATGATCGAGCAAAGGCGAATCTGAGCCCATTCAAATGCAGTTCTGGTCTCAAGCACATTGTGCTATGTTGTCGTTCTGTATTTGTATTTAGCGCCTCTTTGGTTTGTACATTTCCACAATGATAGCTTCAAATCTCTTTTGCTATTTGAAACTACAGTTTTTTAAGGGTCACACATACACATGATGTGTTCACATGTTAGTTGAAAACTTGGTGAATTAAATATATATATCTCAGCTACTATTGATAATCATGGCTAAAGCCAAATTTCTTCTTTAAGTTTGCTTCCCATGTACATGTGTTACTGCTTGTGAATCTCTATAGTTCATGAGAACTTGCTGCAGCTCATCATGAATGGGTCGAGGGGAAGATGATCTACACTTTTCTTGCAGGTATGTGTTTGTGCATGCCCTGTTTTTCCACTGGTTGCCGCTCGTGTCTGATTTTCTGTTGTTTGCCCTGCAGCTTCGTCCGCTCCTGTCGGTGCTTCTCTCGATCCGAGCCGGTTGCATCTTCGTTCATAGATCTTTGGGTCATCTGCAGGTTGACCCCTCTTCTCCGCATACTTTTCAATCTTCTTTTAGGGCTATGCCGTATGGCCATGTGCTGGTGTGCAGGATGGGAAGTGAGGGTCTTCTGTTGTTTTTTCTTGTTGGCATGATAGGTTGTTGAATCCATCGTGGTCCTGTCGCTTCTATAGAACTAGAGCATTCCCTTTCGTGCCTTGCATTTTTTTTTTTAACAAAGAAGTGGTGATTATAGTGACAAGCTTGTGTTGGGGTTCATGTACGCTTATGCAGGAGGGTCGAGATTAGCGCTCATTCCCACCTTTGTTTTCAAATGAGCTTGGCTTTCAAACCTGCGAGGTTTAGAATTTCCTATTGAATTTACTTCTGTTTTTTGCTAGCCTCCATCCGCCAATTGGAAATAAGCTGAGGGAACTGTCATATTTTACCTCGGAGCATCTCTGGTTGTTTGTTAACAGGTATGGGATTTTCTTCTTCTTCATGTCGCAGAAGAATCAAGGATTACCTTTTTTGCTGGTTCGGATGGAGTTTATGTTTGTTGTCAGTAGTGATAGTTCAAATAGATACATGTGTTATGTATTTAGTTGGATCTGGGCGAGTAGCACAAGTGTTGCGCCACTAATAGATTGTAGAAAGTATAAATGGTGTTGATGGTGTTATACAAATATGCATGCATTGGAAGGTTGACAGAGAAGGATTTGTAGTATCGGCTGCTCTTTGTTTGAAATATCAAAATTTCATTTCATTCCTCCTGTTATTTTGATGCTGATGCTTGGCTTATGTTGCAGATTGACTTTGCGATATGTTGAGTGGATCACCATCTCAAGGAATGGTCAATTAGAGAAGAAGGGTTTCCACCAAAATTAAGTTAAGGTTTACTTACGTTCATCTTGGTTATATTTAAAAGATTTAGCCAACAATACATACTGATCTCTATGTGAGATATTTGTAATGATCAATAACTAACCAGTCTAATTTTATTTTGATGTCGATGCTTGGCTTATGTGGTTGCAGATCTACTTGTGATATGTCGAGTGGATCACCATCTCAAGGAATGGTCAATTAGAGAAGAGGGTTACCACCAAAAGTAGGTTGAAGTTTATTTCTGTTCATCTTGGTTGTATTTAAAACAAGATTTAGCCAACAATACATAATGATCTCTATGGGACATATTAGTAATGGTCGGTAGCTAATTAGTGTGATTTTATTTTAATACAAAAAACATTCAAGTAGATCTACTTAGAAGCAGAAAAGCATGAATTGAGTAATTAATAGTAATCCACCATGTAGTTGATCTATTGCCTTGGAAAGAAAATTGTTGTTGGTTGCATTTATTTACTAGGTATACTAATTTTTTGCTTATAGATACTTCTATGATAAGCCTCATGTGTAGTTGCAAGTGAAACTACTAACTTGATGTTAACATTACCATGCATGCCAAGATCTATGTTTCTATTCACGTTTCGCAATAAACCTGTTGTTGTTATAGTTTTAGGCTAGAATAGCTGAAATTCACAAGTGGCGCTGCTTTCATACTAATCTAAATCAGGAGCATAATCCTAACATACACCATGAGCATGCTTTCTTTAAATTATCAAGCTTTTGTCGTAAGGTTGATTTGGCACTTCATATGTTGCTGGTTTTCATTCTTACCTCCTATTGTAATGAGCTTGTGAATGATCGGAACAACTAGGATGCTTGTTGTTTCTATACTTGTCTTGAGACTCGAAGCATTGGAGGAAAATTGGACCTGAATTAGCTCAGTATAATTCTGATTTTAGTTTAGTTTTTGTCTACTGTGTATGCTTCCGATTTATATTGCATGACTGATTTAGTAAGCTGTTACAATATCTTTATATTTGTCTACTGATTCTAGGTTCTCTGAATTTTTTTTGTTATGTTCCTCACTTCCTGTTATTAATCATATCTTATAATTTTATCATGACCAGACTAGGTACAACTCAGGTAGACTAGAGATTACAAAAAGGATTTGAACTCCAAACCCAAAACTAAGGCTGATTGATACATAGCTTCAAGGTAGAAGCTAAGGGAAAGAAAGAGAGAAAAGGAAATATGCCATCGAGGTGAGTGCAATAAATTGTATCTCATGTTTAGCCAGACTTGCATAAATGCTGCAGAATTATACAACTACTTGCTTAGGACAAGGGTCATAAGAGATGGAGTGGCAACACAGAGAATATTTGCAACTACCAGTCAACACCATTCATTTGATTCTTAGGTAACATTTTTTTCTTGGTAATTATGTCTTAACTTTTGTATGGTTAAGCTTCATAAGATGTCACTGTAATAGCACCTTCACTTGCGGGCTTCAGTATTACTTAAATAGGTTATTTTAAGATAGGTGCATACAGAAATGTGACATTCATTCGTGTGATCCTGTTAGCACTCACTATGCTCCATCGTTGGGCATGATAGTTGTAAACTGGGCAAGAGTTTCTACTATCCTGTGCATCTCTTTGGCTGACAGTACCATATTTAGTGCCAAAGCTGCAGCCTACATAGAAACTGTGGGAAACAAAATTGAAACTACTATGGAACTTTTCCGATTGTTTACCGTCTAGACTCCTGTACGTAGAGGGTGTGGTGCAAATTTTTAATTCTATGGCATTCAGACCATGATTCCCTTCTTATTATTTTGTTAGTGCATTCAGACTATGTGTTCCATAAACCATAAGAAAGAGAAAATAGGAGTGGTTGGTTGGCACTGCTTTGTTCTTTTAATCCTTCATTACATGGATCGTTCGTCGGGGAGGATTCATTGATTTGCTTTACTGGTGTTCTGCAACACGGAAGCTACCGGGGGAATGAGAATTTGTAGCATGCCACTACCAGGCTTACCACTATCTTGGGTTTGAAGAGAAAATGTAGTTAAGTACCAGCTGAAGGTAAATACTCCCTCCGTTCCAAAATAAGTGTCTTAGGCTTAGTTAGTATAAAGTCGAGACACCTATTTTGGGACGGATGGAGGAGAAGATTAGTGATCCCTTATTGATTACCTGTCCCATGATGGCTTTGCACGCCCGTGATGGCTTTGCGCACACCTTTTTAATAGTCCTATTTATTAATATAATGTGGTGATGGAAGTATCAGTTTGCCTGGTTTTCGTCGCACTTATTGTATAGTTTCCTTCTTTTATATTCTTAGATGGCCTCTTGATCCATGGCACTGTCATGTGAATGCTCTGTCTTTTCAGTTACATAGATTCATTATTCATGCCTCAGGCCATCTACTTACTGGAATAGGCAACAAATGGAGGAGGGTAGACTATAGACATTTTCACCGCGTTGTTTCTTTCACGGAAACCATTTTATTATGTACATGGTTGTTTAATATCTTTATATTAGTGTTTGATGTTTAGCTTTAACCAGAAACTTGTGCTAGGTGCTTTCCACTGGCATTTTTTTCTATTTAAAAAATTGGTCAGAGGACGAATGAAGCAACAAAAAATATGTTGGTCCACTACTACATTCCTTTCCTGGTGAGTCTACTTTGTTGCACGTCAGGTAGCATACATAATACTTCTTCTTTGGCATCCAATTGTCACTCGTTGTCTACCCACTTTGACCAGATTCATATGACATGGCACATGAGGAGTTAGGCAACGAGATACGAGTGAAACTATGGGACGGCCGAGTGAAACTACTGAACATTATGATTTAGTAGAACTACATAGGCCGCTCTGGCTTGCTTGGATATGTAACAACCCAACTATTGTCCCTACTTAATGAAGATCCATAGTCTTGACTTACTTCTGAAACCAAATTTATATTCCCTCTTTATCATTAACCAAATGTATCTTACTTGCTTTGCTTTTGGTATGTCTAATTGTCTTGCACTTTGGCATTGATTTAATAAAATGCCATGAGTGTCCTGGGCCAAGGTAATGTCATGTTTTTGTTGTATACTTGCTGTACTGGGATAATCCAATCGCTTAAATTCACATTTGACAACTCTAAATGACCAAATGCTTTGTTTAAGCGCTTGACAATATGTTGAGCCAGGCACCGCGCGCCAAGGCGTGTTTTCTACCTAATTGATTCGTTATCTGATTCAAAACACTACTCTTTGCTCCTTTTGTAATCAGCATAATGGTATTTCTTTTAGATATTATTAAAGCTTCCTAAACAACATGTGTTGCTGCAGATACACATAGATATCTCCTGTTAATTTGCTGGTGGCAGTGACGGCGCATCAAGGTGCAATGCAGCCACGTCATTTTCATACTACAGGAAAGGAAGAGCTCCTAATATTTTTTTATGCTCCATGCTGTGAGCTGTCACCTCTTGCCACATGTTCGTGCTAATTATCAAGTAACCTCCTGAACGGATTGTGATTGCGATTAGTATCTTTAGACATTGGTCACTGTCTATAGTTAGTACTATTATTCTACCCGCTTATGTAACCACTAATGTGGTTCTTTGTTGCCTTTTTTGCAGATATTTGATTAAGTCAAAGGCAATAGGAAGGCATGAAGGCGATCAAGGTCCTTATGTACACCAAGTACTATCTTTTGTCTATTATACCGTATGAGACTAACTAAGTCATGCACTATGTATTTACTGGTGGTGTCTATAAGGAGAACATATCCGGTCTATATTTGAATCTATGAACTACTATATTGATGATGTTGATTTATGTCTACATAGCCTGCCTTCGAATGCTTATATAAGCTTGGTGTATCCTTTGTACCGTTCTTCTTTTTTTACTTAGCACGTCTGCTCATTTTTGGATAAATTTTCATCTCACTACCAATGTTATAAACCAGAATTCTCTTTTTGAGGATGACTATGTCTGAACTGTTCATCATCTTTCCAATATATTCTATCCAATATGTTATCCACGTATAAAACCCATCTTAAATCTTATATCATTTGTTTTGCATGTTTTTTCCTGATGTTATATTATCTATTTACAAGTCTCTCATGAAGGAGTACCACTCTATATGAACATTTTGTGTTTGTGATTTTGTATACATGAAATGCTTCGGTGGTTACATATAGATATACCCGGCAGCTTGCTGCCGGGGTGCGGCAAGCCGCATTTCCTATCTAGTGGTGAAGAGGAGGAGAGCCGTGCGCGCGTGGTGCGCGCGTGGAGGTCCCGCGAGACGGGACGGATGACGCGCGACGGCAACGGCGACGGGGGACGGCCGCAAATCTGCAAGGCGCTATCGCCGCCGCTACAGCGGCCACTGGCCGGACGACTTTGCCGAGCCGTGTCGACTCGTCCTACGTACACGTCCGGCTGGCCAAGGCCAGCTATCGAACATTGCCTGCGTACAGCTACAATGAAGTGCTGTCGGCTCTCGCTGGCTTTTCCTAATAGTGTCCGGGCATGCCTGATCATCATTGATACTAGAGCGACAGAGGTGATAGTTAGCACGTAACCCAACAATGGCCAAAAGCAAGACTGCGACTATCATTGAATATATATACTCCAATAATGGACCGTACTCTAATTGGATGCTACGTCCTACGTGATCTATATGGAACGCTTTTAGCTGGTTGCCCTTGGCGACTAGCGAGCGGTAGTGCAACACAAGTTAAAACTTACATTCTGCTTCAGTGGTAACTCAGGGAATTATCTAGCGATAGCGATCCTACAACACGGCTCTGCGCAGACCCTATTCATGTTGCGGCGATCCACCGTGCAAGTGGGCCGATCGTTTTCCTACAAGATGAACACATATACGTGTCCCGTTTTGGCCCGTCAAGCGAATAATGCATGCATGCCGACTTTAGAGTCCGGACGAGCTCCAACCCATCTCTTTCATAACGTATCCCCCAACATGGGTGCCTTTCCTGGGTCGGCCGGGTACACCGTCACGGAAGATTTGGCACAGAACAAGAACAGTGCTCCAGGGGCATAATCCGGGGCCTTTTCTCGGCATGGAAAGGCCGTCGTATGCATGGTAACCGGCCGGAAAAATACTTCTTCACTTCTAGCTTGGCTTGCGCGGCGCACCTACACAACAGCCCCCGTGGCCTTGTGCCGATCTGCTCAGATAGGTAGGAGAGTCTCAACTCCAAACTGTCCGTTATCCGCATAGAGAAATCAGGGAGGGTGGGTGGGCGGGTTTTGCAGTCATTTTTTGCAGAATAATCCAAGAGGATTAGCATGATGCATGTACATGCCGCAACGGTCTGTGCGGTGCTGGAACAAACCAGCAGCCCACATCCGCCCACAGACTGATAGCTCACTGACGGCCACACATGCTGTTAACAATTGATGGTGCATGCAGTTGTAGTGGAGGTAGGATGTTATCGTAACCCCGTAGTTAACAATGCATTCGGTCATGAACAGACGTAAAGTGTGGATCTGAAAATTAAGCCAACGTAACAGTGAGGGTTGGAACATGGCGCGGGAGACGGTAGATCACCGGCGTAGAGAGGGACACTTGTCTCGTTTTGGGAGGTCGATGACGATGTACACTGTAGTGGAATTTTTTTGGCGATATGTAGCACACCCACGGGGAAAAGGAGTATCGTCGTGTGTGTGCATGAACTTGAGAAAGAAATTCGATTCCTTCGTCCTCGACACTCACTCTCGCGTCGGCCTCACAGGAAAGAGGGGAAGAAAACACTAACAGAGCAGAGCAATGCACTTTGCCTCGCGAAGCGAGTCGGAATCGCCGTCCGTCCAAAAGGCCACGAATATGTGACGTGATGTTGCTCTATCTAGCGCCTAATCAATCAATCTCTATCAACTTTGAGCGTAAAATAATGGGAGAGAAGTAAATCGCATCATTCCTTCTTTCTCTTCTTTCTTGGCTGACTTTGGCGTGTCTAAGCCGCACGGCCTCCTCTTTGGGAACTGAACTTGCGTGATGACCTCCTGTACGGGGAAATCCACGACAGAAGAAAAATATTGTAGTGCAAAATCTAGGTCGTGGACCCCTATCGCATATTGGGAAGGCCTAACGCAGCATTATCAACATCATCATGTCCTGCAGATGAGATGGCTCGATGATGGCTAATGGAAGAGAACTAGCAAGTGCTGATGCATATGCATGCGTAAACCGTCGTCCATGCGGTGCGTGCCCGAAGAAACCAGCAGCCCACATGCAGGCACAAACTGATAGCTCGCTCATTGACGGGCACTTCTTGCCATTAAAAACGGATGGTGCATGCAATTGTGGTGGAGTCCGCGCACGCATGCCCTGCAGACGAAAATGGTACTGTACTACCCGGTGCGTACCCAGCGATACCTGTGCGTCAACAGTCCATGAAGCAGAAAGCAGGAGTCCACATCAACACATTGATGGAGTCGATAGCTACACCTTGACGAGAAACTAATAGTCCATTGGCCAGCTTATTATTATTAGCTAATCTAAATTCTCATGCTGTTAATAATTGGAGGGACGACGAATCGCCTGCAGATTTGGATACCCCCACGAACTGAATTAACAAACGAAAAGGTGTTGATGGATGACAGGTTGTTGTTGCGGTGGAGACGGAATATCAAGACCCACGGATAACAATGTATTCGGTCCTAATCAAAGAGATGTCAGGACTCGTGAACACGCTAATATGTCAAGTTGGGTTTAAAATATCAAACAGATACAACAGCCGATGTAGGATTGCAACCGTGCAACCTGACGCCAGAGATGGTCGATCACCGGCGTGGGGTAGATAGAAATGCGTGTCTTGTTTTGGGCTGTGTTGCTGACGAGTCAAGGCAAAGATGCACACTTCCTCTGGAGTCCGGCCGGCACGCCTTCAGGAACCGGACCGATCCACCACTTCTCACATATATTTGGCTGGGTGCACTGTCGTGGAAATTTTTGGCGACAGTAGTACTACTCCAAGAGCACAATCAGTCTGGAGCCTTTTCGCGGTTCGGAAAGGCAGACACATGCATATGCACGCATATCCTTTGCCGGCCGGTGATGCTCACGCGTGCGTGGATTCGAGACACAAATTCGATTCCTCCGTCCTCGGTACTCTGGCTTGCCTGGGTATATATCCCACGAGAAAGAGATGCCCACCAAGTTGTGTGAATCAAGCCGGGATCGCCGTCCATCATGGTACGTAACACAAATCTATGGCGGGATCTTGCTCGCCTATCTACGTATACCACGAATCCAACATCGTCTTGCATGGACCAACATCCCCCGTACGTGTCGATCTGCTCAGCTGGAAAGTACGTATCAGCTTTCAGCTCCTAGCCGCCCGTTCTTTCTCTTTTTTTTTTGACTGACTAGCCGCCAGTTCTTTGCCTCGGCAAATCAGCGTTTAATAGAATTTTTTTTTATCAGTGGTGCATGCAAAAACAACGGTCCATGAGGTGCATCACGCACTGATCGAAATTCTCACGCGCCGGTTAATAATGCAGGGTTGGCTAATCGCCCAGCAGATTCGAAGGGCCCCGGCCAACGTACGAACTTTTGATATGATAAATAACATATGGAAAAGGAGAGTAGTGGAGATGGAATGACCCGCAGTTAAAAACGCATTGGGTCATAATCAGATGTTAGGACTCGAGATATACTACAAAAAGTACATAGGGGTTAAAGAATTGAGCACATATGATTTATTTATTTTTGAAAGAAAGGGATCTTTCCCCCGATTTCATTAAAGAAACCAAGTAGGAGCACATATGATATAGTGAGGATTGCAATCGTGCGTCTTACCAGCAGCAGTAATTGAGAAACAGTAAAACAGAGCCACCTATGAGCCCCCACAGCGATTTGGAACTCCCCATCGTCCGATCACTGCCATGAACGTCCCAGATTTCAGCTCGGTCATCAACAATTTTCTTACGCTAATTAATAACCCCTTCAACAGCGTGATCCGCTTAAATAGTCGTTTCACGGGCCGCTGCTCCGTGGAACGAGCTGCGCTTTGTGTGATTAATTGAGAAACAGTAAAACAGAGCCACCTATGAGCCCCCACAGCGATCTGGTGCAGAGTTTGTTCATGTCCATCGGCGTGAGATGAAACAAGAAAATGGAACATGCGTTTATTGGCCAATCTGGCCGCATTTGCATCATGTGCGCATCTTTCCTTCTTTGTTGGCCTCCTCATTAGGAACCGAACTTTGTACTACCTGATGACGCCCGCATCTCCCTCAAAAAAAAAAAAAAGACGCCCGCATCAGGAAATTCGCGATAGAATAAAGCCACTACTAGTCCAAAATCTTGGTCGCACCGCAAGAAAAAAATCTTGATGAAGAGATAAGCTCGGAACCCTTTCCGCGTTTCGGGAAGGCCTACGCAGCATGCATCAATATCATCAGTCATGTTTACCCTAAAAAAGACTATCATCAGTCATGTCCAGCCGATGAGATGGCCGGCTCGATAAAAATCGCAGGTCGCCAAGGCCAAGGACGCGGCAACATGCGGGAGAACCTAACCAAAGTACGTGCGTGCGTAAGCAAGAACCGTGGCCAGGCTAAACGATTGTGATTTGTCCTTGGGAGCCTACCTAGCCACTTTGCGAGCCAAGGACAAGGAGATTATCGCCGTCATAAAGCAAAAGGTCAAACTATAGGTGGTTACTCCCTCCGTTCGGAATTACTTGTCGCATAAATGGATGTATCTAGACGTATTTTAGTTCTAAATGCATCCATTTTTAAGACAAGTAATTGGGAATGAAGGGAGTACATACCACGAATCTATGTCGAAATCTTTTGCTCTAGGCTCTGGCTGACATATAGGCACGCATTCTTTGCCTTGAAAATCAAGGCGAAGGTTTGTATAATAATGACGGAATGGGAATTAGTGTGACCATGCATGCAAAAACTACGGTCCATGGGAGAACAAGCTACCACTACTAGGAATCACAATCTCGAAATGTGGCAGTGTATACTGTATTGAACAGCTCTAAATTCTCATGCGGGCGGCACAGTGCAGTCAACATTGGAGGGGCGACCAGTTCCAGTGCGGATTTGAAGCGCCCGGCCTGCGTGCGAACTGATTAACTAATTAAAATGTGATGATGGATGACATGCATTTAGAATGGAGATGGAATTTTATTAACCATGTATAGCATGCAGTTAACAATGCATTCGGTCATGATCAGATGGTAGGACTTGTGAACGATGGTACTCCTTCCATTCGGAATTACTTGTCGCGGAAATGAATTTATCTAGACGTATTTTAGTTCTAGATACATCCATTTTCGAGACAAGTAATTCTGAACAGAGAGAGTAGTATGTCAACCAAAGCTTTTTAAATTCAACACATATAACAGTGAGGAGTGCGACGTTGGGTAGGATCACCGGCCGGTGAAGAGATAGATACTACAAGAACCCACTTGTAGCAGAGTTTGATCATTTCACATCGATCAGCGAGTGAAGAAACGCCAAAAATGGGCAATCCAATTGGCTGCAGGCGCATCAGGGAGGGACAAATGCTGCATGTGCGCGTCTTGGCTGACTTGCCTTGAGAGCGTCTCCAACAGCCGCCCAATGTGTGGCGCCTAAAAACGGGTTTATAGCGCGCACCTAATTTTTTTTAGGGCGCTAGAAGACGGTTGCTCCAACAAGCACTGTAAAATATGCTGCGCGCGCGAGTTCAGAGGTCCTAATACAAGCGGTCTCATCTGCAGCAGCCCAGAGTTTGCAGCGCGTGCGACCAGGCGCACTAAATATGCTGCGCGCGATGCGTTTTTAATGCGCGCAATGCATTAGTTATAGCGCGCGCGCTTTTTGTGCGGCCGCTGGAGACTTCAAATCGAGCCCGCGCACGCTAAAAGCAATTTTTATACCGCGCGTCGCTCATATAGCGCTTCTGTTGAAGATGCTCTAAGGGCGCGTCGTCCGGACGGCATCCTCCTTCACAACCGAACGTCCTGCCTCCTTTTGCCGGTGCCTTGGGAAATTGTCGACAGAGTCTAAAATCTCCATCTTGAAAAGATAAACCCGAGAAGATACTCGTGCCGATTGCCAACGCATGCGGCAAGCCGGCAACATGCGTGGAGCAGCTAGCGGCGAACCCAACCCAACCCCAGTGCGTGCTTAAGAAGCGTTGCCGGAAAAAGAAAGGATGGTGATTCGTCGTCCTGGCCGCGGCCGGGCAGATGGGGACGCTGCGGTACCTTGGCAAGCAAGGATTTTTTTTTTTAAGTCAAAAAGGCTACGTGGCCACGTAGCACGAACAGGGGCGGAGCCAGGATTTAGTCATAGAGGGGGCGAGATAATAGCAAAAGCTAAAAATATTTTGTGTCTCACAAACTACAGAAGTGTTTTATATCCAGATATCACTCGCAATGGGGGCAGGTCTAGCTATAAGTTGTAGCGTTGAACAACCGCAGTTTGTAATCGGACTACTCCAAAATACGGCATAAAGAACATCGTTACGAAACATTATCATACGTATGTTTAACATGGACATGACCAATCATTGTATAACTAAATAGCAGGATTTAGCTCGCATTTATATAGTTTTGAATGGAAAATCAATCACTGCTTGGGACAAAACTTACATTTGCTTGATATCTACCAACGCAAACATAAATATAGAGTCAATATGTGTTGTATTATTAGAAAAAAGTGACCAGCGTCGCAAGAATACATACCTAGCAGGAGTATCAAATCCAGCCCCGGCGCGGCTCGTCCCATATGTTCGTCATAACTTCCGCAGGCATGCGGGATGCGGCAACCATCGTTGGTCAAGATCGCTTGACGAAGCTTCGAAGGGTTAGCGCTTCCAAAAGATTGTGCGTGTCTATGCCCTAGTGTGGCGACGATGGCCGATGGCAAAGCTTGATTAAGTTGGGCGGCGGCGGCCAGAGATCAGTTGGAGCTTCATTAGGTCAAAGGGCACGGAAAGGTAGATGCATCCAATTCACTCACGGGAAAACAAATGCCATTTGTTTTGGGCTTGGGCCAGCCAAAAATATGTGGACGCATGAATAAAGGCCTTTACCTTTGCTAATGGCCGGGTACTAAGTAACAATTACAGAGTAGATTAGTATTAGCCCCCTTAAAAATTCATGGGGGTGGCCGATCCATAGGGGGGGTCTGGCCCCCGCTCGCCCCCCTAGTGGCTCCGCCCCTGAGCACGAATGCATGTCCATGACGCACTCGTGCTCTAGCTTTGGCTTGCACCCATTCCATCGTGCGTCGAGACCGTGCCCTCTCTGCCAATCTGCTCGGCTGGAAAGTTTAAGCCATGAACACGTCCGTTTTGATGGAGAAATAGGTGTGGCCGGTGTGGGTTTTGTAGACTGATGATGGGAGGAGAACTACTAGTGCTGATGCATGTAACGGGCCAAGAACTGTCCATGCGAGAGGACAAAGGTGGTGGAGTCCAGTCCACACTGATAGCTACGTGCCGAGCATGAGAAGAATAATGTACAATGCATCTACCAGCAACTCAAGTAGTAACAGTACTGCTAGTAGTCTACGAGTTTACACCTGAGAGTGGAGAGGCACACAAAAAAAGGGAACATATGAATTGGCCATTTGGCCGTATGAGCGCGCATTGTTAGGAATATACTTTAGACATGACATGAATAGGATCTTGAGCCTAGTATTAGACCACCTAAAACAGATTAACAGAGAGGAGTTCTTGCGATTTCTTACTAAGTACTGAGAGAAACTTGCTGCCTGCTTGTCCACCCCTTGTGTAGCCCATGGCTCCATGTCTTCACCTTAGCGTCTCCAACAGCGAGGAGATTGCCGGAGAAGAAAGGCAGCAGATGGGTAACGCAGCAGCTGGTCGGTGTAGACGTACAGGGTGCCGTCGGCACTGCGTTCACGGCAGCCGGTGGTGGTCGATGGTCTTCATATACCTCACCACACGTTAGAAGGCTTTGATCGTGGTTCTATTACACATAACAAAAACCCCTCTTTTCCTTATATATGTGTGTGCTGGGTACATGGGACCAGAACTAAAAGTTGTTATATGTGCTCCCGATCAAGGCACAATCGTGAGAGGGTGGAGACTTTGTCTCCCTTATTTTTCTCTTGTTTGTTTACCGTGAGATCAATTCCAATACGCATTAGATCTGCCTCCCGGGTCGCTCCTCCCGGCGACTCCGGAGGCCTTCCCAGCCGCCACTCCAGAGGCCACCCGATCCTCCTCCCTTCCTCCCGCCGCCGCCGGAGGACGCCTCCGGCTTGCACCCGGAGGCCGACGGCGGTGGCCGGGGCTCTTCCTCCCTCCCGCGTCTTAGGGATGGCGGGGCCCCAACATGCGTGGAGGTGCGGCGGATCTAGAAGCGGCGACGATGGCTACGATGGCGGCGGCGGACGGCCCTGCCTCGCGCCACGGACGACTGCTGCGGCGGTTGGCCTGGATCGGGCGGCGGCGCGATGCGGTCTTCGGCGGCAGGTCATCTGGCTTTAGATCGGCGACATCGTCGAGGGCCTAGTGCACTTCTTGGCGGCACATGGCAGATCTGTTCTGCCCGGTGTAGCTAGTGGTGGTGGTCATCTTCTTCGTCGGATGTGGCCGACCAGAGGCTTGGTGATTCGATCTCGAGATCCATCATCTAGTCCCGGCTGCGAGTTGGAGAGACATGGTTGCCGGTGAAAACCGAGCCGACGACAGGCGATGGCGGCGTTCTACGCCGTTACCTTGTTGAAGGCATCGTCGTGTAACTACTGTTGACCCACTCGTGCTGCTCCGGGGGAAACCCTAGGACCTGGTGTTGCAGATCGGACGATGGCGGCACTGCGGTGCCGTTTCTTTCTTGGGAGCATCGTTTGTTGAGCAGAGCTGGAAGTCAGAGGCAGGAGGTGGAGCGGCTTCGTCTAGCACGGAGCTTCGGTGGAGATGTCAAGTCATGCCTGACCGACAGGTGCTACGCTTTGTCATGCCTGGCCGGCAGGTGCTACGCACGACAGATCTTCCAAAGACTTCAAGCTGTGTCGACTGGTGGTACTTGGCAGCATGGTGCTGAGGTGTATCAGTGGCGACCGCGACGTGCTCAGCTGTTTGCGCGCAGGGAGGAGGTGTCGTTGGGCGCCATGGTGGCGTCGACGATAGCTGGACCGAGCAAGGTTGATGCATCAGTACAGTTCTGAAGATGGAGCGGTGGCAGTTGGCGGCGGCGGCCTATGAGCACGCCAGACCGGTGAGACCCATGCCCGGCAGGCGTCCTGGATGGGACCTCAGGTCTTAGATGTTAGGTTTGGCTGCGATGTCTGCTTGGTATTAGGCCCAGGCTATCTGCGCCCCTTCATCAACTGGATAGGTGTAGCGACAGTTTGTTGCTTAGACGGCGGCTTTAGTCTTACTATTGTATTACTTTGTAAGGTCTTGTGAGAATAATTAATAAAGTGGCCGTATGCATCGCCTAGATGCAGAGGCCGAGGGTCATCCTCCTTTTCTTTCTAAAAAAATGAACATATTGTTTCTCTCATGCGGTGGTTGTACGCGCATTTTGGCTGACCTCAGCAAGTGCGCATCCGGACGGCCTCCTCGATCTCTAGCAACCAAACTAGTAGTACTACTATCTCACGCAAATCGACCGACGGAAAAGACCGGCCATCTCCACCGGCGACGCGGCAACGTGCGCGCGAGAGAAGCAAATCCCAAGTTCCCAACCCCAACCCAAGCTGCTCAAGTGGCAAAGTGCATGCGGGCGTAAGCAGTACGTGGAGCCTATGACGTACGCATTCCCGTTCGGGCCGGCTTTGCTCTGCTGGAAAGTCTCAGCCTTCAACTCCACCATTCTCTCTTGCCTTCAAAATTAAATAGGAGCCGACGTTTGCAGAACAATCATGGAGCGGGAATCATTAGTGGCGATAAAATGACGCATGCAACCATGACGGTCCGTGCACGGGGACGCTGGCGGGAGCGTCCGCAAAGGTGGGAAATACAGAACGGACGTCGCGTGCAATGAATTCCTACATATCTCGGAACACATGAATTTTGCAAGTTGTGACAAAGCCGCTTGTGATCCATCAATTTTCTGAAAACTGAGTCCAATTCCGTTGAACAAGTGTGCCTGGCCACACTGCACGCAGCCCCCATACCATGTCGAATAGGCACACAACGAAGACGCGACTTGTCCACCCAGTTAGCTAGCTACGACACCACAACATGAGAAAAAGATTGGGGGTTGATTTTACAGGTATCACAAAAACCAACAGCAAAGATTTGTAAACAAATGAGATATACTGGATATTCGACGATAGATGAATGAAATGTGCCTGGATTCACATCCGGCGGTACCACACAAAAGTTGTTAGGTATACATGTTCAGAACTCCATGCAGTTAGAGGAGCGATTGAGACCCGCACTTAACAAGGTATATTTTGCAAGATGGGCGGTTAACAATGTATTACTACATGCCTACATCCTAATCATGGTATTAGGAATCTCTCTACTTTTGACGTTCTCATCGGGATCACTCACTGAAAGCAACTCTAAAGGCAATGTGCGCGAGCGAAGCTAGCGTGCGGCCAACCCAACCTAATCCAAATGCATGCGTGCGTCGGGGGCGTCGCGGGACAAAAAGAAATGTAGAAACTTTATCCTGGCAGGACGTGGACGCAGTGTTACCTTGGGAAGCTAGGATTATCGTGGAAAAGGAGTGTGACAATATGACGCATTATTCTAAGCGCACGCCCAAGTCCTTAGTGCACGCACGTACCAAGACCCCCAGCTGGATCCATCTGCTAGGCGGGAAAGTTTCAATGTTCAACTCCTGTCGTCCGTTCTTTTTCACGGAGAAATTGGGGTGGCTCGTAGAATAATGGGAGGAGAATTAGTGGTGATGGATTCAACAACAGGTCAACAAGGGTCCATGCGAGAAAAAAGCTGGAGTTGTCACTGATAGGGAAGTACATGGTAATTGGACTTCTCAATCAAAAACAAGTATGGGAGCACCTATATGTCAGGTGCCTGAAATTGGATTAAGTTTCAGTCACTTTTTTCTTTCTTCACCTTTAGATCAGGATCCAATGGACAAAAAATGGGCAATCGAAGTGGCCATGCGCGCATCTTGGCTGACTTGCCTTGAGCGCGCGTCCGGACGGCCTCCTCTTAAGCAACCGAACGTCCTGCCTCCTCTTGCCGGTGCCTTGGGAATTTCGCGGCAGAGTCCAAAATCTCGATCTTGAAATGATAAAAACCCGGAAAATATTTGCGCCGATCGCCACGGAAAAATAAAGAATGGTGACTTGTCGTCCTGGCCGGGGCTGGGCAAATAAGGACACAGCGATACCTTGGCAAGCAAGGATTTCCGGCAAAAAGGCAACGTGGCTACGCACCACGAATCTTATGTCCATGACGCACTCGTGATCTAGCCTCTAGGCTCTATTGCGCCCAATCCATCGTGCATCGACACCGTGCCCTCGCTGTCAATCTGCTCGGCTGGAAAGTTTAAACCTTGAACACGTTCGTTTTGATGGAGAGATCCACTTGGCCGGTGTGGGTTTTGTAGAAGAATAATGACGGGAGAAGAATTTGTGCATGCAACAAACCAAGAACTGCCCATGGGAGAGGACGAAGGTGGTGGTGTCCAGTCCACACTGATAGCTACGTGCCGGGCATGTGACTTGAGAAGATTAATGTACGGTGCGTCCACCAGCACTAGCTAAATTGTCACGCGCCCAAACAGATGAATTGGCCATTTGGCCGCGTGAGCGCGCACCAGGGTATACTAGCAGGTCGGCATCTTGGAGTACTAGCTTTAACTTTATACGATTCGATCCTGAAATTTCACGACAAAGGAAAGATAGTCGCCACCTTTTCGCGCTTTGGAGAACCTACACACGCTATATCATATCATCGAACGTATATCTCCCGCGAATCGACCGACACAAAAGATCGTCCATCCATCTACACCAAGGATGCGACAACACGCGCGCGCCGCGAGAGAAGCAAATCTCAAGTTCCCAAAGCCAGCGTCCAATCCGTTCTTTTGCCTTCAAAATGACTAGCAGGGGCTAACCGCGCTTCACAATGCCATTTTCCGCTTGTGCAATTAACTCCTTTTATATTTTGTTGATAATTGTGATTGATTATTATTATTATTGGATTTTATCTATGTTGACTTGTGTTTTAATTATGTTCCTGCGGTATTTACTTCATTGTATATCGTGTTGGATAGTTATTGGAGGCATTATTTTTTTCAAGAGGAGAA
The DNA here is from genome assembly GCA_904067115.1 of Aegilops sharonensis. NCBI lineage: Eukaryota > Viridiplantae > Streptophyta > Magnoliopsida > Poales > Poaceae > Aegilops > Aegilops sharonensis. The sequence continues at coordinate 978,279,060 of LR880967.1, read as the reverse complement.
TGAAGTTGTTTGGTGCGTGGTTGTGTTTTCCTTAGCTATTTGGGCCTGATGTCAGCCAGTGGTACTGAAACAAGGCAATTGCTGCTATAACGCTCACATGGGCCGGCCCACAAAACTCCCGCTCGCTCAGCATGGCTTCCTACTCCTCTCACTCACTTTCATCTTTTTTTAGCTCGCCCCACTGCTAGCGTAGAAAAATCACGTATCCTTTTTTATATGAAAATTTTAGTTTAATTAAAAGATGCCCAAGGAATTAGAAAATATTGTGCATTTCAAAACCATGAATTTTAGAAAATGTTCCTGAATTTAAAATATACTTATGGATTTAAAAAAAGTCGCAAAACAAATTACTTTCTGAAATTAAAAAATGTTCACAAATTTTAAGATGATCATGAACTTTAAACATCCGTGGATGAAATAAATAAATATTAATCTAGAAATGTATTTTTTTCGCTTTTTAATACTGACAAATTTAATAAGCACTTATGAATTAAAATGTGCAGAAATAAAAACAGAAGAAATAAAATTAACAGCACACAACCTTACAAGTAGGGCCCATCGCGACCCCACAACCCCTGAAGCACCGGAACGCTTCAAACATGGGAGCTTAGTAGTATCTCTATAGATATAGATGCATGCAACAGCGACCGTCCGTGCGACGGGAAAGCAGGCGGGCGCGTCTGCAAAGGTGTAAATACATGACAGACATCGCGTGCGATAAAATCATATGTACTGTATCTTGAAACACAAGAATTTCCAAGTTATGACAAAGCCGCCTGTGTTTCGTCAATTTTGTGATAACTGAGTACAATTCCGTTGAACAAGTGCGCTTGGCCACACTGCACGCAGCCCTCATACCATGTCGAATAGGCACACAACGAAGACGCGACTTGTCCACCCAGTTAGCTAGCTACGACACCACAACATGAGAAAAAGATTGGGGGTTGATTTTACAGGTATCACAAAAATCAACAGCAAAGGTTTGTAAACAAATGACATATACCGGATATTCGACGATAGATGGATGAAATGTGCCTGGATTCACATCCGGCGGTAGAACACAAAAGTTGTCTGGTATATATGTTCAGAACTCCATGTAGCTCGAGCAGCAATTGAGACCGGCACTTAACAACGTATATTTTGAGAGATGGGCGGTTAACAATGTATTACTACGTCCTAATTAATCATGGTATTAGGAATCTCTCTGCTTTTTGCGTTCTCATCGAGATCACTCACTGAAAGCAACTCGAAAGGCAATGTGCGCGAGGCTAACCCAACCCGACCCAATCCAATCCAGATGCATGCGTGCGTCAGTGGCGTCGCCAGACAAAAAGAAATATAGAAACGATAGTGAATCCTCCTGGCAAGACGTGGACGCAGTGTTACCTTGGCAAGCAAGGATTATGGAAAAGGAGTGTGACAGTATGATGCATCATTCTTAGCGCGCGCCCAATCCATAGTGCATGCACACACCAAGACCCCCAGCTGGATTTATCTGCTCCACGGGAAAGGTTCAACGTTCAACTCATCTGTTCTTTTTCATGGAGAAAATGCGGGTGTGGTTTGAGAATAATGGGAGGAGAATTAGTGGTCATGCATGCAATGCGACAACATCGGTCCATGCGAGGACAAAGCTGGAGTTGAGACTGATAGCTATGTGCCTGGCATGAGTAGATTTTTTAGAAGGGAAAGGGGATGGGGGCGCCTTTACATTGTTCAATTAAACAAGAGATTAAAGTTTTGCAAAAAATGAAGAGTGAGAGAGAGAGAGAGAGAGAGAGAGAGAGAGAGAGAGAGAGAGAGCGAGAGAGAGAGAGAGAGATGATTATTGAACAACTCAATGTACAACAAGTATTGAAATCCTACAAACGGAAGAGGTTCTACATGGTCCCATAAGATCAATGACACACAATCTATGCCCCCGAAGAAAAATGACACACAATCTATGAATACTAGAGATGATACCCGCGTGTTATTGTGGGGATTGGTTCAAATTATTTTAGTGAGCTTTGTTTATATGAAACAATAGTACTTGGACTANAGGACAAAGCTGGAGTTGAGACTGATAGCTATGTGCCTGGCATGAGTAGATTTTTTAGAAGGGAAAGGGGATGGGGGCGCCTTTACATTGTTCAATTAAACAAGAGATTAAAGTTTTGCAAAAAATGAAGAGTGAGAGAGAGAGAGAGAGAGAGAGAGAGAGAGAGAGAGAGAGAGAGCGAGAGAGAGAGAGAGAGATGATTATTGAACAACTCAATGTACAACAAGTATTGAAATCCTACAAACGGAAGAGGTTCTACATGGTCCCATAAGATCAATGACACACAATCTATGCCCCCGAAGAAAAATGACACACAATCTATGAATACTAGAGATGATACCCGCGTGTTATTGTGGGGATTGGTTCAAATTATTTTAGTGAGCTTTGTTTATATGAAACAATAGTACTTGGACTAACAATATATGAATTGCAACTAACTTATAGTCATATTTGCTTATTCTGTAGCTGTAGAATACTCCCTCCGTCCCATAATGTAAGAGCGAGTGTAAAAAGCGCTCTTATATTATGGGACGGAGGGAGTATTTATTAAATATGAGTAGTATGCACGGTGCATTTTAATGTGGGTCTTTTCTCATGCATGCATGGTGGAATGATGTGGCATATTTGTATGTTAACATACAAGAGAGAAAAAAGAACTGAAGAAAAAAATTACACGAATCTCAATGTAAGATCTCACGGATATAAGCATCGATTAAGACTTTGTTAATTCTCAGTCAACTGAGACTTTGTTAATTCTCAGTCGACCGAGACTTAGCAAGACTGTTTCACAATCATAGTGCGATTTCGCATGCTTCAGCTGAGCCGAATTTATGTGTACTCCTATGACGTGAATCCCGATGGTTTTAGTACTGATTTACACTCGTTTTTCCATCAGGGCAACAAACATAAGTACTTTTCAGTTGGGTAGCATTTTCTGAAATTCAGATGCTATTGTGAGCTCGAGCTCACAGGCACCCTTTGCTACAGTACAAACGAAAAAAATATTTAAAAAGTTCAAAAAAATCTGATTTTTTTTTAATTTTTTTGGTAACGAACATTGATATATTTTTCACATGCGTACAAATTTTCATGCCAAAATGACATTCATGCAGGTCTCAGCAAAAAAAAACAAAATCGATGCTCCAAAATGCTTCCAAAAACAGTTTTTTTGGAGCATGATTTTGTTTTTTTTGCTGACACCTCCACAAATGTCATTTCATCACGAAAATTGGCACGCATGTAGAAAAAACATCAAAGTTTCTTGACAAAAAAGTTCAGATTTTTTTGAATTTTTTTACTATTTTTTCGGATTTTACTGTTCATCCGGGATCACTGGTGCCCGGGATCAATTCCTCTGCGTCCGTTCTTCTCGCTCTCGTGTGCGCACTCTACAAAATGATGAGCAGATGCACGTAGTACTAGTGTTGCATCCTTCCGGCAGTCGACATCTTGCAAAAAAACAAGCCAAATAGTAGCTATCGATGCAACTGGTAATTACACGGTCGTATTATACCATACTACGTAACTGTAACGCACGCCGTCGATCGCTGCGGCTGATGAGTAGAGCAAGTACCAACCACTGTCCACTGGCAGCGGCGGCGGTAGCAGAGGACAGACGGGACAGCGACGAAATGCACAAGGGGTAGGGGTGGGCGCCGACGCCGATCAGCAGATGACGCACGAATTGGGGTCCTCCTCGGCGCTGCGGACGAAGTAGCGCGGCGGTGGCGGGTACCCGTAGTGCGCGTAGCCGTAGGGCGGGTACACGGACATGGCCGGCTTCGCCTCCTGCTGCTTCTTGTCGCCGCCGTCCTTCTTGTCCCCGTCCTTCTTGTCGCCCTCCTTCTTGTCTCCGGCGGGTTTCTTGTCCCCGCCGCCGTCCTTCTTGTCTACCTTCTTCTCCTCCTTGGCCGGGCCGACGGAGACAATCTGCACGCCGGGGAAGAGCTTGCCCAGCTTGGCGACGACGGCGACGGGGTCGACGGTGCCCACGATGGTCATCTTCTGGTCCTTCATGTCCACGCCCAGCTGGTCGATGCCTGAGGCGGTCCAAATTCAGATACGGGTTGGGGACAAGCTGTTTCTCAAGATGGGGGGATGTTACGGCCCACCCTACTACCGCTACGACGAGCCCCGCGAAGGACAAGGCCCAAGAACCAGACAAGAGGGTGAGAAGGCCCAGCGAGCGCTATCCAGCCCACAAGTGGGTGACCTAGTCTACTTACCGGAGCGGGTTACTGGAGGACGGCAGGAAGGATCGAGTTGGCTCTGTCGGCGGTGGCGGCTTCTTTCCCCTTTCCCCGAACTCCTTCCTCCTTTAGAACCCTAGCTACATCAGATTTGTGTAATTTTGGGAACACTACTGTACTAGATCAACTGAGAGCGTAACACAATCACCCTGCAGATTTGCACGCCCCGAGAAGCTGAATTAACAAATGAAAAGCCGTTGATGGATGACATGCAATTGTTATAGTGGAGACGGAATATCAAGACACCGCGGTTAACAATCTATTACTAGGTCGTGATCAGATGTTAGGACTCGTGAACAAGCTACTCCATGTAAAGTTGGGCTTGAATAAAATATATCAAGCGGAGTTAACAGCCGAGGATTGCAACTGTCCAACGTGACGCCGGATTCGATCGCCGGTGCGGAGGTAGATAGATACTTGCTCGTGTCATCCTCTCCTGGCTATTGAGTTGCTTAGCTAGAGCCGTGCGCGCGTGGAGATGAAACACGAAAGGGGAAGAAAACGGAACAGGGAATTGGCCGCGTTTGCATCGTCATGGAATAATGTGCGCATCTTTCCTTCTTTCTTCCTTGGCTGACTTCGGCGTGTCCGCACGGCCTCCTCTTTAGGAACTGAACTTGCCCGATGACCTCCGGCACCGGGGAATCCACGACAGAAGAAAAAGTAGTGTAGCGCGGAATCTCGGTGCAGTCCAAAATACTGATGAAGAGATAAGCTCAAAACCCTTTTCGTATATGGGGAAGGCCTACCCAGCATGCATCAACATCATCATGTCATTTCGATGAGATGGCTCGATGAAAATCGGCCGTGCTGCCTAGAGAAATCCAAATTAGGGTGGGTGGGTGGGGCTCGTAGGTAGAATAATGGAAGAGAATTACCAGTGCTGATGAATATGCATGTGTCAACGGTCCATGCGGTGCATGCCCGAACGAACCAGCAGCCCACATCCACGCACAAACTCGTACTCCTTGCCATTAAAAACGGATGGTGCATGCAATTGTGGTGGAGTAACGAAAATCGGAAAAGAAGTATGGCCGCGTGTGTGCATGCATGCGCGAACTCCAGAAACAAATTCGATTCCGTCTTCGTCGGCAGTCGCTCTCGCGCGAAAGGGAAGAAGAAAACAGAGCCGGGCGATGTGCTCTGCCTCGCGAAGCAAGTCGGGATCGCGGTCCATAGGAAAGGCTGATAGGTATCGCGAATCTGTGACGTGATCTTGCTCCGTCTAGCACCTAATCAATCCAACTCTATCAACTTTGAGCGTAAAATAATAATGGGAGAGAAGTAGCGGTGAGACATGCCGTATGCGTGCGTCAACGGTCCATGAGGTGCGACCACAAAGCAGGAGTCCATCCATACGTTGTTCGATAGCTACACCCAACTGGCGAGCTCATAGTCCATTGGCAGCTTAGCTAATCCAAATTCTCATGCAACGCTGCTGCACATTGCATGGCGCAGATGGGACGAAGCTCCCAACGCACTGGTTTCACTCAGGGCCAGATGATTTACGGACGATTTATGAAAACGAGTGTAATGACATTACTTAATTTATATATACTCGTTTCACCCGCAGAGAAAAAAATTCTCATGCGTTGGGCGAGAACAATATGGTTAATAATGGAGGGAGGACCAATCGCCCGGCAGATATGCAGGGCCCCACGAACTGAATTAACAAACTATAAGGCGTTGATGGATGCCATGCTGTTGTTGCGGTGGATACGGAATATCAAGACGTACCCTTGGATTCCTTGGTCTTCGGTGCCCTTGCCCCGTCGCTCTCGCATCGAAAGCGACAGAGAGGGGAAAATGGAGCCATGTATTGTGCGTCGCAAAGCAAGCCTGGAATGGATCGGGTCCATGCAAGCAAGAAGGCTGCTACGTAACACGAATCTATGATGCGACCTTGCTCTATCCTGCCTCCTACGCCCATCCACATAACACGAATCCCTCGTCGTGCACGGACCAACATCCTCCGTACGTGTCGATCAGCTTTGAGCTCCTGGCTGCCTCTTCTTTGCCTCTGACAAATCAGGGGGGTGTGTGGGTTTCGTAGAATAGTTGAAAGAAAATTAGTAGCGGTGATGCATACAAAAACAACGGCCACGAGGTGCGAGCACGAAGCACTCGTGCATTCACGCACATTCCTTTTCTCTTCATTGTTCTGTAATAGTTTTTGACACACATAATTATATATAATGCACGCAGATGAACCGGCAATGGATGTACGGTGACAGACACACCTCCGAGTACATTAAGGGCGTGCATGATTTTCTCGAAGCGGCCGAGGCAAACAAGCAAAATGGGTTTATTTATTGTCCATGCCCTATATGTGGGAATACGAAGTCTTACACTGACCGGAAAATCCTTCACACCCACCTGCTTTACAAGGGTTTCATGCCACACTATAATGTTTGGACGAGGCACGGAGAAATAGGGGTTATGATGAAAGACAGCAAAGAAGAAGAGTACGATGACAACTATGTGCCCCCTGAATACAATGATGCTACTGAACATCAAGAGGAACCAGACAATGTGCACGATGATGCTGCAACGGGCAAAGCTGCTGAAGATCAAAAGGACCAGACGATGTGTGCCCGATGATGATGATCTCCGCCAGGTCATTGTCGATGCAAGGACGCAATGCAAAAGTCAAAAAGAGAAGCTGAAGTTCGATCGCATGTTAGAGGATCACAAAAAAGGGTTGTACCCCAATTGCGAAGATGGCAACACAAAGCTCGGTACCGTACTGGAATTGCCGCAGTGGAAGGCAGAAATTGTTGTGCCTGACAAAGGATTTGAGAAGCTACTGAAAATATTGAAGAAGAAGAAGCTTCCAAAGGATAACGAATTGCCCGACAGTACATACGCAGCAAAGAAGGTCGTATGCCCTCTAGGATTGGAGGTGCAGAAGATACATGCGTGCCCTAATGACTGCATCCTCTACCGCGGTGCGTACAAGGATCTGAACGCATGCCCGGTATGCGGTGCATTACGGTATAAGATCAGACGAGATGACCCTGGTGATGTTGACGGCGAGCCCCCCAGGAAGAGGGTTCTTGCGAAGGTCATGTGGGATGCTCCTATAATACCACGGTTGAAACGTCTGTTCAGAAACGGAGAGCATGCCAAGTTGATGCGATGGCACAGTGAGGATCGTAAAAAATACGGAAAGTTGAGAGCACCCGCTGACGGGTCGCAGTGGAGAAAAATCGAGAGAAAGTACTGGGATGAGTTTCCAAGTGACCCAAGGAACGTATGGTTTGCTTTAAGCGCGGATGGCATTAATCCTTTCGGGGAGCAGAGCAGCAATCACAGCACCTGGCCCGTGACTCTATGTATGTATAACCTTCCTCCTTGGATGTGCATGAAGCGGAAGTTCATCATGATGCCAGTTCTCATCCAAGGCCCTAAGCAACCTGGCAACGACATTGATGTGTACCTAAGGCCATTAGTTGAAGAACTTTTACATCTGTAGAATGGAAACGGTGTACGTACATGGGATGAGCACAAACAGGAGGAATTTAACCTAAAGGCTTTGTTGTTCGTGACCATCAACGATTGGACTGCTCTTAGTAACCTTTCAGAACAGACAAACAAGGGATACCACGCATGCACGCACTGTTTACTTGACACCGATAGTATAGACCTGGGAAGCTGCAGGAAGAATGTGTACCTAGGCCATCGTTGATTTCTTCCGACCAACCACCAATGTCGAAAGAAAGGCAAGCATTTCAAAGGCGAGGCAGATCACCGGAAGAAGCCGCCATGCGTACCGGTGATCACGTACTTGCTATGATCAATGATTTACACGTAATCTTTGGAAAGGGTACCGGCGGACTAGCTGTTCCGAATGACGCTGAGAAACACGCACCCATGTGGAAGAATAAATCTATATTTTGGGACCTACCCTACTGGAAAGACCTAGAGGTCCGCTCTTCGATCGACGTGATGCACGTGACGAAGAACCTTTGCGTGAACCTGCTAGGCTTCTTGGCGTGTATGGGAAGACAAAAGATACACCTGAGGCACGGGAGGACCTGCAACGCTTGCACGAAGAAGACGGCATGCCTCCGAAGCAGTATGAAGGTCCTGCTAGCTACGCTCTTACGAAAGAAGAGAAAGAAATCTTATTTGAATGCCTGCTCAGTATGAAGGTCCCGACTGGCTTCTCGTCGAATATAAAGGGAATAATAAATATGCCAGAGAAAAAGTTCCAGAACCTAAAGTCTCATGACTTCCATGTGATTATGACGCAACTGCTTGCTTCGCCAGAAGCGACTAGTGTGACGCCCCCGATTCAATCGTACACTAATCATGCACGCAAACATGTACGATCAAGATCAAGGACTCACGGGAAGATATCACAACACAACTCTAAAACATAAATAAGTCATACAAGCATCATAATACAAGCCAGGGGCCTCGAGGGCTCAAATACAAGTGCTCGATCATAGACTAGTCAGCGGAAGCCACAATATCTGAGTACAGACATAAGTTAAACAAGTTGCCATAAGATGGCTAGCACAAACTGGGATACAGATCGAAAGAGGCGCAGACCTCCTGCCTGGGATCCTCCTAACTACTCCTGGTCGTCGTCAGCGGGCTGCATGTAGTAGTAGGCACCTCCAGCATAGTAGGAGTCGTCGTCGACGGTGGCGTCTGGCTCCTGGGCTCCATCGTCTGGTCGCAGCAATCGGGTAAAGAAAGGGGGAAAAGGGGGAACAAGGCAACCGTGAGTACTCATCCAAAGTACTCGCAAGCAAGGAGCTACACTACATATGCATGGATATATGTGTAAAAGGCCATATCAGTGGACTGAACTGCAGAATGCCAGAATAAGAGGGGGATCGCTAATCCTGTCGAAGACTACGCTTCTGGCAGCCTCCGTCTTGCAGCATGTAGAAGAGAGTAGACTGAATTCCTCCAAGTAGCATCGCATAGCATAATCCTACCCGGCGATCCCCTCCTCGTCTCCCTGTTAGAGAGCGATCACCGGGTTATATCTGGCACTTGGAAGGGTGTGTTTTATTAAGTATCCGGTTCTAGTTGTCATAAGGTCAAGGTACAACTCCAAGTCGTCCTGTTACCGAAGATCACGGCCCGACACGCTTGATCCCATTTGGCCGGACTCACTTTTCTGGGTCATGCCCGGCCGCGGAAGATCAACACGTCGCAGCCCCACCTAGGCATAACAGAGAGGTCAGTACGCCGGTCTAAACCTATGCGCACAGGGGTCTGGGCCCATCGCCCTTAGCACACCTACACGTTGTGAGGGCGGCCGAAAACAGACGTAGCCTAGCAGGCGATCCAGTCCAATCCGGCGCGCGCCGCTCAGTCGCTAACGTCACGAAATGCTTCGGCTGATACCACGACGCCGGTTGCCCATATCTTGTCCCACGTGGCGGTTAGTGCGTATAAGGTCAACGACCCAACTCAGATCAAATACCAAGATCTCCTTAAGCGTGTTAAGTATCCGCGAACGCCGAACAGAGCCAGACCCACCTCTCCCCTAGGCGGTCTCAACCTGCCCTGTCGCTCCGCCACAAAGATCCACACAGAGGGCCGTCTGGACAAAGGTCCTTTCAGCCCCCAATCCGTGAATCACTCGCGGGTGCTCCTCGAGCCGACCCGACTTTAGTCACCACATGCATCCTGTATAAAGTATATAGTATATACCCGTGATCACCTCCCGAGTGATCACGACCCGATAGTATAGCATGGCAGACGGACAAGAAGGTAGGGCCACAGATGGAATACTAGCATCCTATACTAAGCAGTAGGATAGCAGGTAAGGGTAACAACTGTAGCAACAATGACAGGCTATGCAGCAGAATAGGATTAACGGAAAACAGTAACATGGTACATTACTCTAATGCAAGCAGTATAGAGAAGAATAGGCGATATCTGGTGATCAAAGGGGGGGGGGCTTGCCTGGTTGCTCTGGCAAGGAGGGGTCATCTTCAGTGTAGTCGAACACACGGACATCGGCACCGGTCTCAAAGTCTACCGGAAAGAAGTAACGAAGGGGGAACACAATAAATAATAGAGCAATCAAATGTAACACAAAGCAAGACGCGGCAATATGCGGTGCTAGGGGTGACCTAACGTAGTGGTAGGTGATACCGGCGAAGGGGGGGGGGGGGGGAAACATCCGGGAAAGTATTCCCGGTGTTTCGCGTTTTCGGACAGACGGGCTGGAGGGGGAAAGTTCCATGTTTGCTATGCTAGGAATGTGTGGCGGACGAACAGGCTGCGTGTCCGGATTCGTCTCGTTGTTCTGAGCAACTTTCATGTAGAAAGTATTTTCATCTGAGCTACGGTTTATTTTATATTAATTTTAAAAGATTTAAATCATTTTTAGGATTTATTTAATTATTTTAAAACAACATTATCCAGAACAGTGTTTGCTGACGTCCTCATGACGTCAGCAGTCAACAGTGCGTTGACTGGGTCAATCTGACGAGTGGGTCCCGCATGCCATACTCTGTTTTTTCTAATTAGGGTTTAACGAATCTAATCACTGCTTAATTAATTAACAATAGTTAATTAGGTTAACTAAACATGATTAATTTAGTTAATTTAAGTAATTAATTAATTAATTGAATTTATTATTATTATTTTTAATTCTCTTTTTTTTTAAACCGTTGTAGGGCGTGGGCCCCAATTGTCATTGGGCCAGGGGCCTTAGCGGGCGCCGGCGCTAGCGATTACGGGCTGCGGGCGCTAGCGATGCCCGACCAGGCGAGGGCCGAGCGGCCGCCGGCGTCGAGCGACGACTAGGGCCGCGACGAGGCTGGCCGGGAACGGCACCGGCGAGGCCTGCCGAGTTCCGGACTGCAGCAGAGGACGGTGGGGCCATGCGAGGTGCGGTGGAGGTGGCTGCAGGGCAGGGCGGCAGGGGAACCGTTGGTCAGTGCGGCAGCGGCCACGGGGTGTAGTAGTAGGGGAGGTCCGGGACCGGCGCAGCCGGCGTGCATGACGGCGATGGGAGTAGCCGAGGTGGGGAGAAACGACGACGCGGGCACACGCAGTCCACGTTAACCGTGGGCGGGGCGCGGGGCAGAGCGGGTCCGCGTGTGGCCACGACAAGGCGCGGAGCGCGAGCGTCGACGGTGCCCGCGGGGTAGGAGGGAAGGAGGGGGCGCTCATGTGCGCTTGCAGGGGAGAGGAGGGGCCATCGGGGAGGAGGACGAGGAAGAGGGCGACGAGGTCGGAGATGCGAGGCGGCGGGCGATCCGGACGGTGACGACGGGGCCTTCGGAGATGATGGTGGCGCACGGTGATGACGAGCGGGTGCGGTCCAGTGACGAGGGGATGACAGAGAGGAGATGAGGACGGTGCGGTCCGATGGGCGGCTCCGGCTCCGGCGGTCTATCGAGTCGCGGCGTCAGGCGGGCAGCAAGGGGCGTCGTTGCACCCCGATCTAGATCGGGGAGAGGGAGGAGCAGGGTCGTGGGGGGAAGTGGGGTGGTTGGAACCTAGGGTTCCTGTCGGTGGGGGTTAAGGGGAGAGCGGGTTGGGCCGGTTGGGTCCAGTTGGGCTGGCCGGCTGGGCCGTTTGGCCCAATTTGGCCG
>LR880967.1:978256333-978266684 GCA_904067115.1 Aegilops sharonensis | reverse complement strand
GGGGGGTATGTGATTTTGTTTTGCCCTTTTCTTTTTATTTATTTTCTGTTTCTATTTTACTTTATTTTTACAAACTATAAACCTAGCCCCTAAATTAGTACTAATACTAATAACAATGCCATAATTAATTTGGCACCCTAAACAATTATTTTATATTTGTTTAGTATTTAAAAGGCATTTAAATATTATTCTTACTGTTGTTTTAATTAATTTAGTGCAGTTAACTATTTTATATAAAAATACGTTTTCTCCACTATAATTACCTATGCAATATCTGGTTCACTCTGAACATTTTAGTTTTACTATTTGAAAAGTTTTATTGTCTGCTTAATTTTTAATTTGAATTTGAATCAGTTTCGAACTAACGCGAGATTAGCATCAGTAATCGAGGTGACGTGGCATCATTAGTAGATGGTTACTGTAGCTCAGTTACCCGGGCGTCACAATTCTCCTCCACTACAAAAAATCTTGTCCCGAGATTTAAGAGGTAGTGAAAGGGGGGAAGGTTTGGTAACGAATCTAGCGGGTCTTCTCATCCTGGCTTGCTCTTCTCGACGAGGCCGGTCCAATACATTGGTGTCTTCATTTCTCTGCTTCAGGTCATCATGATGAAGTCGGCGTCCTTTCTTCAGGAACCCCATCGTACTTACGAAAAAATAAAGGGTGGGCATACCGGGAGAACAGACCTCTGCAAGGTCGACTATCTGGTCAATAATATCGAAGAAGGTTGCGGAAGTAACTCTCGAATTGAAACTTATGAAAATATCGAGAGCAAAGTAAGGAGGTATCATGGGAAGTTTCAAGCGGGCAGGCAATCGTTCGATGCCTGAAAAAAAGTGTGAAAGGGGTCTAGAGCAACGAGAATAAGTATTGTGTTTCATACCAGAAGTAATGATCTCTGGTAGGTGGCTCAGGAATTACATACGAGGTCACGCGCGAGGAATATCTTTGGAAACAGGGGGTGTACAGGAGAGTCAGGTTTCGATCCTGGGACCTGTGGGTTATGGGCCCACCATGTGGATTAACAGTAGGAAGGGCGGTGACGTCTTGCACGGTCATGGTAGCAAGGCATGGCAGAGGATAGCCTGCCAGTTATGTTGGCAACAACGTTGGTACCAAGGGCGAGGGACAAAGAGAACCATTTTTCCTGCTCGTTGAACGAGGCGGACCAATAGGCAAGGTTCTCGTCCACCGGTGGCTACCAGAATGTCAGCAACAATAGTAACAAGGACTTACTGACAGAGTGGTACAACGAGGTGTTTACATAAGCCGGGAAATATTACTGCTTATATTATATAAATCACAAGAAGGTTTAAACAAACCAATGGAAAGGAAAGTGATTATCAGGTTTAAACAGAACAATGGAAAGAAAAATGTGTATACACACATATTTCAAGGGTATATCCTTCCCAAGGACAAGCGGAGCATGATATCCATGACAGGATAGAAAATAGGAAACCATTTAGGTAAGTGGGAAGGAATCTCATGATATTACCCATACATCGGTGTTAGGATGAAGAGAAAATTCCTTATTTGACACTGTCTTAAAATCTGGTTCCTTATTTGACATTGAAAAAGTTTTTCTTCCCTATTTGACACCAATCCTAAATTTTATTGCCTATACGACACTTCCTTTCATTTTGAGCCTAAATGACACGTGAAAAGACCATTTTGCCCCTCATGTGGTATGTGTGTGTATGCGCGCGTGTGTGCTGTTGCGTGCGTGGGTGCGCGCGCACATGTGTGCTGCTGCGTGTGTGTGTGTGCGCGCGCGTGTGTGCTGCTGCGTGTGTGTTTGCTACTGCGTGTGTACGTGCGCGTGTGTGTGCTGTTGCGTGCCTATGCACTGCATGCGTGTGTGCTGCTGCGTGTGTATGTGTGTGCGCGCGCGCTGTGTGCGCGTGTGTGTGTGCACGTGCATGTGTGTTGCTGCGTGTGCGTGTGCATGTGTGTGTGTGTGTGCACGTGCGCGTGTATTGTTGTGTGTGTGTGCGCGCGTGCGTGTGTGTTGCTGCATGTGTATGTGCTACTGCGTGTGCGCTCCTGCCCTCGCACTGATGTTGCGTATGTGGCTACTGCCCCGCACACACAGATACTACATGAGGGGTAAAAGAGTCTTTTCAGGTGTCATTTAGGCTCAAAATGGACGGAAATGTCATATAGGGAATAAAATTTAGAACTTGTGTCAAATAAGGAAGAAAAACTTTTCCAGTGTCAAATAAGGAAGCAGATTTTAAGACAGTGTCAAATAAGGAATTTTCTCTAGGATGAATGATAAAGAAAACTTAACATTGTGCTTCAAATGCTCTTATTGAAAATCGGATTACCACAGGCATGCTTCGAGATAGCATTGACATGGTCTTCAAGCAAAGGTCAGACTTTGGATACAGGAAGGATCCATCAGGAACAACTTGTAGAATAAGTCTTACAATTTCCTCATGGAAGAATGGATAACCTTGCTAAAGAGGAAACTATAACAGTAGGTCCTTCGGCCAGGTGTGTTGGGCATGACATCACCTTACCGGGTCATAAAAGACCAGTGTTATAACTCTTGGAAAAATGTTCCAACCATCATATCTGACCGAGAATCAGACCTGGTCGGTGTTAGGATACCTCAGACTCAGGATGCCCGAGAAGAGAAGGTGCGACACAAATTGACGAGATGACATTGTAAAATTCTCGGGAAATGAACTATGGAAGCGAGTTCCGAAACAAGAGTTCATCAGTAAACCAACGAGAGGATGAGGAGGTGGATGATGGAATCAACGACAATTCCCCGAGGTTTCCAATAAGATGGATTTCCACAGTTATGTGAAAAAGGAGATAACAATTGTCAGATCAAATGATATAATGATGTATGTTCGAGGAAAACATCCACAATTAAACTTGCTTGACCGGTGCACCCAAAATATGGGGATGGGTTGCACGATAAATATTAAGACGACGACTTAATGAACAAAAGAATTAAAATGAATCAATCGACCATTCACTTCAAAGCAATAGGGTTGCTAGGAATTTTGAATTCACGCATCATAGTTCAATTGTCGGTATTCCGGTTAGAAACAACACGGGGTCCAAGAAAGAATGGTGATGATGAGAAGTATCACTGTACCAAGAATTCTTAAGAGGTGGAGTAATTCTCACGACATTCTTGACATAAAAGATGGTAACACTCCAAGGTAAAGAAGAACAAATGCTAGATAGCAAGGAAATCAAGGTATAACACAAAACACGAACAAGTTTGTGTTGGAGGGAAGGCAATAAAGTGGCCGATGATAACACAACTCATCGAGGGCAAGGATGGTATTTCTCTTCATGAATCCGGTTGATATCCTGGAAGAGCTCATAAGGTTGATGATGATCACGACACATTTGTCGAGAGATTTCATGAAGATGTAATCAATCAGCGACGACATCAAGTCAAAGGAATGATGAAGCAAGAGGTTATTGGAACCACAGTTACGACACAAACTCGAACTCAAGCTTGTTGTTTAAGGTGAAAGGCTATGACAAGAAAAATCGACGTAAGCTTAGCTATCGTCGCAAATTGGTGCTCCGAGAATAAGGGGCAGGTAGCACAATTAGAATCATCACGACAATGATATAGCCAAACAGGCTAGGAATGGCGTGGTCGGGTACAAAATCGTACTTATAGAAGCCTACTGAAGAGTTGTTGAACCGTAGTGCGGACTCGGTTCAGTTATCGGTGTCTTTGAGTGTTAAATAACTCAGAGCCCGTGAAAAATTGGAATCAGTGGGAAGGTAGCACTTGATGAAGAATTCATAAGAAGTTATGCAGTTCCATGATAATCTCGAGATACCAGGGGGTAATACTCGACGACAGATCAAAGTAGAGGTTGGACTAGGGTAATGCTCTACAGAAGACAAGTACTCTAACTTGTCCGAGAAATGGAATCAAGAAGAAAATATGGTCGGAACCACGGTTGCAAAAGACCAATTCCCATTTATAAGATGAACTTATACCGAATAGGGTTTAAGAGAAGCATCCATGATAAGATCAACATCGTGTCCATGGGCATGAACGCAAGGTTCAAGGTCGACTCCCACTTGTTCAATGCATAAACTTTCATTCACCTCTCGTATTTCAAAAATGACATTAGTTGTTGAAAGTTTTTACCTGGTGCAATACCAGATAAGTATGACCCGTGAAATCTTTCAGGTGCACACGGATTAGGGAAGGCGTAGGTTCAACCCATCGGGGCAGCTAGGAGTATACACCCCAAATTTCAAGAATAAATAACACAAACTCAATAGTAGAGCATGCTTGAGAAAGCAGAGGATACAATTAACCAAAGGCATTATGTATCCGAGGAAAGGCTCACAAGCTTATTGAATATGAAGGACATTGTCGGATAAAATTCAACAAAGGATCTGGTGGTCCATAAGGGATCTGATGTGAGCATCGGTACTCAACCAGAAGAAGAAAGCATGCAAGGAGATCAGATGATAGAAACAACTGACTACTTCAAAGCTCAATTGCAAAGGAATTATGAATTCCAAGACAAGGGATCAGAAGCAATGCTCCGATTACGGACGGATAAGTTGAATAGCCTTAGGGGTACAATCGATGGCAATTTGATTGGCGATAACCAGTTCATGATTAAAACGACGTCTGAGCCGGAAGGATGAATTCTAGGATCTGTTTGAGGATTGCGAGCATTCGCAATAAATCGAATCAATGGACTCAAAATGATACTGACAATGGATGTCAACAAGATTACTAGACTTATGGGATTAACCATAATGCAAGTAATCAAGAATTTCAAGAGCAATAGGATGCTCAGGATTTTCGAAAGATCGAATGGTATTTCGAGGATTGGTGACATACATGAATCAACTGGGGATGAGTGGATATTCGGTAAGTGCGAGAAATTATCCGTAGGGGTATTCATTGAAAGTGCAACTATCCCTAGGTGGTTTTGGTAATTCATAACAACATATAGCTCATTGAGCTAATGCTATTCCAAGACTATTGTTTCAGGAAAGCTCAATGAATGGCATGGCATGGATGATGAAAGTGGATCCCTCAAAATACTAAGGACAAAGGATTGGCTCAAGCTCATAAGCTCAAGACTCTTCATTTTACATTTTAGTGATCCAAGATCACATTGAGTCTATAGGAAAAGCCAATACTATCAAGAAGGGATGAGGTGTTGCTTAATGAGCCTCTTGCTTCATGTGCTTAGTGATATGCTCCAAAACCCTCAACTACTTTCCCACATCCACAAATGACCTAAACCTAAAGCCAAAATCGGTCACACCGATTCTTTCTATCCGGCGCCACCGATTCCAAAAGTCATAGCCACTGCCACAAACCCTAAGCAAATCGGTCTTACCGATAGGGATCTCGGTCTCACCGAGATGGGGCTGCAATCTCTCTGTTTCCCTTCGTAACGCTTCGGTCTAACCGAAGTGAGCGATCGGTCCCACCGAGATTGCAATGTAAACTCTCTGTTTCCTTTTTGTAACATTTCGTTCTCACCGAAAAGAGCAAATCGGTCCCACCGAGTTTACCTGACCAACTCTCTGGAAAGCTTATTACCAAATCAGTCTCACCGAGTTTGTGTAATCGGTGTCACCGAGATTACGTTATGATCGGTCCGACCGAGTTTAATGATTCGGTCCCACCGAGTTTGGTAAATTGTGTGTAACGGTTAGATTTTGTGTGGAGGCTATATATTCCCCTCCACCTCCTCTTCATTCGTGGAGAGAGCCATCAGACTAAACCTACACTTCCAACTTACCATTTCTGAGAGAGAACCACCTACTCATGTGTTGAGACCAAGATATTCCATTCCTACCATATGAATCTTGATCTCTAGCCTTCCCCAAGTTGCTTTCCACTCAAATCATCTTTCCACCAGATCCAAATCCTATGAGAGAGAGTTGAGTGTTGGGGAGACTATCATTTGAAGCACAAGAGCAAGGAGTTCATCATCAACACACCATTTGTTACTTCTTGGAGAGTGGTGTCTCCTAAATTGGCTAGGTGTCACTTGGGAGCCTCCGACAAGATTGTGGAGTTGAACCAAGGAGTTTGTAAGGGCAAGGAGATCGCCTACTTCGTGAAGATCTACCGCTAGTGAGGCAAGTCCTTCGTGGGCGACGGCCATGGTGGGATAGACAAGGTTGCTACTTCGTGGACCCTTCGTGGGTGGAGCCCTCCGTGGACTCGCGCAGACCCTTCGTGGGTTGAAGTCTCCATCAACGTGGATGTACGATAGCACCACCTATCGGAACCACGCCAAAAACATCTGTGTCTCCAATTGCGTTTGAATCCTCCAAACCCTTCCCTTTACTTTCTTGCAAGTTGCATGCTTTAATTTCCGCTGCCTATATACTCTTTGCATGCTTGCTTGAATTGTGTGATGATTGCTTGACTTGTCCTAAAATAGCTAAAATCTGCCAAACTATAAAATTGGGAAAAGGTTAAGTTTTTATTGGTCAAGTGGTCTAATCACCCCCCCTCTAGACTTACTTCAAGGTCCTACAATGTAGCAAAGAACAGCAAGGCAATAGGCACAAAGCATTCTCGGAACATTAGAGAGAATTTCGGGGCATCTAGTAATAACAAGATCAACTGGGAATAAATGTAAGAACGACAGGTGTAAGTATTTATCCATAGGGATGTTTCGGTGGTAGGGAATTGCAAAAGCGACCGGCACAAGGTCTCGAGAGAATATCGCAGAGTATCTTCAAATTCTTCTGGTCACGGAGCAATCACCTGTAGTGAGGGGTTCTCCGGGAGGAAGTAGTAACGAGATCCTAAAGTTAGATTTTAGTAAATTCATTAAACCCGAATAGAAGAGAGATCAGAGTTCCAGAGTATAGGTCGAGGAATAAAATATCCTAATACCACCCAATGGCGACGTGGGCCCGTAAGCCACATAGCCATGTTAGTAAAAGTTTAGCAATGACTAGACTCAACTTCGGCCAAGGAGTTGGAAAGGAGGAATCCTACAGGCAGTCGGCTCTGATACCAACTTGTGACGCCCCCGATTCAATCGTACACTAATCATGCACGCAAACGTGTATGATCAAGATCAGGGACTCACGGGAAGATATCACAACACAACTCTAAAACATAAATAAGTCATACAAGCATCATAATACAAGCCAGGGGCCTCGAGGGCTCGAATACAAGTGCTCGATCATAGACTAGTCAGCGGAAGCCACAATATCTGAGTACAGTCATAAGTTAAACAAGTTGCCATAAGATGGCTAGCACAAACTGGGATACAGATCGAAAGAGGCGCAGGCCTCCTGCCTGGGATCCTCCTAACTACTCCTGGTCGTCGTCAGCGGGCTGCACGTAGTAGTATGCACCTCCAGCGTAGTAGGATTCGTCGTCGACGGTGGCGTCTGGCTCCTGGGCTCCATCGTCTGGTCGCAGCAATCGGGTAAATAAAGGGGGAAAAGGGGGAACAAGGCAACCGTGAGTACTCATCCAAAGTACTCGCAATCAAGGAGCTACACTACATATGCATGGATATATGTGTAAAGGGCCATATCAGTGGACTGAACTGCAGAATGCCAGAATAAGAGGGGGATAGCTAATCCTGTCGAAGACTACGCTTCTGGCAGCCTCCATCTTGCAGCATGTAGAAGAGAGTAGACTGAAGTCCTCCAAGTAGCATCGCATAGCATAATCCTACCCGGCGACCCCCTCCTCGTCGCCCTGTTAGAGAGCGATCACCGGGTTGTATCTGGCACTTGGTAGGGTGTGTTTTATTAAGTATTCGGTTCTAGTTGTCATAAGGTCAAGGTACAACTCCAAGTCGTCCTGTTACCGAAGATCACGGCTATTGGAATAGATTAACTTTCCTGTAGGGGTGCACCACATTACCCGACATGCTTGATCCCATTTGGCAGGACACACTTTTCTGGGTCATGCCCGGCCGCGGAAGATCAACACGTCGCAGCCCCACCTAGGCATAACAGAGAGGTCAGCACGCCGGTCTAAACCTATGCACACAGGGGTCTGGGCCCATCGCCCTTAGCGCACCTGCACGTTGCGAGGGCGGCCGAAAGCAGACCTAGCCTAGCAGGCGTTCCAGTCCAATCCGGCGCGCGCCGCTCAGTCGCTGACGTCACGAAATGCTTCGGCTGATACCACGACGCCGGTTGCCCATATCTTGTCCCACGTGGCGGTTAGTGCGTATAAGGTCAACGACCCAACTCAGGTCAAATACCAAGATCTTGTTAAGAGTGTTAAGTATCCGCGAACGCCGAACAGGGCCAGGCCCACCTCTATCCTAGGCGGTCTCAACCTGCCCTGTCGCTCCGCCACAAAGATCCACACAGAGGGCCGTCTGGACAAAGGTCCTTTCAGCCCCCAATCCGTGAATCACTCGCGGGTGCTCCTCGAGCCGACCCGACTTTAGTCACCACATGTATCATGTATAAAGTATACAGTATATACCCGTGATCACCTCCCGAGTGATCACGGCCCGATAGTATAGCATGGAAGACGGACAAGAAGGTAGGGCCACAGATGGAATACTAGCATCCTATACTAAGCAGTAGGATAGTAGGTAAGGGTAACAACTGTAGCAACAATGACAGGCTATGCAGCAGAATAGGATTAACAGAAAACAGTAACATGCTACACTACTCTAATGCAATCAGTATAGAGAAGAACAGGCAATATCTGGTGATCAAAGGGGGGGCTTGCCTGGTTGCTCTGGCAAGGAGGGGTCATCTCCAGTGTAGTCGAACACACGGACAGCGGCACCGGTCTCAAAGTCTACCGGAAAGAAGTAACGAAGGGGGAACACAATAAATAATAGAGCAATCAAATGTAACACAAAGCAAGACGCGGCAATATGCGATGCTAGGGGTGACCTAACGTAGTGGTAGGTGATACCGGCGAAGGGGGGGACACATCCGGGAAAGTATTCCCTGTGTTTCGCGTTTTCGGACAGACGGACCGGAGGGGGAAAGTTCCATGTTTGCTATGATAGGGATGTGTGGCGGACGAACGGGCTGCGTATCCGGATTTGTCTAGTTGTTCTGAGCAACTTTCATGTAGAAAGTATTTTCATCTGAGCTACTGTTTATTTTATATTAATTTTAAAAGATTTAGATCATTTTTAGGATTTATTTAATTATTTTAAAACAACATTATCCAGAAGAGTGTTTGCTGACGTCATCATGATGTCAGCATGACGTCAGCAGTCAACAGTGCGTTGACTGGATCAATCTGACGAGTGGGTCCCGCATGCCATACTCTGTTTTTTCTAATTAGGGTTTAACGAATCTAATTACTGCTTAATTAATTAACAATAGTTAATTAGGTTAACTAAACACGATTAATTTAGTTAATTTAATTAATTAATTAAATTTATTATTATTATTATTATTAATTCTCATTTTTTTATAAAACCGTTCTGGGGCGTGGGCCCCAATTGTCATTGGGCCAGGGGGCCTTAGCGGGTGCCGGCGCTGGCGGTTACGGGCTGCGGGCGCTAGCGATGCCCGACCAGGCGAGGGCCGAGCGGCCGCCGATGGGCGCCGGCGTCGAGCGACGACCGGGGCCGCGACGAGGCTGGCCGGGAACGGCACCGGCGAGGCCGGCCGAGTGCCGGACTGCAACAGAGGACGGTGGGGCCATGCGAGGGGCGGTGGAGGTGGCTGCAGGGCAGGGCGGCAGGGGAGTCGTTGGACAGTGCGGCGGCGGCCACGGGGTGTAGTAGTAGGGGAGGTCCGGGACCGGCGCAGCCGGCGTGCATGACGGCGATGGGAGTAGCCGAGGTGGGGAGAAACGACGACGTGGGCACACGCAGTCCACGTTAACCGCGGGCGGGGCACGGGGCAGAGCGGGTCCGGGTGTGGCCACGACAAGGCGCGGAGCGCGAGTGTACGACGGTGACCGCGGGGTAGGAGGGAAGGAGGGGGGCGCTCACGTGCGCTTGCAGGGGAGAGGAGGGGCCATCGGGGAGGAGGACGAGGAAGCGGGCGACGAGGTCGGAGACGCGAGGCGGCGGGCGATCCGGGCGGCGACGGCGGGGCCTTCGGAGATGATGGTGGCGCACGGTGATGACGAGCGGGTGCAGTCCGGTGACGAGGGGATGACGGAGAGGAGATGAGGACGGTGCGGTCCGATGGGCGGCTCCGGCTCCGGCGGTCTATCGAGGCGCGGCGTCAGGCGGGCAGCAAGGTGCGTCGTTGCACCCCGATCTAGATCGAGGAGAGGGAGGAGCAGGGTCGTGGGGGGAAGTGGGGTGGTTGGAACCTAGGGTTCCTGTCGGTGGGGGTTAAGGGGAGAGCGGGTTGGGCCGGTTGGGTCCAGTTGGGCTGGCCGGCTGGGCCGTTTGGCCCAATTTGGCCG
>LR880967.1:978244298-978255898 GCA_904067115.1 Aegilops sharonensis | reverse complement strand
TTTTATTTATTTTCTGTTTCTATTTTACTTTAGTTTTACAAACTATAAACCTAGCCCCTAAATTAGTACTAATACTAATAACAATGCCATAATTAATTTGGCACCATAAACAATTATTTTATATTTGTTTAGTATTTAAAAGGCATTTAAATATTATTCTTACTGTTGTTTTAATTAATTTAGTGCAGTTAACTATTTTATATAAAAATACGTTTTCTCCACTATAATTACCTATGCAATATCTGGTTCACTCTGAACATTTTAGTTTTACTATTTGAAAAGTTTTATTGTCTGCTTGATTTTTAATTTGAATTTGAATTGGTTTCGAACTAACGCAAGATTAGCATCAGTAATCGAGGTGATGTGGCATCATTAGTAGATGGTTACTGTAGCTCAGTTACCCGGGCGTCACAACTAGTCGCTTCCCGAATGCCTCTTTCTTGTACTAATTAATGTGTATGGTCTAGTCTTTCCAATGCCTCCTTCCTTGCCGCCAACGCACGCTAGATGGAGAGTAAGCAAGCTACCTTGCTTGCATTGCATTCGTTAAATGGTAGCTTCCACGCCCTTCCTGCCTGCTTCAATTGATGTGAAGGGGGCTTCTACCGGAAAACGTTCGATTAGCCATTGTGAAGCTATGTGCGTTCCTCAAAGCAATATCTCAGAAGGTGATCGATCCAGAAATCGTACCAACGCTAAGGAGTGATGTGGCGCAATGTCTTGTCAGTTTTGAGCTGGTGTTCCCACCATCCTTCTTCAATATCATGACGCACGTCCTAGTTCATCTAGTCGACAAGATTGTCATTCTGGGGCCCGTATTTCTACACAATATGTTCCCCTTTGAGAGGTTCATGGGAGTCCTAAAGAAATATGTATGTAACCGCGCTAGGCCAGAAGGAAGCATCTCCATGGGCCATCAAACAGAGGATGACATCGGGTTTTGTGTTGACTTCATTCCTGGCCTTAAGAAGATAGGTCTCCCTAAATCGCGGTATGAGGGGAGACTGACCGGAAAAGGCACGCTTGGAAAGGACTCAATAATATGCAGGGACGGATATTCTTGGTCTCAAGCACACTACACAGTTCTACAGAACTCTACCTTGGTGACCCCGTATGTCGATGAACACAAGAACAGTCTGCGCTCCAAACACCCGGAGCAGTGCGACGACTAGATTACATGTGAACACATCAGGACTTTCAGCAGTTGGTTGGAAACACGTCTCAGAGATGACAGCACTGTTTGTGATGAGCTGTACTTGTTGTCCAGGGGACCATCTTCGACTGTAATGATTTGGAAAGGATACGAGATAAATGGGAATACATTTTACACGATCGACCAAGATCAAAAAAGCACCAACCAAAACAACGGTGTCCGCTTTGATGCAGCCACGGAGAGGGGAAAGGACACATATTATGGTTACATAGTGGACATATGGGAACTTGACTACGGAGTAGATTTTAAGGTCCCTTTGTTTAAATGCAACTGGGTCAATCTGTCAGGAGGCGGGGTACAGGTAGACCCACAGTACGGAATGACAACAGTGGATCTGAAAAATCTTGGGTACACTGACGAACCGTTCGTCCTAGCCAATGATGTGGCACAGGTTATCTATGTGAAGGACATGTCTACCAGACCGAGAAAAAGAAAAGATAAGGAAGCGAATACATCATACGATGAGCCAAAGCGCCACATAGTTCTTTCAGGAAAAAGGGACATCGTGGGAGTGGAGGGCAAGACAGACATGTCTGAAGATTATGAAAAGTTTCATGAAATTCCTCCCTTCAAAGTCAAGGCTGACCCCAGCATCCTGATAAACGATGAAGACTATCCATGGTTACGGCGTAATAAGCAAATGACACAAGCGAAGAAAAAGTGAAGACTTTCTCCCGCAACTATTATGATGATACCATGCCAACTTTTTAACAGACGAGTATGATACCATTATCCGTTTTGTACATGCACATGCTATGTGGGTGAAATTATGATACCATGCCAACTTTCAACTTTTTCAGAGTTCATTTGAAATGCTTTATTATGAATTTAGGTTGAATTTTCTCTATAGCCGCATCAATGTCATTTTTTTAGTAAAGTTAATCACAAACTTGTGATTCACACAAATTTCAAAGAATTCAAATTTTAATTATTCAACTTTGAAAACTAATTGCACTAACAGAAAGTTTATAATTTTTCTAAAACTAATGGCACTAACAGAAAGTTTATAATTTTGCTGACTAAAAGCAAAAAGAAAATTAAAAAATAAAGCAAAAAACAAAAGAAAATAAATAATGCAGAAAACAAAATAAAAATAGCAACAATAAGTATTTTTTTGTAAGTAGAAACAAAATAAAATAAATAAAGCAACAAAGAAAAAAAACAAAAAAAGTGTTTTCAAATTTGAAAACTAATGGCACTAATAGAAAGTTTATAATTTTTTCTAAAACTAAAAGCAAAAAAGAATTAAAAAATAAAGCAAAAAAAAGAAAATAAATAATGCAAAAAACAAAACAAAAAACTAGAAAAAAACAAAAAAAAACAACCACCTATTGGGCCACCACGGCTTGAATACGACTAGAAACCCAACCTGGGCCAGGATTCAGGCCCGCAGAAGGCCCAATAGGCCCACAGGCAGCACAGAGTGAGATTAGGCCCGTAAGCCTGCATTTGAGAGGAGCTCGAGAGGGTAGCCGCAGTGGGGCTTATAAACCAGTCCGAGCCCCTCTCAACTAGCGAGGTGGGACTAAAGTTTTGGCCGCGGGCGGCGCAAGGCCTTTGGTCCCTGTTGGTGGCACCAACCGGGACTAAAGGGGGCATTGGTCCCGGTTCGTGGCACCAACCGGTACCAATGCCCTCCTTTAGTCCCGGTTGGTGCCACCAACCGGGACCAAAGGCCACCGCTTCCCGCCCTTTGGGCTGCCGAAAACTGGCCTTTGATCCCGGTTGGTGGCACCAACCGGGACTAAAGGGGGCATTGGTCCCGGTTGGTGCCAAGAACCGGGACCAATGCTCTTGGTATATAACCAGGACTTGTGAAAATTTCATTTTCTCATCTCCATTTGCCCCCGACTACGCCGAGCTCATCGCCGCCAGGCTGCCCCGATGCCGTCCGCCGCCCCTGCCGTCGCCGTCGCCCGTGCCTTGCCGTCGCCGTCGCCGATGTCGTCCCCGAGCCCGCGCGCCCCTGCCCTGACGTCGTCCCCGCCCCGCGTCGCGCCCCGACGCCGTCCCCTGCCCCGCGCGCCACCGCCTTTGCCTCAGGCCAGCCCCGACCTCGCCGTCGCCGACGCCGACCATAGTGAGCCGCCGCGCCCCTGCCCTGCACCCTGCCGCAAAAAATATATATTTATTTATGTATATGTATGCTTTGTTTGTATGTATGTATGCTTTTTTTGCTAGCTAGGAAAGTATGTATGCTTTTTTTATATATGTATGTATGTATGCTTTTTTTGTATGTATATATGTACGTATGTATGCTTTTTTTATGCATATATGTTGATGAAATATGAACAATGCATTAGGCAAAAGCTTTACTTTTTTCGAAATTTTCTATTTGAACATTTAAAAAAAAAACAAGCAATACTAAAAGAATGAGAGGAAAAAGGAAAATAAGAAGAGGAAGAAAGAAGGACAAGAGGAGAAATAAATAAGAAGAGAAAAAAGAAGAAAAAGAAGAGGAGAAGAAGAAAGGAATAGACGAGAAGAAGAAAAAAAATATTCTATTTTTTCTTCTTCTCCTCTATTCCTTTCTTCTTCTCCTCTTTTTTTTTCTTTTTTTTCTTCGATCTTCTCCTCTTTTTATTTCTTCTTCGTTTTCTTATGTTTTATCGGGTATGTCGTCGTCGATATACCCCTCCCGATAACTTCAATACGAGGGGGAGAGGGTCGATATACCCCCTCCCCGATAACATTATTTTCCCATGTATATGTTGGTCGCGTCATTGTCGATATAACCCGCTCCGTGATAACTTCGACATGAGGGGCGGTCGATATATATACCCCCTCTCGACCGTGATAACTTATACCACGGCAGCACCCCCTCGGCCCTCTCGCTCGACCAAAATTCTCGAGGACACCCAAACCCTAGAGAAAAAACGATGTTGGTCTCCTACCCCCTCCCGCCGCGCCCCTACCCGACAAACTCTCTCGAGGCCACCCAAATTTACCAAGTTAAAAGAGCGTTGTCGTCGAGGCCACCCCAAACCCTTGAAGCGTTGTGTCGAGGCCACCCCAAACCCTTGAAGCGTTGTCTAGGCCACCCCAAACCCTAGAGAAGCAGCGTGGAGGCCACTAACATGATTCCTTATTGTGATTAGCTAGCTAGTTCTACGTTTGCCACTAATATATATCCATCTGCACCATGTTTGAATAATAATTGACATGTTGTAAATATTTGCAGAAACTATGGAGCACTCCCGAGACGAAGCAACAGAAGCGATGTTGGGGGACATAATCGCACAAGGAAGTGACGTCGTTGCGTCATTTCTCGACGACACCGATGGTCAGGAGGGACTGGGTGAAGAAGAGGGCTATGTTCATGATGGCTCCGGCCCATTAATGCCGGTACAAGAAGAGGGCTATGTTCATGATGGCTCCAGTGACCCAATGGAGGTACAAGAAGGAGACCGTGCTGACTGCTCCGGTGACCGAACCGAGTCCGGCCAGGTATATATATATTAGTTAAGCCCGTGCTGACTAGTTAATTGATGCATTCATTGTTTTGGTATATGTACACATATTAATTAACTCTCGTCTTTCTTCCTTTTTCTAGCCCTCCGGATCGAGCACAACTTCGGTAAGGAGACGAGGCCCGAAGAAAAAGTTGAGCTCGGATGAAAGGTTTGAGATCACAGCAATCGTGCCGGACGGCGAACCGATTAAACCCATCCGGACAAAGAACACATTTTCTGCTCAGTGTGGGGTTCTTGTTAGGGACAAGATCCCGATCAGCATCCAACAATGGTATAAGCCTAAGGAGGAAGACCCTGAGGTGTCTTATGTCAATGATATGCAGAAAAGATGATCTTTGGACTGAGCTGAAGGCAAATTTCACCCTACCGCCAGAGGAGGATCCGGAGAAACCAGTTAAAGAGCAATTAATCAAGTCTTGTGCTCTTAAGAAGATGGCAAGCCTATTCAGGAGGTGGAGGAAAGAGCTGAACAATTTTGTCGACAAAGAAGAGACACTAGAATTCATCGGCAAATATGAGAAGATCAAAGATCACTGGCCCGCATTTGTGGCCCATAAGACATCGGAAAAGAGTAAGAAGATGTCGGAGACAAACAAGAAAAATGCTGCGAAGAAGAAGTTTCACCATCGCACGGGGTCAGGTGGCTACCTCAAAGCCCGGCATAAGTGGTCCAAGGCTGAGAATGATCTGCTTGATAAAGGGATCGAACCAGAGACAATGAACTGGCCAGACCGTTGCCAGACTTGGTTCTTCAGGGCTGGCGAAACCTTGGACCCTGTATCAGGGAAGTGCCGTTGGACGGACGAGCAAATGAAAATACCAGTCACCAAGCTTTGGCACTATATCGATGCAGCGCAGCAAGGGATGTTCGTTCCAGACAGGGAGAAGGACGAGCTCACAATGGCCCTCGGGAATCCTGAGCACCCTGGACGGACACGAGGCACGCCAGGCTCCATTTCGTGGAAGGTTGGTTTTCCGGACGCAGGGGGTTACAAAACCCAGGAGAGGAGGAAGAAACTGGAGCAGAGCCAACTGTAGGTGCTGCACGAAAGGGTAATGGGGCTAGAGGAACGAGAAGCAAACCGCAACAAATGACCTGCCGAAGCTTCCCCCCGAAGCTACCCCGCCATCTCAGCGGAGAAGCAGCGTGGCTTCCACCGAGCTGCTTCAGCTGGAGCATGTCTTGACGGCTCCTGCCAGCTATCCCGTGGATGCTATCACGGAGTCTCAAAATTGCCATATTATGACGCAATGGATGAATTTGAAGGTTAAGGCGGTTGTTGGCTCTGTTTATCCTACTGAACTCGGCGCAACTTATCACTGTCGGTCGATTCCAGAAGGATATGCTAGGGTGATGGTGGATGAAATAACTGAGGGATTTGAGGACCTCCAGCTTGACCACCCTACCGGTGAAGAGGAGACTAGGCTGGGTTCTGCTCTGAAGACTCCATGCCTATGGCGGAAGGAGCTCATCAACCTTCCGAACTGGACGCCTCCACCTCCTCCTCCTACTCCTCTGGCGAGTCAGGGCACTCCGCCTCCTCCACCGCCTCCTCCTCCGGCGAGTCAGGGCACTCCGCCTCCTCCTCCTCCGGCGAGTGACGATCAGGGCAGTCGGCCTCCTTCTCCAGCGCGTGGCGGCACTCCGCCTTCTTCTCCGCCTGCCCCGGCACGCCCGAGCAGCCAGCAGCCTCCTCCTTCTCCGCCTTGCCAACAAGGGCGGAAGAGACCTGCCGCCGCCCCGGCTGCTCCGGCGCGTTGTAGTCCTTCTCCTCCGCCTCGTAAGCAAGCACGAAAGAAGACAGATGCCACAGCCGCTCCGTCTGCTCCGGCGACTAGTAGTATAGCCAGAGGCGGGAGGTCGGGAAGTACTGTCAGACATCAAAGGTCAAAAGAACGAGCAGCTGCGAAAAAAATTCCCCAGCTCGGCGAACAAGCAAATCAATCGTGCCCCCCACTCAATGTGTCTAGCGGCGACATCATCGCTAATGCTCCGAGGACGGTGGCCGGTTATGGCAATCTTGCAGATTACCTACCTGACGATCAACTTCCTGATTACATGGAGGTGGACATACACAGATACGAGTACGGGAAGCCTCTCGTCAAAGATGAAAAATCTCTAACAACGATCATGCGAAGATTCCATAATTGGTACATGAAAACCTGCAGAGAGTCTAGGGGGACGAATTGTTTGTATCTGAACATTAAAGAGGAGCACGACCTCGTTGGAAGTGATCTGTTGGCTGTTCCATTTGAGGATTTCTTCAATCAAAAGGCCCTCGATAAATTAACGGTCTTTTGCTACTGTCTGTAAGTACTATTTCTGTCATTAAGTCTCTATATATAGCTCAGCTAGCTCTTTCATTGCATGTATTTATAATTAATTATCCTCACTATATTATGCAGATTGAAGATCGTCGAGTGCAGAAAACAAGAAATGTATGATATTGGGTTCATTAACACAAATATCATAGATGAAATTCAGTTTAAAAAGCACGCCGAAGACGCCGAGGCCAACTTGCTACAATCGTTGATCAAAAATCAAAACAAAGATACCATACTCTTTCCTTACAACTTCAAGTGAGTGTTACTGTCGTGTGCATATATATTCGGTTTCCCTTATTACTCGAGCGAGGTTATATTAATGTAATTGATGAGTTATGCATGCGTGCGCAGCTACCACTATGTTCTTCTGGAGATTAAGCTTGAGCGGGGACTAGTAACCGTCTTAGACTCGAGACGAAAAGATCCCGAAACCTATGCGGACATGACTAAATTGCTCAACAAGTAAGTTCAGTCAATCATTATCGCACCATATCGGCAACTTTTTGTTCATTTCCTGACATCTCAAGTAATAATAATTATTTTCTTTGTCTTGCAGGGTTTGGAAACAGTTCACCGCAGAAGCTCCGGGACTGCCGAAGGCGCAGCGATATACATACTCGGACGTAAGTACTACTGGCTAGCTAGTTGCGCGCATCTCCCGTTGATTCTATAGCTATAGTTTCATCAATGCCATTTATAATGCTTCATTATCAGTTTGATTGACCTCTATTTCTTGTAAAGTGCTTGTGGCAGGAACAAGGGAATGATTACTGTGGATACTACGTGTGCGAGTTCATCTACAACGCGACACTGAAAAATAAGCGGGGCTACTCTAAAAGAGAATATGAAGTGCGTAAGCAATAATATTCACAATTTCATTTTATTACACCATCATTTCTGTTGAGTTTCATTCATATATATGTATTAACCCCCTTCTTCAAATTAGACGTGGCAGATGCGGAAAGAACTCCTATCACAGATCGCATTAAAGCAATTCAAGAGGAATTGGCGGGATTCTTTCTTGACCACGTCATCAATAAAGCCGGAGAATACCATGTGGAAGTTGATTTCAAATGCTAGGGGATTGTAAGAGATCTTACATATTGTATATGTATGTAGCCAGTAGCGTTGGATAGATAATACGAAAACTTGTTGTTCGACCAATCTCTCGGAGAAGGAGAGGTCGATCGATCACTTCTATCGGTATGCATGACGAACTTCTGTACTTAATGATTTCCTTCATTTTCTTACTAGGTAGCGTGTCGAGGGCCTCTCTATGTATATAGTACCTAGCGTCGACCTAGCACGGACATAAGAGAGGACACTTCTCTCTCTATTAATTAGCTAGCTAACACAATATATGAAACACCTAAATTAACCCCTCAAACCCCCAACCACGCCCCCCTTTCAAAAAACAAACAAAAACCCAAGCCACTAAAATGCTGACGCATGGAAGCCTTTTTGGTCCCGGTTTATGTCACCAACCGGGACACGTCGATGCCCATCTGCCCCGGTTCGTGTAAGAACCGGGACTAAAGGGGGGAGGCATTAGTAACGACCCTTTAGTCTTACGAACCGGGACAAATGCCATGTTTTCTACTAGTGTAGCTTAATCAATCCATCGTGCGTGCATCGACACCATATTGCATCCTGCATCGATCTGCCCTGCTGGAAAGCTTCGACCTTGAACATGCAAGTTCTTTTTGTTGGAGAGATCGTGGGGACTGTATTGTAGAATAACGGTGGGAGCAGTGGCGGCGGCAGGGGTATTCACGTGTATTCATGTGAATACCAAAGATTTGGCCCAAAAAATTTATTATATGTATTATTCAGCGAACCACAAGCCTACAGCCCACCAGCAGCCCACACAGCGAGTCCAACACGGCTGACCACCTCGGCACCTCGTTTCGCTGATTCGTTTGACCTCAACCCAGTCCCCACTCGGCCGTTCGTTCCCCAACCTAACCTAGCGCCTGCTGCGGCGGCGGCAGCGAGTAGCGGCAAGAGGAGCCGCCGGCGGCCGGCGTCCGCCGAGCGTCCAGGTTCTATTATCCTTGTCCATGTCTTCTCTCTCTAGTTCTCTTGATCTCTTCCCCTAAAAAAAGTAAGAAGGCCAGCCCCGAGCCAGTTCCGCAGTTCCTATAGCGTACAAAACTACTGATTAAAATGAGTACTAGTACTAGTTTGCTGGCATTTACTATCCGGACAAATAGCAAAATCTGCAATTGTTCTTAAGGCCAGCCAGTTCCTAATTTAGTATCTGGGCACTAGTTTGCTAGACTGCAGTTTTGCTATTTTAATGTAGTTTGCTGGAGCGACCAGCAGAGCAGGTTGCTTGCTTCTTCCTAGTACACATTACTGCTAGTACATCTAGTTTGGTGGAACCAGGTTGCTAGATTGAAATTTTGATATTTTAATTTTTAACCTACCAATTTTCAGAGTGTATATTTTGGTAGATTGCTAATCTATCTTTTTCTGATTTTGTATCATAGATGAAGAAGAAGGGTGTTAGCATTGTTGCATTATGGGAAAGAGCTTCAAAGGAAAATAAAAGAACTTCCACATCTACACCAAATCCTCGTGATGTTGAAGTTGAGAGCAGTAGCATTCCTCCTGATGTTGAGAGCAATCTGCAACTGGCACTAGTGCAAGCACATGACTCGAATGATAGTCACACAGAACCTGAGAGTGGCTCCCCAGCCCCAATTATAGAAGATGATGAAGCAAATGATGAAGTTCAATTTGAAGTAGATTTGGAAGCACTTGAGCAAGATCCGGGGAAACGGATCCCCATCTCTAGGTACAATGTCAATGACCAGGATAAAGTTAGAAGGAGATACATCGAGTTGGGGGCATGTCAACCAAAGAAACATAATTTTGAGTACAGAGACATAAGTGGATTACAACGTCGCTTTTGTCCTTCTTGGTTTAAGGATTACAAGTGGCTTGAGTATAGTGTGGACAAAGAGGCTGCTTTCTGCTTTGTTTGCTATTTGTTCAAGGATAAAACAAAAAGCCCGGGTGGAGATTCATTTGTTAAGGGTGGGTTTAGAAACTGGAACATGAAAGCAAGATTGACAAGGCATGTTGGAGATGTAAGTAGTGCTCACGCTGAAGCTCAAGAGAAGTATGATATGTTCACTACACCACAAACATCAATTCGGGAGTCTGTTGCTTCCAACACCTCACAATACAAGGCTTTGTATAAACAGCGTTTGACATGGACACTCAAGTGTGTGAGATTTCTGTTGCGCCAAGGCTTGGCATTTAGAGGACATGATGAAAGTGAAGACTCACTAAATAAAGGAAATTTCCTTGAGCTTCTAAATTGGCTAGCAGGAAATTTTGAAGAGGTTGACAGGGTTGTTCTCAAGAATGCTCCACGGAACTGCAAGATGACTCACCATGATATACAACAAGAGGTGATAAAATGTTGTGCACAAGAGACTACTAAACTAGTCATTGAAGAACTTGATGGTGGTCATTTTGCAATACTTGCAGATGAGTCTAGTGATGTATATCAGAATGAACAGTTGGCTGTTTGCTTGCGTTATGTTGATAAGAAAGGAAGGGCGGTTGTAAGTTTTCTTGGTCTTGCTCATGTTGAAGATACTACCTCTCAGACACTAAAAGCTGCAATTCAAAAAATGCTTATGGACTACAATTTGACCTTTGCAATGGTTCGTGGGCAAGGATATGATGGAGCTAGTAACATGAGAGGTAACGCTAATGGCCTGAAAAAACTGATTATGGATGAGTCCCCTTCTGCCTACTATGTCCATTGTTTTGCCCATCAACTACAGTTAACTCTTGTTGCTGTTGCTAAGGAGAGTTGTGATTGTACTTGGTTCTTTCAGCAGCTTGCACACTTGTTAAATGCTCTTGGCATGTCTTGTAAAAAGATGAGAATGCTTCGGATAGCTCAGGCTGAAGAACTCATTGATGCATTGGAATTGGAAGAAGTAGAAACAGGGAGTGGGCTGAATCAGGAAATGGGTTTGGGAAGGCCATGTGATACACGCTGGGGCTCTCACTTCAAAACTGTGAACCATGTCATCTCTATGTATGGTGCACTACGACGAGTCCTTCGCAAGATTGGAGACGAGTACCATGGTGCGGACGCACAAGCGGCTCTATCCATAGAGACAATATTTCGATCATTTGAGTTTGTTTTCATGGCACACTTGATGCAAGAAATATTTGGATACACAGATGAGTTGTGTAGAGCTTTGCAAAAGCAAGACGAAGATATTGTTCATGCTATTGAGCTTGTTGGTGACACAAAATATTACTTGGAGGCTTTGAGGACCGATGCTGGATGGGATGATTTTCTCACAAAGGTCACATCTTTTTGTACAAAACATAAGATCAAAGTTGTTGATATGGAGGGTCCTTACTTTCCCGTTGGCCGGCCTAGAAGGGGTTTATGTAATGGTGTGATCAATTACCACCGCTTCAAGGTTGATATGTTTGTGGGTGTCATTGATAGGCAAATCAGTGAGCTGAATGGCAGATTTGATGAGGTAAACACGGAGCTACTTTCTTGCATGGCAGCATTCTGTCCACTTCATCTATTTGCTGCTTATGAC
>LR880967.1:978224133-978237103 GCA_904067115.1 Aegilops sharonensis | reverse complement strand
ATAGACTACATATAGAACAAAATGAGTGAATCTACACTCTAGAGTATGTCTATATACATCCATATGTGGTTCATAGTGAAATCTTTAAAAAATATTATATTTAATTAAAAAAATTGGTCAAAATTTGCACAAATTTCAAAAAGACATATAAATCAGGACGGAGGTAGAAAAAGCTAAGGGCACTTCACAACGCCGTTTTCCGCTTGTGCAATTATCTCCTTTTATATTTAGTTGATTATTGCGATTGATTATTATTATTTTTGGATTTTATCTGTCTTGACTTGTGTTTTAATTATGGTCTGGCGGTATTTACTTCATTGTATGTCATGTCGGGTTGTTATTGGAGGCATTTATTTCTTCGAAGAGGAGAATGAAGTTGTTTGATGCGTGGTTGTGTTTTCTTTACATATTTCGGCCCTAATGTCAGCCGGTGGTAGTCGTTTAAGTCTCTTGGGACATACTCCACACTGAAACCTTGCAATTGTTGCTATAACGCTCACATTGGCCGGCCCACGGAACTCCCGCTCGCTCAACATGGCTCCCTGCTCCTCTCACTCACTCTTTTTTTTCCGCTCACCCCACTACTAGCTTAGGAAAATCACGTATATTTATTTATATGAAAATATTTGCTTAGTTAAAAGATGTCCAATGATTTTAAAAATATTGTGCATTTGAAAACCATGAATTTTAGAAAATATTCATGACTTTAAAATATACTTATGGATTAAAAAAACACAAATCAAATTAATTTCTGAAACTAAAAAAAGTTCACAAATTTTAAGATGATCATGAGCTTTAAATATCCGTGGATGAAATAAATATATATTAATTTAAAAATGTGTTTTTTTGCTTGTTAATGTTGACAAATTTTAATTAGCACTCATGAATTAAAATGTGTAGAAACAAGAAATGGAGAAATAAAATTAACAGCACACAACCTTACAGGCAGGGCCCGTAGCATGCAACAACGACGGTCCATGCAACAGGGACGCAGGCGGGCGCGTCCTCAAAGGTGTAAATACATCTGTTGCGTGCGATAAATTCCTACGTATTGTATCTTGAAACACATGAATTTTACAAGCTATGATAAAACCGCCCGTGTTTCGTCAATTTTGTGATAACTGAGTCGAATTCCGTTGAACAAGTGCGCCTAGCCACACTGCACGGCTCTCATACCATGTTGAATATGCACACAACGAAGACGCGACTTGTCCATCCAGTTAGCTAGCTGCGACACCAAGGCATGAGAAAAGCAATAGGGGTTGATTTTAGAGTACCACAAAAGTCAGCAGCAAAGATTTAAAAAACAAATGAGATATACGGATATTC
Source organism: Aegilops sharonensis (assembly GCA_904067115.1). Taxonomy (NCBI): domain Eukaryota; kingdom Viridiplantae; phylum Streptophyta; class Magnoliopsida; order Poales; family Poaceae; genus Aegilops; species Aegilops sharonensis. The sequence goes on along the minus strand of LR880967.1, from coordinate 978,235,774 downwards.
AGATGATGGACGGATGGGATGTGCCTGGATTCACAGCCAGCGGTAGAACACAAAAGTTCTTAGGTATGTACTCCCTTCGTTCCTAAATATTTATTTTTTTAGAGATTTTAACAAATAACTACATACAGAGCAAAATGAGTGAATCTACACTATAAAATATGTCTATATACATCCGTATGTGGTAGTACATTTGAAATCTTTAAAAAGACAAATATTTAGAAACGGAGGGAGTATGTTCAGAACTCCATGCAGCTAGAGCAGCGATTGAGACCCGCTGTTAACAACGTGTATTCTACGAGATGGGCGGTTAACAGTGTACTACTACTCCATCCGTCTGAAAAAGCTTATCCCAAACTTGTTTATCAAATGGATGTATCTAGCATTAATTTGGTGCCAGATTACATTCATTTAAGTGACAAGCTTTTTCGGTCCGAGGGAGTACATCCTAATAATGGTATTAGGTATCTCGCTACTTTTTGCGTTCTCATCGGGATCACTCACTGAAAGCAACTCTAAAGGCAATGCTAACCCAACCCAACCCAATCCAATCCAATCCAAATGCATACGTGCGTCAGTGGCGTCGCCGGACAAAAAGAAATATAGAAATGATATACTGATTCCTCCTGGCAGGACGTGGACACAGCGCTACCTTGGCAAGCAAGGTTTATGGTGGATCCATCTGCTCCGCGGGAAAGTTTCAACGTTCAACTCCTGTCCTCCGTTCCTTTTCACGGACAAAATGGGGGTGTGGTTTGTAGAATAATGGGAGGAGAATTAGTGGTGGTGATACATGATTTGCACCCATGGGAGGACAAAGTTCGAGTTGTCACTGATAGCGGAGCCGGAGAGCTTAAGAGTTCAGAGTTTCTATTCGTAAGCGTAAAGATTCAGGGAAGATTAATCTAGATAGCAGAAGAAGAGTTTGATTGATTAAAAGCAGTCCAAAATCCTGAAAACCTTTTCACTTTGTCATCGACATCACTGACTGACAGGCTGACTGAAAGCAACTGTCCGATGGAGCAGAGGCGGAGAGCTTCAGAGTCCAGAGTGTCTATTCGCAAGTGTAAAGATGCACGTGAGACCAATCCAGCTAGCGGCATGAATTTTCCATCGATCTCTTTGTCCCTGAGTCGCTCAATCTGCTCTGCTGTGCTCCACACCCTGTTTATCTATTTCAGTACTTTCTTATCGCCGTTGGGAGCATTCAGTGAGCTTCCACCCAAAATCCAACTGGAGTAATTCGTGCCGTCGCTTACCGTAGCAGGCATAGCTGGCGGCGTGCGTCGATCAAGAGAGAAGCTAGTGCCTAACCCAAACCCAAACCCAACCCCAACCCGATCCAAATGCATACGTACGCGCGTGCGTCAGTGGCGACCCGGACAAAAGAAATTCATAAACGATAACGGTTCGTCCTCGTTTAGACGTGGACGCAGCTTCACCTTGGCAAACAAGGGGATTATCGACGAAAAGACCATGACAGCACGATGCATCCAATATGGTGCATGCACGCACGCACTAACATCCTTGTATCAATCTGCTTTTGCTGGAAAAGTTTCAACCTTCAACTCTGCCGTCCCTTTTGATGGAGAAATCGGGGTGCGGCTTGTAGAATAAGGGGAGGAGAATTAATGGTGATACATGAAGCAAAGCCAGAAAAGAGTTTATGTACTTCCTTCGTCCCATAATATAAGAACGTTTTTGACATTAATGAATAATATAAGAATGTCAAAAACGTTCTTATATTATGGGACGGAGGGAGTACATCCCAAGCAGTGCCATGGCCAAAACAATGCGACCATTCTCCCGGGATTATAGTACACTAAGGTCTAAGGTGACGTGCCCCCGCTTTTTATCCAAAGTGACGCTTCTTTCTTGATGTTAGAGAAGATTATAGCGCTCCTCGCAGAGCTGTGTCGAAAGACCTCAGCGTTGTATTTGTGAGTTGTGACATATTCTACCTATTCTATTATGCACTAATATAAGGATCCATTTTTGAGTATGACACGACACTTAATTGGATGAACAACTCAGATACATATTCACATGAGTGTCTCGAATTATGTCAGATCCACTAATGTTTAATCAAATTCTTTCAGATACTATGATATCGTGTCAAGTTCTGATAGACAAATGCGGCTGGCAAGTAGCAACACCGCTTTTGCGTACGTGTGATGTTGAAAACACAATTTCCCAATGTATACGACTCCTTACCAATCTGATGCCCTTGTCCTGACATGTGGGTCCGATTTCTCTGTATAGAAAAAAGAAAATAAACATACTAAAAACCGTCATGGCAATCTGTGGCAAAAAGATATTTGGCCAAATAAAATTCGTCACACAGTGAAAACTGAATGAAGCATCTTTGATACTTTTTTCGACAAGAGGGGCGGCCCCTGTTTCATTACGAAAATGAAGTTTTCTTTTACAGGGAAAGAGCAACAGCATCTTACATCTCCCAACATACCATATCGAGGGATTTAAAAAAAAACACTAAGCAATACATTAACACTTTCATATCCAACAGACAAAACTGATCTATCTCAAACCGAACCAACACCAGCAGAATGATGGTCCAAAACTCTCACAAGTATCTTTGGTACTGCCAAAGTTAAACCGTGTTATTTTTTCTAAGTGGGTGAGACATTATTTCAACAAAGTTCAGCAGCAATTGCATGAGTGTACGTGCGGGTGCATCTTCTAAACAAAATAGTGGGAATATTTTTTACTTGTTGTTTCTAGTAAAAAATGTGTTTGCTTTCTAAATGAAGTAAAGGTATCACAAAGTCAAACAAATATTTTTCAAACACAAAGTCAAGCAAATAGGTTAATGGACGGTTAAATTAATTCGAAAAGGCTATGACAGCACGACTGCATCCAATAATCCATATGTTGCATGGACACACTAAAATCCTTGTATCCATTTGCTTTTGCTGGATAAGTTTCAACCTTCAACTCTGCCGTCCCTTTTGATGGGGAAATCGGGGTGGGGCTTGTAGAATAATGGGGGGAGAATTAATAGTGATGTATCAAACAAAGTCAGAAAAGAATTTATGTACATCACAAGCATTGCCATAGCCAAAACAACGGGACCACTCTCCCGGGATTATATTTCCTCTGGTCATTTTTAGTCTGCGTATAAGTTTTTCCGATGTCAAAGTATTTTTACTTTCTCCCGAAAGAAAGTATGGTTACTTTGACCATACTTATAGGAAAAAGTATCAACATTCACCATGCCATATCGATATTGTTAGATTCATTATGAAATGTAATTTCATAGTATATATATTTGGTATTGTAGATGTTGATATTCTTTAGTATAATTTTGGTCTAATTTTGCAAAGTTTGACTTGACACAAATCTAATATGCGGAATAAAAAGGACCGGAGGATGTATTACACTAAGATGACGTACGCTGGCATCTACGCAAAGCGACACTTCTTTCTTCATGTTAGAGAAGATTATAGTGGTCCTCGTGTATCGGAAGACCCCAACATTGTGTTTGTGACAATTGCGGCTAGCAACACCACGTTGCTTAAGTGTGATGTTGAATACAAAAATTTCCAATGTATAGACTAGTTATGCAATCCGCTGACCCATTCTCCTGGCATGTGAGGTCTGGTTTATCTGTATAGAAAAAACATACTCCGTACTAAAGTTATACTAGTGATGCATCAATTAATTTGGGTCGAAGAGAATAATAAACATACTAAAAACCGTCATGGCGTCACCACAAAGAGCTTTTGCGGCAAAAGCAATTTTAACTTAATAAAATTACTCACAGTGAAATTTAAATGAAGCATCATTGATACTTTTTTCGATAAGCAGGGATATCAAAGAAACACCAAGCAATACCTTAACACTAACAACTGCAACACACCAATCATCACGTTGATATCCAACAGAGAAAACTGATCTTTCCTAAATCGAACCAACACCGGCAGAATGGGGGTCCAAAACACTCACAAGCATATTCGGTACTGTCAAAGTTAAACCGTGTTATTTTTCTCTAAGTGGGTGAGACATACTATTTCAACAAAGGCGATAAACTTATGGTGAGCTCGTCAATCCTAAATCTTTGTGGCTGTAGTGTTCAGCAGACGTTGCCTGAGTGTACGTGCGGGTGCATCTGCCAAACAAAATAGTGGGAAGATTTTTTACCTGTTGCTTTCTAGAAAAAAAAGGTGTTTGCTTCTTTAATTGTAGTAAAGTTATCACAAAGTCAAGCAAATAATTTTTAAAACACAAAGTCAGGCAAATAGGTTAATGGACGGTTAAAATGTGCACGGCTCTGCAGTCGTCGGTAGACAACAAAAGATGTTTGATGGGTATTATGCAAAGCGCCAAGGAGTTAGAGCAGCGATTAAGACCTGCAGTTAACAATTTAACAATGTGTATTTCATGAGATGGACAGTTAACAATGTATTATGTCCTAATCATGTGTTAGGACTGGTCAAGGAGGCGCGGATGGGGCTCACTCGCTGTCAAAGAAAACATCAATGAGTAAGTGATTAGAAGCAGTCCAAAATCTTGGAGACCTTTTGGTTTTGTCATCGAGATCACTGACCGGCTGAAAGCAACTCTCGGGTGGAGCACAGCCGGACAGCTTCAGGGTTTCTATTGGTAAATGTAAAGCTGCACGTGAGACCACTCTAGCTAGCCGCCTTAATTTTGAATCGATCTCATTGTGCTTGACTCGCTCAATCTGCCGCACCTCCAGTTTATTTATTTCAGCACTTACTTGTCGCCGAATTCACTGAAAATTCCAAGTGGGCAGTTCTATTTAATTTTCCTCCACACTGTGATTCCATTCTATATCTGCACTTCATAAACTCAGTAGACGATCACCGGCGCAAATCCTTACACGGCCTTATGTATAGCGCATGCCGTCGTCGATCACCGTGGCACGCAAGATCGATCGGTAGGCAGGCAGCACACGGCCAGCTACAAAATTTACAAACGAGGAAACCGGCGGCGCGCGCCGATTAGAGGATGGTGCACGAGTTGGGGTCCTCGTCGGCGCTGCAGGCGTGGTGGTACGGGTGCTGGTGGTACGGCGGCGGCGGGTACCAGTATGGAGGCGGGTACACCACCTGCTCCTTCTTGTCGCCCTCCTTCTTCTCGCCTTCCTTCTTGGCGCCGCCGTCCTTCTTCTCCTCCTTGGCCGGGCCGACGGAGATCATCTGTGCCATGGGGAACTTGCTGCGCAGCCTTTCGACGAGGACGACGGGGTCGACGGTGCCGATGACCGTCATCTTCTGGTCCTTCGTGTCCACGGTGATCTGGTCGATACCTGAGGCAAGCGACAGTCGTCGTCGTCGTGAGTGTCAGCCGCCTGCACGATCACGGCGGAACCGGAGAAGAAGGAGAAGCAGGGGACTATTACCGTGAAGAGTGGAGACGACCTGGATGGCCTTCTGCTTCTGCCTGTCGTCGTGCACGTCCAGCTTCAGCACAACCTGAATTCCGCAGCCGCCAAACAAGAAGACATGAGCAGCAATCAAGAGACGAAATTGAAATCAGAATTAATCCCAATTCGGTGGACTGTAAGCAACAAACCTTCTTCTCCGCCATGGATCCAACCCGGCCGCCACTGACCGACTGATGAACGCTGAAGGGCGGGAGCGAAGGGAACCGGCGATGGGCAAGGAAGAAAGCGCGGTATGATTTGGGGGACTGGGCCGGCGGATTCTTATAGGCGGGCAGGGCGGGGCCGGCGCGCACGCACGTGACCAAGCTCGCGGTGGAACGTTCCACCGCGCGGTGCAAAAAGTCTGGGGCGGGCGGGTTGCTTTCAAAAGACAAGTGTGGCGGGAAAGATGGGGCGCGCTGCGTGAGCGTGACAGCGGAGGGGAGGGCGGTGGATGGCCAGCCGCTGAGCCGCACCCGGGTTAAGGGATGATGGGTCATTGTAACCAGGGTTAGCGGAAGGGTTTAGGGACTTGTTTATTGGTGCTGAGCGTTGCCGTGTGGGCTTTGGGGATCATCGTGTTCGTGGTGGGCGGTCGTCGCGTGAGGCCGTCAACGGGCACGGCCAGTGGCGCCGGGAAATGCCGCGCCGCAACGACCCGCCGGAGTCCTCGCACGCTTCTGCCCACGGTTGCTTGATTGCGAGCACATTGACTGACTGGTTTTAATCGGGATCCTGTCCTGTCGCTGGTTGGCGGTTGCTTATAGTACAAGTCTAGAGCTTGTCCCTTGTCCCTCCTGCTTGCAGATGACATCGCCATTACTATCACAACAGCGACGGCAAATGGCCATGCCGCTACTCCAGCCGCCAGAAAATATAGAAAGAGGGAAGGCGATATTAGTTGCTGACCACAACTGTCCCATGAATGCTGCGTGCCGGCCGGAGTACTTATCGAGACTGAGAGAGACGGCGGAGCTCAAGGCAACAGGGGGACCCGATCATCAACGGAGAAAAGGCAGCGCGCCATGGGAAACGGCGCATCCTCGGCCGATGGATGGATCAGTAACGCTGCGCGGCTGGGCTGCAGCTGCACCAACCCTGCCATGTTCGACTTTGGGCAATGCATGCCCGGTCTTCTCTTCTATGGTTTGTGGAATGATCCAAGGATAATTAGTGGCGATGCGCAGCAACAGCCCGTGCGAGGACAAAGCAGGAGTCCACGCACACTGGCTGATAGCTACAGGTAGCTGACGAATTGTACAACGTTCCATTCCTCGCCGCCGTCGTGTTGTTGAAAAAATGGCAGTGCGAGCGCTTGAAGCGGCAGAGAACTATGGATGGCTGAGCATAGACGTTGCGGCTGGAGTCAAACACATAGTATATGCATGAGCTTTCACGTGGGACCGCGCGGTGGAAAATTACCACCAGAGAAGAATGACACGCGCGCTGAAGCTCAACATGTATATGGTCGATCTGACCTCGAGCTATCACCTAATTCTATCGTTTTTGTTGTTTTATCTACTTATTTGTTATATTTATTTTTCGCCGGGAAAGTGACATTTAATAAATTAGCTCATGATAGAAGCACAATCACGGTCAATTGACTCCAAATTTTCGTCAGGGAAATTACCAAGCCACACTGTCGTACGATGAGGAAATCTATCTAGCTGAGCTAATCCGTGGCTCACTGCCGTACTACTTGTTTGTTACTACTACCAAGTTCATAACTATTTTCACTATATTAGACCAGTATATTTTAGTTGCTATTATATATTTATCTTGTGAAATATTTAGGCTAAATTAAAAAAAAAATCATAGACCGGCAACCTAGACCCATTTCGTGGGAAACATGCATCATTTGGATCTTATTAAATTATGTCAAATGACCTGCCCTTTTTTTTATCAAATCATGTAGATTTATCTCAAAAATTTTGTGCCCTTGTGTTCTGTCAGTTAGTCCCTAAGGAAGACATCTCCCACTTGTCTACCTAGTTGACTAGACGCCATCCTGATATGTCGGTATGACTTGTTGGTTTTTTTAATAGAGCAAATAATGTTACCAGTGCGTAAGAACAGACGTACAGAAAAATCTCTTTTTCTAAACATAAATAATTGTGATGATATTTAATATGTAAAATTGTGATGATATTCAATGAGTAACCCGCCCGTCCAACCAGCGCCCGGCATCCTCGCCGTGGACATTTTCGATGACGAAGAGTAGCTAGGGTAGTACGTAAGATTTCTTTTGCATACTTTGTATGTATTTAAGGGATGAAATATGAGAGATGTAGATTCGAAATGGTTAATTTGAGGCGTGACCGGTCAGTGCCGGTGGACGCGTTCGGGCACGTCCGTCGGCGTTTGAGGGCCGGGCTGTAGACGCTCTTATTAGCCCACGGGCCGTCTAGGTTTAAAAGAAAAAACTACGAGCCGTCTATAAAGGAAGCAACCGAGCATGCGGAAGGCCAAGACACGATTGAATCTAACCCCAACCACGGGTATACAGGCGGTGATTTTAGATCTACACGCTAGGGAAGGACGCAATGGCCGGAGATCGATCGGGGAGGCATGGCGGGCGTCGCCAGCTCGAAAGCAGCGAAGACGGCGGGCGTCGCCAGCGCTGGTAGCCCGAAAGAGCAGCGCAATGCGACGACTGAGAGGGAGGAACAGAAGGCGGCGCGGCGGGCATTTCGCGAGGCCACATACGCGAGCTGCGAGCTGTACATGGCCATGGAGGAGGAAGACGTGGAGGAGGAGTACCGGCGGGCGGGCAAGGTCCACACCTACGATCCGGACAAGGAGGTGCAGAAGCGCCTTGCCAGGGTCGCCAAACCCTACCCGTATCCATGGCCCAAGAAGATAGCCCCAATGATCAAGAGGTATCTCCGCAGCTCTAGTTTTTCAGACCAGATTAGTAAAAAAAAAACTTCAGTCTTCGGTTGACGATCTGAGCGTATCACAAACTCAAACAATGGTTTTTTTTCCTAATATAACCACCAAAAAGTCGAGCAAAAAGGTTAAACGAAATGCGCACGGCTCTGCGGTCGTCGGCGGAAAACAAAAGATGTTGGACCGATGATATTACTGAAAGCGCCATGTGGTTAGAGCAGGGATTAAGACCTGCAGGTAACATTTTAACAATGTGTATTTCGTGAGATGGGCAGTTAAACAATGCATTAGGTCGTAATCATGTGTTAGGACTCGCGAATGAGGTGCCGATGGGGCTTACTCGCTGTCGAAGCTCACATGAACGAGTGATTAGAAGCCGTCCAAAATCTTGGAAACCTTTTCACTTTGTGGTTGAGATGACTGACAGGCTGACTGGAAGCAACTGCCAGGTAGAGCAGAGCTTAAGAGTTGAGAGTTTCTATTCGTAAGTGTGAAGGTTCAGGAGAGACCAATCTAGCTAGCCTGGCGCGCTCAATCTCTTGCACCTTCAATTTATTTTATTTCACTATTTTCTTACCACACCGGAGAGCAGAGCACTTGATCTAATTATTTCACTACTCTGTTATCACATTCGAGAGCAGAGCAGTCGGTGAACTTTCACTCAAAATCCAACTCCAGCAGCCTATCTAGCACTAGTAATTCTACACACTAATAAATTCCATATCTGCACTTTATAAACTAAGCAGATGCACAAGCACAGCAGCCGGATCACCGGCGCAAAATCCTTACTCGGCCTTATTGTATGTCGCACGCCGTCGATCACCGTAGCAGGCATGGTCGACCGGCAGGCAGCAGAGCACACGGCCAGCTACAGGATGTACAAGGGAGCGGCGCGCGCCGATCAGCAGATGACGCAGGAGCTGGGGTCCTCCTCGGCGCTGTGGTTGTGGTAGTACGGGTGCGGGTGGTACAGTGGCGGCGGCGGCGGGTACCACGGCGTGTACACCGGGATCGGCTCCTTCTTGTCGCCCTCCTTCTTGCCGTCGTCCTTCTTGGCGCCGCCGTCCTTCTTCTCCTCCTTGGCCGGGCCGACGGAGAGCATCTGCGCCGTGGGGAAGAGCTTGCTGCGCAGCCTGCCGACGAGGTCGACGGGGTCCACGGTGCCCACCACCGTCATCTTCTGGTCCTTCATGTCCACGGCGATCTGGTCGATACCTGAGGCAAGCAACAGTCGTTGTCATCATATAAATGTCAAACTGAGATATGGTGAAAATCCTGGCAATCCCCTCCATGGAGAAGGAGGAGAGGCAGGGGATTATATATTACCGTGGAGAGTGGAGACGACCTTGAGCGCCCTCTGCTTCTGCTTGTCGTCGTGCAGGTCCAGCTTCAGCACGACCTGAATTCCGCAGCCGCCAGGCAAGAAAACACGATCAGCAAACTGGACCACAGAAATCAAGAGCTTCGATCAACTATACTGCAAGCAACGAACCTTCTTTTCCGCCATGGATCCGACCCGGCCGGGGACGTTGGCGGGCGGGGGTGAAGGGAACCGGCGTGCGGCGCTTCGTCTGGGATCGGCGACGGGGAAGGAAGAAAGCGCGGTGTGATCTTGGACTTGGAGACAGACAGGGGAATGACTCTGAGCAGTGGGCGGGCTGGTGGATTTATAGGCCGTGGCACGGCGGGGCACGCAGGCACGTGACAAACCTCGCGGTGAAGCTTCCGGAGAATGGCCCTCGTGACAGAGAAATCCGGTGGAAACGCGCCCGGAAGAGACCGTGCCGGACCTCGTTGTCTCGGTCGCTTCCTCTGCTCTGTGGTTGCTTGCGACTGGACTCGGGCGCGTCCACTGGTGGTGGGCAGCGGAGCCGTGTCCCGTGTGCATGCGCGTGGAGACCCGGCGAGGGATACGGCGTCAACGGCGTGGCCTGTGGCCATGGCCTGCCGTAGTGTTGGTACGCGTCCACGTCGGCCCTGGTGACATGATTGCGAGCATATGGGCTGACTGACTTTAATTGGGAGCTAAGCCAAGCCGAAGCGGGTTTGAGAGTGGCTGTGCTGTCACTGGTTTCGTCCCTTGTCCCGCCTGACTGCAGATGCAAATCACCATTATTATGACAAACAGCGACGGAACTGGAGCCGGCAACCATGGCCAGGAAAAAAGAAGAAGACGATTGCCACTGTTCCTTGAATACTATTCGTCCTGCCTTCAACTAGACTAGAATACAATATACATACTGAATACCCCAAATCTGGTACTAGGTGCTACTTCACGGTGCAGAGGGACGGAGACCGACGTACACCGACACCGACCGGCATCAGAAGAGAACAATCACGAGCCGGCCCACCGACGTACATGCAAATCTGTAGAGGCCAAAAATATAGTACTGCGTACGACCGGCCCCCGCTTTAGCAACCGTGCCTCGATGGGTCTCAAGGCAACAAGAGAATTAGCGGTGAACCTGCCTGTCTGATAGCTACCAGCAGTGTGTAGTGCCTGGCGGTGGCGGAGCCACATGACTTGAGTCCAAGTCCAAGATCGACATGGTCCATTGGCCAGCTCTGGAAGTCTGAATTCCCATACGCGCGCTCAGCAAGTGCCTCGCGTACAGATACAGTTGCACGCAGCGTCTGAAATCTCTCACTGTATCTGCGATGGCAATCTAGTTCGTTCAGATTATGCATAATAAGTACTCCCTCCGTAAAAAAAAAAGCATTTAGATCACTACTTTAATGATCTATAAGCGTTTTTATATTTCTTTACAGCGGGACTAATAGCTAGTGCGTTGGAAGACAAAAGTAAACATGCAATGGAGAGGCCAATGGCCCTCTGCAGATTTTGCAGGCCCCGGGACGTGCCAGTATCGAAAATCCGAAATCAAGGAAACCACTGCGACTGCATGGTGGCGGAGACGGATTGAGACCAGCCTAGTCAGCATGGTCAGATGTTAGGACCCGTGAACGAATTCCTATCAACTTTCTGACTGGTAGGGCCAATTTGTAAGGAGCTGACTTGGCAAAATAATTACATACACACCACTGGATCCAAAAATAGAATGCAATCAACCCCTGCTCCCGATCCCTTGCTCTCCATCCGATCGGGAGGAGGCAATAGCCGGCTACCCTCGCACCCGACCGCGCACCCCCACCGACTCTTGTCGCCGCGGCCAGAAGCCCACCGCTGGCCACACCTTTCCTCATCTCCTCCTCCAAGCAGCCAGGACCTCTGGCAGAGCTCGCACCCCTGACCTCCGCCGAGGCGTCGTCCCTCTGCCAGCGATGAGACAGACACCCTGAGCCCTTCTCCTACCTGACGAGTGTGTACACCACCCGGATCTGAGG
>LR880967.1:978197092-978221418 GCA_904067115.1 Aegilops sharonensis | reverse complement strand
CTCCGTGGTGGGCGCCGTCGTCCTGCCGCCGTGGTGGGCGCCGTAGGCCTGCCGCCGTGGTGGAATTGCAGTACGCCGTGGTGCATCGTTGGTGGAACTGCTCCTCCTCCGTGGTAGACGCCGCCGGCCTGCCGCCCACTAGCTGGACGCGCACGTCCTCCCTCTGCATTGGTGACTGCACCTGCTGCTCCAGTCTTCGCCCTCCCGCTCTCTTCTTTCCCAGGTCGTCTCCCTTGTCCTCCCACCATCTTCTTCCCCAGGACGCCCCTGCTCCTCCGGTCGATGCCCCGACTGCCCCAGTCACAGCTTTTCTTCTTCATCCCGGCACCGCCCCATGGTCAATGGGGCCGTGGACGCTGTAGCCCCAGACGCTCACCGCGTCGAGCTGGCCTAGGCATTCCGCCAGATTCGATGCCCTGTGGGGACGGTGGAGGCTCGTGTGACCGGATCCGGTTGGGGGCATGGCGGCGGTGGCCCGGCGATGGAGGGGCGGCGCTGAGCTCGTGTGCACGCTTGCCGGTTGCGGAGGGAGAGAGGTTGGGAGCGAGAGGAGGGCTGTGGCATGATTGGAGGGCCTAGGAAGAAGGGGGAGAAAGTTGGGGGGCGTTTTTGCATTAATCTTAAACCGTTACGCCACGTAGGCAAAAAAGGGCCCCACCTGTCATAAACAAGCTTAACTGAGCCCGATTCGCTGATCAGTGCTTTCTGCAAAAAGATTACCATAGACACGGTGTTTTTTGCAAAAAAAATGTATTGTAGTGGTTTTCGCAAAGCTTGCCTTTAAAGTGGTGGTTTTTGCAATTTACTCTCAATCAAGTGATCACATGTTGTTAGCTCTTGTGTACGGCGTGTACAAGTGCTGCCTTGCTATTGTGGCGAGGACGTGCATGATGCAGGCTCAGGTTGCCGCGCTGGCGATGCAGGACATGCGACCAAGGATGCCCGCCATGCCCTTCTACCGTGCCGCACCATGGCCCCGTTTGCCTTTGTGTAGAGCATGCATATGCATCCAACCGGCCCGGATGAGCCGGTTTCTCCGACCCGCGGACCACAAGTCGGACGCAAGCCGGTGACTCTGCTGGCCATCGCGCGCCCTCTCGGTTGTCAAACGTTTTTCTCCCAGCTAGCCGTTCCGTGCCTCTATCTTTTTTTTTTGAAAGATCTAGCATCGCTAGCATTCATTAATAATAGCAGAAAGCAACGAAAAACAACAAGGTGGTAAAGGTCCTAGAACCAGAGGATCCGAAGATCAAAGACAAAAAAGAAAAACAGCAGCCCTAATAGCTGCAACACAACACTCCAACAAACCATACTAGAAAGCGCAGCTCCGACTCCGACGGTGAACTACTAAGAAAACTGGGCAGGAGTGGCGTCATGGAGGATCATCGAACGAACCACCTATCACGCATCATCGTCTACCACTGGCCCCCCACCGCGGCTTCGACTTCACAACAACAGACAGTCGAGGCACTCCCTCGGACACGCCGGAGAAGAAGAGCCGACTACCACGACCAGGGCCACACCTCCAGCATTGCTCACGCCGTCATTGTTGCCACAGAAGCCACCGTGCACGTCCAGCCATAGGAAGCACCATAGGGATCAAAGTCTTCAAGACGGCGCCCTAAAGAGGGGAACGACGTCGAAGACGACGCCACCGCCCGACCCTGTAGCAGGATCTGGGTTTTCACCTGAAGTAATTGATCCGGGAGATCTGGCTGTGAGACTCCCGACGACGCCTCCAAGGAGGATAGCGACGCCCACAGGCGTCGTCGCCACCGGCCGACCAGCACCGGTCAGGCTTTCACCCCAGGCAGCCACTCCCACGCAGCAGGCCGAGGACGACCCGTGCCTCCATTGGGCCGTGCACCCCACACACAGCAAGCGCGCCATTGCTGTGTAGGACACCACCAAACCTCCCCGATGACGGGCCTGCAGAGACCAGAACGGGACCTACACCCCGCATCCAAACCACGGCCGGAGCCTCTCTGCTCCAGCACCGCCCGTGCTCATGAACTGGCCGTGGTCACCACGCGCCACCATGCCAGATCCACGCTGCCTGGAGCCTTCCCACCCCGCACGCCTCCTACGCGCCAGATCCGGGCATCCCGGAGCCTCACGCGCGCCTCCCACGACCTGCACGCCGCAGATCCGCGCGGGAGCAACGCTAGAGCACCATCCGCACGCGGCACCCCGATCTGGCCGCCGCGCCATGTCGCAGCCACTCCGACGAGCGCCTCCGCGGGCCCGCCCGTGCCCGTCGCCTCCGTCGTCGCCACTCGGGTTTCGTGCCTCTACCATCTTTGGCCCCGCATGCCTCGTTGTTCCATGCTCCGCTGGTTGTCTGTCACCAGCTGCACACCACGCGCGCGAGCTGCACAAGATATGCGTCCTGCCTGTACACCGAATGTGCGAGCCGCCACCACACGAGCTCCATGCACAAACTTTGCTCCGCATCCGGTGCATCAATCTAAGTCGGCTTGTTTAGAATAAGGGACACCATAAATTATTGACCATGGTAGCTTCCATGCGTCAATAAAAGATAATATACTGGTTAATTACAATTGAAACAAATTATTGGTTTGGCTCTAATTAAAAGGTGCCATGTTGAACTAGAGAATACGGACATGTGGGGGTCCTGATCCATTCTTATATTAAGCTAGAGGCATGTAATTTTATCATCCCGTTGCAACGCACGGGCATATGTGCTATACCACATAAGGGGTAAAATGGTCTTTTCAGGTGACATTTAACACCGTTCTGGCTCAAAACGGATGAAAGTGTCATAAAGGGCAAAAAAATTTAGAGTCGATGTTAGATAGGGAAGAAAAAGTTTTCGGTGTCAAATAGGGAAACAACATTTAAGGTAGTGTCAAATAAGGAATTCTTTCAATAAACCAGGACAGAGGTAGTATTTTACAAAACATCACACGAGTTTACATACAGTACCACTTAAAACATGAAATGAGTGCTATAAGACAGAAAGCAAAGTAAAACATAGTCTTAAACATGAAACAAGTGCTATAAGACTAAGGCTTTGTGGTACATCGACCGGGGTTCTCCCCCCTATTTGCTAGATCCCAGCGTTGTCAAGTTCATTCGACACAGTCAAAAAAAGGAACGCTGCGCAATCTCCATCATTGATGCAACACCTCTCACAGCAAACTACGTCTATCCAATTTCTAGCCAAAGAGAAACTGTTGGGGTCCCCGCCCGCTCCCGCCGCTGGAGCAACTGACGGAGTGGACGAGGACCCATAGCGTCTTGGAACGGGTCCCAGGAGAGCGAGCGAAGCGGTTGAGAACTAGAGAAGTTCCATTTTGACATGACTTATCAAGTGTGGTTGTAGCCCTAGGCCACTAGAGATCAAACTCTTAAGTTTTTGCGATTTTGATATGTTACTAAACTAGATTTATTCACACAAAAAAACTAGATTTGATTTGTCTAATTTTTTTTGAGAGAAATTCTTCATTCAAATTACGAATCAGTACAAAGTAGTTGACTCTTATAAGCACATTGAAACGCAAACACAAAGGACCATGAACACCTAGAGTACCCTAAGACAACCATAACACAAGAAGATCTCCGGAGCCCTGTGTCATCATCCCTGAATCTTGAGAGAAGACCCTTGCAGCAGAAGGATCTGCAACCAGTCGCGAACAGGTCATCATCTTTGACCACGGTACAATTGCCGCCTGAAAGCACAAGTGCTCCCTGGGTGGTTTTGGTAATTAATGTCAACATATCTCTTGTTGGACTAACACTTTTATCTAGTATGTTTCAGACAAGTTCAAAAATGAAGTGGCATGGACTAAAGGATGTGGAACCCCTTCAAGATGCTAAGGACAAAGGATTGGCTCAAGCTCAAAAGCTCAAGACTCTACATGTTTTCCATTTTAGTGATCCAAGATCACATTGAGTCTATAGGAAAAGCCAATACTATCAAGAGGGGATGAGGTGTTGCTTAATGAGTTTCTTGCTCCATGATGCTTAGTGATATGCTCCAAAAACCCTCAACTACTTTCCCACATCCACATATGTCCTAAACCCAAAGTCAAACTCGGCCCCACCGATTCTTTCTATCCGGCGCCACCGAGTTCAGATGTCTTAGCCACTGCCACAAACCCTAGGCAAATTGATCTCACCGATAGGGATCTCGGTCTCACCGAGATGGTATTGTAATCTCTCTGTGTATGCCCATTACCAAAATCGGTCTCATCGAGTTTGAGCAATTGGTACTACCGAGATTACAACGCAAACTTTCTGGTTAGCTTATTACCAAAATCGGTCCCACCGAGTTTGTGTAATCGGTCTCACCGAGTTTGCCTGACCAACTCTCTGGTTAGCTTACTATCAAAATCGGTCTCACCGCGTTTGTGTAATCGGTCTCACCGAGATTACGTTATGCCCCAACCCTAACCATATTGGTCCTACCGAGTTGCATGTCGGTCCCACCGAAATCACTAACGGTCACTAGATTTCCTGAATCGGTCAGACCGAGTTTGTTGATTCGGTCCCACCGAGTTTGCTAAATTGTGTGTAACGGTTATATTTTGTGTGGAGGCTATATATAGCCCTCCACCCCCTCTTCATTCATGGAGAGAGCCATCAGAACAAGCCTACACTTCCAACATCCTATTTCTGAGAGAGAACTACCTACTCATGTGTTGAGGCCAAGATATTCCATTCCTACCATATGAATCTTGATCTCTAGCCTTCCCCAAGTTGCTTTCCACTCAAATCTTCTTTCCACCAAATCCAAATCCTGTGAGAGAGAGTTGAGTGTTGGGGAGACTATCATTTGAAGCACAAGAGCAAGGAGTTCATCATCAACACACCATTTGTTACTTCTTGGAGAGTGGTGTCTCCTAGATTGGCTAGGTGTCACTTGGGAGCCTCCGACAAGATTGTGGAGTTGAACCAAGGAGTTTGTAAGGGCAAGGGGATCGCCTACTTCGTGAAGATCTATCGCTAGTGAGGCAAGTCCTTCGTGGGCGACGGCCATGGTGGGATAGACAAGGTTGCTTCTTCGTGGACCCTTCGTGGGTGGAGCCCTCCGTGGACTCACGCAACCGTTACCTTTCGTGGGTTGAAGTCTCCATCAACGTGGATGTACGATAGCACCACCTATCGGAACCACGACAAAAACATCCGTGTCTCCAATTGCGTTTGAATCCTCCAAACCCTTCCCTTTACAATCTTGCAAGTTGCATGCTTTACTTTCCGCTGCTCATATACTCTTTGCATGCTTGCTTGTTATGTATTGTGACTGTTGAAATTGTGCCTAAACTCCACTCCAACCTAAAGAAGTCAAAAACTGCAACTTTGGTAATTAGTGTCTAATCACCCCCCTCTAGACACCTCTTCTCGATCCCTTTCAATTGGTATCAGAGCTTTGGTCTCCATTGCTTTGGTTTAAACACCATTGGAGGAAGATGGATGAGTCTACTAT
Organism: Aegilops sharonensis; assembly: GCA_904067115.1. Taxonomy (NCBI): domain Eukaryota; kingdom Viridiplantae; phylum Streptophyta; class Magnoliopsida; order Poales; family Poaceae; genus Aegilops; species Aegilops sharonensis. The sequence goes on along the minus strand of LR880967.1, from coordinate 978,215,969 downwards.
TGGGAGTCTTAGACATAGAGTGCCTATTCTTGATGGAGAATATTTTCATGAGTGCAAAAATGAGATGCTTGTAATTTTCAATCAATATCATTTGAACAAGTACATTGCTAGCCCTTGTGCACCTCATATTGATCCCTTGCATCCCACACCCGAAGAGGATCTTGACATGATTCACAATCTTAGAACCATCAATCTTATCATAAGAGGATTGCCCAAAAACTTGATTGCTAGTTTGCCTACTCTTGATTGTGCCTATACCATATGGAAATTTCTTGAGGAACGATTTCCAGATTATTCCTTGAAAAATTTAGATGAAATTCTCCATAGGTCTATTGCCTTGAGTAAGATGAATTCTAGTGATCCTATGTTTGGTGATTGTTTGTTTGAGCTTACAAACCTTATGCGTGCCAAAGGAGATGTTCGAATTATTAGTGATATTATTTCCGAAGCTATAAAAATTCATAAGCAAGATCATTGTCAAACTCACTCTAACGAATCACCCTCTCGAGTATTTGATCCACCACATGACGATGTTGAACATGGATACTATGATGAGGATGATGATAGTGACTTCGATCTTGATGATGCAATGAGACATTTTGGTCTTATGGCAAATCTTTGGGGATATATGGCAGGTGGAAAGGAATGGGTTCTTGATAGTGGATGTACCGATCACATGACCGGAGATAAAGACATGTTTCGTGAGCTTGCTGAAAACGATGGTCCTCGAAAGTATGTCACTTTCGGTGACAACTCAAAGGGTAAGGTGGTTGGCCTCGGTAAGGTGGCCATATCACATGATAGCTCTATACAAAATGTCATGCTCGTTGAATCTCTTGGATACAACTTACTTTCAGTATCTAGACTTGCTGATTTCGGTTTCAATGTCCTATTTACTGAAGTAGATTGTCAAGTGTTTCGTAGAGATAATCATAAAATGGTCTTTACCGGTGTGCGTAGAGGTGATCTATACATTGTTGATTTCACTAAAAAGGCTCAACCTAGAACTTGCTTTATTGCTAAATCCTCTAAAGGTTGGTTATGGCATAGGCGATTAGGTCATGTTGGCATGCGAAACCTTGACAAGCTTATTAAAGGAAATCATATCCTTGGAGTTAACGATGTCATATTTGATAAGGATAGACTTTGCAGTGCTTGTCAGGAAGGTAAACAGGTTGGAGGAAGGCATCCCGTGAAGAACATCATGACCACAAGGAGGCCACTCGAGCTACTTCATATGGATCTCTTTGGTCCCAACGCTTACAAAAGTCTCGGTGGAAATTCTTTTGGTCTAGTTATAGTTGATGATTTTTCAAGATTCACGTGCGTGTTCTTTCTCGATGATAAATCGCAGGTTCAAAAGATCTTCAAAAACTTCGCTAGGAAGGCCCAAAATCAATTTGAAGTGAAGATCAAGAAGATTCGCAGCGACAACGGAACGGAGTTCAAGAACACAAATGTGGACACCTTTCTTGACGAAGAAGGAATCTCACACGAGTTCTCCGCTACGTACACACCTCAACAAAATGGAGTTGTTGAGAGGAAGAACCGGACGCTCATCGAAATGGCGAGAACGACGCTTGATGAGTACAAGATGCTGAAGCACTTTTGGGAGGAAGCGGTTGAGACAACTTGTCATGCAACAAATCGCTTGTATCTTCACAAGCTACTCGGCAAGACGGCATACGAGCTTCTCACCGTTAACAAACCCCAAGTTGGATACTTTCGAGTATTCGGCTCAAAGTGCTACATTCTTGATAAGCATCGTCGTTCTAAATTTGCTCCTAAATCTTATGAAGGTTTCCTACTTGGTTATGGCTCAAACTCTCACACATACCGTGTCTACAACAATTTCACCTGAAAGGTTGAAGAAACGGTAGATGTGAAGTTTGATGAATCTAACGGCTCGCAAGTAGAGTAACTACCAATTGATGTAGGAGACAAAGATCCCTCGGAAGCTATCCAAGATTTGTCTATTGGCAAGATTCGTCTAACGGAGATGAAGGAGAGTACCTCGTCCGTCCAAGTGGAAGCTTCTACCTCACGACAAGGTGAACCAAGAGTTGATATGGAAGCATCCACAAGTGGAACACACCAAGATGAAGAAAACAAGGAAGTGCACCAATATGAACGTCAACAACCTCCTTCTCCACCACGACAAGAGAACGACAACGCCAACAATGAAGAAGGCCAAGAAGAAGAACAAGATGAAGAAGATGGTCAACCAAGACCCAAGCAAAAGCTGACACGAGTTCGAGCAAGAATTGCTAAAGACCATCCCGTCGAGCAAATCTACAATGATATCCAAACCGGGAGAATCACTCGCTCTAAAACTCGTTTAGCTAGCTTTTGTGAACACTATTCATTCATCTCTAGCATTGAACCTATGAATGTTGAAGAAGCATTGGAAGATCCGGATTGGATAAACGCCATGTACGAAGAGCTACACAACTTTGAGAGAAATCAAGTGTGGACATTGGTTGAGAAGCCCGACAACAACCACAACATCATCGGTACCAAATGGGTGTTTCGCAACAAGCAAGATGAAGATGGACAAGTAGTTTGCAACAAAGCATGTCTCGTCGCCCAAGGCTACACACAAGTCGAAGGTATGGACTATGGTGAGACTTATGCTCCCGTTGCTAGACTTGAGTCCATTCGCATCTTACTTGCCTATGCTAATCACCATGATATCACCTTGTACCAAATGGACATTAAAAGTGCTTTTCTAAATGGTGAAATAGAGGAGGAAGTTTATGTCAAACAACCTCCCGACTTTGTCAATCCTAAGAAACCAAATCATGTTTACAAACTTCACAAAGCCCTTTATGGTCTTAAACAAGCTCCTAGAGCGTGGTATAAATGCTTGACCAAGTTCCTTATCGAAAAAGGCTTTGAAATCGGAAAAATTGATTCTACTCTTTTTACTAAAAGGGTCAACGGAGAACTATTTGTGTGCCAAATCTATGATGATGATATTATATTTGGTTCTACTAACCCTCATTTTAGTGAAAAGTTTGGAAAGCTAATGTCGGAGAAGTTTGAGATGTCTATGATGAGTGAACTCAAATTCTTTCTTGGTTTGCAAATCAAGCAAACTAAGGAGGGAACCTTTGTCTCTCAAACGAAGTACACCAATGACTTATTCAAGAAGTTCAATATGCAAGAATGCAAAGGTATGACTACACCCATGCCTACTAGTGGACATCTTGATTTAACCAAAGATGGTGAACCGGTCGATCAAAAGGTTTATCGCTCTATGATTGGTTCATTGTTATATCTATGTGCTTCACGTCCCGCATGCTAAGTGTGTGCATGTGTGCACGATATCAAGCTGCTCCTAAAGAATGTCACCTTAAGGCCGTGAAAAGGATAGTGAGATACTTAATTCATACACCAAATTTTGTCATTTGGTATCCTAAGAGGGCCTCTTTCGATCTTGTTGGCTACTCCGACTCGGACTATGCCGGAGACAAGGTTGATAGAAAGTCCACTTTGGGTACTTGTCAATTTCTTGGTAGATCTCTTGTGTCTTGGTCTTCCAAGAAACAAAACTCGGTATCCTTATCCACCGCCGAAGCGGAATACATTGCCGCTGGTTCATGTTGTGCTCAATTACTTTGGATGACCCAAACTCTTAAAGATTATGGGATATATGTGAAACATGTTCCATTACTTTGTGACAATGAAAGTGCTATCAAGATTGCTCACAATCCCGTGCAACACTCTCGAACTAAGCATATTGAAGTTCGTCATCATTTCATTCGAGATCATGTTGCTAAGGGTGACATTAATCTTAAGCATGTTCGCACCGAAAAGCAATTAGGGGATATATTCACTAAACCACTTGATGAGAAAGTTTTTTGCAGGTTAAGAGGTGAATTGAACATCATTGATGCTTCAAACTTGGAATAGGAACTCCATTGGATACATGCAAGACATGAGCTTATGACTAATCCTTGATATTTCTCTTATGATGATAATATTATGTCTTGGATATATTTGCATCTTGCATGTTATCTAACCCTTGTAGGTACTTGGATGAATCTAAGTCTATGAGATTGCAACTCACTCACATCTTGAGCAATCTCTACATCACCAAGTCTCTACACAATGGTGGTTGAAGACAAGGAAGCACGAAACCATTCGAACATATCCTTTGACAAATTCTATGTTGAGTTTCATGATTGTCATTTTGGATACACAAGTGCTCTTCCTTGCAAGAACTAACACATGTAGGTAGATGAAATCAAATTCCAAGTGGTGCTCCCAACTCTTGATGAGCTACATCAACCTTGAGCAACCCACACAAGTTCAACTACATGATCACGATCAACACCACCACCCAAGGTATGTTATTCCATCTTAGAGAAGCTTTACTCCAAGACATGAGTCAAAGCAACTCGACAAGATGTGAATACATCAAGATGCTTAAACGAAAAATGGTAACCCCATCTTGAGCTTAAACGATGAGTATGACCTATGATCAAGTGACCTCACTTGACTCCTAAGTCAATATACTCTAATATAGGTGACTTTGTCACTGCCCAATTCTAGATGAAGTTCTCTTGTGTTTTCTTTTGCATTTGTCTCATGCATATTTGTTTCCCCTTTCAAAAAAAACTTCATCTAGATTTCTTTTCTTTTCTTTTTCCTTCTTTTCTATCTGTTCTGCATTCCCTGCATCCAATTCATTGCAAATCTTTTAGTTAATTCCTTACAAATCCTTGTGAGATCTTACTTGTCTAGTGAGCTGAGGTGACAAAGTTTTTCTCTGCAATGCACTCGGTCTCACCGGTTTTCTGTTTTCGGTCCAACCGAATCCTTTCGGTGCAACCGAAGCAAACCACTCTGTCGTGGAATTGTCACGGCAGATGTCCTTTTGCAAGGACTTAATCGTGGAGCCATCGCAACTAGGAAGCTTAAAGGGGTTAATCGGGACAAAGGACACGAGAGGGTTTATACTAGTTCGGCTCCTTACGGTGAAGGGAAGCCTACGTCTAGTTGGGTTGGTATTGCTTGAGATTTCGATGACCAGGGAGCGAGATACGCTATGCCCGGTTCTCGAGGTGTTGTTTCTTGCCCTAAGCCGCTGACGGGTCGTCCCCTTATATACACGGGTTGACGCCCTGCGGCTTACAGAATCCCGGCCGGCTCACAAACAGTGTCCGGCTCGGTGAATAGTCAAGTCTACCTTATGATACAAGTCATGCCATTATGGCGGTTTACTACAACGGGCCTTAAATCGCCTGTGGGCCTTAGGATCCATGTTGAGTCGCCATCTTCATGCTTGGACTTGGGCTTCTGTCTGGTAACTATTTACGTAACCCGGCCCCTCCTGGGCGGCTTACACAAATAGTTATATCCCCAACATTAGGCCCCAGATTGATTTGAACCTGTTCATGCCAATCTTAAAATAACTTAAAACATAAATCTTCAGTCTCCGGGCTGCGCAAAAAAAGACTTTCTTTAACCCGGCGTGACGTCACTCTTTGGATCCGTGTTAACCCGTCATGACGTCATCTTTCCTTTAATTCCGCCGAATCGGCCCAATGGATCTTTGTCTTTATTGCCCGTTCCGAGAATCGAGGCGTCGGGGCCGCTGGATAGTAATTCTTATCTCCTTGTTTCCTGCGCCGTCTCGGTTACCCTCTCCCTATAAATAGGCGCGACTTTTAGGTTTTTCATTCTTCTCCTTCCAGTCGTCTTCTTCCTCTCTTCTCTGTCACTCAAGCTCCGCCGCCGCCGCCATCGAACCTCTCGTCTTCATCGACCTTGGCCGCTGCATCAACTTGAATCCGACCAGAGAACGGCAGCGCCTCTCCGCCACAGATCCAGCACTGTAAGTTTCCCCTTTCTGCATCTTATATCTATGCTAGGGTTGACAGTTCCTCTGTCCAGTTCGTAGTTCATCCCCTGTTCTTCGTGTTTCCTCTGCCGGGGCTTCTTTTGATCCCACCGTAGCATAAATCTCGTGCAGTACCTATTCCGCATCCATTTTATATACTAGCAGATCTTCTTTTCTTGCAAAGAATCCTCATTAGTATGCATGAACTCCTCTATATCATGTTTTAGGTCTAGAAATTTTTCCTTTCTGAACGACCATTTGATCCAAAATAACAGTTGCAACTTATGAAATCTGTTTTTATCACCCGGAACACTTCTTATGTCAAATGCCTTCAACATGACTGTTCAAATGTCCGGGTTAAACACATCCCATTTGGTCTGTAAACCATGGCACCTTCTTAGGTCTTTAAAACTTTTGAATTGTCGCTAACACTTGTGGCGGCTTAAATAATGCTGCCCAATTATCCTTATGTCATTAGGCCCCTTTAAGTCGCTACCTTTCAGCAATTTGAATGTCTTCTTCCGGGTTAAGCGAAACTTCTTATTTTGCAATAGGCCAATCTGTTGTCATGGCGCCTAAGCCAACCAAAGCTCCTGTAACCTGCAACTGGGTTCCATCCACTGTCACCAAAAGCAAGCTGGCTGAATTTGTGAAGTCTGGTCATTTGCCAAAAAAGGAAGTCATGTCTTATCGTGTTCCTGACCCATCTGAAGAAAAGCCTCAACCAAAAGACGGGGAAGTGATAGTTTTCACGGATCACATGAACCGGGTATTTGCCCCTCCCGGCTCAAAATTTTTTAGAGAAGTTCTGAATTTCTTTGACCTTAGACCTCAAGACATCGGGCCCAATTCCGTGTCAAACCTCTGCAATTTTCAAGTTTTCTACGAAGTGTACCTGGGAGAAGAACCAAGTCTGCTTTTGTTCAGAGAACTTTTTTATTTGAACCGGCAAAACGAACGTGCCAACGGGCCGAGTCTTGAGCTTGGCGGCATCTCCATCCAGTGGCGAAGAGATTGTCTTTTCCCTTATGCTGAATTGCCAAGTCACCCGAAAGACTGGAAACAGACGTGGTTCTACTGCCAAGATACATCACCGGCTGATGAGAAGCCACTGCCCGGCTTTCGCGCCCTGGGTCTCGAATCCAATCATCCGCTGGCAGATAAGTTATCCGGTGTTGAACGCTTGCCTCTCAACCCCACCATCAAGAAGATCAAAGCTCTTCTAGGGAACGGTTTAAATGGCATCGATCTGGTTCGAGTCTGGGTCACCTGGCGGATACTACCATTAAGCCGCCGCTCCGGCTTAATGTGTACTTATACAGGCGAAAAAGATGACTCGATGCGTCATAGCTCTGATGATTTATCAGACGATGCAATAGATGCTACCGTCCAAACTCTATTGAAGGAAGGCACTGTAACCAGTAATGCCTTCGGCTTACTTCCCTTCTGTAAGAAGAACCCGGCTCCTGCGGTAAGTTACTAATCTTCACAAATACTCTTTTATATGTTACCTTCTTATACTTATGATTCCTTATCTGTTTCCACAGGCCAGCGATGACTTCTGGAAGGTCAAGTATGACCATGAAGCTTCTAAACAGGCCAGGGCGGCCAAGAAGACTGAAAGAAAAACCGCCAGGATGGGCACCTCTAAGAAGAAGAGACCCAGCGCCTCTGATCTGCTTAAACTGGATGACTCTTCTTCGGATGAGGAAGAGGTAATCTTTTTCAATTTTCTTTAACTCCTTTGCCATTCCTTACTAACATTTGATCCTTTCAGGAGGATACTAGAAACAGTCAAGCAGCTGGCGAAGAGGTAACTATAATTTCCTCCGACTCAGAGCCTTTGCCAACACAAAAAATCCGAAGGGTGACCCGGAAAGTAAGGTTTTCACACCCTCTAGCTTACCAAGATCCTCAATTTCTTTTGAAGCAACAACAATTTGAGAACCGGAGGCAAACTCGGGCCACTCAAGATGCAGAACTCTCCTCCGGCTTACCCGATATAACCAGGAAGCGTCGAACTGAGGTCATCTCCGCTTTGCGTTCTGTTTATCCTTTGGCGGGTTTATTTCGTCGACCCCTCAATTTATCTGACTCCAATTATCAGGATACCTCTCCGTCTTCCGGCGAGTCGATGCAATCAAACATGTCGGCTTTTAAAACAGCTCCCGGGTAATGCCACCTTTCTTACTTTAAGTTTTTCCATACTTATTCGTTGGTACTAATCCTTCCACTTTGACTGACAGCCTGCAAGCGAAGCCTAGCAAGAGGGCCAGAAAGAATAATTTGTCCCAAGACCCGGTGGTCACTGAACCGGCAATTGACTCATCCGTTCCTGATAGCTCCACTCATCAGCCACCGCCTGAACCGGCTTTTGACATTCCGGCATCAACCTCTGACCCGCCTGCAGAAGACGTTGTCCACGATTCTGATAAGCCGGAAATTCCTAGCCCGGTCAAGATGACTGAACCGGAAGTTGAATTTCTGAAAAGCCAATATGTTGAACCGGGCCGGCCTACTGTCCTTGCTCGATGCATTGCCAAGGAGGAGTTTCCCCAACGTCGGAAAACCAAACAAGACATCACTGATTATACTCACGTAAGCATTGGTGATATAGTCTCGGGCTATTTAAACCAAGTGCACAATAGCCGTGACCTGGAAATTGACATGGTGAAGCAAATACAGCATAAATCTGAGGTATACCTTGAACCTTACTTACTGTATCAGCCCCCAAGTCAATTGCTTATGAATGAATATGCTGTAGACTTAGAAATCTACTTACTGTTGGTTTTGTCTGGCTTAAATTGAATATATTTAACCCGGTGATAGCATGAAACTTTGAATTTGGGTTACACATTAGCCCCCAAGTGTCAAGTGCCTTTACTTGTAAAGTGCTTGAGACTTAATACACATGACCCGGTAAAATAGGTTACGAAATTCTTTAAACATACATTAGCCCCCAAGTGCCAAGTATCTTTACTTGTAAAGTGTTTGGGACTTGAATGTAATCTTACCGTGATTCTTACCATAACCTGATGTCGATGCAGGCCGCCATAAGCCAATTTGAGACGGAGATTGCTGATCTGAAGAGTCGGTTGAAAACCCAAAAGCTTGAAACTCAAAAAGCCAACTCCAAGTTTGAATTCAGTGTCTCTGAACAAGAGAAACTGAAGAAAAATTTTGAATCGGAGAAGAGAACTTGGGTTGAAGAAAGGGCTTCACTGGTGACTCGGGCTGAAACAGCAGAGGCATCTCTTGCCGAGGCAACCGCCGAGCTGTCTGGCTTAAAACACCAGATATCTCAAATGGTCTCAGCAATCTTTGGTAAGTTATGATGTATAACTCTGAATATCACAATGGTTCCTTTGATGTCTATTTTAATTGCTAACTCCGGCTTACCTTATATGTATAAATACAGGACCCAGGAGCATGAACCTTAAGCAGAATATGCTGGTCAAGCTTAAGGCGGTGTACACTCTGGTGGAACAACTATACACCGGGTCACAACGTGCTTTAGCCGTGTGGCTTTATCAAATGATGCTCCTTACCTCCTGCAAGATGTACTCAAGCAGCTTGTCGTGTTACCTCAACGGATTCAGGAGTTAAGGAGAGCATCTGGTAGAGCCGGGGCCATAGCCGCCTTAAGCCGGGCCAAAGCATTGGCTCCAGAGCTAGATTTAAGCGACGTTGCTCTTGGATACCCCAGCTTAAAGGAGGACGGCTCTGCATTCAGTCAATCAGACTTCACCACCTGTGTGAGAGTCGTACGTCCTGTGGCCACCATCATCGGCAACGATATTGATCTTACAAAGTACCAGCCGGGTTATGACAATGAGAACCGGAGGATTCCAACTCCACATTATGATGACATCAGCCTGATCCCTCCAACTCGTAAGCATACCTTCGCTCCTGAAGTTGACCCGGCCAGCTTAATAGATGATGAAGCTGAATTTGAAGCTTTAAGCGGCATTGACTGGACCTCGTCAACCTTCCAGGACAAAACAATCAAAGGAGAGGCGGGGAAGGATAACCCGGAGTCATCAAGCCAGCCAGAAGAATGAGCCGCCAGATGTGTTATGACTTTTGCAAAACAATGCTTCACTTACCTTAGACTCGGGGAGTCTTGTAATAGGATAGAGAAAACTCCTTAACTTTGTCATGCCTTCGCGCATGTTTTGTGGTGCTTTAACAATGTCTCAAGCCGCCAGCAATGTGCACTGCCGGCTTACTTGAATCATCCAAAAGCTTTCTGCTTTACTCTGTGTATAAAACAAAAAATTTCCTTTGGCATCTCACCACATCCGGGGTCATGTAAGATAACGTTAACCCGGAGTAGGAACCAAAACATCAGAAGTATCAGCCGGTTTAAGGCGTACCTTACCGGCTTACTTGATCCCAAAAAAGCAGACATTTATCCTTAACTTCTGGAAATTGGCACATATAATGTTTACCTGGCCCTTAGTATTATTTACTCTTATAGAATAAAGTAAACTTGATTTTCAAAGGCCTCTGATTCGAATACGATCAATAGAACCGTTCCAGAGGGGTTAAGCTAAGATTCGGATACGATCATATAGCCCCCAATGGCTTTGGCGATGCCGATCAAATGGGTATCAACATCTATGTTCTCTTTGGTTCGAATACGACCTATGTTTGAACAGGAAGCCCCCAAGTGACCATGAGAGTTGTTTAATGACGCTGATTCGAATACGATCCCCGTCAGGCCCAAAGAGGTTAAGCTATGATTCAAATATGATCAAGAAGCCCCCAAGTGGGTTCGGGAGTGTGCCAATCAATTGGGTATCGACAGCTATGTTCTCTTTGGTTCGAATACGACCTATGTTTGAACAGGAAGCCCCCAAATGACCATGGCTTGATTCAGATATGATTATAAGCCGGATTCAGATATGATCCGCTCCCTGTTAGTCGTTTCCATCACCTGGTCAAGAAGACACATAAACCTTGTAGGATGGGAAAGAAAGAGGACCTGCTTTATTGCTTTATATAATATATACATTGCTAAAAAGAAAATCTAAGTATACTCTGAAAGCTAGCGGCTTAAGTATAGTAGGGCCGGAGATGCGCTATGTTCCACGGCCGGCGGGTCTCCTCCTCCGACTTACGTGAGTCTTTGTGCTCTCGAACAACGATGAGGTAATATGACCCGTTGTTGAGATTCTTGCTGACCACAAAAGGTCCTTCCCAAGGAGGGGACAACTTGTGCATATCAGTTTGATCCTGGATGAGCCGGAGCACCAAATCGCCTTCCTGGAAAGTTCTGCTTCTAACCCGGCGGCTGTGATAACGGCGCAGGTCTTGCTGGTAAATCGCCAAGCGGGCTATGGCCAAGTCTCGCTCTTCATCCAACAAGTCAAGTGCATCCTGTCGAGCTTTTTCGTTATCAGCCTCAACATAAGCCGCCACCCGGGGTGAATCATGCCAGATGTCACTTGGTAGAACCGCCTCTGCTCCGTACACCATGAAGAAAGGTGTATAACCAGTAGACCTGTTGGGTGTTGTGTTGATGCTCCATAGCACAGAAGGTAATTCCTCCACCCAACAACACGGAGTTCGCTGTAAAGGAACTAAGAGCCGGGGTTTGATACCTTTCAAGATCTCTTGATTGTCTCTTTCTGCCTGACCATTAGACTGGGGGTGAGCAACAGCCGAAACATCGAGCCGGATGTGCTCTTGTTGACAGAACTCTTCCATGGCACCCTTGGAGAGATTAGTGCCATTATCAGTTATAATACTATGTGGAAAACCAAAACGAATGATCACCTTTTTGATGAACTTAACTGCCGTGGCTGCATCACACTTACTGACCGGCTCTGCTTCAACCCACTTGGTGAATTTATCCACTGCGACCAACAGGTGTGTCTTCTTATCTTTAGACCTTTTGAAAGGTCCAACCATATCAAGCCCCCAGACTGCGAACGGCCAAGTAATTGGAATCATCCTCAATTCTTGAGCCAGCACATGAGCTCGTCTTGAGAATTTTTGACATCCGTCACATTTGCTGACCAGATCCTCCATTAGCATGAGCCGTCAGCCAATAAAAGCCATGACGAAAAGCCTTGGCTACCAGAGACTTTGAACCGGCATGATGATCGCAATCACCTTCATGAATCTCATGAAGTATCTCCTGAACCTCCGTAGGTGATACATAACGCTGAAACGCCCCAGTGACGCTGCGGTGATGCAACTCGCCGTGAACAATCGTCATGGATTTGGACCGCCTGACTATTTGTCTCGCCAAGGTCTTGTCCTCTGGCAATTCTCCCCGGGTCATATAGGCTAAGTAAGGAAACGTCCAGTCCGGGATGGCATGGAGAGCCGCCACCAGCTGCGCCTCCGGGTCTGGTACTGCAAGCTCTTCCTCCGTAGGCACTCTGACAGAAGGGTTATGCAAAACGTCAAGGAAAGTATTAGGTGGCACCGGCTTACGTTGAGACCCCAGCCGGCTTAAAGCATCAGCCGCGTCGTTCTTCCTTCGATCAATGTGCTCTACTTGATAACCCTTGAAGTGCCCAGCCACCGCATCAACTTCACGACGATAAGCCGCCATAAGGGGATCCGTAGAATCCCACATGTCTGACACCTGTTGAGCAACAAGGTCTGAATCGCCCAAGCATCTTACCCGGCTTAAATTCATCTCCTTGGCCATCCGGAGGCCATGAAGTAAGGCCTCATATTCAGCTGCGTTGTTAGTACAGGGAAACATAAGCCGGAGCACATAACAAAATTTGTCACCTCGAGGGGAAGTTAAAACAACTCCAGCCCCCGAGCCTTCCAACTGTCTGGATCCATCGAAGTGAATAGTCCAATACGTGTTATCTGGCTTCTCCTCTGGTGCCTGCAACTCCGTCCAATCATTAATAAAGTCCACCAGGGCTTGAGACTTGATAGCTGCGCGTGGCATATACTTCAAACCGTGAGGCCCAAGCTCGATGGCCCACTTGGCAACTCGTCCTGTGGCTTCCCTATTCTGGATGATGTCTCCCAAGGGGGCTGAACTTACCACAGTTATAGGATGACCCAGGAAGTACTGTTTTAGCTTCCTGCTCGCCATGAACACCCCATAAACCAGTTTCTGCCAATGCAGATACCTTTGCTTGGACTCTATGAGCACCTCACTGATGTAATAAACCGGCCGCTGAACCGGATGCTCCTTGCCAGTCTCCTTACGCTCCACCACAATAGCCACACTAACAGCACGTGAGTTAGCAGCAACATACAATAGCAATGGCTCTTTATCAATCGGAGCTGCGAGAACCGGCGGCTCAGCCAATTGTCTCTTTAAATCTTCAAACACAACATCAGCAGCCTCACTCCTGACAAAGGTGTCTACTTTCTTCGTCATCTGATACAACGGTAAAGCCTTCTCCCCTAGCCGGCTTATGAATCGGCTTAAAGCTGCAACGCGACCCGCGATGCACGCCGGCTTAGCCAGAGAGGTAATCGCCTTGATCTTCTCCGGGTTAGCTTCAATGCCCCTGTTTGAGACCAGGAATCCCAAAAGTTTGCCTGCAGGTACACCAAATACGCACTTATCCGGGTTAAGCATCATCTTGTAAACCCGGAGATTATCAAAGGTTTCCTTTAAATCGGAGATTAAGGTTTCCTTCTCTCTGGACTTCACCACAATGTCATCCACATAAGCATGAACATTGCGCCCAATCTGATTGTGGAGACAATTCTGCACACATCGCTGATAAGTCGCCTGGGCACTCTTGAGCCCGAACGGCATAGACACATAGCAGAAGGCTCCAAATGGAGTAATGAAAGCCGTCTTCTCCTGGTCCTTAACTGCCATCTTGATCTGATGATAACCAGAGTAAGCGTCCAAAAAACTCAACCGCTCGCAACCTGCAGTGGCATCGATGATTTGATCAATGCGGGGTAGGGCAAAGGGATCAGCCGGACAAGCTTTATTTAGGTCCGTGTAATAGACACACATCCGCCAAGTGCCGTTTTTCTTGAGCACAAGCACCGGGTTAGCCAACCACTCCGGGTGAAAAACTTCCACGATAAACCCTGCCGCTAAGAGCCGAGCGACCTCTTCCCCTATAGCCTTTCGCCTTTCCTCATTGAATCACCGGAGAAACTGCCCGACCGACTTATACTTTGGATCAATATTAAGAGTGTGCTCAGCGAGTTCTCTCGGGACACCCGGCATGTCAGAAGGTTTCCATGCAAAGATGTCCCGGTTCTCACGGATGAACTCGATGAGCGCGCTTTCCTATTTGGGATCCAAATTGGTACTGATGCTGAACTGCTTGGAAGAGTCACCTGGAGTGAAGTCAACCAGTTTTGTCTCGGCGGCCGACTTAAATTTCAAGGCCGAGTCTTGCTCTGTGGTTGGCTTCTTCAAAGAGGTCATATCTGCCGGGTCAACATTAGTTTGATAAAACTTCAGCTCCTCTTCAGCACAAATGGATTCAGCATAAGCCGCATCTCCTTCCTCGCACTCCAAGGCCACCTTTCGGCTCCCATGCACAGTGATGGTGCCCTTGTAACCCGGCATCTTGAGCTGCAAATAGACATAACACGGCCGTGCCATGAACTTGGCATAAGCCGGCCGTCCAAACAGAGCATGATATGAGCTTCTGATTTTGACTACCTCAAACATCAGCTTCTCAGCCCTGGAATCATATTCGTCTCCAAAAGCCACCTCCAGCTCGATCTTTCCAACAGGATACGCCGACTTACCAGGTACCACCCCATGGAAAACAGTGTTAGATGTCCTCAAGTCTTTATCAGTCAGACCCATACGGCGAAAGGTCTCATAATAGAGAATATTGATGCTGCTTCCGCCGTCCATGAGCACCTTAGTGAATTTATATCCACCAACCTGAGGGGCCACCACCAAGGCTAACTGACCCGGGTTATCAACCCGGGAGGGGGGGGGGTGATCTTCTCTACTCCAAATGATAGGCTGTTCTGACCACCTCAGATAACGGGGAACCGCCGGTTCAACCGAATTCACAGCCCTTTTATGAACCTTCTGGTCACGTTTACACAAGTTAGTGGTAAACACATGGTATTGCCCACCGTTTAACTGTTTTGGATGGCTCTGATAACCTGACTGCTGCTGCTACTGTCCTCCTTGACCGGACTGCTGCTGATTATAGCCACCTTGACCACCTTGAAAACCGGAACTTGAGCCGCCACCCGGGCCATGGAAACCACCTGCTCTGAACCGCCGCCTGACCCATGATTGCCATCAAACATGTTTGAATTCTTGAACGCCTTCATGATCGCGCGGTCCTTCCATAAGTGGGTGGCAGGATTTTCTCGAGTACCGTGTCTTGGACAAGGCTCATTCAGAAGCTGCTCAAGAGATGGACCTGAGCCACCAGATCGAGGAGGTCCTCTCCCCTTACGCTTCTTGTTATTACCTTAAGCATTAGCATTGGCCACAAACGCCGGGTTACCGTCCGGCTTACGCTTGTTACCACCTTGATTTGCCGGCTATTGCTGCCGACCCTTTCTGTTGCCGTTCTTCTTTCCCTTCCCTGTCTTTTCCTCCTCAGACACGGGATCTTCAGTAGTATCAGAATCGGCATACTTAACCAGAGCCGCCATCAGCGTACCCATGTCATTGCAATCACGCTTAAGGCGCCCCAGCTTCTGCTTTAGCGGCACAAAACGATAATTCTGATGGAGCATAAGTACCGCAGAGACGGCATCCATCTTATCAGATGAATGTATTATTTCCTTGACCCGGCGCACCCAATGAGTTGTGGACTCACCCTCCTCCTGCTTACAATTGGTTAAGTCCACAATGGACATAGATTGCTTGCAAGTATCTTTAAAGTTCTGGATGAACCGGGCCTTTAACTCGGCCCATGAACTGATGGAATTGGGAGGCAAGCTTTTCAACCAAGTTCGGGCCGTTCCATCTAACATCATGGTGAAATACTTTGCCATTGCCGCGTCGCTGACTTTCAATAATTCCATGGCCATGTCATAGCTTTCAATCCATGCCCCCGGCTGTAAGTCGGCCGTGTAATTCGGCACTTTTTGAGGACCCTTGAAATCCTTGGGCAGACGCACATCTCGAAGAGCCGGCACCAGACAAGGGACACCGCCGGTTCTAGTGGCCACCCCGGCTCCAACAGAAGTCATTGGATATTCTGGGAAACCATCATACGCCGTCTGCTGAGCCGCTAATTGAGCCGCCCGTTCATCCTCCTGACGCAATCGATCCTGCACCGGGTTATAGCCGCCGGGTTGGTTGCGACGCTGGGCATTACTTGATAAAGCCTCTGACTCCATGTGTCTGATGTAACTCGGACTCCGGTTTGGTCGAGGTGCTACCCAAGGCTGAGGAGTGGAATGAATCATGTCCTTGCTGTAAGAGTAGGCCTCTTGCTGTGCCAAGGCCGTCTGAAGAAGCTCCCTAGCCCTCCGGGTTTCCACCGCCGTCGGGTCGTCACCCTCCACTCGGAGAGCCGCTAGACGCGCCGATGCTGCTATGAGGTTCTCCATCGGGTTAGAAAAGTGGCCCGGAGGGGTTGGTATGTATCGGGGCGGAGCCATGCTCCCGTGAAGAGGTGCTGTCTCTCGAGGCTAAACCGGCCCTCCGGGTGTCATAAATTGATTGGCTTCAGGCGGGTTGCTAGGACCAGCTCCGGGTGTCGTGAAAAGATTCCGAGGATCGTAAGGCGGAGGCAGACAGGACTGGGTTTTCTGATGCCTCCTTCTCATCACCTCATTGGATGCATTCAGATTCATGTTAAGTTGGAAAGCCTTTGACTGGAGTCCCTGCGCCCGTGCATCCACAGCCGCCCGCTCCGCAGCTAACTTGGTGTCCTCAGCCGCCAAGGCCACCTTGGCCTGGGCTATCTCCTCACGCACCTTTACGACCTCCACGTTATGTTCATCTGGATTTGCAGGAATTACCGTGGAGGTTATAAAGGCCGTCAACTTGTCCATAAGATCTATCAGCACTTGAGCCGATGGGCGCGCGGGGCCTCCTGCCCCGGCCGCTCCTAATCCGGACGTGATTGCTGTCGCAGCCGTCGAGTTTTGACCGGGTTGGGTACCAGCCATGAAGACTCCTGCCCATCTTGGCGGTTCATAGCAATCTTGAACGCTAGAGTCGTCTGAACAGCCCTCTAGCATGCCTTCTTGGACCTGATACAGAGAATCTGTTGAACCGGAGGACGAATCGTCATCTGATGGGACGGCCGTCTCTTCGTCGTCTTTAGATCCTTCCGAAAGTGCCTCTCCATGAACACAGCCCACAAAGGCACGCTTCACCACAGGTTGAATCTGAGCGGGTCTCGCACAGTGAGCCGTCTCGATGAGGTCGGTGCAGCTGTCCGGCTGTAGGCCCGGCTCACCCATCCGGCCGATGAAGACGTGGATTCCGCCAAAGGGGACCCGGTACCCGTACTCAATTGAGTCGGCGTCGGGGCCTCAGCCTTCGTTGTCGATGTAGATCTTGCCGCGACGATTCTTGGTCATCCGGCCCACTGCGTATCCCTTGAGCCCTTCGAAGCTGCCCTTCAAGAACTCAAATCCACCGTGCGCTGGCCCCACGATGGGCGCCAACTGTCATGGAATTTTCACGGCATATGTCCTTTTGCAAGGACTTAATCGTGGAGCCATCACAACTAGGAAGCTTAAAGGGGTTAATCGGGACAAAGGACACGAAAGGGTTTATACTAGTTCGGCTCCTTACGGTGAAGGGAAGCCTACGTCTAGTTGGGTTGGTATTGCTTGAGGTTTCGATGACCAGGGAGCGAGATACGCTATGCCCGGTTCTCGAGGTGTTGTTTCTTGCCCTAAGCCGCTGCCAGGTCGTCCCCTTATATACACGGGTTGACGCCCTGCGGCTTACAGAATCCCGGCCGGCTCATAAACAGTGTCCGGCTCGATGACTAGTCAAGTCTACCTTATGATACAAGTCATGCCATTATGGCGGTTTACTACAACGGGCCTTAAATCGCCTGTGGGCCTTAGGATCCATGTTGAGTCGCCATCTTCATGCTTGGACTTGGGCTTCTGTCTGGTAACTATTTACGTAACCCGGCCCCTCCTGGGCGGCTTACACAAATAGTTATATCCCAACACACTCGGTGCTACCGATTTCACTACAGGAAAAACATTCTGCCACTTGTTCCTGTTTTACTTCTGATCCAGCTCCACTCAATGAATCTTGTCCTCTACAAGCATCACATTTTTATCCAGTGCTTTGTGTTGTGACTCAAGGACCAAACCCATTCACAAAAAATTCCAGAAGGCCCTTCTTGGAAATTGATGTCAAAGGGGCAGACAGAGAGATCACATCAAAGCTTATCACTTAGAGAGATCACATCAAAACTTATCACTTCCAAAGGGAGAGAGAGTATCACCTCCATAGGGGGAGAGAGAGATCTCCAGGGGGAGAGAATACTCAAACAGAGAGTAATTCTCAAGGATCCCAGATTCTTGATGTTCAAGAGGAGAGATGCCACATGTCTTCTTGAGGGGAAAGAAAGACATGTTCATATGTGCTTATTTGCTTTAACTCTGTTTATTTGTCTCTTTGAGCTCTAATTTTGCTTTTTGCTTTGATTTTCTGTTCCCTATCTTCTCCCAATATCCCATGCTAGATTCAGGGGGAGGAAGACATCTAAGGGAAAGAAATGATTTAAATTCTTTGCACATCTTTACCTTTGGGGACATGTCAATATTAAATGTGGTACTTTGTACTCACTCTTTACATGTCATCCCAGTCTTGGTATTATTGTGGTTTCTTCTGTTTGCTTTGGCTAGTAAGTGTATCTGTGTTATCTAACCTTGCTTATGCAGGTTCATTCCATCCTAAGCCAACTCAAGACCACAAGGTAAGTATATGCATCACAGTCATGTGTATGAGAAATTCTTGCTGATGTACATATTGTTTGCAAGAAGGACTCATGAGCATGAAGGTACATTTCCTACATACACATCTATTACTATCTTTTGCTCTGATGCATATAGCCAATATACATGTAACACATTGCTTACTCTGTCATGTTCATGCATTCACATGCT
>LR880967.1:978166640-978177515 GCA_904067115.1 Aegilops sharonensis | reverse complement strand
ATTATGCAAAGCTCCAGCAATCCTTCTAAGGACTGGAGTAAGCATCAAGGAGTTGGAATATACACTTTGATGAGATGATCAAAGATTTTGGGTTTATACAAAGTTTATGAGAAACTTGTATTTCCAAAGAAGTGAGTGGGAGCACTATAGAATTTCTGATGAGTATATGTTGTTGACATATTGTTGATCAGAAATGATGTAGAGTTTCTGGAAAGCATATAGGGTTATTTGAAAAGTGTTTTTCAATGGAAAACCTGGATTAAGCTACTTGAACATTGAGCATCAAGATCTATAAGGATAGATCAAAATCGCTTAATAGTACTTTCAAACAAACACATACCTTGACAAGATTTTGAAGGAGTTCAAAATAGATCAGCAAAGAAGGAGTTCTTGGTTGTGTTATAAGGTGTGAGTATTGAGTAAGACTCAAGACCTGACCACGGCAGAATAGAGAGAAAGGACGAAGGTCGTCCCCTATGCTTAGACGTAGGCTCCATAGTATGCTATGCTGTGTACCGCACCTGAAGTGTGCCTTGCCACGAGTCATTCAAGGGGTGCAAGTGTGATCCAGGAATGGATCACAGGACAGCGGTCAAGGTTATCCGTAGTAACTAGTTGACTAAGGAATTTTCTCAATTATGGAGGTGGTAAAAGAGTTCGTCGTAAAGGGTTACGCCGATGCAAACTTTGACACTAATCTGGATGACTCTGAGTAGTAAACTGGATTCGTATAGTAGAGTTGTTATTTGGAATAGTTCCAAATGGCGCGTGATAGCTGCATTTAGGAGATGACATAGAGATTTGTAAAGCACACACGGATCTGAAAGATTCAGACCTGTTGACTAATAACCTCTCTCACAAGCGAGATATGATCAAACCCAATGGGTGTTGGATTCGTTACAATCACATAGTGATGTGAACTAGATTATTGACTCTAGTGCAAGTGGGAGACTATTGGAAATATGCCCTAGAGGCAATAATAAAATGGTTATTATTATATTTCCTTGTTCATGATAATTGTCTATTGTTCATGCTATAATTGTATTAAACTGGAAAGCGTAATACATGTGTGAATACATAGACCACAACATGTCCCTAATGAGCCTCTAGTTGACTAGCTCGTTGATCAATAGATGGTTATGGTTTCCTAACCATGGACATAGGATGTCATTGATAACGGGATCACATCATTAGGAGAATGATGTGATGGACAAGACCCAATCCTAAGCATAGCACAAGATCGTGTAGTTCGTTTGCTAAAATCTTTTCTAATGTCAAGTATCATTTCCTTAGACCATGAGATGGTGCAACTCCCGGATATCGTAGGAATGCTTTGGGTGTGCCAAACGTCACAACGTAACTGGGTGGCTATAAAGGTGCACTACGGGTATCTCCGAAAGTGTCTGTTGGGTTGGCACGAATCGAGACTGGGATTTGTCACTCCGTGTGACGGAGAGGTATCTCTGGGCCCACTCGGTAATGCATCATCATAATGAGCTCAATGTGACTAAGTAGTTAGTCACGGGATCATGCATTATGCAACGAGTAAAGTGACTTGCCGGTAACGAGATGACGAGGTATTGGGATACCGACGATCGAATCTCGGGCAAGTAACGTACCGATTGACAAAAGGAATTGTATATGGGATTGCTTGAATCCCCGACATCATGGTTCATCCGATGAGATCATCGTGGAACATGTGGGAGCCAACATGGGTATCCAGATCCCGCTGTTGATTATTGACCGGAGAGATGTCTCGGTCATGTCTGCATGATTCCCGAGCCCGTAGGGTCTACACACTTAAGGTTCGATGACGCTAGGGTTATAGGGAAGGTATGTACGCGGTTACCGAATGTTGTTCGGAGTCCCGGATGAGATCCTAGACGTCACGAGGAGTTCCGGAATGGTCCGGAGGTGAAGATTGATATATTGGACGTAGGGTTTTGGAGTCCGGAAGTGTTCCGGAGGTACCGGGTGATGACCAGCATGACCGAAAGGTGTTTCGGGAGCCCCGACAAGTGTTGGGGGCTTCATGGGCCAAGGGAAGGGGGCAAACCAGCCCACTAAGGGGCTGTGCGCCCCCCTCACCTATTCCCACGTGACCAGGGGGTTTGGGGCGCCCCATCTAGGGTTCCCTCCTCCTGGCTTGGGGGCCAAGTCACCCAAAGGGGAGATCCCATCTGCCCTGGCCGCCGCCCCCCTAGGGGAAACCCCAGGGCGCCTCCCCTCCCCCTTGCCCCTATATATAGTGGAGGTTTTGGGGCTTCCCAACACATGAGTCTCTCTCTCCCAAGGCGCAGCCCTACCTCTCTCCCTCCTCGTCTCTCGTAGTGCTTGGCGAAGCCCTGCTGGAGTACCGCGCTCCTCCATCACCACCACGCCGTCGTGCTGCTGATGGACGGAGTATTCCCCAACATCTCCCTCTCTCCTTGCTGGATCAAGGCATGGGAGACGTCACCGGGCTGCACGTGTGTTGAACGCAGAGGCGCCGTTGTTCGACGCTTAGATAGGAATCGACTGCGATCTGAATCGCCACGAGTACGACTACCTCATCCGCGTTCTTGCAACGCTTCCGCTTAGCGATCTACAAGGGTATGTAGATGCACTCCCCTCTCTCTCTCGT
Organism: Aegilops sharonensis; assembly: GCA_904067115.1. Lineage (NCBI taxonomy): Eukaryota > Viridiplantae > Streptophyta > Magnoliopsida > Poales > Poaceae > Aegilops > Aegilops sharonensis. The sequence continues at coordinate 978,174,892 of LR880967.1, read as the reverse complement.
TGCTAGTCTCTCCATAGATTGATCTTGGTGATGCGTAGAAAATTTTGAATTTCTGCTACGTTCCCCAACAAGACTATCATTTGAAGCACAAGAGCAAGGAGTTCATCATCAGCACACCATTTGTTACTTCTTGGAGAGTGGTGTCTCCTAGATTGGCTAGGTGTCACTTGGGAGCCTCCGAAAAGATTGTGGAGTTGAACCAAGGAGTTTGTAAGGGCAAGGGGATCACCTACTTCGTGAAGATCTACCGCTAGTGAGGCAAGTCCTTCGTGGGCGACGGCCATGGTGGGATAGACAAGGTTGCTTCTTCGTGGACCCTTCGTGGGTGGAGCCCTCCATGGACTCGCGCAACCGTTACCCTTCGTGGGTTGAAGTCTCCATCAACGTGGATGTACGATAGCACCACCTATCGGAACCACGACAAAAACATCCGTGTCTCCAATTGCGTTTGAATCCTCCAAACCCTTCCCTTTACATTCTTGCAAGTTGCATGCTTTACTTTCCGCTGCTCATATACTCTTTGCATGCTTTCTTGTTATGTATTGTGACTGTTAAAATTGTGCCTAAACTCCACTCCAACCTAAAGAAGTCAAAAACTTCAACTTTGATACTTAGTGTCTAATCACCCCCCCCCTCTAGACACCTCTTCTCGATCCCTTTCACCGCCACGCTGCTTCCTCCTTTCTTGACACCAGTGTTGAGAGGGCATGAACATCAATCCAACACACCTGCAACAGCCATCGCCATATTTGGCTTTGAGTACCGCGAAAAATGTCCCTTCCGAAAGAACTCGAGTCATCCGACCGGTCCAGCACCGCGGCCAGGCCATCCGCCCGGACAAAGCAGGATCTCCCACCAACATCAACATAGAGGAAGGAGAAGAACAACATCAACAAATCATACCAATTAGGAAGAAGAAAGGTCTTCGTCTCCCTGCATCCATCGCCCATCTGAGGATCCAAATGGCCAGTGCCGATGGACCTCCAACCACTATAGCCCGCGACCTCGACGAGATCCGGGGATCCCCAACACCGCTGGCTCCTAGACGAAGGCAAAAGCCTCGCCTGACCGCGAACGGAGCCCGGAGAAACTTATTCCGACGCGACACCACCGCAACGGCCTCAGCAGCGTCTCCCTCAACCCTAACCCTACCACACACCCACTGTCGGTGTCAAAACCGGCGATCTCGGGTAGGGGGTCCCGAACTATGCGTCTAGGCGGATGGTAACAGGAGACAAGGGACACGATGTTTTTACCCAGGTTCGGGCCCTCTCGATGGAGGTAAAACTCTACTCCTGGTTGATTAATATTGATGATATGGGTAGTACAAGAGTAGATCTACCACGAGATCAGAGAGGCTAAACCCTAGAAGCTAGCCTATGGTATGATTGTTGTTCGTCCTACGGACTAAAACCCTCCGGTTTATATAGACACCAGAGAGGGTTAGGGTTACATAGAGTCGGTTACAATGGGAGGAGATCTACATATCCGTATCGGCAAGCTTGCCTTCCACGCCAAGGAAAGACCATTCGGGCACGGGACGAAGTCTTCAATCTTGTATCTTCATAGTCCAGGAGTCCGGCCAAAGGTCATAGTCCGGCCATCCAGACACCCCCTAATCCAGGACTCCCTCAGTAGCCCCTGAACCAAGCTTCAAACGACGAGTCTGGCACGCAGATTGTCTTCGGCATTGCAAGGCGGGTTCCTCCTCCGAATACTTCAAAGAAGATTTTGAACACAAGGATAGTGTCCGGCTCTGCAAAAATTGTTTCCACATTCCACCGTAGAATGAATAATATTTACACACATTCAACCTGCTGACGTATTCCGCAGCGTGACATCACACCACAGCCAAGCCTCTATTCGAATCATTTTTACCGTCCCACCTCAGCGCACTTAGCGAGGCGGTTTCCTTGGCACGTCTTGTTGAAGCAAAGATCGTGTCCCCTTATTCCGGGATTCTCATCAATACGGGCGTGGGTAACCCAATCGTGCCCGTTGGCACGTCTCCTCTATCGAAGGCGAGTCCCAAACGGTCACGGGGAGGGCTCTTGGTATTCAACCTCTTTATAAAGAGACCAATGCCCTACTCTTTTCATTCAATCTCAATCGAATCCGCCCCTCGCCTCGAGCTCCAACACCCAAAGCTCCAGATTCAGGCGCTTCGGACCTTCAATGATGTCCGGCTCTAACCTTCAAGGCCGGTGGATGCCTTCCTCCTTTACAGAAGAAGACGTGCTAAAGCTAAGAGATGCCAGGTATTTAACCGGCGAAATTTCGCATAGGCTGCCTGCTCAAGGGCAGGTTATTCCCACTCCCAAGCCTGGTGAGAGCGTGGTGTTCACGTATCACTTCCTACTCTTTTCATTCAATCTCAATCGAATCCGCCCCTCGCCTCGAACTCCAACACCCAAAGCTCAAGATTCAGGCGCTTCGGACCTTCAATGATGTCCGGCTCTGACCTTCAAGGCCGGTGGATGCCTTCCTCCTTTACGGAAGAAGACGTGCTAAAGCTAAGAGATGCCAGGTATTTAACCGGCGAAATTTCGCATAGGCTGCCTGCTCAAGGGCAGGTTATTCCCACTCCCAAGCCTGGTGAGAGCGTGGTGTTCACGTCTCACTTCCTTCGGGGGCTAGGCTTCCCGACGGACCCCTTCGTGAGGGGGCTCATGTTTTATTATGGGTTGGAATTTCACGACTTGGATCCGTAGTCCATCCTCCACATCTCATCGTTCATTGTCGTGTGCGAAGCCTTCTGATGTCTACTACACAACCTTTTTCTTGTAGACGTTGTTGGGCCTGCAAGTGCACAGGTTTGTACGACAGTAGCAAATTTCCCTCAAGTGGATAACCTAAGGTTTATCAATCCGCGAGAGGCGTAGGAGGAAGATGGTCTCTCTCAAACAACACTGCAACCAAATAACAAAAAGTCTCTTGTGTCCCCAACACACCCAATACAATAGCAAATTGTATAGGTGCACTAGTTCGGCGAAGAGATTGTGATACAAGTGCAATATGGATGGTAGATATAGGTTTTTGTAATCTGAAAATATAAAAGCAGCAAGGTAACAAGCGGTAAAAGTGAGCGTAAACGGTATTGCAGTGATAGGAAACAAGGCCTAGGGTTCATACTTTCGCTAGTGCAAGTTCTCTCAACAATAATAACATAGATAGATCATATAACAAGCCCTCAACATGCAACAAAGAGTCACTCCGAAGCCACTAATAGCGGAGAACAAACGTAGAGATTATGGTCGGGTACGAAACCACCACAAAGCTATTCTTTCAGATCGATCTATAAAAGAGTTCGTACTAGAATAACACCTTAAGACACAAATCAACCAAAACCCTAATGTCACCTAGATACTCCATTGTCACCTCAAGTATCCATGGGCATGATTATACGATATGCATCACACAATCTCAGATTCATCCAACCAATATAAAAGTACTTCAAAGAGTGCCCCAAAGTCTCTACCGGAGAGTCAAGAACGTGTGCCAACCCCTATGCATAGGTTCCCAATTGTCAAGAAACCCGCAAGTTGATCACCAAAACATTCATCAAGTGGCACATGATATCCCATTGTCACCACAGGTAATCACGGCAAGACATACATCAAGTGTTCATAAAAGACTCAGTCCGATAAGATAACTTCAAAGGGGAAACTCAATTCATCACAAGAGAGTAGAGGGGGAGAAACATCATAAGATCCAACTACAATAGCAAAGCTCGGGATACATCAAGATCGTATCACCTCAAGAACACGAGAGAGAGAGATCAAACACATAGCTACTGGTACATACCCTCAGCCCCGAGGGTGAACTACTCCCTCCTCGTCATGGAGAGCGCCGGGATGATGAAGATGGCCACCGGAGATAGATCCCCCCTCCGGTAGGGTACCGGAAAGGGGTCCCGATTGGTTTTTGGTGGTTCTGGAGGATTGCGGCGGCGGAACTCCCGATCTATCTTCTGTTCTGGAAGTTTTAGGGTACGTAGGTATATATGGGTGAAAGGAGAACGTCGGTGGAGCTACGGGGGCCCCACGAGGCAGGGGGGCGCGCCTAGGGGGGGGGAGGGCGCGCCCCCACCCTAGTGAGCACCTCCCGTATCTTCTGACATGGGGTCCAAGTCCATCAGGTGGGTTTCCTTCCAAAAATAACTTCTCCAGTTGATTTTGTTCCGTTTTGACTCCGTCTGATATTCCTTTTCCTCGAAATACTGAAATATGCATAAAACAACAAATCTGGGCTGGGCCTCCGGTTAATAGGTTAGTCCCAAAAATAATATAAAAGCGGATAATAAAGCCCAATATTGCCTAAAACTGTAGATAAAGTAGCATGGAGCAATCAAAAATTATAGATACGTTGGAGACGTATCAAGCATCCCCAAGCTTAATTCCTGCTCGTCCTCGAGTAGGTAAATGATAAAAAAGAATTTTTGATGCGGAGTGATACTTTGGCATAATTTCAATGTAATTCTTCTTACTTGTGATATGAATATTTAGATCCGAAAGATTCAAGACAAAAGTCCATATTGACACAATAATAATAATACTTCAAGCATACTAATCAAAGTAATCATGTCTTCTGAAAATAGCATGGCAAAAGAAAGTTCATCCCTACAAAATCATATAGTTAGGCTATGCTTCATTTTTGTCATACAAAGATGTTCCCAACTTCTATACCCCCGATGACAAGCCAAGCAATTGTTTCATACTTAAATAATCTTAAACTTTTTCAACCTTCACGCAATACATGAGCGTGAGCCATGGATATAGCACTATGGGTGGAATAGAATATGATGATGGGGATTGTGTGGAGAAGACAAAAGAGGAGAAAGTATCACATTGACGAGGATAATCAACGGGCTAGGGAGATGCCCATAAATTGATGTCAACATGAGGAGTAGGGATTGCCATGCAACGGATGCACTAGAGCTATGAATGCTCAACAAAAGAAAACTAGTGGGTGTGCATCCAACTTGCTTGCTCATGAAGAACTAGGGCATTTGAGGAAACCCATCGTAGGAATATACAAGCCAAGTTCTATAATGAAAAATTCCCACTAGTATGAAAAAGACAACTTATGAGACTCACTCTATGAAAAACTTGGTGCTACTTTGAAGCACAATATATGAGACTCACTACATGAAGAACAAGGTGCTACATTGAAGCACAAGTGTGGGAAAGAGATAGTAGCATTGCCCTTTTTATTTATTTTTATTTTTATTTTTTTGGGGCCTTTCTTTTTTTTGGCCTTTCTCTTTTTTTTGGGCCTTTCTTTTTTTTGGTCTTTCTCTTTTTTGGGGGCAATCCTCTAATAACGATGATCATCACACTTCTATTGATTACAACATAAGGATTACAACTCGAAACTTAGAACAAGATATGACTCTATATGAATGCCTCCGGCGGTGTACCAGGATGGTGCAATGAATCAAGAGTGACATGTATGAAAAATAATGCATGGTGGCTTTGCCACAAATACGATGTCAACTACATGATCATGCAATGGCAATATGACAAAATTAATGTACGTCATGATGATGAACGGAACGGTGGAAAGTTGCATGGCAATATATCTCGGAATGGCTATGGAAATGCCATAAATAGGTAGGTATGGTGGCTGTTTTGAGGAAGATATAGGGAGGTTTATGTGTGATAGAGCGTATCGTATCACGGGGTTTGGATGCACCGACGAAGTTTGCACCAACTCTCGAGGTGAGAAAGGGCAATGCACGGTACCGAAGAGGCTAGCAAAGGCGGAAAGGTAAAAGTGCGTATAATCCATGGACTCAACATTAGTCAAAAGAACTCATATACTTATTGCAAAAATTTAGAAGTCATCAAAAATCAAGTACTACGCGCATGCTCCTAGGGGGATAGATTGGTAGGAAAAGACCATCGCTCGTCCCCGACCGCCACTCATAAGGATGCACAAGCCAGGTACACTTCATGTTTCAAATTTGTTACATAACTTTAACCATACGTGCATGCTACGGGACTTGCAAACTTCAACACAAGCATTCTTTAAATTCATAATCACCCAACTAGCATGACTTTAATATCACTGCCTCCATATCTCAAAACAATTATCAAGCATCAAACTTATCTTAGTATTCAACGCACTCAAAAGAAAGTTTCACATATCTTGAACACCAAGTGTATTAACATTAAGGAAATTACCATGCTATTAACGACTCTCAAAATAATATAAGTGAAGAATGAGAGTTCATTAATTTCTACAAAATAAAACCAACGCTGTGCTCTAAAAGATATAAGTGAAGTACTAGAGCAAATGACAAACTACTCCAAAAGATATAAGTGAATATCAATGAGTAGTCGAATAATTATGCAACTATGTGAAGACTCTCCCATTTAATAATTTCAGATCTTGATACTTTATTCAAACAGCAAGCAAAGCTAAAGAAAACTACATTGTAAGGATAGCACAACTCATGTGAAGAAGCAAAAACTTAGGCTCAACCGATACTAACCGATAGTTGTTGAAGAAGAAAGATGGGATGCCAACGGGGGCATCCCCAAGCTTAGATGCTTGAGACTTCTTGAAATAATATCTTGGGGTGCCTTGGGCATCCCCAAGCTTGAACTTTTGTGTCTCCTTAATTCCTCTCATATCATGGTTTCTCTTTTTATCAAAAGCTTCATTCACAACAAACTCAACAAGAACTCGTGAGATAGGTTAGTATAAACCAATGCAAAACCTTATCATTTCCTACTGTAACAAATCACTAACATTATTATTCAACATTGCATACTAAATGCCTCTGCATATTTAATACTCCTATCATCAAATAGAATCATTAAACAAGCAAACATATGCAAACAATGCAAACATAACAGCAATCTGCCAAAACAGTACAGTCTGTAAAGAATGCAAGAGTATCAATACTTCCCTGACTCCAAAAATTATGAAATAAAATTCCCACTGTAATAAATTTATCATAGCTCAATATGCAAAAAGATTCAACATTATACCACTCTCTGACGTTTCTAGAGAATTTTTGCAACAGCGGTAAACTTTCTGTTTTCAAACAGCAACATGCATACTTGCAAAATAAGCAAGGCCAAGGCTATTCTTGACTTTTTTATTGAAACTAAAGGTGCAAAACACTAATATAAATAACAGAAAGCAAAGCTAAAGAAAATAAAATTACACTCCAAGCAAAACACATATCATGTGGTGAATAAAAATATAGCTCCAAGTAAAGTTACCGATGAACGAAGACGAAAGAGGGGATGCCTTCCGGGGCATCCCCAAGCTTAGGCTCTTGGTTGTCCTTGAATATTACCTTGGGGTTCCTTGGGCATCCCCAAGCTTAGTCTCTTGCCACTACTTATTCCGTAGTCCATCGAATCTTTACCTAAAACTTGAGAACTTCACAACACAAAACTTAACAGAAAACTCGTGAGCTCCGTTAGCGAAAGAAAACAAAAGACCACTTCAAGGTACTATAATGAACTCACTCTTTATTTGTATTGGTGTTAAACCTACTTTATTCCAACTTCTTTATGGTTTATAAACTATTTTACTAGCCATAGATTCATCAAAATAAGCAAACAACACAATGAAAACAGAATCTGTCAAAAACAGAACAGTCTGTAGTAATATGTAACTAACGCAAACTTATGGAACTCCAAAAATTCTAAAATAAATTGGTGGACCTGAGGAATTTGTCTAGTAATCATCTGCAAAAAGAATCAACTAAATATCTCTCTCCAGCAAAACGTTATAGCTAATCTCGTGAGCGCTAAAGTTTCTGTTTTTTACAGCATGATCATAAAGACTTCACCCAAGTCTTCGCGAAGGTTCTACTTGGCACAAACACTAATTAAAACACAAAACCACATCTAACCAGAGGCTAGATGGATTATTTATTCCTAAACAGAACCAAAAAGCAAGAAACTAAAATAAAATTGGGTTGCCTCCCAACAAGCGCTATCGTTTAACGCCCCTAGCTAGGCATTATGATTTCAATGATGCTCACATAAAAGATAAGAATTGAAACATAAAGAGAGCATCATGAAGAATATGACTAGCACATTTAAGTCTAACCCACTTCCTATGCATAGGGATTTTGTGACCAAACAACTTATCGGGACAATAATCAACAAGCATAGGAAGGCAAAACAAGCATAACTTCAAAAATTTAAGCACATAGAGAGGAAACTTGATATTATTGCAATTCCTACAAGCATATGTTCCTCCCTCATAATAATTTTCAGTAGCAT
>LR880967.1:978151934-978164009 GCA_904067115.1 Aegilops sharonensis | reverse complement strand
TGCCAACCCCTATGCATAGGTTCCCAATTGTCACAAAACCCGCAAGTTGATCACCAAAACATACATCAAGTGGCACATGATATCCCATTGTCACCACAGATAATCACGGCAAGACATACATCAAGTGTTCATAAAAGACTCAATCCGATAAGATAACTTCAAAGGGGAAACTCAATTCATCACAAGAGAGTAGAGGGGGAGAAACATCATAAGATCCAACTACAATAGCAAAGCTCGGGATACATCAAGATCGTATCACCTCAAGAACACGAGAGAGAGAGAGAGAGAGAGAGAGAGAGAGAGAGAGAGAGAGAGATCAAACACATAGCTATTGGTACATACCCTCAGCCCCGAGGGTGAACTACTCCCTCCTCGTCATGGAGAGTGCCGGGATGATGAAGATGGCCACTGAAGATGGATCCCCCCTACGGCAGGGTACCGGAAAGGGGTCCTGATTGGTTTTTCGTGGTTCTGGAGGCTTGCGGCGGCGGAACTCCCGATCTATCTTCTGTTCTGGAAGTTTTAGGGTACGTAGGTATATATGGGTGAAAGGAGAACGTCGGTGGAGCTACGGGAGCCCCACGAGGCAGGGGGCGTGCCCCCCACCCTTGTGAGCACCTCCCGTATCATCTGACGTGGGGTCCAAGTCCATCAGGTGGGTTTCCTTCCAAAAATAACTTCTCCAGTTGATTTCGTTCCGTTTTGACTCTGTCTGATATTCCTTTTCCTCGAAATACTGAAATAGGCATAAAACAACAAATTTGGGCTGGGCCTCCGGTTAATAGGTTAGTCCCAAAAATAATATAAAAGTGGATAATAAAGCCCAATATTGCCTAAAACAGTAGATAAAGTAGCATGGAGCAATCAAAAATTATAGATACGTTGGAGACGTATCACCTTCCTCCGCATTACCCCTCACTTCAGATTGTGGCTTAAGACCTTCAAAGTGGAGCCGAAAATGATCGAGGGGCAGCAAGCGGAGTGCGGAGGGGCTATTATAAGCAAGAATGCTGACGCTCCATGGCCCGAGGGTTCTTTTCAGGAGGAGTTCAGCTTATGGCAACGAGAGTGGTTTTATATCACAGCTCCCAGGGGCACCAAGTGGGTGGCGCCACCTGCCTTTCACTCGGGTCCTCCCCCGCGGCTGGCATCATGGGTCAATAAAGGGCTCGACTGGGGGCCGTCCAAGGACGTGCCCTTGTTGCAGGGCCGCATTCGAGATCTCCTGGAAAGAGACATCAACCTGGCCGTAGTGACGCAGGTCATGTTGATTCGCCGCACTTTGCCCTGCAAACGCCTCCCCCTCCGCTTGTGGGAGTTTAATCCGGAGGGACCACGAGCTCTCCAACACTTTACGGGCGCGACGCCCATGAAGATGTAAAAATTGTTCTTCGGATCACAAGCAATGTTTCCGGACTTGACCGAGGACGCAGGTCTAAGCTGCAATCGCCCGGATACTCAAGTAAGTAGCCCTGTACCCGGACACGCTATCCGTATATTCATCATAAAATTGCCCTTAAAAGAGTTGTCCCTTTAAACAGGAGTGGATAACGAAAGCAAAGCTAATCAGGTGTCCGACCCCCCTCCCCGAGACCACGCCGGATCCCGTGTTAACCAGGATGCTGGAGGTTGCGCCTTTGGAAGAAGGCGAAGGGGGGAACAAGGAAGCTACCGTCTCCCCGAAGGAGGCTGTCGGGAAAGGAGGAATCGGGAATCCCTCCATCCAGGGAAAGAAGAGGACCGCCTCTGAAGACCCGGAGACCATGGTCTCAAAGCGGGGGAAGAAATCTTCATCAGGGGGTCCTGCGCCGGGAGGTGCCTGGGCCGCACTGTGCCCTCAAGGGGATCAGCCCTCCAGCGAGCCGTAAGTAGAGAGGGGAGTTTTAAAATAAGAGACATCCCTTTTCTATTCCTGAGAAAGATAACTGAATTTGTACCTTGTAGTTCGGATCTCAGCCCTTCTCAGCAGAGTTCATCTTCAGGGGATCTTCGTCCGGAGATGATGGAGAGCGGAACGCCTCCCCCTGCCGTACCGCGTTGCGAGGCGGGCAACCCTGAGGTGTCGTCGCGGAGGGTTTCTCCGAATCCGGCAGGGCCGGAAAGCAGCCGTATGGCTCCCCAAAGCCCTCCGTGTCCGGCCTTCGAAAAAGGCCACCGGACGAGTCCAGCACCGTCCGATGCACGGTCGGAGGAGCTGAAGGATCTGCTCGGGCGAGCGCCTATCTCAGAAGAACACCGTGCATTGATGGGCACGATGATTGAAAGGATTTCATCCGCGGAGAGCGGGTTGCACGAGGCTGTCAGGAGTTTACTGACAGGTTTTGAGGTATGCGAAATGATGTACCTTTTGACAGTTCCGCATATAAAAGATGCGCCCTGTATAGATAGTAGCCCCTGAGACTCGGTGCGTTGTCAAAAATGACAGCGTGCCGAGGATCATAATCCCAGGTATAACATGTCGCTCTTCCTATGTAGGTGGCGAAGTGTCCGGTGGCTAGCCGGACTGATGAATTTGACGAGCTAAAGCGGCAACTTGACGTGGCAGATGCCGACATCGCGCTTGTCAACAAGCGGCTTGACGAGTCACAAGGTATGCAATTTCTCCGCGGACACCTCGTAAGGGGGATTGATGCCCGTGCCTTACAACATGTATGTCTGATGCAGATGGTGTCGCTGCAATGGAGAACCTTCGGGCGGAACTCGCCCGAGCCAAGGAGCAGGCCAGAAAAAGTGATGCGGCTGCCTTAAAGGTGGCCGAAGAGCTGAAAGCCGAACAGGCTGCTCACTGCCGAAGCAGGAAGGAAATGGCCGAGATGGCTGTGAAGTTGAAGGATGCTGCCGACCGCTGCAAGCTTCTTGAAAAAGAAGATCAAGCGGAACAAAAGGACCTGGAGAAGGCCACTACCGAGGCCAAGGATGCTCGCTCTGCAATGAGAGCCATGAAGCAGGAGCTACATCAGGCCGGAGATATCGCGGCTGGAAAGCCCTTTATGCTGTGGATGAAGTTCGGGGATCCTAAATATGCTCAGTTGGACCGGCTGTGGAGTGCGGCAGATACTTATCTGGACTTGGCGGCAAGTGTCGCGGACGCGGCCGAACACTTCCGCGATCAACAGGATCACGAAGTGGAAACGCTTTTTTTGGTCGCAGTTCCACAATCCAGAGCGCCCACTTCCATTAACCGAGCGTTTGGCCGAATGGGCGGAGCTGAATAGGTTATCCGGACTTGCCATGAAGGATGTCGTGAGTCATCTGTGGCCGGAAAGGCCCGAGCCGAAGAGTTATTTTGGTTTGGTGCATCGGTTCCTTGGTGTGGTGCTGCATATCAATGCAATGAAGAGGTCAGCATGCATAGAGGGTGTGCGAATGGCTCTTGCCCGTGTCAAGACATACTGGGCGGAGATGAAGGCCACCGACGTTGCATCCCAAGATTCGGACGGGAGCCGAGTACCTGCCGAGCACTATTTTCAGGAAGTTCTGCAGGGTGCTCGTTTAATAGAGACGCAGTGCTCGAAGGATATCATGTTCGAATAACATGTATAATTGTAAAACAATGTTTCAATGGAATATAAAAGCTTTTTATACTTGTGCCTGCAAGAATTAAAATACCTCCTCTGCGGTCGTTAATGTATATGTGTATATAACCTGAAAGATTGCAGTCTTCGGCTTCAGCCCCCACGCATATAATGCGGGGGTGTTCGTAGAAGGCGCATTTTCACACTTGATCCAACGTCTTGGTCCTATAAAGGAGGTGATAGTGCAGCGAATAGGCAACCGGACTATAGTGCTTTATCACTTTCACTTAGCCATAGGAGTTTGACACTGGGGCTACTATATAGCCCCTAGGGGCACCGCGCTCGCCCGAATTCGGGGCGCGTGTGTGCCTGACCGGGAAACGACCCTTCGTTAATGCGGAGGAATCCTAAAGATTCTGGTGGGTCATCGAGTGGTTGACCAGTCTCACGCTATATCATGACAGTCAGTTTTTGGCTTTCTCTACTGAGGTGCTCGCCTGGCCGAACCGGGGCACAATCGCAGTAGTTCTCCTGGTGCCGCCTTAGCCGATAGAGCGGAACGTAAGGCAGCAAAACACAGGAGCCGGGCAAACCCAACATTTGACCAAAGACATGATTCGGAGCTGATGCATATAAGGCCAAACTCGCGGCGCCAAACACTCCCTAAGGTATTCGGTCTTTATGAAAACGGGCTGAACAACGCCCTTAGTAATAAGCCCCTGGTGTCCAGGTACGCGCAAAATCCTGACGTGGCCGATGCCAAGACGCCAGCCTCCACCCCGGTTATAGCAAGAAACTGGGGGATGTGTATCAACAAGAGACAGTAAAAAAGGTTTAGGTCAGGTCTTAATCTGAAAAGAATCCTTGGAACGGGTCCCTACTGCACGTCTGCGCCTGTGTCTCTGTTGTGCCGTATCCTGGACGGGTGTAGCACGGTGTTCATCTATAAAAGAGAGGAACTTAGTTGAAAAAGATCGTGAAAATGTACGTTATATTAAATAAACAAAGTACAATTTAAAAAATGAATAAAATTGAGCTTTATTGTCTCTTGTTATACATGTGCGGAGCCCCTTGAACAGGGGTATGCGGCTAGTAAGCCCTTGTATGTTTACGCCGGACTCGTCTAGCCATGTCCGGGGTCTGAACGACCTGTTTAGGTGCTTTGATTAGTGAAGCCGGTTTAGTGTGTGGCTGTTAAGGCAGCCGTACAATCTTCCGCGCTCGAGGAACACTCGATATTTCCCTTTAATGAGATGATGCCTCGTGGACCTGGCATTTTAAGTATAAGGGATGCATAATGCGATATTGCGTTAAAGATGGCGAAAGCTTCGCGTCCCAATAGTGCTTGATAGCTACTTGTAAATGGAGCGATGTGGAAGGTTAGCTTTTCGCGGCGGAAGTTGTCGGGTGAGCTGAACATAACTTCTAGCAGGAGAGAGCCCATACAATGGGCATCTGGGCCTGGCGTTACTCCTTGAAAGGAAGTGTTGCTATGGCGAATTGTTGTTGGGTCTATCCCCATTTTGCGGATTGTGTCCTGATATAGCAGGTTTAAATCACTTCCGGCGTCCATTAGGACTTGTGTAAAGTGGAGTCCGTCAATTATCGGATCTAATACCAAGGCAGTCCAGCCTGCATTCCGGATACTTCTAGAGTAATCCTGATGGTCGAAGGTGATTGGTTTTAACAACCAGTGGCGGGACTCCTCTGGGATAGGCCGTATGGCGCGTATCTCTATGGGCGCCACTCTTTTCTCCCCTTTTGTCACGTGAAGTGAATTTACTGTTTTGACTTCTTGTGGGAATTTCTTTTGTCTTCCGGCGCTCTGCTTGTGGGGTTCGTCGTCGTCCTCGCTTGGTGTGTCGAGCCCCTTGTGTTCGGCGTTGAGTTTGCCGGATTGCTTGAAGACCCAACAATCTCTGTGGGTATGGTTTGCAGGCTTCCCGGGAGTACTGCGAATTTGACATATCTTGTCCAAGATTTTGTTTAGGTTAGATAGCTCGTCCCTGTTATCCTTGAGGGGCGGTTTTTTCTGATTCTGCCGAGAGCTTTTGAATCCGGCGTTGACTGCCGTGCTCTTCGGGCTGTTTCCCTTGGTCCGGCGCTGGTCCTTGCTGCGTCGCGGTTTCCCGTTTCCATCCCTAACTTTGGATGTACTTGGGTCGCTGGTATTGCATCTTGCCAACCAGCTATCCTCTCCTGCGCAAAAGCGGGTCATGAGGCTTGTTAATGTGGCCATTGTTCTTGGCTTTTCTTGGCCGAGGTGTCTGGCAAGCCATTCATCTCGAACGCTGTGTTTGAAACCTGCTAAGGCTTCGGCGTTCGGACAGTCGACTATCTGGTTCTTTTTAGTAAGAAATATGTTCCAGTGTTTCCGGGCTGACTCTCCGGGTTGTTGAGTTATATGACTTAAATCATCTGCATCCGGAGGTCGGACATAGGTCCCTTGAAAATTTGCCCGAAAAAGCATCCTCGAGCTCTTCCCAACTTCCAATGGTGTTTTCGGGAAGGCTTTTAAGCCAATGCCGGGCTGGCCCTTTGAGTTTGAGGGGTAAGTATCTTATGGCGTGGAGATCATCTCCTCTAGCCATGTGTATGTGGAGGATGTAATCCTCAATCCAGACTCCAGGGTCTGTTGTTCCGTCGTATGCCTCTATGTTTACTGGCTTGAATCCCGCTGGAAATTCATGATCCAGCACCTCATCGGTGAAACATAGGGGGTGTGCGGCACCCCTATAACTGGGCGTACCGCGATGTTCGGATATTTGATGTGTTGCATTGCTTACTAGAGCTTGCTTTCTTGGCCCATAGATAGATCTGGCTGGGCCATCTTTTTGATGCGAATCCTTGTGCGGATCGCGTGCCAGCTTGTGTGCGGAGTCCTTTGCCGCACTGTGTTGGCCATGGGGTCTTTTGTCCGACCGGGTGGCTTCCTTATTTTTTGATTGCGGAGGCTCTAAGGCCTCATCATCAAATCCCGGCAGTAATTTTTGCTTCGGATAGCTCTTTGTGTGGCGACTGTCGCCGTATTTCTCTGCGGTGTTGAGTACTTTGCTCCATATAATTCTGAGTGCATCTTCCGCTGTCTTGAGCTTCCGCTTTTGCTTTTTTAGGCTACGCGCAGTGGCGACGACCCTTTTTTGGAGGTTCTTCTGCTCCAGCAACTTGTCCGGCGTGAGGTCATCCGGACTGTTGTCTTCGCCGAGGACGGGTTGTTTATCCAAGTTGCCCTGTTCGGACGGTTGCTCGATGGCATGTTCGTCGTCTGCCGGTTCGCCCTGGTCTATGGCTGGGTCTGTATGGCTGCTTTCTCTGTCGAGGTGGGGTTTGGAGCGGCGCTTACGCCGCCGCTTTGATTGCTTTTCGAGGGAACGATCCCTCGTTGCGTCCCTTTGTTCCTCTTCGTCATTTCCTTTAGGTGTTTCCACCATGTATACATCGTGAGATGGGGTGGTTGTCCAGTGGCCTATAGGCGCTGGTTCCTGTTTGTCTCCTACATCGTCGTCCATACCGTCGATGTCTTCGGAGTCGAAGTCGAGCATGTCGGTTAAATCATCGACAGTGGCTACAAAGTGGGTGGTGGGTGGGCTTTGAATTTCTTCGTCGTCCGCATCTCAACCTTGCCGACCATAATCCGGCCAGGGCTCTTCTGATAAAGAGAGATACTTTAGTGAATTCAAGATGTCACCGAAGGGCGACTGCTGAAAGGTGTCCGCGACGGTGAACTCCATGATCGGCGCCCAATTGGATTCGATTGGCAGGGGCGCGGAAGGTTCGGAGTCCGGCACCTTGGAGTCACGAGCTTCATAAAGGACAGGTATGGTGTTCGGCTCGATCGTCGTAGAGATTGCAGCCCCCGAGGCGGTGTCCAGCCGCCCATCCTCGATTGGCGCAGTCGGCTCCGAACTAAGGGTCGGAGCGGACACTGGTGCGGCCTCTAGGGCACTGTTCGGCGGCAGAGCTAGAACATGCCCATCGTGAGAGTGCGGCGCGCTTGGCTGTGGCTCGAACCCGTCGAAGATCGATTCTCCGCGGACGTCGGCCGTGTAGTTCAAACTTCCAAATCTGACCTGATGGCCAGGGGCGTAGCTTTCGATCTGCTCCAGATGGCGAAGCGAATTGGCCCGCAGTGCAAAGGCGACGAATACGAAGATCTGTCCGGGGAGAAAAGTCTTACCCTGGACCGCATCGTTGTTGATGATCGGAGGAGCCATCGGGCCTAAAGATGACGACACAGAGGAACTCTCAATGAAAGCACCAATGTCGGTGTCAAAACCGACGGATCTCGGGTAGGGGGTCCCGAACTGTGCGTCTAGGCGGATAGTAACAGGAGACAAGGGACACGATATTTTTACCCAGGTTCGGGCCTCTCGATGGAGGTAAAACCCTACTCCTGCTTGATTAATATTGATGATATGGGTAGTACAAGAGTAGATCTACCACGAGATCAGAGAGGCTAAACCCTAGAAGCTAGCCTATGGTATGATTGTTGTTCGTCCTACGGACTAAAACCCTCCAGTTTATATAGACACCGGAGAGGGTTAGGGTTACATAGTCGGTTACAATGAGAGGAGATCTACATATCCGTATCGCCAAGCTTGCCTTCCACGCCAAGGAAAGTCTCATCCGGACACGGGACGAAGTCTTCAATCTTGCATCTTCATAGTCTAGGAGTTCGGCCAAAGGTCATAGTCCGGCCATCCGGACACCCCCTAATCCAGGACTCCCTCACCCACCTAGCGAACAGACCCGGGGTTCCCCCTCCCTCTCGCCGCCGGAGCGGCGGACGGAGAGAGAGGGAACCGGCGGCGTCACCTGCGGCGCGCAAGGGATCCCGGTCGCCTCCTCCGATCGCCTGATGCGATCCTACTTTTTCGGCTTACCCCCTCGCCCACTATATTATTTATTGGACTTTGATTTGTCTAACTAGGATGAAAACATTCCAAAGATAGAGAGGTATCTCGGCAACTCCAGTATTCAGATCGGGTAAAGAAAAACCAGTCTTCCGTTTACCTTCTTTGGGGGGAATCTCCGGTTGATGTTGTGAGTGCATCTTGTTGTTTCTAGAGAAAAGATTCAATTTTTTCTAAACTGAAGAAAGACTTGTCACAAAGTCAATCCAATATAGGGTGATGAACGGATAACATGTGCATGGGTTCGCAGCCGTCCCTAGAACACAAAAGATGTTCGATTCAATCATAGTACAAAATGAAAACTCTATGCAGTTAGAGCAGCGATTAAGACATGCCATTAACAATGTATATTTTGTGAGATGTGCGGTTAGCAATTTAATTAGGTCATAATCGTGCCGAAGACAATACACGTGAGTAATAAAAACAGTCCAAAAGCTTGGAAGCCTTTCGCTTTGTCGTCGAGATGACTGACTGGCTGACTGAAAGCAACTCTCAAGTGGGCTTCAGAGTTCAGACTTTTTACTGGTAAATGAAAAGATGCACGAGCGACCAATCTAGCTAGCCGCCTGAAATTCTCTTCTCTTTGTGGCTCACTCCCTCAGTTTAATTTGTTTCAATACTTTCTTATCACCAAGTTGGGGGCAATCCATGAAATTTCTCTGAAAAAACTACTGCAGCAGTTGTATCTGGTCCTTCTCCACACCTATTTTTTTTTAACAATTTGATGATTTTTTTCTAAACAATATACTGTAATTCTGTATCTACACGTGACAAACTAAGCAGATGCACAGCTGCCGGATCACCGGCGCAACTTACACGCCTTACACGGCCAGGTATGTATATGTCGCACGCCGTCGATCACCGGTGGAGGAACGCTGACCGATCGGCGGGCCGGCTACGAAATGTATAGCTCGATCAGCAGATGACGCATGAACTGGGGTCGTCCTCGGGGCTGTGGCCGTGGTAGTACGGGTGCGGGTGGTAGTGGTACGGCGGCGGCGGCGGGTACCACGGCGGGTACACCGGGGTCGGCTCCTTCTTGCCGTCGTCCTTCTTGGCGCCGTCTTTCTTGTCCTCCTTGGCCGGGCCGACGGAGAGGATCTGCGCCGTGCGGAAGAGCTTGCTGCGCAGCTTGCCGACGACTTGGACGGGGTCGACGGTGCCCACCACCGTCATCTTGTCGTCCTTGGTGTCCACGGCGATCTGGTCGATACCTGAGTGTATAGTAACAGTTGTCATCGTCAGAGGTGCGGAACTCAGATATGTATCAGATCTAGCGTGGAATTCAGACAGGATCAACGAGCGCGGAAGAAGAAGAAGAAGAAGCAGGGGAGGGGATTATATATTACCGTGGAGACTGGAGACGAGCTTGAGCGCCTTCTGCTTCTGCTTGTCGTCGTGCAGGTCCAGCTTCAGCACGACCTTCATGGCGGCCATCGGTCCAAGAATCCCGCCGGGACGGACGAACTCTTGGGCGGTGCGCGGCCGAGGCGGAGGCGGCTGGTGGGATGGAACGGAGCGGCGTGCGGCGCTTCGTCTCGGCGATGGGCAGGGCCGCAGGGAGGAAGAGAGCGCGGTGTAATCTGGGAGACAGGGGAGTGGCTCTGGGCAGGCGAGTGGATTTATAGGCAGAGGGAAGTGGAGTGGCGACCGGCGAAGCTGCGGAGAATGCCCGCGTGACAGCAAACAACGGTGTCTGGCTCGGCCGCTTCTGTGAGACCTTGCGCTTGCACTCGGGCCCCGCCCAGGGCCGCGGGTGTGTGGCCGGGCCACGTAGCCGTGTGTACGCGCGTTCGTGGAGACCCGGCGACCGAGAGGGACGCATCATCGTGTTGGTGGGGCGCGGCGCGGTCGCCGCCCGCAATGACCCGCCGGAGTCCTCTCACGCTTCCGGCCGTGGTTGCTTGATTGCGAGCACATTGACTGATCACTTGGGAGGTACTCGCTCCGTAAATAAATACTCCCTCTGTTTCTTTTCAGTTCGCATATTAGATTTTTAGGAAAAAAATATCAGCATTCACACTATGAAATCAACATTATTAGATGCATGAGAAATTAATTTTCATAACATATAACTTTAGTGTTGTAGATGTTGATATTTGTTTCTATAAAGTTAGTTTAACTTTATAAAGTTTGACTTTGGCCAAATTTTATATACAGACTAAAAAAACAAAGGGATTATAATAGTGTCTAGATCACTATTTTAGTGATCTAAACACTCTTATATTTCTTTATGGAGGGAGTAGTAAGCTGGTAGCAGAGTTGAGCGCGCCTTCGACCGCCCTCCAGGAACAAAACTGTATGATGTCTCCTACAGGGTCAAGGTAAGGGGGTCGATCAAGTGAGAAGAAAAAGTGGTAATGGGATACGGTCTCCGGCGCATCGTTGCGCCCGACCGATCCGTGTCTGGAGTCTGGACACGGCATGCCCGGTCTTGGGGACACGGTGACCATGCCCCGAACGATTCAACTCTGGACAGTCTTCTCTTCCACAGGGACAGGGTTCAGCGCGGCCCCTGCTTTAGAAACCAAATCTATGGAGTGTCGTCAAGGGTCAATCAAGGGGACGAAATGATCAACGCGCAGAAAGAAGCCGTGGGGCGTGGGCTATGGCGCATCCTTGCAGCAATCGTGTCCGGAACGATTCAACTTCGGGCACTACTGAATGCATGCCCGGTCTTCTTTTCTACAGTTTGTGGAATGATCCAAGGAGAATTGATTTTTTGTCCAAAAGGACCACCTGACCAGATGAATTGACAAAAAAGACTACCTGTGGATGAATTTGACAAAAAAAGACCCCCTCAGCGGTGGCGGCAGGCGCGGCAGGCGACACGTGGCACCTGCCGCCACGCCAGGAGGCGGCGGGCCCGGCCGCCACCGCAGGAGGCGGCCGCCGATGTTATAACGTTTTCCGCACTGTGTGCGTACCAGGGACGGAACGGAGCTGGTCAGGTGGGCCCGGCCGCCACCGGGCGAGGCGGCCTGCCCTGGCGCGGTCGCTGCCCGGCCGACAGGCCCTGCCACGCGTGGGTCCCGCCTGCGGGCCCGGCCGCCACCGGGGGAGGCGGCCACCCTGGCGCTGCCGCTCCCTGGCCGACAGCCCCTGCTGCGCGCGGCCCGAGGGGTGGGCCAGGCCGCCACGGGAGGAGGCGGCGTCTTTCCCTGACGTGCCAACAACGCCGACGCCCCGCGCTCATTCCCACGCACGCTGATCCCCTGGCCGACAGCTGCACTGTGGCAAATAGCGTTGATTCGCACGTGTGATTGATGATG
The DNA here is from genome assembly GCA_904067115.1 of Aegilops sharonensis. Lineage (NCBI taxonomy): Eukaryota > Viridiplantae > Streptophyta > Magnoliopsida > Poales > Poaceae > Aegilops > Aegilops sharonensis. The sequence goes on along the minus strand of LR880967.1, from coordinate 978,152,309 downwards.
CTGATTTCCACGATTGAGCGGGAATCCGATGCGGTGCACTAATTTGCATGGGCGCGAATCCGACAGCTGCACTTTTGCTTCAGCGGACGCGACCGCATCAGTCACTCGGCACTGCTTTTGCTTTAGAGGATTTGCACGCGCGGAGGACGACGAAATTCACGGGCGGGAATCACTCTGGATTTTGCTTTTTCTGCCTCAGCGGATACGACAGCACTGCGGGAATCCGATGCTGCGGAACCTGTTGTGCCGACACTACAGGGATCCTAAAATATCCCGCCTAATTTTCTCTGTTCTCGCTTATTTTCTCGCCATCATTTATCGTCTGAGCCTATAAAAGGAGACACCGAGGCTCTCGTCCAGCCATCCTCGAAATCG
>LR880967.1:978128424-978141659 GCA_904067115.1 Aegilops sharonensis | reverse complement strand
ACCATGTCTCTCACCACTACTGTAGTCGACTCGCAGAAGGACACATCCACCCCGCATGGACCGTCGCGTAAGACGTTCCCATAGTACACTACTAAATTTTCCATAGTACCTAACCAACATACATGTTTACATTTCAAATAATTAGTAACTGAACATTTAGTAACGATGACAACATTTACATATCTTACGACTAAAATAATAATCGTATTTTCGTTACAAATATTCGTCACCAGTAATATATGAATGGAGTCGACCTATTATCACATGAACATCAATATTACACACGGATTTTTCTTTCTGCAGTATGAAAATAGCACTTGCATGTATGTGGTCATCACCTCAAAAGGGACAGCGAAGATGGTAACACAATTTCTTCAATCACGTCGTCTCCTCCTTGTTTGCTACTAAGATGAATTATTTTACCTAATTACATACATCATTAAGTACATTAGCACCTAATCTTAACATATAAAATTTATATTATTACGACATAACAAAGTAGACCTACGGTTTTCTAACTATAGACTTATTAATAAACATACCACATGAAATAACATACCAATTTTTTTTTCTTAATTACCGTATTAAGATCTTCTCGCATGTCAATACTAATGGACGCAGCTAACATTGATACAACATCTTCTAAAGAAAATAGTATAAATGCAACATCTGTAGTTTGAAATTGTTTCTAACCTCTAAGCACTAACATCGCATAGCTAACTAAGAGCTAAAAGACTAACTAATTATCACCCTGCATGCAAAAAAATTTAATGTATTGCAAAGCTCATACCTTGATCTTCAACTTCGTACTTCACTTCGCTAGGCAAATCCTACTGCTGAAGCTCTAAATGACTCCAAAAATTTCTGAAATAATGTCTAACACAACAGAGAACACATAGTTATGAACTAAACAAAAAGACTACAAACTTCATGCATGCGAACGAAACCAACAAAAATGGATAGATCTTACCTTCGTCTATCTTTTCTTCAACTTCAGCATATTCAAAATCCAACTCTAAATCTCCCTAAATCACGAGTGAATGTGGCTAGTGAGTTTTGCTTTCTCTCTGTTCTTACACACAGAGAGTAGAAGAGGAGGCCAGAGACAGTGTGATTGCGCACGGAGCATAAGCATACTATATAAAAGGAAGAGGATCCCTGTAGTGTCGGCACAACAGGTTCCCACAGCCTCGAATTCCCTCAGCGTGTGAGTGATTCCTGCAGTGCTGTCATATCCGCTGAGGCAAAATAAGTAAAAGCCGGAGTGATTCCCGGGCAGCAGCATCGCCAAAGCAACCAGTGCGGAGCACCGCTGAGTGTCGGCACAAAGGGTCAAAGTTCACAGACTCCCGCGCGTGGGAATGAGGGCTGTCTGCGGGGGAATCAGCGCCGTATGTGCACGCGCGTGCAGCAGGGTGGCCGCCTCCTCCCGTGGCGGCCTGGCCCACCCCTCGGGCCGCGCGCAGCAGGGGCTGTCGGCCAGGGAGCGGCAGCGCCAGGGTGGCCGCCTCCCCCGGTGGCGGCCGGGCCCGCAGGCGGGACCCACGCGTGGCAGGGCCCGTCGGCCGGGCAGCGACCGCGCCAGGGCAGGCCGCCTCGCCCGGTGGCGGCCGGGCCCACCTGGCCAGCTCCGTTCCGTCCCTGGTACGCACACAGTGCGGAAAACGTTATAACATCGGCGGCCGCCTCCTGCGGTGGCGGCCGGGCCCGCCGCCTCCTGGCGTGGCGGCAGGTACCACGTGTCGCCTGCCGCGCCTGCCGCCACCGCTGAGGGGGTCTTTTTTGTCAAATTCATCCACAGGTAGTCTTTTTTGTCAATTCTTCTGGTCAGGTGGTCCTTTTGGACAAAAAATCAGGAGAATTAGCGGTGATCCGGCAGCAAGATCCGTGCAAGGACAAAGCTGGAGTCCGAGTACACTGGTTGACTGATAGCTACTGGTACCCGGCTGAGCGTCACGAGTACTATACGTCAAGCTCCGCATGGTCCATTGACCGGCCCTGCTGAAAGCTTGAATTCTCATGCGCCGTGACAGGATCCGGCAGTGCCGTACCTCCTACAGATACAGACGCAGGCGATGGGTGAAATCTCTGTATTTCTACGTCTGCAATGGCCATCTAATCTAATCGAGTGAATTGCAAAAAGCCACCGCATTAGCGCTTACATTTGTAAAAGACACCGTCGTACGAATTTCTTTCAGTATCCACTGTTTCTCAGCCGGCATTAATCTTTGATTATGATAAGTCGGTCCCGATTTTGACTACGTGGCATAATGCCTGCGAACTGACAACATTAAAGCCAACTCCACTCCATCGCAAGACCCTAAATCTTATTCCATTTTGTCTGAATTTTGTCCATATGGGATAAAAATAGGGAGAACAAATGCCGGACAGAGGCCGGACAAACTCGCTGCACCCATCGCTGCTACCCCATATTTTGTCCGGATTTGTTCGTGGTGGGTGCACGTGGTGGGCCAGGTACAGAAAATGAGAGAGTGACAGGTGGGGCGAGGGCGGACATAGGCGGACGACGAGGACACGAAGACGTCCGCTTTCTGTTCGCTTTGGCCCTAAACCAAGAGCAACTTTTGTCTAAAAATGGGGCAAAAGCGGACACAGACCGTCCGTCATGCTTTGGATCGTTCGGTTTGTTAGTTTTATTCCAAACAGACATACACAAACAATTTGGGGTCAATTTGGGTCACACGGTGGAGTTGGCCTAAGGCGACGCTTGGCGTCGAGCCTGCGCCACCCTTCCTACTCCCGGTCCTAGAGCAGATGGACGCGCCACCGTCGCGCAGGGCTGTAGCGCCCTCCACCTTCCATCCTGGTGCGGCGTGGAGGCGCTCCAGGGTCGCCTAATGTCCGGCCCTAACGCGGGACGCGAGTAGCCTCGGGGCACCACTCGGGCTCCTTGTACCCATCCCGCACCGCGCTTCCTGCTCCCGGTCTTGGAGCAGATGGACGCGTTGCCGCCGCGCCGGGCCGTCACTCCCTGCGCCGCTGCACAAGGCCGTCACTCCCTACGTCTTCCGCTACCGGTGCGGCGTGGAGGCGCTCCAAGGGTCGGCCGAGGTCCGGCCCGGCCGCGGGAGGCGGGGTGCCCAGGGGGACCGCTCGGCCTCGCAGTACAACCCGGTCATCATGCTCCGGCACTCTGCCGCCCCTCCCGGTGAAGAGGTCCTCGAGACATGAGCAACTTCGAGCTCTTCTACGACGATGGCGTTAGATCTGGCCTCTGGCCGCTGCTGGAAAGCATGTTTGACTTCCTCATGTGCTCAGGCTTCGAGAGGCTCCTCGAGCAGCTCGCCTAGATCGAGGCCGGCGGCTTCAGTGCCGTCTGACTCTGCGACAACCCGCCTGCCTCCAAGGCCGCCGCCGTGTCCATGCCCACCGTACCACCAACCACGGGAGATGCCCATCGTCAAACGTCGTCAGTTCTACGCCACGCCATCAAAATCGATCCAATTTATGCAATTCACTCGATCCAATTTATTTGGATTGTATTAGATAGATAAAAGTATCTCCTCTGCGGGAAGAAAATGTAAGGGCATGTACAATGGTGCCATATGGATACAGATGCCCATGAAAAAAATAGTTTAAGGTATTTACATTTATTTTTTCTCCCCAATGCAAACTATCACTAGTGGGCCTCATCAAAGAATAGAAAGTAAAGAGTCTCACTAGACATGCATCTATATTCTTCACTTCAACCTTTTCAGCTTTATGCAACAGACACATTTTTTCTCCTCAAGCACCCGCTTCCTACAGAGGATCCTACTGCTTCATCCGAACCTAGTTTTTCTGACATCCGATCTTACGTGGCCTACGGGGCATCACCCTGTCCCTGAGGCCATGGATTGGCCATGCCGTAATGTAACAGAACAATAGAGGGAGAGGCCAATCGGTCGTGCAAATCAATGGACCATCCGAACCTACATGAAGGCTGGGGCACCGGTCCAGCTTGTAGGGTTGGGCATGCCCTGATAGATGAAGACGCAGGGGCGCATCGCTCTCACCTGACGTTGAAAAACCTGACATCACAGCCTCCTGGCCGGCTTAGCTCACCGAGTAGGTCAGATTTTGCACGACAGCAGAAAATTAAAATATCAGTACTGCTCCACAAAAGGCAAAAGAGTACCGTCGACGAATCGCCCCATCGTCGCCGTCGTCGTGCTGCTGCAAAAATGGCCGTGCGAGCACTCGAAGCTGACCACTATAGACGAGTGAGCATAATAAACGTTGCGGTTGGGAGCCAAATTAACACATGCATGAGCTTTCAGGTGTGACCGGGACGGTGGAAATTTACCACTGAAGAAGAAAGCCACGCGCGCTGAAGCTGAACGGGGATTGATTGACAGTGTACCTGGTCGAACTAACATGGAACTGTCACCTAATTCTACCGCTTTTGCTGTCTTATCTATTTGTTTAGTACTAGTATTACAGTGTGACATTCCATTACTTTATAACTATTTTTGGCTATCTTTCACACTTGTTAGTTGTTATGTCTTGTGCCATACTTATGCTTCTGCCTCTGTTCCAAAATGTAAGACGTAATGTAGTTCAATTTGAACTGCAAAACGTCTTATATTTTGGTACAGAGGAAGTACTTTCATTATTTTCACTAGAACCGACAAGCTGGACGCACTTGGTAAAAACATGCATAGGTCGGATCTTAGTGAATTATTTCAAATTATCTCGGTTTTTTCATACCGAATCATGTAAAATTCTACAAAACGATGTCAAATTTTGTTGTGTTCCCGTGTCATGTCAGATACGTCCCTAAGAGCATCTCCACCGATGGCCCGCAGATTTGCTCCGGCATCCTTCTGCAGACCCCCGGATTTGTTCCGACATCCTTCCACAGATAGGGGTCCAGTTCGCGGACTCGGATGCGGGAGCCGGCCATATCCAAGGCTACCCACATACATCTGACCCCATTTTTTTTGTAAGTCCGCATGTTCAAATAGCCGCATATATAGTCTAAAATAGTTCAAATGTTCAAGTGCAGTAGTAGTTTAAACTTATAAAGTTCGAATATTACAGTCCAACATTGTTGTCCCCCATAACCGCCAATGGATGCTCAATCAGATGCTCCTCAGTTGCTTGTTGATGCCAAATTTGTTGATGCTTTAACAAACTTTTCAAATGTGACTGGATTTTGATGGGGAAGTTTAATAAGATCACTCATGTCCTCAAATTCAAGACCCGCGGCAACATCCTCACCCTCATCCTTCAAGATCATGTTATGCATGATCACACAAACAGGTCATCACCTCCTATAAGGTCTCCAGATCCCATTGTTTAGCGGATTCACGAACAACTGCAAAACATGCCTGCAGAACTCCAAAAGCCCTCTCAACATAATTTATAGCTGCTTCTTGTCTTTGGCAAAGTGAGACCTTTTTCTGACCAATTGGGTTAGAAATGGTGGTCTTAAAGGTAGCCCAAGGATGATAGATATCGTCAACTAAATAGTAGCCCATGTTGTAGTCATGCCCATTGGCAGGATACTGGCAAGGAGGAGCTTTTCCTTTAGCCAGCCTGACAAACAATGGTAATAGCTGTAGCACATTAATGTCACCGTGAGACCCGGGCATACCAAAGAAAGCATGCCAAACCCAAAGATCATGTGATGCAACTACATCAAGAATGATGGTGAGTTTCTTAACATGACCCTGATATTGCTCTTGTAAAGCTTTCGGCGGTTCTTCCATTTTCAATACATATAGTCAAGTGATCCGAGCAAACTTGGCCACTGTCTTGCTTTTGAGATTCCCAAGAGCCTCTCGGTGTCTGCCACGGTTGGTCTCTCAGGTACTGAGGTTCAAGCACCTCGACCATGACAGTTGCAAACCTGGCCACGGCACCTCCGCATGTGTTCTCCGACATCCGTAGGTACTCATCCCACGAATTAGCGGACATGCCATATGCAAGCATTTGTAGTGCGGCCATGCACTTTTGGTAACCAGACGACCCAATCCTTCCCACGGAAAGCATTTAGCATCAAATGGCCGCGCGCCAGTTTCAGACCTTTCGGTTGAGCACTTGATAACCCTTGATCGATCCTGTGAAATTGAGAACATGCTCCTCCGCACACTCCGCATTCACTAGCACCTCCTGCATCATCGTCGTCTCATCTATTTAGTCCTCCTCGTCGGGCGACTCAACATAGTGCTCGTATATGTACTCCATATCCAAATCCACTGCTTCAAAGAAGAAGGGACAACAATATTTAGCTCAGGTAATTTATCAAACAGTTGTCGGGCATGGTGAGCATCGTAGGAGCGAATGGTACCTGTGTGCTGGTCCAAGGAGAGGTGTGGAACACCGGCGAAGGAGAAGCGGCGTGGAGCCTGGGTGTACCGTTGGAGGTGACCGACTCGTCGAGTTCCGACATGGGTGTGGCTTGGCGGCCAGGATGGTGGAGCGGCGGCGAAGGCAAGAGAGAAATACTGATGGAGAGAAAATGGGAGGATGAACACGCGGGGTGCCGGAGGGGGTTTCTGTGGGGTTTTTGGTGGGCCGGGGGTGTCGGAGTCCTACGTGGCTGCTGTCCAGACTCCCGCAAGCCCTACCCCTCCCCTTAATCTGTCTCGTGTTTGCCGGAATAAGTATGCCCGGACTGCTCGGCGAACCAATACAAACCCACGTTGGATGGCTCAACACGTTTGAACTGCATAGTCCAGACGGTTGCGGGCAGTTTGAGGGTCCGCTTTGAAGATGCCTTAAAAAGACATCTCTAACTTGTCTAGTACCTGGTCAACTAGACACCATCGTGAGTTGTGGGTATGAGTTATCGGATTTTTTATAGAGTACTCCCTCCGTCCTTCAAAGAGTGTACTTCCAACTTTGTTGGAGGGTCAAACTCTGTCAAAATCTGCCCAACTTTATGCAAAAATATATCAATGTTTATAAAACCAAATAGGTATATGATGAAAATGTATTTTATCATTAATCTAATGCTACTAATTTGATGGCATGAATGTTGGTGTTTTATTGTATAAATACAAACATAAAAATGTTTAACTTTTCAACAAAGTTGGAAGTACACTCTTTTAAGGACGGAAAAGTAATATTGTTATAATGTCACAACTAACAGGTAAATGTGGCAACAAGCGACTATTAGTGGGTGGTTAGGACTCACAAGTCATGTACCCCTGGGCCACTAGATTTTGACGCCTTTTCTGCCTCATTAAATTGATTTTCTTTTTCGACGTGGAACGAAAACATTCCAATGATAGTGAGGTATCTCCGCAACTGAGTTAAAACATTCCAATGATAGCAAGGTATCCCCTGCATCTTTGCTCTAGAAACAACAACTCAGATTTTCTTTTAGTCTTCAGATCAGCTAAGAAAACTTCGGTTGGCAATCTGAGTTGTTGTTTCTAGAGCAAAGATGCAGGATTTATATAAAAAAAAATTGAAGCAACGTTATCGCTAAGTCAAACAGAATGGATAAAATGAGCATGGCTTGCAGCCGTCCGTTGAATACAAAAGATGTTAGATATAAACTGAATACTATGTGTAGTTGGAGCAGCGATTAGGACCTGCAATTAAGAATGTGTATTTTTGAGATGAAGGATTAGCAATGTATTTAGGTCGTAATCATGTGTTAGGACTCGCACCGATGAAAACATACATGAGTAATAAAAAACAGTCCGAAAGCATAGAATCCCTTTTCGCACGTTGTTATCATTGACTGCTGAAAGCAACTCTTAGATGGAGCACAGCTGGATAGCTTTGGAGTTCGGATTTTCAACTGGTAAATGTAAAGAAGCATGAGACCAATCTAGTTGTCCGCCTGAATTTCTCATCTCTTTGTGCCTGCCTTGCTTAATGCAAATCGTCATAGACGTCTTGTGGTTGGCGGACACATATGATACTACTGAAAGAGTAGCGCCGAAGAATCTGAAATATTCAGCCAATATGCGAGCATACGCGCCAAGTCTATCAACTCGAACCTGGGCAGGCTGGTTCCGGCAAAAGGAACATATATAACCATCTAAAGTGTGCTTAGTTTGCAGTAGTACTTCATCAACTTTCTTTTCTGATGGTCAACAGAAGACTGGATGCGCGCTGTGCTATATATTCAGATCTGATTATTTTCTTATCACTATTGAAGATCAACCCATCAATTTTATCTGAAAAATAAGTGCAGCAGTTCTATCTGGTCCTTCTCCACACTTTTCTTGTAACAACTTGATGATTTTCCTTTTTGAACACCATACTGTACTTCTGTATCTGCACATTACAAACTAAGCAAATGCACAGGCACATGCCGGATCACCGGCTCAACTCACGCCTTACACGGCCATCCATATACATAACGCACGCCGTTGATCACCGGTGCAGGTAGCCTGATCGATCGGCATGCAGGAAGGAAGGCCAGCTACAAAGTGTACAATGGCGGGAACCGGCGGCGCGCGTCGATCAGCAGATGACGCACGAGTTGGGGTCCTCCTCGGCGCTGTGAGCGAGGTGGTACAGGTGCGGGTGGTACGGCGGCGGCGGGTACCAGTACGTCGGGTACTCCACCGGCTTGCCCGCGTCGTTCTTGTCCCCGTCCTTCTTCTCGCCCTCCTTCTTCTCCTCCTTGGCCGGGCCGACGGAGAAGATCTGCGCCGTGGGGAAGGGCTTGCTGCGCAGCCTGGCCACGACGGCGATGGGGTCGACGGTGCGGACGACCGTCATCTTCTGGTCCTTCATGTCCACGGCGATGTGGTCGATCCCTGAGGAAGTGAGGGTTATTGTCATCAGAACTAGTGCCCCCCATGATCCCGACGAAGCAGAGCAAGAAGATGAGAGAAACAGAGGATTACTACCGTGGAGCGCGGAGACCACCTTGATGGCCTTCTGCTTCTGCCTGTCGTCGTGCACGTCCAGCTTCAGCACGACCTGAATTCCGCGGCCGTCAAAGAACAAAACAAAATCAGCAAGGCGGACCATGTGGAACCAAAATCCGAAGAGGAATCCCAATTCGAGCGACTGCAAGTAATCACCTTCATGGCAGCCATCGATGCAAATACGGATGGTTGGATCAGGAATGTTGGGGCGGAATTGAGCGGCGCGCGGAGCTTCTGTCACCCTCCGGCGACGATGGAGCTCTAGGGGAAAGCGTGGTGTGCTCTGGCCTCTGGGCCTCTGGTCTGGCCGTCTGGGGCTGGGAGTGGGAGGAGTGACGGCGGGGGGCGGCTCAATTTATTGGCAGGGGCCGTGGCACCGGGGTGCACCGACGTCATCAGCCTTGCGCACCAAGGTTCTTGGACTCTAGCATCCGTGGTGTGTGTGGCGCGGAGGCGGAGGCGGAGGCGTGTGCGCGTGGAGAGTGGAGACGGAGCGGGATATGCCCGCGCGCGACGACCTGCGGAAATCTTCGTGCACGTCACTTGTCCGGTCTGATGTAATCGCCGTTACCACAACAGCGACGGCGCGTGGTTACTGGTTAGGCAGGCACCCCCGGCGGCCGCCAGCCATACATGGTCGGAGGGATATTACGAGTTCATTGCGTGACACGGACCGCTCATGATTTGGATGCTACTACGTCGATCTTTCATTCTTGTTGAACGTGACGACATATCTTGTATTGCGCGCCCCCGCTCCTGCCCCGCCACCCGTGCCTGCGCCCTCCGGCGGCCGCAAGCAGAAGGGTCGCGGGGGCCGGGGCCGCGACTCCAACACGACGCCGCGCCCCCCAGCGCCCGCGGCGGCTGCTCCTCCCCCGCCTTGGCTCTCGGGGTATAACCCATGGACGGGAGTGGTGCATGCCTACTCTATGCCCGTCCCCCGTCCACCGGCTCCGGGTATTCTTGGGCCACGGCCGAGTACTCCTCAAGCGCTGCTGACCACGCCGGTCCCTGTCGCGTACGGCACCGCCGCGGCCTACGGTGCCCCGTCGGCCTATGGTGGTCCCTCGGCGGATGGCGGTTCGCCGGGCTATGGTGCGTATGGCGGCGCCTCTCCGGTCTACGACCCGGCGCTCCTCTCCGCTCTTCATGCTACACCCTCGCCGAGCACCTACAACGGAGGCGGAGATTGGTACATGGACACCGCGCCGCCGCTCACATGGCTTCCAATCCCGGTATTTTATCTCGTGCCGCTCCCTATCCCTTCTCCTCCCGCATCATGGTTGGTGATGGCAGCTCTCTTCCCATCACCCATCATGAATTAAAAATCTTTGTTCTGTCCGTACTCTTACTCATGAAAATCATGTCATTGTTGAGTTTGACGCTCTCGGTTTTTATGTTAAGGATGCTCGCTCCGGAGGGTTCTGCACCGATGTGATTCTCCCGATGATCTCTACCCATGCGGTGCTTCTACACGCAGTGGCCCGGTTGCTCTCCATGCCGATGTCTCGCTTTGACACGCTCGTCTCGGTCATCCCGACGCCGACGCTCTTCCTAAAATTTTGAGCACTTTTCCCTTTTCATGTAATAAATCAGCGGCTCACACTTGTCATGCTTGCCGCATAGGAAAACACGTTCGTCTATCGTTTTCTTCATCTTCATCAATTGCTACTTTTCCCTTTGATGTTATTCATTGTGATGTTTGGACATCCCCGGTGCCTAGCAATTCAGGTTTATCATATTACCTTGTGATTTTAGATGACTTTTCACACTTTACTTGAACTTTTCCGTTACGCCGAAAATCCGACGTCGCCTCCACCCTCCACTCATTTTGTGCCTATGTCAACACCCACTTTCATCGCACCATTGCTCATCTTCAATGTGAGTGTCCGCGCTTTGCTCTTTCATGAACACATGCCGCCTCGCTTTTGGCCCGATGCGCTCGCTACCGTCACTCTCCTTCTCAACCTCCGGCCTTGTAAACCATGCTGGAACTATACCCCTCACCACCTTCTGTTCGGGTCTCCTCCATCCTATGATGATCTTCACGTCTTTGGTTGCTTGTGTTATCCCAATATCACCGCTACCGTGCCCCACAAACTCGCACCACGCTCTCTCGCTTGTGTCTTTCTTGGCTATCAACCCAACACCAAAGGCTTTCGCTGCTTCGACCCGGTCTCTCGTCTAGTGTTCGTCTCACGGCACGTTTACTTTGATGAAGCTGTTTTTCCCTTTGAGCAGGTTTCATCGACAGCAGCTCCGACCTCGGACGCTCCCACTCGACGGTCTCGGGGAGCCCTTGCGCTTCCCTCGCCGTGCCCGCCCTCTGCCTTGGAGGGCCCCTCAGGCTTCTCGGCGGGGCCTCTCTTGCCGGCTAAGGAGGAGCCGGCCCCGCCTCGGCAGGCGTCGGATGGGCCATCGGCCGCGCCTTCGCCCATGCACGTCGCGGCCTCACCTGCCGCGGCGGCCTGCCCGCCACCCGCGGCTCCACCCGGCCCTGTCGCCTTCGCCATCGCGGCCACCCGCGGCTACGTCCGCAGCTCCGTCGTCGTTGCTGGTACGGCCACCCGTGGCCTCGCCCGTGGCTCTGTGGCCGTCGCTGGTGTTGCCACCTGCGGCCTTGCCCGCGGTTTCGTCGCCGTCACCTGCGGCCTCGCCGCCCTCATCACCCGCCGCCTCGGCTGCGGCCACGCCGTCGTCATCGGTGGTCTCGTCTACGGCCTCGCTTGCCGCCTCGTCACCGGCTGTCACCGTAGCCCCGCCTTCACCCGAGGCTGTGGCTCCTCCTCGACGGCGGGCTCGGCCACCGCCTCCGCCGCCTCATCATTCTATGGTGACGCGTGCCAAGGACGGGATCCGGCAACCGAACCCTCGCTATTATAACCTCAGTGTCACGGTCGTCTCACCCGTACCGCGCTCGGTGCGCTCTGCGTTGAGTGATCCGCATTGGCTCGCCGCCATGCGCTCTGAGTATGATGCCCTCGTCGCCAACCGGACTTGGACGCTGGCTCCTCGTCCCCCTGGAGCTAACATCATTACTAGCAAGTGGGTATTTCGGCATAAGTTCCTTCCGGATGGCTCTTTGGACAGGTACAAGGCCCGTTGGGTTGTTCGTGGCTTTGCACAACGTGCCGGTGTTGATTTCTCGCAGACCTTTTTTCTGGTTTTCAAACCCGCCACGATTCGTGTTGTCCTTCAGCTCGCTGCATCTCGTCATTGGCCTGTTCATCAGCTCGACATCAACAACGCTTTTCTTTATGGTCATCTCCAGGAGCGTTTTCTCTGTCAGCAGCCCACTGGTTTTGTTGATCCCACATGTCTGCTTGCTCTCACGGTCTCTCTATGGTCTGAAGCAGGCGCCTCATGCTTGGTATCACCGCATTGCAGCATTCCTCACTGCTCTTGGGTTTCGCAGCACCACCTCGGACACGTCGCTATTTGTGCTTCATCGAGCTGATCATGTCGCCATGCTTCTCTTGTATGTTGACGATATTGTCATCACCGCCTCTCGCGTGTACATACTTCATGACATCATCGGTCGTCTTGGTTATGAGTTTCGGCTGAAGACTTGGGTGCATTGCACTTCTTCCTTGGCATTAATGTGCGACGTGATGCCTCCGAATTTCTTCTCCATCAAGGACAATATGTTCTTGATCTCCTGGATCGTGCTGGTATGATTGACTGCAAGCCTACTGCCACCCCTGCCGAGGCCAAGCCGAAGCTTTCTGCCACTACTGGGCAACCTGCCACAGATGCCGCTCTCTACCGCAGTATTGTTGGTGCTCTTCAGTACCTCACGCTCAGCAGACCAGACATTCAGTTTGCGGTGCAGCAAGTTTGCTTGCATATGCACTCGCCCCGTGATGTTCACTGGTCCTTGGTCAAGCGCATTCTTCGGTATATTCATGGCACACCGACCTTTGGACTTCGTCTTCGTGCCTCTACCTCCACCGAGTTGCTCGCTTACACTGATGCGGATTGGGCTGGCTGTCCTGACACTCGACGGCCCACATCTGGATATTGTGTCTTCTTCGGTGACTCTCTCATCTCTTGGTCCTCCAAGCGGCAGCCCACCGTCTCCCGCTCGAGTGTCGAGGCCAATTATCGTGCCGTCGCCAATGTTGTTGCTGAGACATGTTGGCTCCGTCAGCTACTTGGAGAACTTCGGGTTTCCATCCCGAAAGCTGCGGTGGTTTACTGTGATAATGTTTCGGCCACCTATCTCGCGGCCAACCCGGTGCAGCACAAGCGCACCAAGCATATTGAACTTGATGTTCACTTCGTCCGTGAGAAAGTATAGTTGGGTCAGCTTCATGTTCTTCATGTATCGACCACCCAGCAGTTTGCCGACATTATGACCAAGGGGCTTCCAACCGCTGCATTCCAGGAGTT
>LR880967.1:978107930-978127978 GCA_904067115.1 Aegilops sharonensis | reverse complement strand
GACATATCTTGTATTGCTAGTCTTATCTTCTCTAGCCTTGTATAGCTAACTCCTAGAGATATGGTAGGATTAGTTACCTTGTCACGCAAGACATCCTGTGTATATATTGTAACCTACTCCATGGAATACAATGAGTTGCACCAAATATTCTCTCTACAATTCTTGTTCCTTTCTCTCTCTCTCTTCTTTTTACTTTACACTTTAGCTACATGTCAGTCAGCTGAAAATTCTTTTTGGGTCAATCGATTTTGTTACAGTCCAATTCAGCTTTGAGATGTGTGCTGTCCTCATTTTTCTGTGTCATTTTGGTGGTGAGTTGGGCTGTGTGGAATTGGGTCAATCGAATTGCTTCTTGGGCTCAGTTTTGCTCTTCTAGGTCTGTTTTCTTTGTTTCCTTTTTTCTTTTCTATAAGTCATTTTTTGTGGGTTTTGCCTGAGTGTAATTATATACATACAAATAGTATATACTATGTGTCTAAATGTCTAAATTTAAGGTTTATAATAATCATTTATTATGATAAAGTGTAATTTCGGTCCAAAGCTGTACCAACGCCGCTAACTTATTTTTTTAGAAAAATAATAATTATTTTGATATTGTTTTACTCCCTCCGTTCCTAAATAATTGTCTTTCTAGAGATTTCAACAAGTGACTACATACGGAGCAAAATGAGTGAATCTACACTCTAATACATGTCTACATACATCCGTATGTTGTAGTCCATTTGAGATGGCTAGAAAGACAAATATTTGGGAACGGAGGGAGTAGTATTTAATTCATTTTCATTCTACTTTAAGGTTAATACCAATGGCACTATTCATTTGTTCTTAGATTTATTTCTACAAAATTTCCACTTTTATATGCTTATTCTTGCATATTTTTAAAAATTGCACTTTCTATGTATATTTCGTGCAAATTCTGTCAGTGTTCATTTTAGATTCTTCTTCCCATTTTTTTGTTCTTAAATGGGAGTACCAACGCCTAATACAAATGCCACTAATGCACTAATTCATACTTTCTTAGGAAATCTAATTCTTTCTTTTGTTGGTATTTTTGCCTCTTTTTTAATATATGTTTTATGTTTCTATGCATTTTTTTCCTTTTTTCCCAATATTTGTAATTTTTTTTGTGGGTTTTTGGCTTAGTGTAATTATGTAAATACAAATACTACATAATATGCGCCAAAATTCCATGACAATTGCATATTCGTATAAAGTGCAATTTTGATGCAAAGTTGTGCGTAAGTTTTAATTAAGTATTTCCTTTCTTCTTAAAGGAAAAACATTATTTCAGTTATACTATGTGTAAATTATAATAGAATGCGAAAGATGCACTTTATGCTTATTTATTGCATGTTTCAAAAGTGTAATTTCAGTGCAAATTGTGTGCAAGTTTTGAAAAAAAAAATCTTTTTAGTTTTCTTTCTTCGTAAAGGGTTTCGTTCTTTTCTAGAAACAGAGTTTGGGCTGGCATGGTAGGCGCCTAATTAATCGGGCTTGACTGAAAATGAGGTTGGGTTCAGTTCGACGGACCCAAATTCATTTTCAGTCGATTGACCAACAGTCAGTCTCTTTATTTTACATTCATAATTAGTAGGAGGATTTTTATAATCAAATACTAGATGAGACAACAATCATATTCCTCAAAGAAAAAAAAACAATCATATTCCTCATCATGCCAACGACGCAATTCAACGGAAGTCGGGAAAAACAAATAATTAAAAGGTCCAAGCAAACAAGGTTCTCTCAGACAAATGTTCTCTCTCCCTTTCTTCCTGATCGCAGCGACTAGTGCGGTAATTTCAGACGCGGCGTTAATGATGGCACGCTCCTGCCAGTAACTTACTGAAGTAATTAAGCATTAGCAGCTCAGCCAATCCCGAAAAGCGAAAAACAATATGCACGCTCATGCGCATGTTTGCTGGTTAGGGCTCTTCCAATGCATTGGTGTTAAGGTGGGGTGCTAAATGCATTAAAAAGCTTAGCAACTACTCTCCTCAATGCATTGGTGCTTAACTTTTGTAGTTAAGTCTTTCTCATTTAATGTTTTAACACTAAAACACCTTCATGTGTTGGTTAATAGTCATTTTGCATATGTCCACGCGTTTAGCATCGTTTTCTACCGGGGTCACCATAATACTCTCTCTTTCCTCTTTAATTACTCTGCCACATCATTTTTTTTATGTGACATCCTTAGCACCAGTACACCTTGAAGCACTAGGTAGGGTCTAGAAAAGCCATGAATGATGGGCACGGCCTCCTCCACGACCGTCTCGTCTCAAGTGGAGCGCTCTATGCCGCTTGTCATGGAAATTTCTGACGACAACAGAGGGAAGATAGTGGTATAGTGCAAAGAGCAATGCTACATCTACATACTCAATTTTACGTGATTAACGTAATCGCCAGGTGGCATTTATTCGTTGGACAGATTAGGGAAGGGGGCCCCACCTAGTTGATATCAAGGGGTGGAGAGTTTAAATAGGAAGATTGCGTAGGTTGGTTACCTAGCTTTACCTAGGTGTAGCATTTTCGTAGTGCAAAAGCTGGCAAGCCTTTTCGCACTTTGTGGATGCGTGCAGGGACAGGTTATAATTAGTTACGACTTTTATGAGATCGGCCATTATGATAAAGAATAATCCTCTGCATTAGGTGGGCGGTGTCGGGAGAGCCTGTTGCATTAAACACCTCCTCCGTTGATAGTATAAAATAAAACGGGAGGACCAATCGCTCAGCAAATTTGCAATTGGAGTGGAGAAGGATCTGTGTGGCGACCTAATTGCAAATCTGCAGAGTTAGACAAATGGACGTAGAAAAATTTGGCGTAGCTTCCCAACCGTAGGCACAACTCAAAAGATGTTCGATATAAATTGAAAACTCCGCGCAGTTAGGGCCGAGATTAAGACCCGCAGTTAACAATGTGTATCTCCTGAGAAGGACAATTGACAATGTATTACTCCCTCCGTCTCATAATATAAGAACATATTTGACATTAGTGTGGTGTCAAAAACAATTTTATATTATGGGACAGAGGGAGTCGTATGCTTGACCGCCCATACAGCATCCTGTGTAATTGTAAGGAGTAAAGACCATGTATAATAACGAACACGAGTGGATTTTATTTTTTTTTGCTCTTGGGCTTCAAAGAGGTTGAAATTTTCAAGCATTCAAAAAAAATATTTTTTTAAGTTAAAAGAGTATGTATATATGCGCTAGAATTACGTGATTTTATAGTGAATAGTATACATGCTAAAAAAATGTGATTTTGTCATTTTGTGTAGCTCGTAAAAAATTATTTCAGCATGAAACTTCATACGTTCCCAAAAAAGACAAGTAGTATACATTCATATGTATATGCGTATTAGTTTTTAGAATTTTTTGGAACTTAAAATTTAGAAATTTGAAATTTTCAAATGAAGGGCTCTATGTAGCTGAAGCTCCATTAGGCATTTCCGTGAACGTCTGCATTATCTAGTACTCGTTCAAAAGTCAAAACCCAAATGCAGCAGTTTTATTTATTTATAAGTTCTTAAGCCACACCGCAAATCCGTATCTGGCGAACTCAGCAGATGCGCAGCTGCCAGATCACCTGTGCAGTATTTAGCTCATACACGGCCATATATATAAAAAAATATAACGCACGCCGTTGATCACCGGTGCAGGTGGGCTGGTGAGTCCCGATCGATCAATCGGCTGGCATGCAGGACGGTCACAAGAAATGTGCGTCGGACCGATCGATCAGCAGATGACGCACGCGCTGGGGTTCTCCTCGGTGTGGAGGAAGCAGCACGGGTGAGGGTGGCGAGGCAGCGGGTAACAGTGCGGCGGGCACCACGGCGGGACGTCCTTGGTGTCGCTGTTCTTCTTCTTCTCCTTGCTGCCATCCGTCTTATCGCCTTCCTGCTTCTTTTCCCCATTCTTCTTCTCCTCCTTGGCCAGGCCGACGGAGACCATCTGCACCATGCAGAAGCGCTTGCGCAGCTTGCGGACGACGTCGACGGGGTCGACCGTGCCCATGACCGTCATCCTCTCCTCCTTCATGTCCACGGCGATCTCCTCGATACCTGGGGACGGAAGGAAGCCTCGGTTGTCGTCGTCGTCAGAAGCGCCAGACGACCTCGATGGATGCATGTTTTGGACGAAGCAGACCCAGAGAAGAAAAGGGGAGTAAGTAAGTAAGTCACCACAGAGAGCGGAGACGGCCTTGATCGCCTTGCGCTTCCGCGTGTCGTCGCGCAGGTCCAGCTTCACCACCACCTTCTGCAGCCGTCAGAGAAGAGAACCAAACGATCAGATCAAACCAACTACCAGTACATGAGGAGCTAGCTAGGACAAGAGAGATCAAGGAATGCCAGTTCGATCGGCCGTAAGCAATGACCTTCACGGCGGCCATCGATCCGAGGATGGACGAATGAATTTGGAACGGCGTTCTCTCCCGGCGACGATGCTGGGAGTAGCTAGTGACAGAGAGGCGGATTTATAGGCAGTGGCGCGTACCGGGGTTGTCGGCACGGCACACCCCCTGTCCGTGTGTTGTTGGGAGTTGGATTTAGGGCTACGTCTGCAGGCGTGAGCAGTGGCGGAGCTTTGTGTAGACCAACGGAGGCAATGGCCCCCCTTAACTTTTACAGCCATTGAAGAATATGCTTTATTTTAGGCCTAACTAGTATTTAAACTAGAGATTAGCCCCTTCTTCCCTATTAATTTGCCTCCCTTTAGCTAATGGCCCCATCTTGGATTATGCTCAAGATCCGCCTCTCGGCGTGAGGGCAGGTGTGAGCGCCATTGGAGAGTGGAGACCGATCGAGGGTGGTTGTACGCACGTACGTACGGTGGCACCGGGGAGTGAATGGCCACGACGACCGACGTCCTTCCGGAGTCTTGGTGCGGGTCCGGCCGGGGTGGCTGGATCGACTGCGACTTGGCGATGGAGTAGTATGTTGACAGACTTGGGCGTGTGAGCAAAGTAGGCCGACCGATCTGGCGTTGGGCTAGGCTGTCGCTCGCACCCCGTACGTCCCTTGTCCGTGCTTGCAACGATTGGTGATGCGACGGCCGTTAAGTTATTGCAAAGTGCAGCTAGTCATTGATCAATGAACACCATCCAACCGCTATAATTAATCTTGGTTTAACCAGCTATGATCCTCACCCTCCGCATTACGTCTGCGGCGACAGCTAGCCCACCCGCTCGAAGAGAAAAATAAATTGAAACCGGGGGACAACTCGGCGGATTTGCAATTGTTAGGGACGTGCAGTGTAGCTCGCGATCGATGCGACGGGTGATCTTAGTCCGTGGACTAGTCATTGCGGATCAGCAGTTTTTTTCTTTAATTATTGTTAATGAAAGAGGGGCTGTCCTGTCCTATAATTTCTCGCTCGGAAATAATACTACTCCCTCTGTTCACTTTTATAAGTTTTTGAAGACATTTCAGACAAAATGCAAAGCAGCCTATTTTGAGTTGTCTTATATGACTTATAAAAGTGAACGGAGGGAGTATTATTTCTGCGTTTCCAGATTACCCAAAACATTGCAGTAATGGCACAGCCGCCTATCATCGTTTTGGAAGTCCTTAATCCACCTACCGAAGCAATCAAACAGACTAGTAGCAGGAGTAGATTGCAAATCAAAAGTACATTTTAAAAGACTCTGGATAAGTCTAGCAGCTGAACCCTGGAAAATTAAACGATCAATATTCACATCATTTCCACAACAGACACACATTTTGCCACCTTTCCAGCACCTTTGAAGCAAATTATCTTTAGTCACGATGAACTTCTTGACCATAAGCCACAAAAAACACTTGATTTTCGAGGGGATTTTGATTTTCCACGGGATTTTTTTTGCTGAAAACCACAAACAGATTTAATTCAGAATTTATCCAAAGAGCTAACGGTGAATTTTCTGTCATCAATGAGCATCCATTTAATTTTATCTTTTCCTCTCATCATTCCAACCTCCTCACATCTCAATTTCAAACTATTCCAGAACCCCAAAGCTTCTTCCCGGAGAGTTCTTCTAAAAGTGAATCCCTCCCAGCCCTTATTAATGACCTCAACCACAATTATATTATGAGCAAAACTCATACTGTATGCTGCGGTAGGATTGTTTGAGCAGTTTATCTCCCACCTACCAATCCTCCCAAAATATGGTATTCTCCCCATTCCCAATCACTTTTGTACATTGTTGATAAAAAAATATCTTTTACTGTAGAAAGACTAGTCCAAAAGTGAGAATCTCCCACTTCGGTCCCTTTTTGGACAAATGATGAATTTTATTGGCTCGAAATAAACTATCAAGAAGATACTAACACAATGAGCAAACACCAGACATCTGCATAGCTAGGATGGACATAATAACCACCAACTCACACATACGCAAAAATAGGCCAGCAAACTGCGTGTAGGCGAGGAAAAATGAAAAAAAAAACCCAAATCGATCAAATCTGCAATCAGCAAACTACAACAATTACCATATCCGCACCAACCATCTCATGACATCATAGGGTAACATGGTTCTTCAACATCAATGCCTTCAGGAAGAGTGACACTCAAGCGACAGCATGGCTTGATCAAACCACAAGGACATTATATAGGTTTTCACGGTGAAGAATCAATCCAAGCAATGCCTTCAACAAGGTAACATCGTAAGTAAAACATTGCCAACGCCAGGTATGACCACTCGGGTCTGACTTAGGCTTTCGCCCCGGAGCTGAAGACTGGGTGCTCAAGTACACCATCATCGAAGTCGCTCATGTGTGCCATCATCACTTTTCCGCGATCCCAACAGATACATGCGATGTAATTGTCGCCACTTCGCAACCATCCTATTGAGTCAAGCCATCGTTTATAATTTGTATCTCACCACCAAAGTCAATCACCGGATCAGGAAAGATGAACCCTTGACCACCAGAGTTTTGGACCGGTTGGAAGTCGATGCAGTACAATTTGTAGTCACCATCATCCGGTCGATCTGATCTGAATCCACACACGTGGAAGGCCACCACGTTGACGCCGCGGTTCACATACAACAGAGAGATTGACGCATACAACTCCAGTTTCATCTTCTCTTCTTTACTTTTTTTCAATTTTTTTTTCAAATACTCGTTTTGTTTTCAACTAAATTTAACTTCTTGACCAGAGGGTCAGTTGCAATTTCTGGTTCATATACCTCATAGATAAAAATATCTGTGTCAACTTGATGAACATAATTGTCATAAACACGAAATGCAACAAATAGTTATAAAAGAGAATACTACATCAGAATCATAAACCGGACGAGGGCCGACGGGGACGAATATCAAAACTATGCCACTATGTATAACAAACAACGTTCAGGTAGGAAACATAATTTTACAAGTAACTATCTAAATCACACAAACATGTATTTTTTTAATAAAAATGGTGAGAACAAAGAGGCTCACCAAGGTGCTGACGGCGATGGGACGGTGCGGGCGAAGGACGGTGGTTAGGACGGGGACCGAAAGGAACTAAGTAAACCACACCTACATATGCAAACTAGTAAGTTAATTTGAGCTTAAATTGCATATAAATCAAATAAACTACGACATATAATTACTCCCAAACTAAAACCCACAAATCACTATACTTATAGAGCATTGCAAGAGCTAATCTAGCAATGAGAGATGAAAGGACAAAGTTGCTAACCTTTATGAACACTTGGATGGATGGGGTGCCTTCAAATCTTGACAAATTTTGGCAAAAATAGAAGTGAGCTCGAGCAAGAGGGGAAGAAAACAAAGAGGAGGAAAAAAACAGAGAGTTTCGGCTCGGGTTGGACGAAGCACTATATATAGTGCTATCTTTAGTCCCGTTTGGTTATACAAACCAGGACCAAAGGTGCACCTCTAGTCCCGGTTTGTATAACCAACCGGGACTAAATGTGCTCGTGGGGCCCAAGCCTAACACAAGCCTGCCACCACCCGTTTAGTCCCGGATCGTGACACGAACCGGGACTAGAGGCACGCCACGAACCGGGACTAATGATCCACGCCCCCTAGCCATTGGAATCGGGACTAATGGTCACATTAGTACCGGGCCGTTATCAAACCAGGATTAATGGGGCTCACGTAAAGTCGGTTTTCTATTAGTGCGTGGTGGCTTGATTGCGAGCACATTGACTGATCACTTGGGAGGTAAGCTGCCCGTGGTTGCTTCAACTAGAATACCCCATCTTTAGGAACAAAACTGCATGGTGTCTCCTTGAGGGCCAAGGCAAGGGGATCGATCAGACGGAGAAGAAAACGTGGTCATGGGATACGGTCTCCGGCGCACCGATGCACCCGATCTATCCGTGTCTGGAGTCTGGACACGGCATGCCCGGTCTTGTAGACACGGTGACCATGTTCGGAACGGTTCAACTCTGGGCAGTACTGCATGCATGCACGGTCTCCTCTTCCACATGACAGGGTTGAGCGCGGGCCCCGGTTTAGGAACCAAAACTTCATGGCGTGTCCTCTAGGGTCAATCAAGGGGATGCAATGATCAACGCGCAAGAAGAGGCCGTGTGGCGTGGGCTATGGTGCATCCTTGCACAGTTGCACCAACGGTGCTAGTACTCCCTTCGTTCCTAAATATTTTCCTTTTTACAGATTTTAAATGGACTACCACATATGGATGTGTATAGATATATTTTAATGTGTAGATTAACTCATTTTGTTTTGTATGTACTCATCTATTTTGAAATGGAGGGAGTAGTCATTTGTTGAAATCTTTAGAAAAACAAATATTTAGAAATGAAGTAGGAACGATTCAACTTCGGGCACCACCGAATGCCCGGTCTTCTGTTCTACAGCTTGTGGAATGACCCAAGGAGAAATGCGGCAGCAACGGGCCGTGCAAGGACAAAGCTGGAGTCCATCCACGTACACTGGCCGGCTGATCGCTGCTGGTACCTGCCTGAGCGTTAGTACAAGACCCGGCGTGGTCCATTGACTAGCCCTGAAAACCTGAATTCTCATGGTCCGCTAGTGCCGTACGTACGTCGCACAGATACAGATGCATGCGCATGACATGCCTGAAATCTCTCTATTGCAATGTCAATCCAATCTGTTTGGCTCAGCTCCTCCGCTGGAAGAAAACATAACAAGCAACGGAGAGGCCAATCGCCCAGCAGATTTGCAGGCCCCGACACCGATTTTTTTTTCTTTCGAAATGGAGGCAAAAGCTATGCCTCGCCTCTTTAATAAAGAAGAAGATTTTACCCGTTTAATTATAGAAAACCAGGCAAAAATCATAAAAACCCACGAAGGGGCACCACCAGCCAACCTGGCTATCAACACAAAACCCCACACACACAGCTGAAGGGGGAGCACTGTCAAGTCTAACCACAAGTGGCATCGTCATCACTCCTCCGTGAGCCAGCGACTCCGACTTCACCACAACCAAACCACCAACAAGCCCTCACATCAACAACCTGCACGAGGCACCACACCGACCTATGCCAAACAGTTGGCTACTAGGAGCAGCGTCGAGACAACTCCGACTTTAATGACGATCAAGCGCAAAAGAAATATGCACAACTTGCACCGACGAAGACCTCCCCCGAAGACCACCGAGCACCTATCATCGTTGCCAGCGGTGCCCCGCAGAGGCAGCTCCTACTCCGCGATGAAAGGGACCATGAGAAAACTAGCCAGACACGCCGGAAAGAGCCGACTACTGTCGATGTAAAAACCGGCAGATCTCGGGTAGGGGGTCCCGAACTGTGCGTCTAAGGATCGAAGGTAACAAGGAGGCAGGGGACATGATGTTTACCCAGGTTCGGGCCCTCTAAATGGAGGTAATACCCTACTTCCTGCTTGATTGACTTTGATGAGTATAGGGGTTACAAGAGTTGATCTACCTCGAGATTGTAATAGCTAAACCCTAGATGTCTAGCTTGTATGATTGTCTTTGCCCTACGGACTAAACCTTCCGGTTTATATAGACATCCGGTGAGAGGGTGGTTTTTATCCCCCACTTCCTCCGAGGACTTGGGTTCGCCGTTCACCCCTTCGTCCGAGATCTCATGTACCACTATGGGCTGGATTTCCATGATCTGGCCCCGAATTCCTTCCTCCACATCTCGGCGTTCAACGTCGTGTGCGAGGCATTCCACCGTGTCCCTCCACACTTCGGCTTATGGCTCAATGTTTTTAATGTGAAGATGAAGGTGGTTGAAGGCCAACACGCCGAGTGCGGCGGCGCCATGGTGAGCAAGCTCAACCATGTTACCTAGCCCAAAGGGAAATTCGTGGATACTGTCAAGGTGTGGCAGCAGGAGTAGTTCTATATTACAAAACCCCGCGGCACCAAGTGGGTTGCCGCTCCCGCTTTCAGATCTGGACCTCCGCTGCGGCTCGCCTCCTGGACCAATAAGGGTCTAGATTGGGGATCCCCTGACGAAGTGTCAACGCTGCAGAAGCGTATCAAGAGCATGATAAAAAAGGACATCACCCTTGCTGATGTGATTCAGGTGATGCTCATCCGCCGAGCTCTACCTTGCCAACGACAGCCTCTCAAAATGTGGGAGTTCAATCCGGAGGGGCCACAGACCCTGTAATGCTTCTTCGGTACGACGCACAAAGGGATCTGGAAGCTGCTCTTTAAGAAGCATAAGACATGGCCAAGGACGTCTGACGACACCGGCCTCGACTGTAACAATCTGGCATCCCCAGTAAGTATCACATTACCGAACATTATTTAGCTTGTCAATCTTACGAAGGAATCCTGAAATTTCCATCTCCTAAATAGGACTGGATAAAGAAGGCAGAGCGGATTAAGTGTCCAACCTCACTCCCCGAAAACCTGGCCGAGCCTCTGCTGATGAAGATGTTGGTCCCGGCGCCCTGCCAGGCGCCGGCAAAGAAGAGCAAGAAGAACAAGAACAAGAAGGCCGAAGATGGCCTCCCTATCAAAGAAACTTCGGGCGCCGTGTCCGGAGGAACCGAGGCTCCTTCCTCTCACGAGGGAGACGAAGACGAGGACGAGGAGGAAGAGGAGGAGGAGGAGGGGGGAGAAGAGAACCCTCCTCCCAAAGGGAAAAAGAGGGCATCCTCCATAGATCCGGAGGAGGGGGCGTCCAAGAGGGGGAAGATATCTCTCTCGGATGATTCGGATTCGGGCGCCGAAGCTATCACCAGGCACCACCCCGAGCCAAGCCCCTTGCCGAATCGTAAGTGCCTTAAGATGCCTTACATACATCTAATCTTTTTGTAGATTATAAGAATAATACCGAATTTCATGTTTCAGTCCGGCCCGTGACATCCCTCAAGAATCATCATCATTGGGTGATCTCTCTTCGGAGAAGATGGAGAGCGAGACGCCTCCACAAGCTTCCCCGCCTCCAAGAGCGGATGACACTGAGGTGTTGTCCCAAAGGATTTCTTCGGGCTCCGGAGAAGTGCGGGAGGGGACCAAGACGGTGCCAGGGGATAACATCTTGGCTGTCAAGAACATGGGGGGCGCAACCCTCATGGAGACCGGCGACGGGGGTCCTGAATTATCCGACCTTCGGCCGGATACTGTTCCGGAGACACCAACGGCTCCAAAACCGAATCATCAGCCCCCTCTGCAGGAGGGGCAAACAACTATTCCAATGGCGACCTCTATTAATGCGGAGGCGCCGAACATGCTGATGCACGCTCTGCAATGTGCGTCCGTCTTGGAGGAGCACCGTACACTAGTAGAAAACATGCCATTTGTCCCGGTTCGTAAGGGCCTTTAGTCCCGGTTCTTGAACAGGGACTAATGGGTCGTTACTAATACCTCCCCCTTTAGTCCCGGTTCTTACACGAACTGGGACAGATGGGCATCCACGTGGCCGCTGCGGGCAGCCCAGGCAGGGGGGCCTTCGGTCCCGGTTGGTGACATAAACCGGGACCAAAAGGCTTCCACGCGTCAGCAGCTGGCTGGAGTTGAGGTTTTTTTTTTAAAATAGTGGCTCGCTTAGGGTTTTTGGGGGTTATTTTCAGGTTGTTATTAGCTAGCTAATAGAGAGAAGTGTCCTCTCTTATATCTTCGTCCTTGGTTTACCAACGCTACTGCTATGTTCATTTCACCCGCTGATATATAATAACTCATGCATGCTCGCATCATACATCATCATATATAATAACAAGTCCTACTAATCATGCATCATCATACAACTTCTACTCCTTATTAATAATAAGTCATACGATCATCATCTCACAGTCATCGAACCCAACCCTACATAATTGTTCTTAGCACATGATCATCAGTATCAGGTAGGACCTAAACACCCTTAAGGTAAAATAGCATAAAACAATATAGACCCTGACTCTCCATTATGAAGAATGGAGATCATCCTGTCTCCAATTCTTGCGCTTCGCTTCCTTTTGCTTCCAAGAAGCTCCTTACGACTGTCCATACATTCTTTCCATTCTTTGATTGTCATGTCTCCACTTCTTTTAGAAACCCGGTATGGACAGTTGAGATTCGTAGGACGACCTGGTTGTATGTTCAAAACATGAAGGCTACCATGCGTATACATCAGATGAGGCACACAATCATTCGGGATTATCTGTTGAAAAACATAGTAATAATTTTGTAGTTAGCAATGATGTACTAGTTTTAGAAGTATGCAAAAAGATGCATGGATGTCGTAATAGTAAAAAATCTTACCAGGGTATCTCCATGGTAGTTACCGTAGTTCAACACGTGCACTAGTGGCACGTATTGACCATAATGTTGAGGAGTTCGATTGTAGACATTGTAATTCTCAAGATCAGTACAAAATGCGATCAGATGATTTTTCTCCTTATAAGTTAATTCGGAGCCATCGATGTAGTGGGTTTTGTCTACCATCTTCTGCACATTCTTTGAATAATGAAAATAAGCTGTCAATGAAAATAAGCTGTCAACTATTTTAAAATAAACAATATAAATTACTTAATAACTATGTTAAGCTTACATGGGGGAAGAATTGGAGGTGTATCCACAAGGACCCAAATCTCCATATTGTCTTGCTCGATTGTAGGATCACCAAGATCCATAGTGACAAGCATACGCTCATCAAAACCATACATCTTGCAATGTGCTTCCCAATTTTTGCAACCAAAATGGGTTACACTCTCAGCATTGTACAGCTTTACTTTAAAATCCACACAATGATGGGTCCTTAGGAGAATTTTTTTGGTTTCCATACTTTCATGGTCTTTAAAACCCATCCTCTCCAAGACATAGCGTCTTGCATAGCATGGGATAAGCTAGTCGAATTGAAAAAGATGAAAAATACACGTTAAAATAGTTGAAATCGTGCTTAATTACGAAAAAAACTATTGTTGTCGTTGCGTACCATATGAACATCGAAGGTCTCCTCGAGCTTAATGTTGAAGCGCCGATCTTCGTCCAGCTCAATGAACCTGTTGCACATACCTCGGTCGTCGTGGCACCAGTCGCACTCCCCCGGGCGGTTTTCATCGTCCGAGTACGACATTTCCGGCCTATGTTCATAATTCAAATATTAAACTTGTACAATTAAATATATATACTAAAAAAACCTAAATTAGATCATTATTATTAATCATGGGTTGACTATCGGTGATGGTACGTAGCTCCTCCTTTCATTCCCGAGTGCATTATTACACCAAATTGTCTAGCACACGGGAATGAAGGAGAAGCTACCCCCACGACGGCGTGGATGATGGAGGGGGCTCCTAGATTTCTGCATAGTGCTCTCCAATTTTAGCATTCAAAGTATGAGTACTTTTCCAATATGAGTATTCAATAAGCAAAACCAAATCATAAAATAAAGTAGTATTCAAATTAGCATGCATTCAATTATAAGCAAAAGTACATCATCTCTTGTGTCCGTACATCGTCGAATATTATCACTAATACTCCTCGAATACTATCATACATATAGCATCACTAATACAGCTAGAACCGTAGCGCCCGACGGGTATCGTCGCGGGCGGTGGACACCCAAATATAAGGAACCATCACAGGATCATAGCTCCAGTGAGATCCCTGAAGAATCTGCCAGGTATTGTCGAACTTGCCCTCCAATGCAACCATGTAGCGACGGACGTGCTCGTCCTCCTCGCTGACACGGTGACGTACCACCTCCGTGGCGTCCGGAAGCCTCGGCACCGTCATTGGCCCACGCGACCGCCACCAAACAAGGATCGGGTCAACAACGGGCTGCCTCCTCACCAACCTACGTCTCCCGAAAGGTAGCACCTCCCAATACCAGCCCGGCGGAGCCCAGTCCCGAACATGGCCCTGATCAAGCAGGCCTCCACCGCCGAGTCGACGCGACGAGGATGAGGGATAGGCATCGTCGACGTCAATGCGGGAACTACTTCTATATATAGTTAAATAAAGTAGTATGATTAATTAAATCAACTAGTTCAACTACTAAGCACTTACTATAAATAAATAAAGTAGTACTTACTAAAAACAAACTACTTCTATATATAGTAAAATAAAGTAGTTTATTAAATCAACTAGCTAGTTTAACTATATATGAAGCACTTACTATAAATAAAATAAAGTAGTACTTACTAAAAATAAACTAGTTTAACTATAGTTCTATTATTTTTCTAACTAATTATATTAAACACTTTCTCTTCTTATTTTTTCCTTTTTCCTCTATTATAAATATGAACATATTCATAAATGACTTATATCATTCACAATTTTCCTATACATACACAATAAATTGACAAAGAAAATACTATGAACAAAAAAATCATTAAAATTCTATGAACAAAGTTACAACAGAAAAAAATCATAAAAATTCTATGAACAGAAAAAATCATAAAAATTTGACATATTTGATCTTTGCATATATATGAATATACAAACATGCATATTCAACAATAATATCACCAAAAAAATCTATTAACAGAAAAAAAATCTAACACAATATGAACAAATTAATTACACAATATGAAAAAAATCTAACAGAAAAATCTATGAACTACACATCTAACAAAAAAAATCTATGAACTACAAAAAAATCTAAAAAAACATATAACAAAATTAACTAGACATCTAAATTAACTACTAACAACATCAAATTAAATTAGTTGCTCACGGCGACGGTGTCGGGGATGGCGATGGCGAGGTGCGGCGCGGGGCGGGGCGGCGCGGCGACGGTCGACGGTGAGGCGGTGCGGCGCGGGTCGGGGCGGGGCGGCGCGGCGCGGCGACGGGCAGGGGCCGGCGGCATCGCGGGGCACGGGGCGCGGGGCGGGGGGCGGCGACAGCGTCGGTCGGGGCGGCGCGGGACGGCGCGGGGCGACGACGGCGACAGCGAGGTGGAGACGGACGGGCAGCCTGGCGGCGTCGGGCGGCGGGGAAGAACGAACTGAACCAAATTTTCGCGAGTGCCGCTTATATAGGCAGAGCATTGGTCCCGGTTCATGGCACCAATCGGGACCAATGCACCCCTTTAGTCCCGGTTGGTGGCACCAACCGGGACCAAAGGCCTCTTTTCAGCAGCCCAAAGTGCGGGAAACAGAGACCTTTGGTCCCGGTTAGTGCCACAAACCGGGACAAAAGAGAGGCATTGGTCCCTGTTGGTGCCACCAACCGGGACCAATGCACCCTTTAGTCCCGGTTGGTGCCACCAACCGGGACCAAAGGTTGTGTGCTGGAACTGGCACGGTGCGGTGCTATGTTTAGTCCCACCTCGCTAGCCGAGAGGGGCTCGGAGTGGTTTATAAGCTTTGCCGAACCAACCACATCGAGCTCCTCTCTACTGCAGGCTTACGGGCCTAAAATCACTCTCTATGCTTGTGGGCCTATTGGGCCTACTGCGGGCCTGCATCCTGGCCCTAGTAATGGGTTTCTAGTCGTATGCAGGCCGTGGTGGCCCTGTAGGTGGCACTTTTTTTTAATGTTTCCCCAGTTTTTTTGCTTTCTTTTTTGTTTCTAATTACTTATTTATTTTCTTTTACGATAATTCTTTTTGCTATTAAAGTTTGTAACAAAATTCTAATTACTTATATATTTTCTTTTATGATAATTCTTTTTTGCTTTTAATGTTTTGAACAAAATTCTAATTACTTATTTATTTTATTTTATGATAATTCTTTTTGCTATTAAAGTTTGTAACAAAATTCTAATTACTTATTTATTTTCTTTTATGATAATTCTTTTTGCTTTTAATGTTTTGAACAAAATTCTAACTACTTATTTATTTTATTTTACGATAATTCTTTTTGCTATTAAAGTTTGTAACAAAATTCTAATTACTTATTTATTTTCTTTTATGATAATTCTTTTTGCTTTTAATGTTTTGAACAAAATTCTAACTACTTATTTATTTTATTTTACGATAATTCTTTTTGCTATTAAAGTTTGTAACAAAATTCTAATTACTTATATATTTTATTTTATGATAATTATTTTTGCTTTTAATGTTTTGAACAAAATTCTAATTAATTATTTATTTTATTTTATGATAATTCTTTTTGCTATTAAAGTTTGTAACAAAATTCTAATTACTTATTTATTTTTCTTTTATGATAATTCTTTTTGCTTTTAATGTTTTGAACAAAATTCTAATTACTTATTTATTTTCTTTTTGCCATTGGCCCGGTTGGTGGCATGAACCGGGACCAATGCTGGTGGGCCAGGAGCGAGGCCCATTGGTCCCGGTTCGTCCCACCAACCGGGACCAAAAGGTCCAGACGAACCGGGACCAATGGCCCACGTGGCCCGGCCGGTCCCCGGGTGAGGGAGTCCTAGATTAGGGGGTGTCCGGATAGCCGGACTACCATCATCAGCCGAACTATCATTTGCCGGACTATCATTATCGACCGGACTCCAAGACTATGAAGATACAAGATTGAAGACTTCCCCCCGTGTCCGGATGGGACTTTCCTTGGCGTGGAAGGCAAGCTTGGCGATACGGATATGTAGATCCCCTACCATTGTAACCGACTCTACGTAACCCTAGCCCTCTCCGTTGTCTATATAAACCGGATGGCTTTAGTCCGTAGGACAACAATCACAACAACCCTTACAATCATACCATAGGCTAGCTTCTAGGGTTTAGCCTCCTTGATCTTGTGGTAGATCTACTCTTGTAAACATCCACAATATCAATATCAATCAAGCAGGATGTAGGGTTTTACCTCCATCAAGAGGGCCCGAACCTGGGTAAACATCGTGTCCCTTGTCTCCTGTTACCATCCGCCTAGACGCACAGTTCGGGACCCCCTACCCGAGATCCGCCGGTTTTGACACCGACATTGGTGCTTTCATTGAGAGTTCCTCTGTGTCGTCACCGATAGGCTTGATGGCCTCTTCAATCAACAACGACGTAGTCCTGGGTGAGACCTTTCTCCCCGGACAGATCTTCGTATTCGGCGGCTTCGCACTGCGGGCCAACTCCCTTGGCCATCTAGAGCAGATCGAAAGCTACGCCCCTGGCCGTCAGGTCAGGTTTGGAAGCCTAAACTTCACGGCCGATATCCGCGGGGACTTGATCCTCGATGGATCTGAGCCACAGCCGAGCGTGCCGCGCTGTCACGATGGGCATGACCTAACTCTGCCGCCGGACAGCACCTTGGAGGCCGCCCACGAATCCGCTCCGACCCATAGTCCGGAGCCGATCGCTCGAATCGAGGACGGATGGCTGGACACCGCCTCGGGAGCCGCAATTTCTACGGCGATGGAGCCGAACACTTACCTTGTCCCACATAAAGCCCATGACTCCGAGGTGCCGGACTCCCTGCCGGACTCCGCACCTCCTGCGCTCCTGCCAGTCGAATCCGATTGGGCGCCGATCATGGAATTCACCGCTGCGGACATCTTTCAGCACTCGCCCTTCGGTGATATCATAAATTCATTGAAGCATCTCTCGCTATCCGGAGAGCCCTGGCCGAGCTACGGCCAGGACGGTTGGGACGCGGATGACGAAGAAATTCAGATCCCACCCACCACCCACTTCGTAGCCACCGTCGACGATTTAACCGACGTACTCGACTACGACTCCGAAGACATCGACGGTATGGACGACGATGCCGAAGACTACCAAGAACCAGTGCCTACAGGACACTGGAAGACCACCTCGTCATACGACATATACATGGTGGACACCCAAAAAGATGGGGACGGCGAAGAAGCAGCGGAGGCCGATTCCTTAAAGAAACAGCCCAAGCGCCGACGTCAGCGGCGCCGCTCTAAATCCCGCCACGGCAAGAATGGAGATTCCGGCACAGGAGATAATAACACCCCAGAAAGTGCCGAAGACAACTCCCTCCAGCACGATCCAGCGCAGGAGGAGGCAGAAGCAAGCCCTCAGGAGAGGGCGGCAGACGAAGAGGTCGAGGATGACAATTATTTACCTCCCTCCGGAGACGAGGCAAGCCTCGGCGACGACGAATTTGTCGTGCCTGAGGATCCCGTCGAACAAGAGCGTTTCAGACGCAGGCTAATGGCCACGGCAAACAGCCTAAAGAAAAAGTAACAACAGCTTCAAGCTGATCAAGACCTACTGGCCGACAGATGGACCGAGGTCCTCGCGGCCGAAGAGTATGAACTCGAACGCCCCTCCAAAAGTTACCCAAAACGCAAGTTGCTCCCCCGATTAGAGGAGGCAGCATCACCAGCGCACAATACGAAAGACCGACCACCTCGTGGCCGCGATAGAGAGGCGTGCAAGCCCTCCACCAAAACCGTACCCCGGCATCGCTCTAAAAGCAGGAAGCCACGGGGGAACGCGCCGGACTTGCGAGATATATTGGAGGACAAGGCAAGACAATCCAGATCTATCTATGGATCATGTGGACGCCCCACGACCCAGGACGAATACCGTCGCACCGGATACAACTACTCCGGCCGGGCCGAACACAGCAGACAACGCTCTCTCGAGCTACGTCCCGATATTGCTCAATACAGAGGCGCCACACACCCACTATGCTTCACTGACGAAGTAATGGATCATCAAATCCCTGAAGGGTTCAAACCCGTTAATATCGAATCCTACGATGGCACAACAGACCCCGCGGTCTGGATTGAGGATTATCTCCTCCATATACACATGGCCCGCGGCGACGATCTTCACGCCATCAAATATCTCCCGCTCAAGCTTAAAGGACCAGCTCAGCATTGGCTTAACAGCCTGCCCGCAGAGTCAATTGGATGCTAGGAAGACCTGGAAGCCGCATTCCTCGACAACTTCCAGGGCACGTATGTGCGACCACCGGACGCAGATGACCTAAGCCACATAATCCAGCAGCCAGACGAATCGGCCAGGCAATTTTGGACACGGTTCTTAACAAAGAAAAATCAAATCGTCGACTGTCCGGATGCAGAAGCACTCGCTGCCTTCAAACATAACATCCGCGACGAGTGGCTGGCCCGGCAACTAGGACAGGAGAAGCCGAAATCCATGGCAGCCCTCACATCCCTCATGACCCGCTTTTGTGCGGGAGAGGATAGCTGGCTCGCTCGCAGTAACAACCTCAGCAAAAACGCTAGCAGTCCGGATACCAAGGACCGCAGTGGCAGGTTGCGTCGAAACAAAAACAAACGCCGCATTAACGGCGAGAGCAATGAGGATACGGCAGTCAACGCCGGATTCCGAGGCTCCAAACCCGGTCAACGGAAGAAGCCATTCAAAAGAACCACTCCGGGCCCGTCCAATTTGGACCGAATACTCGACCGCTCTTGTCAAATACATGGAACCCCCGAAAAGCCAGCTAACCATACCAACAGAGATTGTTGGGTATTCAAGCAGGCAGGCAAATTAATCGCCGAAAACAGTGACAAGGGGCTACACAGCGATGACGAGGAGGAGACCCGGCCGCCGAACAACAGAGGACAAAAGGGATTCCCCCCTCAAGTTCCGACGGTAAACATGATATACGCAACGCATATTCCCAAGAGGGAGCGGAAGCGTGCACTAAGGGACGTATACGCGATGGAGCCAGTCGCCCCAAAATTCAACCCATGGTCCTCTTGCCCGATCACTTTCGATCGAAGAGACCATCCGACCAGTATCCGCCATGGCGGATTCGCCGCATTGGTTTTAGACCCAATCGTTGATGGATTTCACCTCACGAGAGTCCTGATGG
>LR880967.1:978043962-978058009 GCA_904067115.1 Aegilops sharonensis | reverse complement strand
CGTAGCGATGCTTAAGTCCGTCGGAATCATGTTAGCATAAGCTGCATTTATGAAATCTGGCAGATGGATGTCAAAATGAGTTTCCTTACCAGTTTTCGTAAGGAAAGGTTGTATGTGATACAATCAGAAAGTTTTGTCGATCCTAAGGATGCTAAAAGGTATGCTGGCTCCAGCGATCCTTTCTTAGGACTGGAGTAAGCATCTCGGAGTTGGAATGTGCGCTTTGATGAGATGATCAAAGATTTTGGGTTTATACAAAGTTTATGAGAAACTTGTATTTCCAAAGAAGTGAGTGGGAGCACTATAGAATTTCTGATGAGTATATGTTGTTGACATATTGTTGATCAGAAATGATGTAGAATTTCTATAAAGCATATAGGGTTATTTGAAAGATGTTTTTCTATAGAAAACCTGGATTAAGCTACTTGAGCATCGAGAACTATAAGGATAGATCAAAATGCTTAATAATACTTTCAAATGAGCACGTACCTTGACATGATCTTGAAAGTGTTCAAGATGGATCAGTCAAAGAAGGAGTTCTTGCCTGAGTTGTAAGGTATGAAGTTAAGACTTAATGCTCGACCACAGCAGAAAAGAGAGAAAGGACGAAGGTTGTCCCCTATGCTTTAGACGTAGGCTCTACAGTATGCTATCCTAAGTACCGCACCTGATGTGTGCCTTGCTACACATCTGGCAAGAGGGTACAAAGGTGATAAAGGAGTGGATCACCAGATAGCGGTCAAAATTATCCTTAGAGGAATAAGGTTATGTTTCTCGGTTATGGAGGTGATAAAGAGTTCGACGAAAAGAGTTACGTCGATGCAAGCTTTAACACCTATCCGAATGACTTTGAATAGCAAACCGGATACGTATAGTGGAGCAACCATTTGGAATAGCTCCAAGTGGAGCGTGGAAGCAGCATTTACAATATGACATAGAGAATTGCGAAGTACATACGGATCTGAATGTTGCAGACCCGTTGACTAAAACCTTCTCTCACAAGCAAAACATGATCAAACCCCAGAACTCATTGAGTCTTAATCACATGACGATGTGAACTAGTTTAGTGACAGTAGTAAACTCTTTGGATGTTGGTCACATGGCGATGTGACCTGTGAGTGTTATTCACATGGCGATGTGAACTAGATTATTGACTCTAGTGCAAGTGGGAGACTGTTGGAAATATGCCCTAGAAGCAATAATAAATTAGTTATTATTATTATTTCCTTGTTCATGATAATCGTTTATTACCCATGCTATAATTGTATTGATAGGAAACTCAGATACATGTGTGGGTACATAGACAACACCAAGTCCCTAGTTAGCCTCTAGATGACTAGCTTGTTAATCAATAGATGGTCACGGTTTCCTGACCATGGACATTGGATGTCATTGATAACGGGATCACATCATTAGGAGAATGATGTGATGGACAAGACCCAATCCTAAGCCTAGCACAAAGATCGTGGTTCGTATGCTAAAGCTTTTCTAATGTCAAGTATCTTTTCCTTAGACCATGAGATTGTGTAACTCCCGGATACCGTAGGAATGCTTTGGGTGTACCAAACGTCACAACGTAACTGGGTGGCTATAAAGGTGCACTACAGGTATCTCCGAAAGTGTCTGTTGGGTTGGCACGAATCGAGACTGGGATTTGTCACTCCGTGTAAACGGAGAGGTATCTCTGGGCCCACTCGGTAGGACATCATCATAATGTGCACAATGTGACCAAGGGGTTGATCACGGGATGATGTGTTACGGAACGATTAAAGAGACTTGCCGATAACGAGATTGAACAAGGTATCAGGATACCGACCATCGAATCTCGGGCAAGTACAATACCGTTAGACAAAGGGAATTGTATACGGGATTGATTGAGTCCTTGACATCGTGGTTCATCCGATGAGATCATCGTGGAACATGTGGGAGCCAACATGGGTATTTAGATCCCGCTGTTGGTTATTGACCGGAGAACGTCTCGGTCATGTCTGCATGTTTCCCGAACCCGTAGGGTCTACACACTTAAGGTTCGATGACGCTAGGGTTATAAAGGAAGTTTGTATGTGGTTACCGAATGTTGTTCGGAGTCCCGGATGAGATCCCGGACGTCACGAGGAGTTCCCGAATGGTCCGGAGGTAAAGAATTATATATGGGAAGTCCTGTTTTGGTCACCGGAAAAGTTTCAGGTTTTATCGGTAATGTACCGGGACCACCGGGAGGGTCCCGGGGGTCCACCAAGTGGGGCCACCATCCTCGGAGGGCTGCATGGGCCAAGTGTGGGAGGGGACCAGCCCCAGGTGGGCTGGTGCGCCCCCCCAAGAGGCCCATGTGCCAAGAGATAAGGGAAAGGGAGAGTCCTAAAGGGGGAAGGCACCTCCTAGGTGCCTTAGGGAGGATGGACTCCTCCCTGGCCGCACCCTTCCTTGGAGGAAGGGCCAAGGCTGCGCCTCCCCCCTCTCCCCTGCCCCTATATATAGTGGAGGGGAGGGAGGGCAGCCGCACCCGAGTCCCTGGCACCTCCCTCCCTCCCGTGACACCTCCTCCTCTCCCGCAGATGCTTGGCGAAGCCCTGCAGGATTGCCACGCTCCTCCACCACCACCACGCCGTTGTGCTGCTGCTGGATGGAGTCTTCCTCAACCTCTCCCTCTCTCCTTGCTGGATCAAGGCATGGGAGACGTCACCGGGCTGTACGTGTGTTGAACGCGGAGGTGCCGTCCGTTCGGCACTAGGATCATCGGTGATTTGAATCACGACGAGTACGACTCCATCAACCCCGTTCACTTGAACGCTTCCGCTTAGCGATCTACAAGGGTATGTAGATGCACTCTCCTTCCCCTCGTTTCTGGTTTCTCCATAGATAGATCTTGGTGACACGTAGGAACATTTTGAATTTCTGCTACGTTCCCCAACAGTCTCTTACCGATTTACCGCTATCATTTTGGGGATACGCTCTAGAGACAGCTACCTTCACTTTAAATAGGGCACCGTCTAAATCCGTTGAGACGACACCGTATGAATTATGGTTTGGGAAGAAACCTAAGCTGTCGTTTCTAAAAGTTTGGAGATGCGATGCTTATGTCAAGAAACTTCAACCTGAAAAGCTCGAACCCAAGTCGGAAAAATGCGTCTTCATAGGATACCCTAAGGAAACCATTGGGTATACCTTCTACCTTAGATCCGAAGGCAAGATCTTTGTTGCCAAGAACAGATCCTTTCTGGAAAAAGAGTTTCTCTCGAAAGGAGTGAGTGGGAGGAAAGTAGAACTCGATGAAGTACTACCTCTTGAACCGGAAAGTAGTGCAGCTCAGGAAAATGTTCCTGTGGTGCCTACACCTACTAGAGAGGAAATTAATGATGATGATCAAGGTACTTCGGATCAAGTTGCTACTGAACTTCGTAGGTCCACAAGGACACGTTCCACACCAGAGTGGTATGGCAACCCTGTCCTGGAAATCATGTTGTTAGACAACGGTGAACCTTCGAACTATGAAGAAGCGATGGCGGGCCCGGATTCCAACAAATGGCTTGAAGCCATGCAATCCGAGATAGGATCCATGTATGAAAACAAAGTATGGACTTTGACAAACTTGCCCGACGATCAGCGAGCGATAGAAAACAAATGGATCTTTAAGAAGAAGACAGACGCGGATGGTAATGTCACCATCTATAAAGCTCGACTTGTCGCTAAGGGTTATCGGCAAGTTCAAGGGATTGACTACGATGAGACTTTCTCTCCCGAAGAGAAGCTTAAGTCCGTCCGAATCATGTTAGCAATTGCCGCATACTATGATTATGAGATATGGCAGATGGACGTCAAAACAGCATTCCTTAATGGTTATCTTAAGGAAGAGCTGTATATGATGCAGCCGGAAGGTTTTTTCGATCCTAAGAATGCTAACAAGGTATGCAAGCTCCAGCGATCCATTTATGGGCTGGTGCAAGCATCTCGGAGTTGGAACATTCGCTTTGATGAGATGATCAAAGCGTTTGGGTTTATGCAGACTTATGGAGAAGCCTGCGTTTACAAGAAAGTGAGTGGGAGCTCTGTAGCATTTCTCATATTATATGTAGATGACATACTTTTGATGGGAAATGATATAGAACTCTTGGACAACATTAAGGCCTACTTGAATAAAAGTTTTTCAATGAAGGACCTTGGAGAAGCTGCTTATATATTAGGCATCAAAATCTATAGAGATAGATCAAGACGCCTCATAGGTCTTTCACAAAGCACATACCTTGATAAGATTTTGAAGAAGTTGAAAATGGATCAGTCCAAGAAAGGGTTCTTGCCTGTACAACAAGGTGTCAGATTGAGCTCGGCTCAATGCCCGACCACGGCAAAAGATAAAGAAGAGATGAGCGTCATCCCCTATGCCTCGGCCATAGGTTCTATTATGTATGCCATGCTGTGTACCAGACCTGATGTAAACCTTGCCGTAAGTTTGGTAGGAAGGTACCAAAGTAATCCCGGCTAGGAACACTGGACAGCGGTCAAGAATATCCTGAAGTACCTGAAAAGGACAAAGGACATGTTTCTCGTTTATGGAGGTGACGAAGAGCTCGTCGTAAAGGGTTACGTCGACGCTAGCTTTGACACAGATCTGGATGACTCTAAGTCACAAACCGGATACGTGTATATGTTGAATGGTGGAGCAGTAAGCTGGTGCAGCTGCAAGCAGAGCGTCGTGGCGGGATCTACATGTGAAGCGGAGTACATGGCAGCCTCGGAGGCAGCACATGAAGCAATATGGGTGATGGAGTTCATCACCGACCTAGGAGTCATACCCAATGCATCGGGGCCGATCAAACTCTTCTGTGACAACACTGGAGCTATTGCACTTGCCAAGGAGCCCGGGTTTCACAAGAAGACCAGGCACATCAAGCGTCGCTTCAACTCCATCCGTGAAAATGTTCAAGATGGAGACATAGAAATTTGCAAAGTGCATACGGATCTGAATCTCGCAGATCCGTTGACTAAACCTCTTCCGCGGGCAAAACATGATCAACACCAGAATTCTATGGGTGTTAGATTCATCACAATGTAGCTAGATTATTGACTCTAGTGCAAGTGGGAGACTGTTGGAAATATGCCATAGAGGCAATAATAAAAGGATTATTATTATATTTCCTTGTTCATGATAATTGTCTTTTATTCATGCTATAATTGTATTATCCGGAAATCGTAATACACGTGTGAATACATAGACCACAATATGTCCCTAGTGCGCCTCTAGTTGACTAGCTCGTTGATCAATAGATAGTCATGGTTTCCTGACTATGGACATTGGATGTCAATGATAACGGGATCACATCATTAGGAGAATGATGTGATGGACAAGACCCAATCCTAAGCATAGCACAAGATCGTGTAGTTCGTTTCGCTAGAGCTTTTCCAATGTCAAGTATCTCTTCCTTAGACCATGAGATCGTGTATCTCCCGGATACCGTAGGAGTGCTTTGGGTGTACCAAACATCACAACGTAACTGGGTGATTATAAAGGTACACTACTGGTATCTCCGAAAGTGTCTGTTGGGTTGACACAGATCGAGACTGGGATTTGTCACTCCGTGTTACGGAGAGGTATCACTGGGCCCACTCGGTAGTGCATCATCATAATGAGCTCAATGTGACCAAGTGTCTGGTCACGGGATCATGCATTACGGTACGAGTAAAGTGACTTGCCGGTAACGAGATTGAACGAGGTATTGGGATACCGACGATCGAATCTCGGGCAAGTAACATACGATTGACAAAGGGAATTGTATACGGGGTTGTTTGAATCCTCGACATCGTGGTTCATCCGATGAGATCATCGAGGAGCATGTGGGAGCCAACATGGGTATCCAGATCCCGCTGTTGGTTATTGCCCGAGAGCCGTCTCGGTCATGTCTACGTGTCTCCCAAACCCGTAGGGTCTACACACTTAAGGTTCGGTGACGCTAGGGTTGTATGAATACGAGTATGCAGTAAACCGAATGTTGTTCGGAGTCCCGGATGAGATCCCGGACGTCACGAGGACTTCCGGAATGGTCCGGAGGTAAAGAATTATATATAGGAAGTGTTGTTTCGGCCATAGGGAAAGTTTCGGGGTCACCCGGTATTGTACCGGGACCACCGGAAGGGTCCCGGGGGTCCACCGGGTGGGGCCACCCATCCCGGAGGGCCCCATGGGCTGAAGTGGGGAGGGGAACCAGCCCATAATGGGCTGGTGCGCCCCCCTTGGCCCACCCCCTGCGCCTAGGGTTGAAACCCTAGGGTAGGGGGCGCGCCCCACTTGCCTTAGGGGGCACTCCACCCCCCTTGGCCGCCGCCCCCTTGGGAGATTGGATCTCCAAGGGCCGGCGCCCCCCTTGGGGGCCTATATAAAGGGAGGGGGAGGGGGCAGCCGCACCCTAAAGTTCTGGCGCCTCCCTCCCCCTGCTACACCTCTTCCTCCTCCGTCACGAGCTTGGCGAAGCCCTGCCGGAGTACTGCTTCTCCACCAACACCACGCCGTCGTGCTGCTGCTGGAGCCATCTTCCTCAACCTCTCCTTCCCCCTTGCTGGATCAAGAAGGAGGAGACGTCATCCGCTCCGTACGTGTGTTGAACGCGGAGGTGCCGTCCGTTCGGCACTCGGTCATCGGTGTTTTGGATCATGGCGAGTACGACTCCATCATCCATGTTCTAGTGAACGCTTCCGCACGCGATCTACAAGTGGTATGTAGATGCAATCTCTCTCCCATGACTCATTGCTTAGATGAACTCATAGATGGATCTTGGTGAAACCGTAGGAAAAATTTTAATTTTCTGCAACGTTCCCCAACAGATATATCCATAATTGCAGATGGCGATGCTGAGGTCAAGACCCTCAGGAGTGATCGTGCCCGCGCGTAAGAGCAGGCAAGGGTTAGCGATGCGGCCGCTGAGAAAGCGGCTGCCGATTTGAAGGCCGAACAGGCCGCCCGGCGCTAGTTCGAGGAGCGGGTATCCAAGATGGAGCAAGAGCTCACGGACGCAACTCGCAAGTGCGAGCTCCTCGAGGAGGAGAATAAAGCTAAGGCAGCCGAACTCGCCAAGGCCCTTCAGGACGCCCAAGAGGCGAGGTCCAAATCCTGAGCGGCTCGCGAGGAGCTTCGACAGGCCGGACAGATAGCGGCTGGTAAGCCCTTTCTTTTACAGTCTAAGTTTGGCGATCAGAGGTATGCCTTACTTAATCGACTATGGAGTTCTCCAGACGCCTTTGCGGATCTTCCGAAGAGCGCCACTGACGCTGCACAATTCTACCGAGCCCAGGAGGGGCATGCGATGGAGAAGCTATTCTGGTCGCATTTTGCGACGCATGAGCGTTCGACGCTGCTGAATGACCAAATGGCGCAGTGATGAGTTGCATAAGATGTCTAGAGCGGCTATGAAGGAGATCATACTCCGGTTGTGGCCGGCCGAACCCGTTCCAAGCAACTATTTTGGCCTAGTGCGGCCACTCATCGATGTCGTGCCCCAATTTGATGCCATCAAATGGTCGGTGTGCATAGAAGGTGCACAGAGGGCTTTCGCCGGCGTCAAGGTGCACTGGGCCAAGATGAAGGCCGCCATTGTCGTGGTGGAGGGTCTCCCGAAGGCAAGGATCACCACACGCCGGAGCGTTATTTAGATGATGTCCTAGAGGGTGCTCTCCTGATAGAGGGTCAATGCTCAAAGGATATTATATTTGAATGAATGTATCCAAACGGCCCGAACGTGTTATACACTAAGGCTTTGTAATATATTTGTGCCATTATCAGAAAGTTCTTTCCTCCTGTGCGGCCGTTTTTGTATTCCTGAGAGTTTTCCAGTTGTTGGCTTCGGCCCCCCACGTATATGCGACGGGGGTGTTCGGAATAGCACATGAGCACTCTTGACCCAATGTCTTGGTCCGTGAGGGAGGTGTCAGTGGGGCGAACCAGGAAATCACTCTTGACCCAACGTCTTGGTCCGTGAGGGAGGTGTCAGTGGGGCGAACCAGGCAATCGGACTATACGGCTTTACCACTCTCACTTAGCCATAGGAGTTTGACAAGGGGGCTATAAAATAGCCCCTGGTACGTATGCGTCTATCCGAATTCGGATGCATTACGTATATGACTGAAAAAACAGTCCTTCGTTTGATACGGAAAAATCGTTAAAGATTTAGAAAGTCACCGAGCGGCTGCCCAGCTCTCGCCGCATCATGACATTCAGTTTTTGGTTTTCTCTACTGAGGTGCTTCACCGGACGAACCAGAAACACAATCGTAGTAGTTCCCCCTTTACTACCCTAGCCGAACAAACGGAGCGTAAGGTAACAAACACAGGAGTCGGGCAACCCAACTATTGACCAAAGACATGATTTGGAGCCGATGCATATAATGCCAAGTTCAGGACGCCGAAGTGTGCTACAAAGCTATTCAAGATTTTGTTTAGCGGCACATATGTGGCCCTATAGAGCCCCTGGCAATTGGAGTCGGGGTATGTTAGTGAGACAACTGGGGAGACGGAATACAATTTTATGAATAAAGTTGATACCGACAGATTGTCCCTACTAGGATCTGATTTGATACGTCAAAACGTGATCTTACAGAGGGTACCATAAGCACAAAAGTCATTTTACATGCCAGGGGTCTAATAATGAGAAAATCTTTAGTACAGGTCCTTTAAACAAGGTTTGGTCCGAAGAGTTCTTTGGATATCCTGCCGCACATCTGCGCCGCTTTCGCCTTGTAGAAAGGGGTTCCTTGAAGGGAACAGTCTTTGATTATCCGTACGAAACTG
Organism: Aegilops sharonensis; assembly: GCA_904067115.1. Taxonomy (NCBI): domain Eukaryota; kingdom Viridiplantae; phylum Streptophyta; class Magnoliopsida; order Poales; family Poaceae; genus Aegilops; species Aegilops sharonensis. The sequence goes on along the minus strand of LR880967.1, from coordinate 978,049,237 downwards.
CGCTCGAAGAGAGTCCTTGTAAGTCCATAGGATATATAGGTTCAAGGGCACCTGTGGTAAGAGAGAAAAATAATCGAAGAAAGGTGGAAGGTCATGCAGGGTCGAACCATACTATAGACCTATTCGTATTGTGCCTCCGTTGATGCCCAAGGTATTTTGAGTGCGTAGTGATGCATGCGCGGTACGAATTCCGCGGTTGTGCGTGGCGATCAACAGAGGTGAAACTGCTAGCCTAGCTCTAAAACTACCGAGCCTTCCGCTTGCGGGACTGACTGGGCTTTTTTAGCAAAGTCTGGCGGCTTAATGGCCGATGATGTGTGCGGCTTGAGGGGGCCGCTCTGGACTTCGGCTGCGAGAGCTGCAGTGTGCTCCTCGGTGCGGAGGGAGCGTCCCGTGTTTCCCTTGACCGTTGTGACGCCGTTTGGATTGGGCATCTTGAGCTTTAAATAAGCATAGTGTGGCATCGCATTGAATCGAGCAAAAGCGGTACGTCTGAGTAGTGCGTGATAGCCCCTTTGGAAGGGTACGATATCGAAGATCAAGTCTTCATTGCGGAAGTTGTCGGGCGAGCCGAAGACAACTTCCAATGTTATTGAGCCCGAGCAGCGGGCCTCTACGCCAGGAATCACTCCTTTAAAGGTAGTTTTAGTGGGCTTGATTCTTGACGGATCAATACCCATTTTGCGGACGGTGTCCTAGTAGACAGGTTAAGGCTACTGCCACCGTCCATGAGGACTCGCGTGAGATGGAATCCTTTGATGATTGGGTCGAGGCCCAAAGCTGTCGATCCTTCGTGACGGATACTGGTCGGATGGTCCTTTCTATCGAAGGTGATCGGATAAGCCGACCATGGGTTGAATTTTGGGGCGACCGGCTCTATGGCGTAGACGTCCCTTAATGCGCGCTTGTGCCCCCGTTTGGGGATGTGGGTAACATAGATCATAGTCACTGTTTTGACCTCGGGGGGGAATTGTTGGAAATATGCCCTAGAGGCAATAATAAAAGCATTATTATTATATTTCCTTGTTCATGATAATTGTCTTTTATTCATGCTATAATTGTATTATCCGGAAATCGTAATACATGTGTGAATACATAGACCACAATACGTCCCTAGTAAGCCTCTAGTTGACTAGCTCGTTGGCCAACAGATAGTCATGGTTTCCTGACTATGGACATCAGATGTCATTGACAACGGGATCACGTCATTAGGAGAATGACGTGATGGACAAGACCCAATCCTAAGCATAGCACAAGATCGTGTAGTTCGTTTTGCTAGAGCTTTCTCAATGTCAAGTATCTATTCCTTAGACCATGAGATCGTGTAACTCCCGGATACCGTAGGAGTGCTTTGGGTGTACCAAACGTCACAACATAACTGGGTGACTATAAAGGTGCATTACAGGTATCTCCGAAAGTGTCTGTTGGGTTGACACGGATCGAGACAGGGATTTGTCACTCCGTATTACGGAGAGGTATCACTGGGCCCGCTCGGTAGTGCATCATCATAATGAGCTCAAAGTGACCAAGTGTCTGGTCACGGGATCATGCATTACGGTACGAGTAAAGTGACTTGCCGGTAACGAGAATGAACGAGGTATTGGGATACCGACGATCAAGTCTCGGGCAAGTAACATACCGTCTGACAAAGGGAATAGTATACGGGGTTGCTTGAATCCTCGACATCGTGGTTCATCCGATGACATCATCGAGGAGCATGTGGGAGCCAACATGGGTATCCAAATCCCACTGTTGGTTATTGACCTGAGAGCGTCCCGGTCATGTCTGCATGTCTCCCGAACCCTTAGGGTCTACACACTTACGGTTCGGTGACGCTAGGGTTATTAGGAAGACTTGTATGTGATTAACGAATGTTGTTCGGAGTCCCGGATGAGATCCCGGACGTCACGAGGAGTTCCGGAATGGTCCGGAGGTAAAGATTTATATATGGGAAGTTGTCAAACGGACACCGGAAAGTTTCGGTGGCTTACCGGTATTGTACCGGGGCCACCGGAAGGGTTCCGGAGGTCCACCGGGAGGGGACACCCCTCCCGGGGGGGCACATGGGCTGCGTAGGGGCATGAGCCAGCCCCTGGTGGGCTGGGCGCACCCCCCCCCCTTGGGCCCTTGCGCCTAGGGTTTGGGGGGAACCCTAGAGGGGGGCGCCCCCTTGCTTGGGGGGCAAGCCACCCCTCCCCTTGGCCGCCGCCCCCCCTCTAGATGCATCTAGAGGGGCCGGCCCCCTTCTCCCTTCCCCCTATAAATAGAGGGGTGAGGGGAGGGCAGCCGCACCCAAGCCAAGGCGCAGCCTTCCCCTCCCCAACACCTCTCCTCCTCCGTTGTGTGCTCGGCGAAGCCCTGTCGGAGTACTGCTTCTCCACCATCATCACGCCGTCGTGCTACCAGTGGAGCTGTCTTCCTCAACTTCTCCTTCCTCCTTGCTGGATCAAGACGGAGGAGACGTCACCCGTACCGTACGTGTGTTGAACGCGGAGGTGCTGTCCGTTCAGCACTTGGTCATCGGTGATCTGAATCACGTCGAGTACTACTCCATCATCACCACTCCCTCGAACACTTCCGTACGCGATCTACAAGTGGTATGTAGATGCAAACTCACTCCCTTGACTCGTTGCTTAGATGAACTCATAGATGGATCTTGGTGAAACCGTAGGAAAAAATTTAATTTTCTGCAACGTTCTCCAACAGTGGCATCATGAGCTAGGTCTATGCGTAGTTCTCTATTGCACGAGTAGAACACAATTTAGTTGTGGGCGTAGATCTTGTCAACTTGCTTGCCGCTACTAGTCTTATCTTGCTTCCGCGGTATTGTGGGATGAAGCGGCCCGGACCAACCTTACACGTACGCTTACGTGAGACCGGTTCCACCGACGAACATGCACTAGTTGCATAAGGTGGCTGGCGAGTGTCTGTCTCTCCCACTTTAGTTGGAGCGGATTCGATGAAAAGGGTCCTTATGAAGGGTAAATAGAAGTTGACAAAATCACGTTGTGGTTATTCGTAGGTAAGAAAACGTTCTTGCTAGAACCCAATTGCAGCCACGTAAAAGATGCAACAACAATTAGAGGACATCTAACTTGTTTTTGCAGCAATTGTCATGTGATGTGATATGGCCAAGTTGTGATGAATGATGAATGACATATTGTGATGTATGAGATCATGTTCTTGTAATAGGAATCACGACTTGCATGTCGATGAGTATGACCACCGGCAGGAGCCATAGGAGTTGTCTTTATTTTTTGTATGACCTGCGTGTCATTGAAGAACGCCATGTAAACTACTTTACTTTATTACTAAACACGTTAGTCATAGCAGTAGAAGTAGTCGTTGGCGTGACAACTTCATGAAGACACGATGATGGAGATCATGATGATGGAGATCATGGTGTCATGCCGGTGACAAGATGATCATTGAGCCCCGAAGATGAAGATCAAAGGAGCTATATGATATTGGCCATATCATGTCACTACTTTATATAATTGCATGTGATGTTTATTATGTTTTATGCATCTTGTTTACTTAGAACGACGGTAGTAAATAAGATGATCCCTTACAACAATTTCAAGAAGTGTTCTCCCCTAACTGTGCACCGTTGCTAAAGTTCGTCGTTTCGAAGCACCACGTGATGATCGGGTGTGATAGATCCTTACGTTCACATACAACTGGTGTAAGACAGTTTTACACATGCAAAACACTTAGGGTTAACTTGACGAGCCTAGCATGTACAGACATGGCCTCGGAACACGGAGACCGAAAGGTCGAACACGAGTCGTATAGAAGATACGATCAACATGAGAATGTTCACCGACGATGACTAGTCCGTCTCACGTGATGATCGGACACAGCCTAGTCGACTCGGATCGTGTAACACTTAGATGACTAGAGGGATGTCAAATCTGAGTGGGAGTTCATTCAACAATTTGATTAAGATGAACTTAATTATCATGAACTTAGTCTAAAACTTTTTGCAAAATATGTCTTGTAGATCAAATGGCCAACGCTCATGTCAACATGAACTTCAACGCGTTCCTAGAGAAAACCAAGCTGAAAGATGATGGCAGCAACTCTACGGACTGGGTCCGGAACCTGAGGATCATCCTCATAGCTGCCAAGAAGGCATATGTCCTAGAAGCACCGTTAGGTGACCCACCTGCTCTCCCAGCACTGCAAGACGATTTGAACCTTTGGCAGACACGTACTGATGATTACTCCCTCGTTCAGTGCAGCATGCTTTACAGCTTAGAACCGGGGCTCCAAAAGCGTTTTGAGCAACACGGAGCATATGAGATGTTCGAAGAGCTGAAACTAGTTTTCCAAGCTCACGCCCGGGTCGAGAGATATGAAGTCTCCGACAAGTTCTATAGTTGTAAGATGGAGGAAAACAGTTCTGTCAGTGAGCACATACTCAAAATGTCTGGGTTGCACAGCCGCCTGTCCCAGCTGGAGATTAACCTCCCGGACGAGGCGGTCATTGACAGAATCCTTCAATCGCTCCCACCAAGCTACAAGAGCTTCGTGATGAACTACAATATGCAGGGGATGGTGAAGACCATTCCTGAAGTATTTTCAATGCTGAAGTCAGCAGAGGTTGAAATCAAGAAAGAACATCAAGTGTTGATGGTCAATAAGACCACTAAGTTCAAGAAGGGCAAGGGTAAGAAGAACTTCAAGAAGGACGGCAAAGATGTTGTCGCGCCCGGTAAGCCAGTTCCCGGGAAGAAGTCAAAGAATGGACCCAAGCCTAAGACTGAGTGCTTTTATTGCAAGGGGAAGGGTCACTGGAAGCGGAACTGCCCCAAATACTTAGCCGATAAGAAGGCCGGCAACACCAAAGGTATATTTGATATACATGTAATTGATGTGTACCTTACCAGTACTCGTAGTAACTCCTGGGTATTTGATACCGGTGCCGTTGCTCATATTTGTAACTCACAGCAGGAGCTGCGGAATAAGCGGAGACTGGCGAAGGATGAGGTGACGATGTGCGTCGGGAATGCTTCCAGAGTCGATGTGATCGCCGTCGGCACGCTACCTCTACATTTACCTACGGGATTAGTTTTGAACCTTAATAATTGTTATTTGGTGCCAAGTTTGAGCATGAACATTGTATCTGGATCTCGTTTAATGCGAGATGGCTACTCATTTAAATCCGAGAATAATGGTTGTTCTATTTATATGAGAGATATGTTTTATGGTCATGCTCCAATGGTCAATGGTTTATTCTTAATGAATCTCGAGCGTAATGTTACACATATTC
>LR880967.1:977995760-978015065 GCA_904067115.1 Aegilops sharonensis | reverse complement strand
TCCTTGACATCGTGGTTCATCCGATGAGATCATCGTGGAACATGTGGGAGCCAACATGGGTATCCAGATCCCGCTGTTGGTTATTGACCGGAGAACGTCTCGGTCATGTCTGCATGGTTCCCGAACCCGTAGGGTCTACACACTTAAGGTTCGATGACGCTAGGGTTATAAAGGAAGCTTGTATGTGGTTACCGAATGTTGTTCGGAGTCCCGGATGAGATCCCGGACGTCACGAGGAGTTCCGGAATGGTCCGGAGATAAAGATTTATATATGGAAAGTTGTTGTTCGGGTTCCGGGAAAAATTTCGGGTTTTTTCGGTATTGTACCGGGAAGCTTCCAGAAGGTTCCGGAGGATTCCGGAGGGGTCCGGAGGTCCGGAAATAGTTCCACCACATCCAATACAGTAGCATGGGCTGTAGGGGGGCGCCCTAGCCTTAATGGGCCAGGGGCACCAGCCCCCCCAAGGCCCATGCGCATGGGAAGGGGAAAACCCTAAAGGGGGAGGCCTCCACTTGACTTGGGAGGCACTCCTCCCCCCTTGGCCGCCCCCCCTAGATGGGATCTAGGGCTGGCCGCACCCCTTGGGGTGGGGAAACCCTAAAGGGGGCGCAGCCCCCCCTTCCCCCTATATATAGTTGAGGTTTGGGGCTGCAATACACATGAGAACTTCTCCTCTTGGTGCAGCCCTGCTTCTCCTCCTCCTCCTCTCCCTTGGTGCTTGGCGAAGCCCTGCGGGATTGCCACGCTCCTCCACCACCACCACGCCGTTGTGCTGGTGCTGGATGGAGTCTTCCTCAACCTCTCCCTCTCTCCTTGCTGGATCAAGGCATGGGAGACGTCACCGGGCTGTACGTGTGTTGAATGCGGAGGTGCCGTCCGTTCGGCACTAGGATCTCCGGTGATTTCAATCACGACCAGTACTACTCCATCAACCCCGTTCACATGAACGCTTCCGCTTAGCGATCTACAAGGGTATGTAGATGCACTCTCCTTCCCCTCGTTGCTAGTTTCTCCATAGATAGATCTTGGTGACACGTAGGAAAATTTTGAATTTCTGCTACGTTCCCCAACATCTATTCCTTCGACCATGAGATCATGCCACTCCCGGATGCTAGAGGAATGCCTTGTGTGCTATCAAACGTCACTTCATAACTGGGTCATCATAAAGGTTCTCTACAGGTATCTCCAAAGGTGTCTTTTGGGTTGCATGGATCGAGACTGGGATTTGTCACTCCATATGTGACAGAGAGATATCACTAGGCCCTCTCGGTAATACAACATCATAAGAAGCTTCATGTCACTAATGAGTTTAGTCACGGGATCTTGTATTACGAAACGAGTAAAGAGACTTGCCGGTAACGAGATTGAACTAGGTACGGAAATGCCGACGATCAAATCTTGGACAAGTAACATATCGCCGGTCAAAGGGAATTGCATACGGGATTGGCTGAATCCTTGACATTGTGGTTCAACCGATAAAGATCTTCATTGAATATGTAGGAACCAATATGGGCATCCCGGTTGCGCTATTGATTATTGACCGGAGAGGAGTCTCGGTCATGTTTGCATGTTCTGAACCCGTAGGGTCGCACGCTTAACGTTCGGTAGCGCTAGGGTAGTGTAGAGATATTAATAACGGAAAGTCCAAAGGTTGTTCGGAGTCCCGGATGAGAACGAGGACATCAAGAGGAGCTTCGCAATGGCCCGTAGGTAAATATTAATATATGGAAAGTCATATTCAGGGTTTCTGAAAATGTTCGGGTTTTTTCGGTATTGTACCAAGAAGGTTCTAGAAGGTTCCGGAGTGGGCCCACCTGCATGGGGACCCACATAAACATGGGTAGTGGGGAAACTCCTCACACGCTTGGTCTAGGCGCACCATGATTCTCCCTTAAAATGAATAGTATCGTTTCCCGAAGGGATAAGATCAGGATCCCTAACAAGGGGGGATAGCGATCGGTTGGGAAGAAAAGGAGGGATTTCCTTCCTTCCCCTTTGACCAACGACCCTAGGGCCTTGGAGGGCAAGCCACCAGGCCCCCTCCACGCCTATATAAAGGTAGGGAGGCGTTGGGGGCATCCCCCTTCGACCCTTGCTCGTTACCTCTCCCAACTCCTCCCACGTTTCATCGGTACGCGCTTGGCGAAGTCCTGCCAGATTTTCTCTGCCACCACCACCACCATGCTATCGTGTTGGTTCAGATCTCATCTACCTTCTCTCCCTCGCTTGCTAGATTAAGGAGGAGAGGATGCCGCTGAGCCGTATGTGTGCTAGACTTGGAGGCGCCGCACGTGCAGTACTGGATTGGACTGGATCATGATTGGATTATGAAGAGTACGACTACATCAACCGTGTTACGACGCTAGCAATTTTGGTCTAGAAGGGTATGTAGATAGACTCCCCTCTCGTTGCTTTACATCTCCATAGATAGATCTTGGATGTTTCGTAGGAAATTTTTTGATTTTCCTGCAACGTTACCAATCAACTGGCTCCAAAACGAGACCTTCAAGAAGGAAGCGAAGCAAGGCACCACCATCATCCGCTCGACAAGAGCAAGGGTTTCCCCGGAGCCAAAGGGAGGTGGAAGGCAAGCTCAGAATGACGTCCTCGACAGGGAAACGGCGCCCGCAGGCGCCTCCATCGCCATCTCCAGCCACAACCGGAGCAAAGGCATTTACCCCGAGCAGATCGGCCCCCCACTCCCCGGCAAAGGCTGACACAACCTGCAGCCCACTACCAGCCTGCAACCGCCACACCAGGCTGGGGAGAGGAGGTCGCCGCCGCCGCGCCGCAGCCACCGGACCTCGCGGAGACGATGAACACGACCAAAGCAGAACCCCCGAAGGCCGCCCGTATCCAGTCACGCCCAGCCAGACCCGGCAGCCACCAGCCTTCCCGCGCCGAGATCCAGATCACCATGCTCCATACGCCTAGCGCTGCCAAGGGGAAGGCCGGTGCGCCGCCAGGCCCAGCCACCACGCCGCCCACACGGCCGCAGCAGCCGTCAGTCGCCACGAAGGTCGAGCCGCCGCTCGAGATCCAGAAAGCCGCCCGCGTCGCCATGAGCAGGAGATCCCCCGCCGCCGTCGTCCGCTACGCGGGCTTAGTCCGGCCACATCATTCGGCAGCGGCGAGGGGGTAGAAGAGAGGGAGGGGGGTGGTGAGGGACGCCGGCGGGGTCAATTCCGCCCGAGCCGCCCGGAGGCGACGCGGAGGGCGCGGGGGGAAGGGGGTGTGGCGACACCGAAATTAAGGAGACAGCTCACTGGATGGTGGAGATGGATGAAGACCTAATATTAAGCGGCACGATCTGAACAACGGTGGGGCGCATCGCTCTCACCTGACGTTGAATACCTGACATCACGGCCTCCTGGCCGGCTTAGCTCACCGAGTACGTCAGATCTTGCAGGGATCAGCGACAGAAAGGGCAGCACGACGACGGAAAATAGAACTATCAATACTGCTCCACAAAATGAAAAACACATAGCGAGTACGGACGACGGATTGTCCCTTCGTCGCCGCCGTTGTGTTGTTGAGAAAATGGCAGTGCGAGCACTTAACCAGAGAACTGTAGAGGAGTGAGCATAATAAACGTTGCGGTTGGGAATCAAATTAACACATGCATGAACTTTCAAGTGGGACCGGCACGGTGGAAAATTACCACTGGAGAAGAAAGACACGCGCACTGAAGCTCAACGCGGGATGATTGACAGTGTATCTGGTCGAACAGACATGGAACTGCCACCTAATTCTACCGCTTTTTCTGTCTTGGCTATTTGTTTATTAATTGTATTATAGTGTGACATTTGTTTACCCTCCATAACTATTTTTGGCTATCTTTCACACTTTATTAGCCGTTATGCCTTGTGGCCAGTGGCGGAGCCAGGATTGAAGCAAGCCCCGGGCCCAAAAAAAATTTTTGACGCGAAGGAAAAGCTTAACGTTCATAAGGCTTTTAGCTACCTTAAAAGATACACCATCCAAAATATGTCTCAATTGCACGAAATATTTAGAATTTAAAAACGGTGCTTAACGATACAACAAAATAGATAAAAATGACAAAAACTAAGAGAAACAGTACGTGGTAAAATATTACCAAATCGATGGTTTGCTTCATCAGTGCCTCGCATAACCCCTCATCAACAGTGGAAGAAGGGCTAATACCTTCAAGACATCAAAAGCAAATTTTCATAAGAGAAGGCATAAACATCAAGTAAAACAATTATCATTGATACAAATCTAAAAACTTACCATTTCAACGAGGTAAATGCCATTTGCAAGACCTATATGATTGAAAGCGATATGCTATATCGTCATCATCAATACATGCAAATGCAACACGCTCAATATAGCAAACCATACTATAATTCAGCAATTGGCACCCATCGGTGAAAATTTTCCCTTCATCTTCTTTTTCTAGAATATGAAATAAAATTGGCAATTACATCAATTTAAGTTCGACAATACCCTAGATATATGACTGGATACATACACACACGCACACATATTATTCAATTAGATTTCAATTCGGAGCAGTTTAAACATTGATACAAGTAGAACATGGTAAAAGTGAAGAGCATCAGGGCGGGAAGCAAAAAAAGTATCAAAGAAAAATACAAGGCACGGCAGCCGGCAATGAAGCAGCGAGTAGGGGATGGCGCGCCAAACGTCGCCGCGGGCGAATGACGCACAGGAGGAGGACCAGTGGCGGAGCCAGGATTGAAGCAAGCCCCGGGCCCAAAAGAAATTTTTGACGCGAGGGAAAAGCTTAACGTCCATAAGGCTTTTAGCTACCTTAAAAGATACACCATCCAAAATATGTCTCAATTGCACGAAATATTTAGAATTTAAAAACGGTGCTTAACGATACAACAAAATAGATAAAAATGACAAAAACTAAGAGAAACAGTACGTGATAAAATATTACCAAATTGATGGTTTGCTTCATCAGTGCCTCGCATAACCCCTCATAAACAGTGGAAGAAGAGCTAATACATTCAACACATCAAAAGCAAATTTTCATAAGAGAAGGCATAAACATCAAGTAAAACAATTATCATTGATACAAATCTAAAAACTTACCATTTCAACGAGGTAAATGCCATTTGCAAGACCTATATGATTGAAAGCGATATGCTATATCATCATCATCAATACATGCAAATGCAACACGCTCAATATAGCAAACCATACTATAATTCAGCAATTGGCACACATCGGTGAAAATTTTCCCTTCATCTTCTTTTTCTAGAATATGAAATAAAATTGGCAATTACATCAATTTAAGTTCGACAATACCCTAGATATATGACTGGATACATACACACACGCACACATATTATTCAATTAGATTTCAATTCGGAGCAGTTTAAACATTGATACAAGTAGAACATGGTAAAAGTGAAGAGCATCAGGGCGGGAAGCAAAAAAAGTATCAAAGAAAAATACAAGGCACGGCAGCCGGCAATGAAGCAGCGAGTAGGGGATGGCGCGCCAAACGTCGCCGCGGGCGAATGACGCACAGGAGGAGGACCAGTGGCGGAGCCAGGATTGAAGCAAGCCCCGGGCCCAAAAGAAATTTTTGACGCGAGGGAAAAGCTTAACGTCCATAAGGCTTTTAGCTACCTTAAAAGATACACCATCCAAAATATGTCTCAATTGCACGAAATATTTAGAATTTAAAAACGGTGCTTAACGATACAACAAAATAGATAAAAATGACAAAAACTAAGAGAAACAGTACGTGATAAAATATTACCAAATTGATGGTTTGCTTCATCAGTGCCTCGCATAACCCCTCATAAACAGTGGAAGAAGAGCTAATACATTCAACACATCAAAAGCAAATTTTCATAAGAGAAGGCATAAACATCAAGTAAAACAATTATCATTGATACAAATCTAAAAACTTACCATTTCAACGAGGTAAATGCCATTTGCAAGACCTATATGATTGAAAGCGATATGCTATATCATCATCATCAATACATGCAAATGCAACACGCTCAATATAGCAAACCATACTATAATTCAGCAATTGGCACACATCGGTGAAAATTTTCCCTTCATCTTCTTTTTCTAGAATATGAAATAAAATTGGCAATTACATCAATTTAAGTTCGACAATACCCTAGATATATGACTGGATACATACACACACGCACACATATTATTCAATTAGATTTCAATTCGGAGCAGTTTAAACATTGATACAAGTAGAACATGGTAAAAGTGAAGAGCATCAGGGCGGGAAGCAAAAAAAGTATCAAAGAAAAATACAAGGCACGGCAGCCGGCAATGAAGCAGCGAGTAGGGGATGGCGCGCCAAACGTCGCCGCGGGCGAATGACGCACAGGAGGAGGACCAGTGGCGGAGCCAGGATTGAAGCAAGCCCCGGGCCCAAAAGAAATTTTTGACGCGAGGGAAAAGCTTAACGTCCATAAGGCTTTTAGCTACCTTAAAAGATACACCATCCAAAATATGTCTCAATTGCACGAAATATTTAGAATTTAAAAACGGTGCTTAACGATACAACAAAATAGATAAAAATGACAAAAACTAAGAGAAACAGTACGTGATAAAATATTACCAAATTGATGGTTTGCTTCATCAGTGCCTCGCATAACCCCTCATAAACAGTGGAAGAAGAGCTAATACATTCAACACATCAAAAGCAAATTTTCATAAGAGAAGGCATAAACATCAAGTAAAACAATTATCATTGATACAAATCTAAAAACTTACCATTTCAACGAGGTAAATGCCATTTGCAAGACCTATATGATTGAAAGCGATATGCTATATCATCATCATCAATACATGCAAATGCAACACGCTCAATATAGCAAACCATACTATAATTCAGCAATTGGCACACATCGGTGAAAATTTTCCCTTCATCTTCTTTTTCTAGAATATGAAATAAAATTGGCAATTACATCAATTTAAGTTCGACAATACCCTAGATATATGACTGGATACATACACACACGCACACATATTATTCAATTAGATTTCAATTCGGAGCAGTTTAAACTTTGATACAAGTAAAACATGGTAAAAGTGAAGAGCATCAGGGCGGGAAGCAAAAAAAGTATCAAAGAAAAGTACAAGGCACGGCAGCCGGCAATGAAGCACCGAGTAGGGGATGCGCGCTAAACGTGGCCGCGGGCGAACGACGCACAGGAAGAGGACGGCGGCCGGGAGCAGGGGGGAAGTGGGGGCGGGCAGAGGCGGTCGATGGACAACGCCATGGCGGCGGACTGCGACACGAGCGCTGGAGGTTGGTCGTGCCGTCCTTCGTGCGTACGACTCGGCGGCGGCCGCGCTAGCGCTTCGTCTCCTTTTTTTCTTTGATGGACTAGTGCCTCGAGTTAGATCCTGGGGTTTTTTGTTTTTTGAGAAGAAGTTACTTTTTTTTTGAGAAAAAGTTACTTTTTTTTTAGCATATGAGAAAAAGTTATTAGATCGTGGGGTCGCACTAGTAGAAAAAGTGCCTATTGTCCCGGTTGGTAAGGGCCTTTAGTCCCGGTTGGTGAACCGGGACTAAAGGGTCGGTTTGAGGCACGAACCGGGACTAATGGGCACAGGTGAACCGGGACTAATGCCTTAGCCGCACAAACCGGGATAAATGCTCACATTAGTCCCGGTTCTGGATTAAACCGGGACTAATGGGCTAAATTGGCCTGGACGAAAGCCCTGTTTTCTATTAGTGTCGCGCGTTGCATTCGTTTCTGCTAAGACAGCCCATCAAGACTTTGGGCGTCCTTCCTTTTGCTACGCTCCACCCCGGGCCTGTAAAAAAACACATACAATAATAGCATGTTCTATTTTCCACGCCCCGGGCCTGGGCCCTGGGTGCCCGGGGCCCAGCTCCGCCCCTGCTTGTGGCATACTTTATGCTTCTATCTCTATTTCAAAATGTAAGACGTACTGTAGTTTAATTTGAACTACAAAAATGTCTTAGTACTTTGGTACTAAGGGCATCTTCAGCCGCGCCCCAGGAAGGCCTTCCCAGGTATTTTTTTCGCGCACGCGCCGAAAAAACAGCCCAGTCGCGCCCCCAGGAGCCCGATTTTCACCGGCTTGGGCCGAAAACAGCACCGGCGGACCCAGCCCGAACCCGGCGTGCTGGGGGCGTCCGGGGGTGCCGGGCGAACTGTTTTGGCGCGAAAAAGCCGCGGGCCCGCCGCGTCAGCGACACGGCTCTCTTCTCGGCCCTTCGTCGTCCTCATCGCCTCGTTTCCCGCGGCGAATCAATGCCAAAGCTGTCGCGCGCTGCCGCGCCGGTCAGCCTGCACCATTGATGCCTCACGGGCGGCGTAGTGAAGACCGGACGACGCGCGTACACACGGTGGCACGCGCGCCTCGGCCTATATATGACGCGCCCCGGCGCACTCGGCGACTCACAGTCTCCCGCCGTCGTCGTTCCTCCCTCTCCTCTCCTCTCTTTCGCCGTCTCCAGTTCACACCCATGGCCGAGCGCTTCCCAGGCGACGGCGCGGCGGCGAACAGCTTCGGCCGCCGCCATCTTCATGAAGACGAGGCTCGCCTCCTTTACGAGGCCGACTACCCGGTCCCGCCGGACATGCGGGTGCCCGGGGCGTGGAGGATCAGCGCGGGCGGCGTGCCGGTGCCCCCGGTACCCACCGGCGCGGCGCGGTGTGCGGAGATCGCACGCATCCGCTCGAACCTGCCGCGTGCGGCGAGGGAGGGGCCACGGTACGTCCCCGACAGCCCGCTCTGGGACCCTTACTTCCGCCGCCGTCACGCCCAGCAGCTCGAGGCCACCAACGGCGTCGTGCCCTCCGGCAGGCTCAATGCCGCCGGCCGGCGTCGGTGGTGGGGCGTGCCCGGGCGCACGTTGGAGGCCGTCCTCGAGTACATCGAGGGCGGCAACACGCCGCGCCTTGAGTACCCGGCTCCCCCTTCCTTCTCACGCCGCCGGGGAAGCTCCTGGACCCCGAGGCGCATGGAGACCGGGGGGTCCTCCTCCTCGTCCGGCGGCTCGCCTTGCCTCCGCCCCGTCAAGCCGGAGCCCCAGGACACGCCGGTCAGCGCGCGCACCCGCAGCTCCGGCGTCCGCATCGGCGCCAACGCCTCTCCACCCACCGGCCGTTTCGTCCTCGTCGAGCCCAAGTCGGAGCCCGGCCTCTCCGTGGAGTACGAGGAGATAGCCCAGCGCGGCCTCTCCGACGAGGACGCCATGCGGTGGGCGCGGGACGACTACCTCCGCGACGAGATGGTCCAGCAGCGCCGGGCCCTGGAGGAGATCGCCGCCCGCAAGCGTGGGCGCGAGGACGAGCACCGCGTCGTGGTCCTCGACAGCGACGACGACGACGACGACGACACCCCCGGACCGTCCAACCCGCCGCGCCAACCGGGGGAGGGATGCAGCAGGGACGGCGGAGGCGTAGGCGGGGGCGGCGACGACGACGATGACGACGACGGCGGTGACTACACGCGGTTCTACAGCCTCCTCGGCATGTATAACTGCGTGGGCGGGCGGCGAGGCGGGCGGCGAGGGAGACGGCGGGGGTAGGCCGCGGTAGTTTTTTTCTTTTTAAAAAAAATATGTTTAAGTTTGAACGAACTCGCCGATGTTTGCGTTAAATTTGAGTCGTTTTTGCGCCGTATTTGACTTTTTTGACTAACCGTGGACGCCGTGACTGGGGCATCACACCCCCAGTGCGCGGTTTAGCGCCGGTGCGCCCCCAGGAGGCGATTTTTTGCCCTTCCTGGAAGGCCAACGGCTGGAGATGCCCTAAGGGATACATGTCATTATTTTCACTAGAACCGACAAGCGGAACCCACTTGGTAAGAAACATGCATCGGTTGGATCTTAGCGAGTTATTTCAAAATATCTCTTTTTTTCATATCGAATCATGTAAAATTCTATAAAACGATGTCGATTATTGTGGCGTTCCTGTGTCATGTCAGATACGTCCCTAGGAAGATATCTCTGACTTGTCTACCTAGACTAGACACCATGATTTGTGGGTATGAGTTGTCAGATTTTTCTATAGAGTATAAATAATGTTGCAATGTCACCACCCTCCGTTTCTAAATATATGTTTTTTTTAAGATTTCAATATGAACTGCAGACGTATGTATATAGACACATTTCAATATGACCCTCTGTTCCTAAATATCTAAAAAGACTTATATTTAGAAACGGAGGGACTAATAGATAAATGCGGCAACAAACGACTATTAGTGGCTAGTTAGGACTCACAAGTTGTGTATTTCTGGGCCACTAGATTTTGACGCCTTTTCTGCCACATTAAATTGATTTTATTTCTCGGCTTGGAGCGAAAACATTCCAATGATAGTGAGGTATCTCTGCAACTCTAGTCTTCAGATCAGTTTAAAAAAAACTCTCTTCGCTTGACGATCTGAGTGTATCTTGTTATTTCTAGAGCAAAGATACAAGTTTTTTTTAAATGAAGCAACGTTATCACTAAGTCAAACAGAATAGGGTAATGAATGGATAACATGCGCATGGCTTGCAGCCGTCCGTTGAAAACAAAAGATGTTCGATATAAAATGAATAATCTGTGCACTTGGAGCAGCGATTAAGACCTGCCATCAAGAATGTGCATTTTGTGAGATGGATAATTAGCAATGTATTAGGTTGTAATCATGTGTTAGGACTCGTAACAATGAAAGCATACATGAGTAATAAAAACAGTCCGAAAGCATGGAATCCTTTTCACACGTTGTTATCATTGACTACTGAAAGCAACTCTTAGATGGAGCACAGCTGGATAGCTTTGGCGTTTAGAGTTTCTATTGGTAAATGTAAAGATGCACGAGAGACCAATCTAGTTGTCCGCCTGAATTTCTCATCTCTTTGTGCCTGACTTGCGCCGTGGGGAAGGGCTTGCTGCGAAGCTTGGCCACGACGGCGATGGGATCGACGGTGCCCACGACCGTCATCTTCTGGTCCTTCATGTCCACGGCGATGTGGTCGATCCCTAGAAAGTGAGGGTTGTTGTCGTGAGAACTAGTGTCAAATTACAGTTCAAAAAAAAAACTAGTGTCAAATTCAGACATGGATGACCGCTAATTAATTTCCCCATGATCAAGAGGAAGCAGAGCATCCGGGGCACGAGCCGGACATCCGGCGCCTGCATGTGCGCAGCCCCGGGCCAGAGGGCCATGTATTCCTCTCTCACTTACCTCTTCGTGGATTTGCCTATATACTCCTCCCCTTCCTCTAGCTAGGGTTAGTAAATAGGATAGCTCATTCTTAAGTGAGCTTTCAGAGAAACAGGGGATTACAACCGTGGAGCGCGGAGACCACCTTGATGGCCTTCTGCTTCTGCCTGTCGTCGTGCACGTCCAGCTTCAGCACCACCTGAATTCCGCAGCCGTCAAAGAACAAAACAAGATCAGCAAAACCGGCCGTGTGCAATCAGAATCCGAAGAGGAGAGAAACCCCGGTTCGGTCGCCTGCAAGCAATCACCTTCATGGCTGCCATCGATCCAAATAGCCAAACCAACAGTGTTCGCTGGATTAGGAATGGTGGGACGGAACTGAGCGGCGTGCGGCGCTTCTGTCTGTCCCGGCGACGATCGAGCGCTATGGTGTGCTGTGGAAGTGGCAGGAGTGACGGCGCGGGGGCGGGTCAATTTATAGGCAGCGTCATCAGCCTTGCGCATCAAGGTCTTGGACTCGGGCGTCCGCGGTGTGTGTGTGGCGCGGAGGCGGGGCCGTGTGCGCGTGGAGACGGAGCGGGATACGGCCGCGCGCGACGACCTGCCGGAGTCTTCGTGCACGTCCGTTGTCCGGTCTGATGTAATAGTCACTACTGCAACAGCGACGGCGCGTGGTTAGACAGGCACCACCGGCGGCCGCCAGCCATACATGGTCGGACAAAAGAGAGGGAAATTACGAGATCATTGCGTGACACAGACCGCTCATGATTTGGATCCTACTACGTCGATCTTTGATTCTTCTCTCTCTCTCTCTCTCTCTCTCTCTCTCTCTCTCTCCCTCTCTCTCTCTCTCTCTCTCTCTCCCTCTTGCGAGTAAATTGCACAAAGCCACCACTTTGAAGTCTAAGTTTGCGAAAAACACTATAATACATTTTGTTTTTGCAGAAAACACCACGACTATGGTATTTTTTTTTGCAAAAATTACTGATCGGCGGATTTGACTCAATTGAGCATGTTTATGAAAGATTGGGCCCGACAGTCAGACTGACGTGGCACCACCTAAGTAACTGCGACGTTGGCAAACGTTATCATTATGTGTGGCCCCGTGGGGTCCACTGTCATTGAAAGAAAAAAGAAAAAAAATTCTTGTGCTCCGTGCTCGTCAACCTCCCGCCGCTGGACAGAGGAGTGCTGTGGCCGCCGGCGCTGGCGTTGACTGGGGCCGAGGGAGCTCACCGGCGAAGGCTCTAGAATAGGCGCTCCGCGCCGCATCCGAGGGGTGGTTGCGGGGTCGCATGGGACGGCCTGCAGCGTTGCCGCCATGGGCCAGGCCACGACGGCCGAAGAGCTGCGGTGGCGGCGCCAGCAAGGCTTCCCCGGAGGAAATTGGGGGCGGCCATCGCAACATGTAAAGTATGTAAAGTACGTGCGTAACCAACAAGCATGAGCATGAGTAGTCATGAGCATGAGTACTTTTCACCTTGTGTGGATAGAGCAATGCTAGACCTACGTACAAGTCCTACGTAATTAGTCCTACGTGCTAATGTGGCCCAAATTAGTTAGGCCAGGATTAGCGCCCGGGCCCCCTTACGGCTGAAATCAGGGGGCGGAAGAGAGGATTTAGAAAGGTCACGTAAGTTGCCTCCATAGGTTTACCTAGGTGTAGCATTTTTGGTGTGGATAGGCGTACTTTTCCACCAGGCGTACTTTTCGCCTTGTGTGGATAGGCGTACGTAAAGTACGTGCGTACCCTGGTGGAATCGAATCCTGATGAAAGCCGCCGCCGCCGATCGCACCGGAAAAGGCAGGCTACCAACTACTAGTGGTAGTACCTGGTGCGCGCGTAATCAGTCTTGACAGAGGCGAATCTGGCCGCGTGAAGCCCAGCAAACGACCCGTCGTCGCCGTCGATCCGTGGATCAACTTAGAGGAAGTTGTCAGGGCGGATGGATCAACCCACACCTATGCGCCCAGTCCGTTGCGCCATGTATGTATCTTGGTCTTGACTGGAATGGTTCAGCTTTGCACTCTACGCAGTCTCTCCGTCCTTCTCCCACAGAGATGAGAAACGGGAGAAGGTCAAAGGTTAGTTCGTAGAATAATCGAGAGAGAATTAGGCCAACTCCACCACGTGACCCACATTTATCTCAAATCGTCCGTTTGTGTCCGTTTGGGGTAAAACGGACAAACCGAACGACCCAACGCATGGGAGCATACAGACGTTTCGTCCGGTCTGTGTCCGCTTTTGTCCCATTTGCAGACCAAAGTTGCTCTCCGCTTGGGGCCAAAGCGGACAGAAAGCGGACGTTTTCACGTCCTCGTCGTCCATCGTCCGCCTCGCCCCCACATGTCACTCTCTCCCTTTTTTACCTGGCCCAACACGTGCACCCACCACGGACAAAATCCGGACAAAATATGAGGTAGCAGCGGTGGGTGCATCGAGTTTGTCCGGCCTCTGTCCGGCGTTTATTCTTTTTATTTCTACCTTATACAGACAAAATCCGAACAAAATGAGGTAAGATTTAGGGTCATACGGTGGTGAAGTTGGCCAGCTTGCCAGCGACGGTCCGTGGGAGTACAGAGCTGCAGTCCGCGTCGACAGCGACAGCTACCTACAGTAGTACAGTACGTGTTAGTGGCACCATCGACTACATAGAAATGGTCGGGCAGTGGCACAGATGCGCGCAGCGCTAGATCATTATGATTACTATCCGTCAGCCCATGCATTCGCACGGGCTAATTATACAATATATTATCTATCAGTTCATATTATAAAGATGTATTAATTATTTATTACCTTGAAATGTGTGTCCAACCATATAAGTTTATAAACACATGGATAATATATAGGAGGCTAGCTATATGCTGGTAAGTCATATCAAATCATCATGAATAGTGTCGGCAAGCTCATCTGTTGAAAATGAAAGATCCAATCAGGTCTCATTTGGATAGATGCAGTGTACTCAATACACTATACTTATTAGCTTCAATATACAGATTCGGCCATTTATTTATGTAACTGTCCAAAAATACGCTTTAACAACGAAAATTCTAGGTGGTGGCTGAATATTTATTAATTTTCCTGGAAAGCAACATCTTATTTGCTTAATCTAGTTGGCTAGTGCGTTTAATGCTTATTAGCATGACTATTAGTATTAAATACCTTTGTAGTTATTGTCGTACAATTAGTTCAGCCTATGGTTGTCTACGGGTAAAATTTCGTATATCCATCAAGACAAAACTGCATATTTCTTGTTCATATTCCGGTTATGTACCAAAATTAGTGCAACAATTTCGCACATGACTTGCTTAATTTTGTATGTCCCATTTGAATTTTCATGAAAGATAGGAAGATAACTTAATTAATAATGACATTTAGAAAATAATGATCAAATGCTTGCCAATTTCTAAAATGTCATAGTGTTTCAGTTGTTGCTTAGGCATTTACAAACATGTTCCACGGATTATAAGTGAACTTCATTAAAATATGTAGGATGATGACTTACTTCTTAAGATTTATATGATATTTCAGTTACTTACTGTAATGTTGTTTTTAAAAATGTTCCACCCTATTTTCACCCTCGAATATGTCTTTCAAGAGATACTTGCTCGCAAGTATAGAAGGACTCATTTGTGTCACCATGCATATAATAAGCTTACATTGTCGGGAAAAAGTTAGTCCATGTCTCTGGAGTTCTAATGCATCTTGGAGGTCCAAATCCATGTAAAGGATGAGATTTTTTGTGTAGTCATCTATCAGTTTGCCTGGTAATATCTATAGCGTAATAATATGGGTTTTGAAATTTCCTAACAATTGCAAAACAATAATCAAATGATGCAAGCACAATGTTTCTTCAGAAATTTAGTAACCTATTTATAAAGTTGTTAACGTGTCAAATGGAAGCAACGATCAGTCAAGCATCTCACATTATGTTGCGTCCCCTACAATTTAAACACATACAAATATATTAGAGAAGTTCTAAAATAGGGAAAAGGAAGGCAACAAATCAAGGTCAACACTTGCTTATATAAAAAACGTAGCAACAGCAATCAAGGCAGTAATGGAAATTCTTGCACAATTTAATCCTACCAACTTAAAAGTTGCTGGAGAAAGAATTGATGTGAAGATGAATCTTTATGCAACGACGTTGTTGCGTGCAGCATCGAGACACTCTTCAATTTTAATTGTCTGCACTACAGTGCCATTGATTTATAAGCGATGCCTTAATTTGATCTTGCTCCGAAGGAATGACCTTTGAAGAATTTTATTTTTAGTTAATATATCCAATGGAAAATCAGAGAATGCAATAAATCAGAAATTTGTTGGTGACTAAACGTCCAACAAAAATAATAATTACAAACTATATGACCTTGTGGCATGCTTCAAATCCAGTCAAACAGGACTCAAAGCCGTGTAAGAAATAAATCAATCACCCAGTCTCCTTGAGAAGCCTCATAAGATGTATTCACCGGAATGAAACAACAACTTATGAAATATGGTTATGAGAAACTTAAGGAACATAATGTATAATCACCGTCTATGATATTATATCAATAGTAAAGCACTAGTAGAAAATGCATACCGTCTATGATATTATATCAATAGTAAAGCACTAGTAGAAAATGCATATCTCTAATCCTAAAGGGGCAGTCCGTTGTCGTTTCGTCTCATTAGCCTCCCCACATCGAACCATGCTTCCTCCATCGATCGATATCATCCCCACCAATTTATTTCATCTCCGTTTTTTTGTCTCACCTCCCCACCTAGCCTCACCAATTTTCTTTCACGTAAGTCCACCTCCCACCAATTTTTTTCTCTCCTGTCGGGCATTCATCTTCACGGTCCTCACCTCTCCCCCACCAGAGCAGCGAACCCTAGATGGTCGTCGCTGCCGGCAGCGCCTCCATCTCCTCCCCCTCTCCTCCACCTCCAACCTATCGTGTCACTGAAACCCTAACCTACATCCCCAGGCTACCCCTCGCACAGTGTCGCCGCCTCCTCATGCGTGCACGGTTCCTTCCCTGACCACCAATAGCAACAAGCACCTCTGCCCCTATAGGCGGCCACCAGATCTCCCGCTCCAGTTCTAGATCCACGGCAGCAAAGGCGGCGCAAAGAAACATGTAGGGGACGGTTCCTACTGCTGATAGTTCACCATTGGGTCTACTTCCTCCTCTGTTCCCATCAAGATTTCACGTGGTGTCATGCTAGAGGCAATGGTGGATAGGCGCAAGAATGCGGAGGGCCCTCCTCTCAGTGGCAGGGATGAGCGTAGGAGGAGTGGATGCACATTATCTTGACTAGCAGGACATCAGGTATGTTTGCATGAGTGTGCTTTTTCTTTAATCAGTTAGTGATTATCCATCCGCTGGTTCATCACTTCAATTTCTTGAACACCAAGACATAGGCCGGGAAGGTACCCTGGATAGAGAGAATGGAAGAGAGGGCATTCATAGGAACATTGAGTCACTTCCAATTGAGAGGCTTGGTTAGCCTGCTAATAAGCTACATACCGCTAGGAGCCGCAATGTCCAAATTGTCATGGATCATAGACTATCTGGTGTTGTGTTGCTATTGAAAAGATTATGATTCACATAAAAAAGTTTCAGGTTTGTTCTTGAATTCCATTCATGATGTTCATGGTATGCTGCTTATAATCAGGTTTAAAATTCTGGTGTATGTACTATTGTTTTCTGGTGTCTCATTTCACATTCATGCGCATGAACATTAGGATTCATCTACACATGGATTTGTGTTAGATCATTTTTTTTGTCCTGGTATACCACTTACGCATTTAGGAAAGCTATTTAAAAAGTCTAAGCTACTCCTTGTTATTTCTTCAATGCTATATCTCACTTTGTAAATACTACACCATTCCTTTTTTTAGGAAAATGGAAGGAGTGATGAAGAACTGAAACATAGTTTTTATTTTTATTGGAATAAGACCAATTAATCTGCCGTCAACATAATTGAGGGACTAATCCAGGTGTCTCTGGTTTTGATAGTGTTGACCTAATTGTCCCTGGTTACACTTATCTTCAAAGGGCATAGCAACATAATTTCAGCTACTTTTCCTGTGGACAGGTGTAGTAGTGCTTCAGATCATTTACTAATTATCTGAGAATACTACAACATTCCTAGGCATTTACAATAATGGAATGGATGTTCGTTCACATGTAAGTAGAAAAATGGCATGAAAAATAAATGTAAAGATCTTAGTGTAGTTTAACAACTATAGTTTCTACCTTCACTAGTGCAGAACCGGGCAATAGCACCGGTTCGTAAGGCCCTTTAGTGCCGGTTCCATAACCGGCACTAAAGTGTGGGCACTAAAGCCTCCCCCCCCCTTTAGTACCGATTCAGCATGAACCGGTGCTAAAGGGCAACCACGTGGCACGAGCCAGCTCCGGGAGCCGGGAGCCCAAGGTTTGGGGGGTTTTTGGTTTGATGATTTCTTTTTCATTTAATTTTGTGTTTTCCATTTAATTCTTTTTCGTTTGCTGGTATTTTACGATACTACAAAGGCCCACAGGGCAGAAGACGTGCAATAGGCCCACAAAGGCCTACTTAGAGAGGAGCTCGACACGGTAGCCACGGCGGGGCTTATAAACCGGTGCGAACTCCTCTCAACTAGCGAGGTGGGACTAAATATTGTGCACTGCGGGTGGCAGCGCACCCCTTTAGTACCGGTTGGTGGCTCCAACCGGTACTAAAGGGGGGGGGGGTCTTTAGTACCGGTTGGAGCCACCAACCGGTACTAAAGGCCACCACCTCTTTAGTACCGGTTAGTGGCACGAACCGGTACTAAAGGTTCGCCACGAACCGGTACTAATGAAAGCGGCCCGGCTAGCCATTGGAACCGGCACTAATGTACACATTAGTGCCGGCTCAAATTCAAACCGGCACTAATGTGCTTCACGTTTGACCCTTTTTCTACTAGTGCTTGTGAACATAAGGAATAATGTCTACCCTGCACCGGGGGAACACTGAATAACGGTCCCATGTAATTGTTACTGATTATAGGTTGCCATTGTAAACATGTATGATATCTTGTTCTAACTTTTACCAGTGATATGTGTGTAGATGTTGAAGGAAGGGGGCATTTTAGTCTGGTTTTCTTAGCTAAATAATGTACTTGTTTTTCTTAACCTTTTCTTGTCCCAAAAATGTTATTGCGTTTGAAGGACATAAACATTGACATTGCAACTATATTCAAATCCTCTTGTCATGTATGGGTCTGAAGTCCGTATTTCAAAATTCAAAGAAGGTCAAAATGAATGTTTAAGATGACAAAATGTCTTTGCTCCTATCACTTTTATGGTATCCTGAATTGACATGCGAGGTTTGAAGGAAATATGCCCTAGAGGCAATAATAAAGTTATTATTTATTTCCTCATATCATGATAAATGTTTATTATTCATGCTATAATTGTATTAACCGGAAACATAATACATGTAATACATGTGTGAATACATAGACAAACATAGTGTCACTAGTATGCCTCTACTTGACTAGCTCGTTGATCAAAGATGGTTGAGTTCCCTAGCCATAGACATGAGTTGTCATTTGATTAACGGGATCACATCATTAGGAGAATGATGTGATTGACTTGACCCATTCCGTTAGCTTAGCACTTGATCGTTTAGTATGTTGCTATTGCTTTCTTCATGACTTATACATGTTCCTATGACTATGAGATTATGCAACTCCCGTTTACCGGAGGAACACTTTGTGTGCTACCAAACATCACAACGTAACTGGGTGATTATAAAGGAGCTCTACAGGTGTCTCCGAAGGTACTTGTTGAGTTGGCGTATTTCGAGATTAGGATTTGTCACTCCGATTGTCGGAGAGGTATCTCTGGGCCCTCTCGGTAATGCACATCACTATATGCCTTGTAAGCAACGTGACTAATGAGTTAGTTGCGGGATAATGCATTACATAACGAGTAAAGAGACTTGCCGGTAACGAGATTGAACTAGGTATTGAGATACCGACGATTGAATCTCGGGCAAGTAACATACCGATGACAAAGGGAACAACGTATGTTGTTATGCGGTTTGACCGATAAAGATCTTCGTAGAATATGTCGGAGCCAATATGAGCATCCAGGTTCCGCTATTGGTTATTGACTGGAGACGT